>CM060382.1:17717566-18917566 GCA_030545235.1 Helianthus tuberosus
TCCTATTTTTAAAGAAATCTTTTTTAGTAAGTAGAAGTTTTTTCAAATTCTGAAGGGATAACAAAAAGAAGTGGTAATGGGAGCATTTGTACTATATGTGCAAATCAAAATCGGGCGGATCTTTACCCGGAGTAGAGCATAAACCTAAAAAGATTAAAGAGGCCCATTTAAGAACAAGAAAATGACATCGTGATTTGGATTGGATCTCGATGAAACAATCCATCAATGAGAAGTAAATTGGATAAGTTTAATGAATTCTTTTTTTTTTTTTGATATTATACGTTATAAGGAAAGGAAGACAAAAAGGAAAGGAAGACAAACTCGTATTTAGTGAAAAATCAAAGAAAATCCTATTATTATAAGTTAGAAGGAACTTGCTATGAAAAAAAAAAAAAGTATTGATAAGGCGCTTACAACATGAAAGACCCTCTGTCTGTCTCCCATTATAAATGGCAAGCACTACGATACTCAATAGATAATCAATTTAACAGTGTTTATGCAGTTCTCGCGGTTCTTTACTTAAAATTGGCTTTGTATTAAATGTGCCCCTTTATATATACATATATCATAAATCCATATAGCAATGTGTCTAAAATTATTACATACATATTTTTACAATTTTTTCCAACAACCGATACTCACGAGGAAGAAAGGACATTAAATAACTTCAACTTTAAAACTTAACAGAAGCACAAGTATAACAACCTTTAAGGATATCCTACAAAAAAATCTTAATGTTAACCTTTTTCTTGGAAATTAAACCTAGACTAGAAGCATGAATGGCACCTTGCAAATTTCATTGTAGTTCATCACATGCAAACATAACAAAAGCAGAAACATAATAGCAAAAAAGGTTAATAAAAACTCACCATCCTTGACCAAATGGTGGCAACGGAAACTCCCAGCCTTTTCCACGTAAAACAGCACTTGTAAACCTATAATAAAAAAACATGTAGACTTGTAAACTCCCATGAATTATGCATATGAGACTTCTATGGTCAAAGTCAAACCTTTTTTAGAGATCCAAATTAAATATGGATTATGTTCAATGTCAATATTTTCACATTTGCAGTGTTACAATGGTTATAAAATATTTAATAAAGAAGCATAAGTAAAAATCAACTTATCATTCATTAGTTTGACCTCAAAAGCCAATTTCAAAGACGACACAAAATCAACTTGCAGCCCACAAGACTAGTCTGGTGGGTGAGGGAGTCCATTTGGTCTATAAATCACACATCTACAGCCGATGTGGGAAAAGTCCCATACCTTGTGATGGTTTCAGACGGGTTTGATCGATAACACATACTCATATAAAATCCAATCATATTCTCACCCAAAATCGGGAAAATCATGGAAGTGAGCATGTTGACTAGTTTAGCAAAATAGGCATTGACTTTCACAGTTCTCATTCTCAATCTAGTTAAGCCCGAACCAACCAATGAGACGATGACAAGTAAGCCTTTCCGGCAACCTCAACATCACATTGGTCGGCACATAAGACTCAAAAGCTACATCTAGGTCCATAGCACAACAAACCAGAAGATGACACCCCAGCATACACAGCGCCGTTGGACAGAAAATTAGGCCTTTTTGTCACCGGTGACAACACGTCAGACCAACATCTGAGCACGTTTCTGTACCGCTGATGCTCAAGACTGTGGCATGTTCCATCATGACAGATGACAGATTCGGCTTCATCTGATCTGGCTTGGCTCGGATATAAACCTGCTGGACTCAAACATGTGATGGCTCAAACAGTGCCGCATGAAAGCGTCCCAATTTATGTTGTAGTCAAGGTAACGTAGGCCCAACGAGTGTCGATTCATACCGGCCAAATGTGTGCCCATTGCAAACTAATACAGGCCCAATCAGTATCATTTTCCAACGACCCATTTTTTGTCGCTATTAGTAACACAACTGCCCAAATCCTACCGTTTTTGTAGCAGCACAATTTGTGTCGGCGCAAAACTACGTAGGCCTAATGTATGTTGTTTCGTTACGACCCATTGTTTGCCTGTTTCAACGGCGCTGTGTATGTCGGGTCTGACACGTGTCATCTTCTAGTTGGTTGTGTTGTGGACCCAAATGCAGCTTTTGATTCTTATGTGCCGGCCAATGTGATGCCAACGTTGCCCCGACGTTGCCAGAAGGGGTTACTTGTCATCGTCTCATTGGTTCATTCGGGCTTGACTAGCTTGAGAATTGTGAACGTCAATCCCTATTTTGCTAAACTTGCCAGTCAACTATGCAGTTAATATCGGTGATATATTGGTTATATTGGTCCCTTAGTGAAATATCGGTCAGAATATCGGTACCGATATTGTCTACGATGTTGACCGATATAACCGATATATCACTGAATTATTAGTGTTAAATTGCTATATATATAAATTCTACATTATATTAAAATTACCATTATCCCACCGATATCTCACCGAGATAAGTCTATATCTCAAATATTGGTCCTTGACCAATCTCCGATATTTTACCGCATTAACTCCATAGCCAGTCAACAAACTCATTTTCATGATTTTCCCACCAAAATCACTTTAATCAAACCTTAAAGAGTGTTATTCTCTTAATTTCAACCTAACTTTCGAATTCAAAATCCACATAAACTCTTAGATTTTCCAAGAAATTCCTACTTATCAAACTAAAACTATAATGGTTCTAAACTTAATTGCAATAAAGAAAGCTATCTCTAAAGGCATAACAATATGTACCAGAACCTTAAATCACCAATTTGACCTCAAAAAAAGTCAAAGTAGAAACAAACAAAGAACACAAAATAATGCCAAATCAATCAATCAATCAAATACCTAAAATTAACACGTTGAGAAGAAGCAATTTCCACATCAGATCTCACAAAAAACACACCATCAGGAGGAAACGTAATAACATTATTCAAACTCCCTTTCTCCACATCAATAACCTGCAACACATCTCCAGCTTTCGTTCCGAAAAACCCCGCATTCTCAACGATAAACAGCTGTTCTTTCTCGGTGGTCCAGAGCAACCGCCAGGTACCAGAGAGTGAACTATCGGTTGTAACCTGGTCACGGTTGATTGAGGCGATTGTGTCGATTGCTTCGGTGATTTGTAACAGCTTTTGGGGGTCAGATTGGGTGGTGATGCCTCTGTTTTGATCGGAGATTAGATTAAGGAGGGTGGATTTAGCGGAGGTGAGAGATTGGGATGTGAGAGATGATCGAGCGGTTAGTGTGTTTCGTGTTTTTAGGGTTTGGTTTGAGGGGTTGAAAGGGGTGAAGAAGGTGTTGGAAATGGCGGGAAGAGATGATGGTGCCGCCATGGGAGTGGAGGGAAGGAGATGGTTATTGTGTGGTGGTTAGGATTTTGATTGTTTTATAGGACCAATATAATAATAACTAGAGTTACCACCCGCACCAATCCAGCAAGGCGTAAAACCTTGCCGAATAGTACCAATATTACACCACCGCCAGTGACAAACAATATTGAAATTCGAAATTATGACTTGTTAATGCGAAGAAATTAGACTGCAACGTAAAACATAGAAAATAATAATTAAGTCGATTTAGGACTCGCACGTTGTAATTAACCTGTTAAACGGGGAAAAAAAATAGACGACGTAAAAATGGTGAACCACATATTAACTCGCAAAATCTAGTGCGAAGCGCAAAACGAAACTTAAAAACATTGAACCACGCACGTACGTTACGTTGTGTTAACTCGCAAAATTTAAAAAAAAAAACTGCGAAATATGAAAGTATGAGGGGTCAAAGTTGAAAGTAAAAAGGTTGTTAGGTTAAATTGCAAAAGATGAAAACTTTTGATTTAAAAGTAAAAAGCCAAATAGATTTGGGTTAAAAGTGTAATATCAGTTTTTTTTTTTAAACTCTCAAAGCATTTGAGTACAACACCTATATGCACAATTATGTTGCTAATTTATAGTTTGTTAATGTTAATTAGTATCGGAGTCGTAAAACCGTGTCAAGTAGCATCAATGTCATACCGTCGCCAGCTACTGCTATCACTGGAAAATTTCGTAAAACAAAAGACATAAAAAACGGAAAAAAATAAACGAAAAGTAGGGGTAAAACGTTGAACCATGCACTCCCGTTGTGGCGTGTTAATACGCAAAAATATACGAAAACGTAGAATACAACATAGCCGTTAAACGGGAAAAATAGAGGTAAAAATGTAAATAACGTATGTACGTTGCGACGTGTTAACTCGAAAAATTTATACCAATACATAAAACGGAAAACGTTTAAAAGATAAAAAATGTTGGGACCAAAGTTGAGAGAGAAAAAGGTGTTTGAGTTAAATGTAATAATAATTGTTTTATAGAATTATACACACTAAGCAAGTGTATCCAAAAAAATCCACTAAGCATCATATACAAAACTCACTATGTAGAAACAACATGCAAATCAACACTATTATATATATAGAAACGGGTTCAGGAGAAAACGAAAAAAAGTGTGAGAACGGTGAGAACGCATCCTGTCCCAACACGTGGCGCGAGGCATGATCAGGGTCCGAGGGGGTTTTGGTCATTTTATCTTTCGCTTTTCCAATTTCTTTTTTCACAATATTGATTTATTTTTGGCGTTTAAGATTTTTTGGCGTTATCCAAATTCAATAATTTTATGGCGTTTTCAATGGTTTCATTGTATCAGTATTTTGGCGTTTATGGCGTTATTCAAATCGTATGCCATTGGAACCCCAAGGGATCAGAATATCTCTGTGAATGGCTTCATCCATACCAAGTATGGCCAAGACTTTTTAGGATGACGCCGCATTGTTTGTTCTTAGATTCAAGGCGTTTTAGACAAGATGGCCCATTGTTCTATTATTTTTATATACATTTTGGCGTTTTGTGGTATCTTGGTGTTTTACAATTGGAAGATTATATTACAACCACAGTGAAAAAAATAGATGCGAAAAAAATAAATTAAAAATCCTAATCGGATCTCTCTTCACAATCTTCACTGTCTATCTCTTCACAATCTTCACCAGATATTTGGCGTTTTATGTAAAACTTAACAAACCCATCGATTTGATTATTTTGTCTGCTCGTCTGTTGAAGCGGCGTTTTGTGGATGTTTTTGGGGATATAGATCTTTGAAGATGAAGATCAAGTTGAAGAACCAAACGAAAAACCCACCCACACGTCATCCAAGCCTTCTTCAAGAACAAAGAACACAAAATGACATTGACTGTCATCAGTATCTTTTTCTTGAATTTTTGTTCATCTCGTGCAGCAAAATCCATTCAGTGAAAACTTCACGAAGAACAATACTGAATATCCAAGAAAGCATATTAGCCATCTTTGATTTTTTTTTTAATTTTTTGGCGTTTTACAGTGAGTGGTATTTAGTAGTATTGGCGTTTGTTTTTTTGTTTGATCAAATGGAAGTTGCTAATTGGTATCATTTTATAGGATGTCTTTTTTGGCGCGTAGGTTAGGCGGTGCATTATTATAATAAAGTATTCGTCGTTTTCAGTTACTGTTTGTAATTACTGTTTTGATAAGCTTTATCTCTGAAGTCTGTAACACGTCCCATCTTTCAAGTTTGGTGTTTTAGTTTTACTGTTTGTAGTTACTGTTTTTAGTTACCATTTCACGTTTGGTTTTTAATTTTTTATGGGTTTTTTATAATACTTTTCCAAAGTAATTTTATTATAGCTTGGGAGTTTTTGGGGCGTTTTATGGCATTATGGCGTTTTGACAAACATTTATCTGTGTGGCGTTTTTATTATAAATGGTGTTGTTATTTATATAACAATCAACTGAAAAAGAAAAATAGAAAAAAAAATATAAACAATTGATCTTCCAAATCTTCACTGTCAGCAGTCTCTTTCTTCTTTTGAAGTATCTTCACTGGCTGTTTCGACTTTCGTATGATTCATTTTAATTTTTATTTATCTTCAGCCTCTTTTTCTTAAAGATTTGTCCATCTCATGCAGCAAAATTTTATTGAGCTAACAATCCATTCGAAGAAACTTTTCCCCGTAGAAGAATATTGAATTTTCCAACGAACGATGTTTGAGTTTTTAATTTTGCCGTTTTATCGATAAAAAGAACGCCACCAAATAAAAGCACTTTTAAACCTCAAAATTTGATCATGCTAAAATCAATAATATTTTGTTGTATAAGATGGACAACATTGTTAATCCTCGGTTAAGAAAGATAACTGACAATGTTGTCCACCCCATACAGCTAAACTTTATTGACAACAAACCTCAATAATGTTTTTGTATGTTTTGGCGTTATAAATTGGATGGAAGTTGAGGATATGGCAATAAGATTTTACTCAATGAAATGGACAATATCCTCACTTAAGGATTTTGTCTATTACATTGAGCGAAAGCTTACAGACAAACGAACTGAATTTCAAATAAACGTTTTGGTTTAGAAGATATTTGATGTTTGGGTTTTTTGGCGTTTCTAAGACGAATGGTATATATTAAATATGGCGTTTGGGGTTTTGTGTGTGTTTTTAATTGAAAGTCTGAGATGTTGTATATACAGGATTTTTTTGGCGGTTTTTTTAGGTGGGATTTTATTATAATTAAGTTTGGCGTTTTATATCTAATGGCGTTTTTTGTTAGAACTAGTGAGATTTCTCCCGCACTTCACGGCGGGAAGTGGGTTGGTATATGTTCTTTTCGTTACGGTACCAATATTCGCAATAGCCTAAGTAATCGAAAGAGAAAACCTTACATCGAAAACAATAAAATCGAATATCCGATACTGGTACCGATGTTGTTTAATTAGTATTGGTTTGGTTGGTTTGCGTTCGATGTTTATTTATTTTTTTCAACATTGCGATATAAATTTTATTGATAACGAATATTGTGCGGCTACAATACCAACCTGAATTGAAACCTACTAAACAACAACTGTATCGGTGACGTGTTTTTTTTTCCTTTCGATAAACTGACACTGTATCGCTACCACACCGTACCGAACCGAACAATATCGTTTTCGGTACAACAGTTTATTTATATTGTTTTTTTCTTTTGATAAGCTGACATCGTATTGTTACCGTACCATACCGAACATCGGTACCGATATTTATTTATTTTTTGGTTTTTGGTTTCAAAACATTTTCATTTATACCACTCTATCTATTAGGATAAATGAATAACGTTACCGATACCGTGACACTCTGAACCGATTGGTGTTGTACGAACATCGGTGCCAGTACCGGTGTTCGTTTTTATCGTTTTCAGTAATGTAAAATTGTGTTGAATTCTGTACCAAACGCATGTATCGTACCGATATTGTAACAAATTGAATAAGTACCGATCTAATTATTAAAATGCTAATTATTCTTTATTATTAAATAAATAAATTAACATATGCTTATAATCAATTACTAAATTTCTCACCAACATCCAATGAATCAACCATCTCCTTCTATAATAAAATACTTAATAACTATAAAACTAATAGAATAACTAAAACTCATGCACTATTTATCAAGAGTCTAAATTCATATATTTAATGGTGTTGTATTTTTGTTTGGCGTTTTATTTCATGATATGACGTTTTGTGTGGAGATGTCAAAAGACCCTTTTACCCTTAACGAAGCGCGTCCATGTAATAAAATTGATGTTATTTACGAAAACGCCACCGCGCCAATCTAGTCCATAGATTGTTTTGATCGGACGATCCATAAGCGTTCTCACCGTTCTCACACTTTCTACCGTTTTCTCTAAATCCCAACCCTATATATATATATATATTATATATATGATATAACAGCTCTCCCGAAACCCTTAACATGCCCTATACGTCCTAAAATACACCTCGTATAAGAAAAAACGGACCAAATATACCTTTATTCTAATAAAAATCAAATAAAAACAAAAACAACGGGTCCTGGCGGGGCGCGACCCACTTAAGGAAAGGAGTCGTGGGCCGCGACTACATGACACCAGGCGAGCCCATGAGCTGCCACGTGTCCCTGTCGTGTTAAACCTACACCATTGATTCACCATGCCTATAGCCTACCCCATGTCGCTTGCGGGCCGCGAAGGCCATAGCCAACTGGGTCGCGGGCCGCGACCCCCTGTTCGATCAGCCCTATAAAAAGGGTGCTCGACTTCAGTTGAATTCGTTCAAAAACTTTTCTTTCTCTCTCAATATATAATAGCTAAAACTCTCGGGTATTATACCCCTAAAAAGCGAAGTTCTGCCTCGTTGTAAGTGTTATAACCCCCGATTACGTATTAGTTACTCTGCCCGATTGATCTAGAGCTTCGTAACGCATGTCAAGGCTCTGCCTGACTCAGTCGTTGGAGTTCTGTCTCGGGGGTATAACTAATGTAAATTGGGTTATCTTACTAACACGTGTGCATTGTTTAATTTTAATAGATTATAACCAGGAAGTCACCAGAAAGCAGTAGTATTACCTAAAACAGCAATGTGAGCCATGCTCTTTTTATAAATCTTTTGTAAGTCAAAATATTTTACCAAAACCTCAATGGTTTTAAGCAGTGATTGAGTCTATGTATTCTACAATTACTGTCGGTATGTTGAGGTTTTGCATACATTACTTGTTACTACATTGTGAGTAGTAGCATGACCACAAGTCTGGATTGACAGTACCATCGATGGTAATTGGGTAGATATAAACATTGTAATCGCTCTCAATACTATAAAATGATAAAAGCTTGTTTTGATTAAATTGGGATGCACTCACCAGTATTTCTTGCTGACAAAATCTTTTTAAAACGCGTTTAAGGTAACAAAATGTAAAAAGCCAATTAGAAGCCAGCTGGAGAGCACTGAAGGCTTGGAAAAGTGGCTATAAAAGTTACCTAAATAAGAATGAAGTTTTATTTCAAATAATTAGGGTTTATCCCTATAAACATATTGTAATGGAAACTTGGGTTTTTCCCATGTATTTATTATTTATAAAAGTGAGGTGCTTTAACTCTGATAAACTATTTCCTAATTACGGTACTGATGTAAATTTCCGCTGCCAAATTAATTAACACCGATACCACTAATCTGGATCTCGCGACATCGCTCCCGGGGTCGGGGGTTGCGACAGAGAGTGGTATCAGAGCTACAGCCACTGATTTAAGCCACATAAGTGTTCTGCTGACACCAGTATTTTTATTAATTGTGTTAGGAAATAATCTATGTGAATATGTGTAAATATGTATATTATTGTTTTGTGTTATTTGACAATCTATTAGTTTACAGTATGAGTGAGCAAGGTACGTCTGACGCCTACCGTCATCTAGAAAGTTCCCCCAAAAGTGAAGGAACCTCGTCACAGCCTACTCCTTCGGGGTATTCTGCTGATACGGAAGAGGGAATTTTCATCTTTAAGGCGCAATCCGAAGAACTGTTCCCTCCGAAAAAGAGAGGATGGTTCATTAGGGAAGCACATGAGAGGCGAAAGAGGATGAAAAGGTTACAACAGCAAAGAGCGTTAGCAGCAACCAATAGGGAAGTAAATGCTCAAACTCAGGAAATAGTTAATAGATAGTTGGCAGACTTTCATATGCTAACCACCACTGCAGCAGATCCAAACCTTGATCAGATGATGGAACCACAACCGTAGCCACTATTTCCAACCCAACCAATGGAGATAGAACTTAACCCAGTAAATCAATTTCCCATACCAGCATTTTGCCCTGACGAAATACCTAGAATCCCAGCACCTAATCCTTTAGCGTGTGATCCATGGGAAGATGACCATAGGGATTATCAGGAGCTCTACCCACAGGAAGAACCAATACCAAATCCCATAGCACAGTATACCAACCTTAATCCTATAGATCCATATTGGGATAACGATCAGTATGTTCAGCAAATATTAAACAACCAATACCCATATGGAGAACCAATACGTCAGTACCCTGACCCAGTACCCGCACCACGACCACCCATGAGTGAAGAGAATGTGTAGGAACTCCGCACATATGGCGAGAAACTAGTAGAAGGAGGAGATAGGATAAGACAGATAGGAGAAAAGCTCGTGTGGAAATACGACGAGCGAGATTTGCAGTTTTGGATGAATAACCCATAATAATAATAATACATATATATATATATATATAGGGGAGCGCTAAAATGAAAACCACCTCCAATTGTAAGAACCGCGAGAACCACTTTCTGGCCATTATATTTTCAAAATGTATGGATGAGATTAAAAGTAGTTAAAAGTAATATTAAATTCTTTTTGTCTTATTATGTCTTTAATATTTTAATCTAAAAGGGTATTTAAGTAATTTTGTTTTTTTGTCTTATTAATTTAATGTTTTTTATAACATTTTTGTCCTATTTGCATTAATTGTTTTTTTCTAAATCAGATTTTTTTATTAAACAATATTTTGAAATCAGATTTTTTGAAAAAAAAAATTACGCGCGTTTTTTTACGACCCGTTTTTTACGCGCGTTTTTTACGACCCGTTTTACGCTCCGTTTTTTCACGCCGTTTTTGCGACCGGGTTTTTAAGTGCTGTTTTTTATGACCAATTTTACGCACCGTTTTTTGCCGCGCCGTTTTTTACGTCACGTTTTTTACACGCCGTTTTTACACCCCATTTTTTACGTCCCGTTTTTACGCGCCGTTTTAGCGTCCCGTTTTTATGTCCCGTTTTTACGCGCCGTTTATACGGCCCGTTTTACGCCCCGTTTTTTTACGCCCCGTTTTTTTACGCCCCGTTTTTTTCACGCCGTTTTTGCGACCGGGTGTTTACGTGCGGTTTTTTATTCCCGGTTTTACGCACCGTTTTTAGCGTCACATTTTTATGTCCCGTTTTTTCAATTGACATAAAAAAGTTTTATGTTTTACATAGAAGTTTACGTTTAAAGTTTACGTTTTACATTGTACGTTTTACAGGTTACATAAAAAAAATTTACGTTTTACGTTAAAAAGTTTTTATGTAAAAAAGTTTTACGTTTTGCTTTAAAAAGTTTTTACATAAAAGTTTTCGTTTTACGTTAAAAAGTTTACATTTTACGTTTTACGTTAAAAAGTTTACGCTTTACGTTTTACGTTTTATGTTAAAAAGTTTACGTTTTATGTTTTACGTTAAAAAGTTTACGTTTTACGTTTTACGTTTTAAGTTTACGTTTTACGTTAAAAAGTTTTTACATAAAAGTTTACGTTTTACGTAAAATTTTTATAGTTTTACGTTTTAAGTTTACGTTTTACGTTAAAAAAGTTTACATTTCAAAATACAACAATAAACCAATCACAATTATCAAACAACCCCAAACCCACATAATCGGCGTCATCGAACCTAGTTGACCGGGTCTGGTTTTGTCCCGACATCGAACCGAGTTGACCGGGTTTGACTAGTTGACCCAAATTGTCACGAACCACAATCTGACCCGTCGAACCACACCCCGAACCGCGGCTGACCAGCTTTGACCGAGACCCGAAACCGAGCCGAAAACCCGACAAAATCTGAAGTGAACCCGAACCAAAACTCAAACCATCACTGTCTTCATCATCTCATCGGTTATCAACTATTAAACATCATCATGGATCTGGGAAAAAATCTTAAAGGAAAAAAACAAACCCGAACCAAACCATCACTCGTGCAGAGCCGAACCCGAACCAAGCACCACCACTGGTGAACTAATACTTGAATCTGAGTCTGACCGAATCGAAATAAAGACGACTGAATCGAAACTGACCTGAAGTAAAATCGAACTTAGACGAGACTGAACCGGCAGACCTGAGACCCGAACCTGAGCCATCGGCACCACCGGCATCACCATCGACACCATCTTCATCGTCGGGCCAGAACACCGCCGCAGGGGCTCCGCCGCCGCCGAAGGATTCGTCGCTGGAACCTTTTTGAAGCTTCGTGTGTTGTTTCTGGTGTGAAATCTTCACACTCCAGCCATCATTCTCTGCAATCTGAGCCGGCGAAGGGGGAGGGTGCCTTGTCAGAGTTCGTTCGAGAGGGATTAGAGGGCGTCGTTGCTGGAATCAACCACCACCGTGAGTCGGGTCCGCCGGTGGTCTCACCGGTGACGAAACAGATAGGGGGTGTCGGCTATGATGAGAGGTGTGTGAGTATTTGAGAGTAGTTTAGAGGGTTTAGGTTACACTTTTGAAGATGAAGGAGAACAGGAGGGAACATGATGCGGCTGAATTGGGGTTTCTTCATGTGCAGAGAGATTTTTTGAACAAGAAAGATGAAAATGAGAGAGGAGAGAGGTATATTAAATGAAGAGAGAGGGAAGATATGACATTTGAGGTAAAAGACCAAAATACCCTTTAGGTTGGCATATTCTGATTGGCTGAGAGTGATTCTCGCGGTTCTTACAACTGGGGGTGGTTCCTATTTTAACGGCTCCCTATATATATATATATATATATATATATATATATATATATAATGTGTGTAGTTTAAAAAAAACAACTAAAATACATAATCTAATATCTACGGATGCATAACTGGTAGTGTGTTTAAATTTCAGTTGTAGACTGTAATATATATATATATATATATATATATATATATAATATATGGTAAGGTTCATGCGAGAACCACCTTTATTGCGAGAACCGCGAGAACCAATGTGAACACAACCTAAAATAGCTAAAAAAACCTAACCCCCCCCCCCCCCCCCCAAAAATAAAAAAAACCTAACCCCCCCCAAGCTAAAATGCTAAAAACTAAACCCCCAAAAAACCTAAAAAAATAAAAAACACACACAATTTTTTTTTTAATCTTTTTTAAGTTAAAATCGCTACTTTTAGTAGGAAAAAAAATTTTAAAATTAAAAAAAAAAATTTGGCTACTAAAAGTAGCGATTTTTTTATAAAAAATATTAAAAAAAAATTTTTGTGTGTTTTTAGCTATTTTAAGGTATTTTTGTTGTGTTCACATTGGTTCTCGCGGTTCTCGCATTAAGGGGTGGTTCCTAACGGATCTTTGTCCTATATATATATGAAAAGAGTAAAAGTCGCAATGTACAACGTTTTTTATCAGTTTGGTTGTGTAATTGTTTGCATTAAATCTTACTGTATGATATTAATACCTGATAAATGTTTGTAAATCCAGATGAATAACGAAGTAAATCTGGAAAACCAGAATAATGATAATAATGGAAACCAAGTAGATAACAGTGCCATTCAACATATAGTAGTACAAGGAATTATAGATGCTATGTCATATATTATCAAGACTGTTAAAGAAGCAGAAAATAATAAAACTATAAGTGGAAGTAAACGACAACCCACTGAACCTAGTCACAACGTGAATAATGGACCGCTACTCCAATTTCCTATTTCAAAAAGAAGAAGAACCATGCCATATGGTTGTTCTTACAAAGAATTCTAGTCCTGCAAACCAATAGAATTCTCAGGCAATGAAGGAGCCATTGCAACTTTACGTTGGATAGAAAAGACAGAGGCAGTCTTAAAAATAAGCAAATGTGTAGATGAAGATAAGATTATGTTCGCTTCTAATCTTTTTAAGAATGCAGCCTTAGAATGGTGGAATATTATTCTCCAGTCTAGAGGAAGTGATAAAATTTATAATATGGAGTGGACTGACTTCAAGGACATAGTCGAAAGGAAATTTTGTCCTCCTCATGAAAAAGAACAAATCGCTAACAAGTTCTTAAATCTTAAAATGACTAGAATAGACTGCAAGGGTTACACTACCATATTTTTCGAGTATGCTAGAATAGTGCCAACCTTAGCCTCACCAGAACCAGTATTAATCTCCTGTTACATCTGGGGATTAATCAGTGAATTTAGACACGTAGTCAATGAAGCTAGACCAAAAACCATAGAAGAAGCAGTAGAATTAGTCAATACCTTGACTGATGAATTGGTACGTACGCAAGAAGAAAACCAGAGAAAGAACCTATCCCAAAGACTTATCCAAGAATTTCGTTATGGAAATAACTACCGTGGGAAAAGTACAGGTTCTACCTCTGCACCTTACTGTAAGTACTACAAGAAGAAGCATTCGGGAAGATGTTCAATATACTGCAACTTCTGCAAAATATCTGGGTACAAGGAAGAAGACTGCAGGAAGAAACCCAGCAACAAGCTATGCTTCAACTGTGGAGAGACTGGGCATATCAAACCGAACTGTCCGAAACTAGCTCCAGCAACAACTAGCAAAACTACCAAGAATGCCTGATCATTTGTTCTGACAGATGAAGAAGCCAAGATGATTCCGGACGTGATTGCCGGTACGTTTTTAGTTAATGATATTTTTGCTAAAGTATTATTTGACTCTGGTGCAAACCAAAGTTTTATTAATACTTCGTTCTGCAAACTTCTCAATCAGCCATTAACTAAACTTCAACAAGAATGTCTAGTAGAAACAGCAAATGGAGAATCCATTAAGATTACTGAAATCCTGCAGGAAGCAAGAATAGAAATTTTAAACCATAATTTTATTGCTAACCTTTATCTAATGAATCTGGCTGGATTTGATATCGTATTAGGAATGGACTGGTTAGTAGCCAATCACGCCAGTATTCTATGTGATCAAAAGTCAATCCAAGTAAGTTCACCAAAGGGTGACAATATCACAATTAAAGGAGATAAGCCATCCAAGTCCACAAAATTCATCTCTGTGATGAAAACAGCCAACTATGCAAGGAAAGGATCACTAGTGTATATGATTTTCATAATCATTAACACTAAAGGAAAAGAACTAAAAGATATTCCCGTAGTATCTAAATTCTCATATGTTTTTCCAGAAGAGTTACCTGGATTACCGCCAGATAGAGAGGTTGAATTAAGAATTCACCTAATACCAGGAACAACACCGATTGCCAAGGCACCTTACCGTTTAGCACCAGCAGAGATGTAAGAACTGAAGAAACAGTTGGACGAACTTCTGGAGAAAGGTTTCATACAGCCGAGTTCATCACCATGGGGAGCACCAATTTTGTTTGTCAAGAAGAAGGATGGATCGATGCGTATGTGCATTGATTACCGAGAATTGAACAAGGTTACGATTAAAAATCGGTACCCATTACCAAGAATCGATGATGTGTTTGATCAACTGCAAGGAGCTCGATTCTTTTCTAAGATCGATTTGTGCTCAGGATATCATCAACTGAAAGTACAAAAAGAGAGCATTCCTAAAACTGCTTTCAGAACAAGGTACGGTCATTATGAATTTACAGGCATGCCATTTGGTTTAACCAATGCCCCAGCCGCATTTATAGACATGATGAACAGAATATGTAAAACATATCTGGATAAATTCATAATTATCTTTATAGATGATATTCTTATTTACTCTAAGAGTAAAGAGGATCATGCAGAGCATTTGTTTATACTTTTAAATTTGCTGAGAAATGAAAAGTTTTACGCTAAATTTTCAAAATGTGAATTTTTGTTACAAGAAGTGCAATTCCTTGGACATCTGGTTAATCATGAAGGAATTCATGTGTATCCCACAAAAATCGAGGCGATTACTAAATGGAAAGTCCCTGAATCACCGACAGAGGTGAGAAGTTATCTTGGATTAGCAGGTTATTATAGACGTTTTATTCAGGATTTTTCTAGAATAGCTATTCCCTTAACGAAATTAACCTGCAAATCAGTTAAGTTTGAATGGGGACCAAGACATGAGGAAGCTTTTAGGATTCTGAAGCAAAAGTTAACCAATGCACCCATACTCGCGTTACCAAAAGGAACTGAAGACTTTATAGTCTATTGTGATACCTCTAAGTTAGGTTATGGATATGTGTTGATGCAACGTCAAAAGGTTATAGCCTATGCCTCTAAACAACTTAAGAATCATGATGAGAATTATACGACCCATGATCTAGAATTAGGAGCTATAATATTTGCCCTTAAAATTTGGAGACATTATCTTTATGGTAGTAAGTTTATTGTTTTCATAGATCATAAGAGTCTAAGATTTGTTTTTGAGCAAAAGGAGTTAAATATGAGACAGAGACGCTGGATGGAGATTCTTAGTGATTATGATTTCAATATCCAGTATCATGCAGGAAGGCTAATGTAGTAGCCGATGCTTTAAGTCAAAAGTATCATGAAAAGCCAAGACGAGTACATTCTCTCAAGTTAAATCTACAGATAGATTTAAATGAGCAAATTAGAGAAATACATGAATCAGTAATCAAGGACGATACTGAAAAATTAAAAGGAATGATTAAGGAATTAGAACAAGGAACGGATGGAATTTGGAGATTCCATAAGAAAAGAATCTGGATACCCAAACAAGGAAACCTACGCCACCGAATTTTAGAAGAAGCCCATAAGTCTAAGTATACGATACATCATGGTAATGATAAAATGTATCAAGACTTAAGAAAGAATTTCTGGTGGATAGGAATGAAAAAGGATATAGCAACCTATGTTGTTAAGTGTCTAACCTATTCACAGGTTAAAGCTGAACATCAGAAACCCTCAGGTTTATTGCAGCAATTAGAAATGCCTATATGGAAATGGGAATTGACAACAATGGACTTTGTTACTAAGTTACCCAAAACACAAAAAGATAATGATGCAATCTGGGTGATTGTAGACAGATTAACCAAATCTGCTCATTTCTTACCAATGAAGGAAACTTTCAGTATGGAACAATTAGCCAAGTTATATGTGTTTTGGTCAAAAATCACACAAGGATAATGTAACCAAATCTGATTTTTGTGAGGTTAGATGCTTGGTTAATTGAACACATGTGTAAACAACAAATGAATGAAATGAATGATGAACACAAAGATTTATACGAGGAAAAAGCCCTTGATCAATAAATGATCTCCGGCATAAAAAACCTCAGGTGATGGAAACTACCGATCACCAACTATATTAAACAAAGAAAGTTTACAACTTTGGATGATAACAAGCTTGGTACAATGATTGCTAAAGTGTTAGTGCGTGTAATCGCCAAATGTTTGCAGAGAGTTCAAGTTCGAGAGTTATCTGTATGTGTGTGTAACTGAATTTCTAATTTAAGCTTGTTATCCCCTTTCAAAAATAGAAAAATCTAGCTAACAAACTATCCGAAATTTGTGCTAGTCTTCCCACGATCACCACAATGGTCATGGAGCCATTGCACGTACAAAAATGTCAAGCATATTCCCCTAGAATCTCGGCAGGACCAAGTCTACTGCGAATACACCTGCAAAACAAACTAAAAATTGATGGAAACAATTGTTAGTTTAGGATAATAATGAGGATCCTGGATCCTTAGTCTTTCTGCAACATCTTCTGAGGATCCTTAATTCAAACTGAACTGAGGATCCGTGATCCAGACTATACTTGAGGATACGTGATCCATATGCTATAAAATTTCATCCCTAACAATTGCCCCCAAACATGACTAGTTGATATCCGATTAGATAGTCATGTTTCAACAATTTTCGGACTAGCCGTTGCAAATGGATATAGCCGTTACAGTGCTGATATCAGCGATAGTCATCTCCTGCAACAATAATCATTATAAATAGGTTAGAGATAAGGATTGAAATATGCATTTATATTCTAGATCCTCCCTTTAAATCCTCATTAGAAGATCTCATCGGGTATTTCCTTCTTCCTTCTCTCTAATCTTCTGCTATCTGATCCTCTGTTCTTCGAATATCCATGGCGAAAATGAGTACTCGTTCTTCTCCCGCCAAGAATCCTGATCATAATAGCTCATTAAAGAGTCAGGGTTTAACTAAAAACCCTTCAATGGAGCTTTGCCGATTCACTGATCCTGAAGTTGATCAGTTACGCCCCTGTTTTCCTGATGGTACAATTTTTCGGCCCTTTGATTCTTCAACCAAGAGCGATTGTGTATCGGACACCTGGATCATCTTCCCTGCAGCCCCTTTTCAAATAGGGTTCACATATCCTTTTCCTGTTCTCACACAGGGCTTCTTCACACTGACTGGTTTATGCTACATCCAAGCTATGCTGATGGTGTGGAGAGTTCTATACACACTTGAGCACATTGTAGAACATGAAGGTATTGACATAGGCATGTCCGAGTTGAGCCAACTGTACAATCTTGTAAGCCAAGGTTCCTACCGATATCTCTTCAAGTCCAAATCCCAGCAGCCTCATCCCATCCTCAAAACCACCAAGATTGACACCAACTGGAGGAATCAATTCTTCTTTGTGAGAGGGATTCCATTCCAAACGGAAGTCATCTTCCCAAAAAATGGAATGCAGACGGTAGGATATAGGATCCTTAGATTAGGACAACGGTAAGAATTTTTCTCTTCTGTTGAGGATAACTGATCCTTTATTCTTGTCTATGCAACTATCACCCTGTCACGCATTCAAGAATCACATGTCACCAAAGAAAGAGTTGAAGCTTTCTGGAAGCTTGATCCTGCCATCAGAACATTTCCACCAAAGTTAAAGGATCCAGAAGAAATTTCATCCACTTCCTACACCATGTCAAGTAAGTATCCATATTTGTGCATATACAAATAGTTAATAAAATTAGAATATGAATACTTATCTGTGTGTTATGCTTATAGGTGCTGGTAAATCTTCCAAGTATGCTTCCAGGTTCAGCGTTGCTGATCTCCAGGATATTGCATCCCCTCGGTCAATCAAAACGGAGCTGGCTGCAAGCCAAAGCAACCCTGAGCCTAAGGGTATGAGCACCAGGGGTAAGGGAACCAAAAGGAAGAAGCCCACTGAATCCTCTGAAGGGCTGCCTCTGATGGAACGTCAGCTTCATGACTATGTCTTCGAGGTAAGGATACCATATCCTAAAATTGTATTCCTTTTGAGGATAAAGGATCTTGATTGTTGAATTCTTCTTGTGCAGAAATTTGTTAAAGTTCAGATCCTCCTGGACCAACGCCTGGCTGAAGCTGAAGAGAAAAACTTGGACCTCCAAAAGATTGCCTTTGCCAAGGACAAAAAGATCTCCTCACTAGAGAAAGACATCAACACCCTGCAAAAGGAGCTGATTCTTGTTGAGATCACAGCCAACAACGAGAAGACGGAGATCATGGATGGAGCCAAGATGTCTGCTGCTATCGCCATGCTGAAGATCAAGCTCCAAATGGCCAAAGAAGATGCTGATCCTTCTTTTGACAGGTCTGAATGGGACTTAGAGGCTTGGGCAAAGAGGCTGGCTGAACTTGGAGATGAGGATGAACCTGAGGAGGTGCTAGCTCTTGAAGTCGGAGGCAGTTATGTCAAGGATCCTGAGGGTGCGGCAGCTGGTGGCAGTGGAAAAGGTGGTGAAGAGAAGGTGGACGAGGCAGCGAAGGTGTGAGCTGCACAAATGGGCGATGATGGATATTTCTAGACGTGGCCGGAGCCCATTTTTTTTGGTTTGGTAGTTTGTTTTATGGTTATGGTATTTTGAACAATGTTGGTCTGTAATAACTTTGAACAATAGCTGTTAGGGTTAAGGATCGCTGATCCTTAGGACAATAGGGGGTAGCAAAGGTGGATGGGTCCTTCTGTTTGTGGAGGATGAAGCCTTTGATGCCCCTCACCTTTTGATTTCCTTCACTTAATGAACCTTGTTAATATGGATACCCTTTGCCGACCCAAGTGGACGGGCCACGTATTGCTGGTAGATGCTTGGGTTGGCAATTTTGACAACCTTTTAAAGGGTTAATCTGTTAAATAAATAAAACTTTAACCTTTGGTTATCTCTTGTGTTGTTGATTTTGTCTTTAAATTTTATACATTTATTTGTCAATTCTTATTCTAAAATCTTAGGATTTATAACTGTTAGAATATTAAATGTATATTGAAATTAGCTTAAGTCTAAAGATAAAACACTATATGATCAAGGATCATATATCCTGTTGTCAAAGAATAAGGGTATAATTAACAAACCAAAAATAAAGTTAATAAGCATCATACCAGAGAATCCAAGTTAGGATTCTATATCCTTAACACTTACAACTGTACCAACAAAGGATAAAATCTGATAGAAGGTTAGGATCCTGGATCCTTAATTCTTTGGCTTTGAAAACCTGCAATAACATATCACTTGGGACTAAGCCAACTGTCAAAGCAAGTGTTAGTATCTGGGGACAAGCCCAACAATCTGGGGATAAGCCCAATAAACTGGGGACAAGCCCAACAAACTGGGGACAAGCCCAAAAACTGGGGATAAGCCCAAAGGATCTTGTGTAAACTGGAGTATGGCCCAAACTGGCGACTATCCAAACTTCGTGACATGAAGATGCCAAAACCTTGGCTAACGTGAAAACGTTAGAAACCTTAGGAATGGATGTATGGTACGTCTACCATTATACTTAGGATCCTAAATACAGCCAGTACAATGAAATTGTCAGCCCCTAAAGCGGGTACTGGTCCCATTGCCTTAAACTGTACTAGGATAATCGTGCGGAACTGGCGAAGGTGTAAGAACCTAATTTGTAGAAGGTAATAGATACCTTAAACTGGGGACAAGCCCATAAACTGGGGATAAACCCAAAAACTTTGGAGATTTGACTGAATACTTGATCCTTTGTCAAAGATACACCAACTTCTGCAAAACTCAGAACTTAATGAAAAAGGATAAAGGGTGCTAATACCTTTTCCTTATAATCAAATGAACTAAAGAATTAGAGAAATAATAATGAAATCATTACCAGAATGAGGATCATATATCCTCTGAGGATCCTTAATATGTACTGGGTATGAGGATAACCAAGGATCCTGGATCCTTCTTACATGAAATACTTCTTCAAATGGACAGCATTTCAAGCCCTTGGTAACAGATCACCTTCCATTATTAATAAACGATAGGGGCCTTCCCACTTTGGTGCTAACTTGCCATCAGCAGGATTTGTGGTATTTTGGAATGCCTTCCTCAACACCATGTCACCAACTTGAAACTTTATGATCCTGACATTCTTGTTATAAACTCCAGCCATCCTTTGTTGATAGCTAGCCAATCTTATCCTTGCTAAATCCCTGAGTTCTTCTATGGTATCCAAATCTTGAACCAAGTTTTCAACATTTCCTTCAGGATCACGGATGCTTGTTCTTGCAGTAGGGACTAACATCTCTGTAGGGATCACAGATTCAGCTCCAAACACCAAAGAAAATGGAGTCTGACCGTAGCATTCTTGGGAGTTATTCTATCAGCTCATAACACATAAGGTAGCTCTTCTGCCCATTTCCTTTTCTTGGATCCAAGATTTTTCTTCAAGTTGTTAATGATGATCTTGTTAGATGATTCTGCTTGACCATTAGCTTGTGGGTGGACTGGTGTTGATGTGCTCATCCTAATCCCCCAGTTGTCACAAAAGCTAGTAGTTCTACTGCCAATGAATTGGGATCCATTATCACAAATAATTTCAGAAGGTATGCCAAATCTAGTAATGATATTTCTTTTAATAAAGGATATCACTTCCTTTTCTCTTACTTGTGCAAAGGCTTCAGCTTCTATCCATTTGGAAAATTAATCAGTCATAGCAAGCATAAACACTTTTCCTCCTGGTGCCTTGGGAAGTTTTCCAACTATATCCATTGCCCATCTCATGAATGGCCAGGAATAGGATATAGGATGCAGGAGCTCCACTGGTTGATGAATGATATTGCTATTTCTTTGACAAGCATCACATTTCTTTGCATATTCCACAACATCCTTCTTCATGGTGGGCCAATAATATACTGTTCTAAGGATCCTTGAGAATAGTGCTTTGCCCCCAGTGTGGTTTCCACAATCTCCTTCATGAAAATCCTTCAGAACTTCTTGAATTTCTGGATACTCGATGCACCTTAGATATGGAACTGCAAGAGATCTTTTATATAAAATATTATTTAGTATTGTAAACTAGGATACCTTGACTTTGAAAGCTCTAGGATTTTCTCCAGTAGTAATCTCTCCATGTTGTATATATCTCAGGATTGGAAGGATCCAGGATCCTGAACTTGACTGTGCACCATCACTAGGTATGATTGCTGAATCCTCCACTATCTCCATGGCTATATTATCCTCTATAGCAGGAGTTAAGACATGTATAATTGGTATCCTAACGTCCTCTGGAATCTTTAATGATGATCCAAGGTTGGCTAAAGCATCAGCTTCTGCATTTTCTTCCCTGGGTACCTGTGTCAAACTAAAAGAAGCAAAACAGTCTGCCAATTTCTTGACTATCTCAAGATATTTGATTAGTCTTTCACTTTTAACAGCATAAGAACCATTGTAGTGGTTAGTAATTAACAAAGAATATATAGGTGCCTCAAGATACATGATCCTCATGTGCTTGGCAATTTGCAAACTAGCAATTAAGGCTTCATATTTAGCCTCATTATTAGTAGTTTGAAACTCACAAGCAATTGAGTGGGGTATAATGTCCCCTGTGGCGATTTTAGTAGTATGCCTAGTCCAGTTCCCTTGATATTTGAAGTCCCATCTGTGAAGAGTATCCAAGGATCCTTAGTCTCTTCAAGCTGTTGAACTTCCAATTCAGCTTCCCTTTGTAGATCACTACTGAAATCAGCCACAAAGTCAGCCAAGGCCTGAGATTTAATGGCAGTTCTTGGTTCATATTTAATATCATATGCACTAAGCTTGACTGCCCATTTTTCTATCCTTCCTGACATTTCAGGTTTCCTGAGAACATTCTTGATAGGAAAGTTAGTCTTAACAGATGAGTCTCAAAATAATGACATAATTTAGTAGATGCCATGATTAAAGCAAGAATAAGTTTCTCTAAATGAGAATACCTGGGTCCTGGACTCAGCATCAAGTAGACTTTTACTTACACAATATACAGGATGTTGATTACCTTCATGATCCTTAACAAGGACTGCACTTACTGCCTTAGAAGAAACTGCTAAATATAAGGATAATATCTCCCCATTCTCTGGTTTCATTAAAGCTGGAGCTGAGGATAGGTAATCCTTAAGGGCCTATAGGGCATTTTCATGCTTTTCAGTCCACTCAAACTTTTTATTCTTTCTCAGGATGTCATAGAATTCTTTGCATTTCTCTGATGACTTTGAGATGAATCTGTTCAAGGTTGCGATCCTCCCTGTCAATATCTGCACATCCTTAGCATTGGCAGGGGACTTGATGTTCACAACGGCCTTGATTTGTTCTGGACTTGCCTCTATCCCTCTTTTTATCACTATATAACCTAAGAACTTGCCAGCTTTTACACTAAAGTGGCACTTGGAAGGATTCAATTTCATGTTGTAACTATCAAGGATATCAAATGTTTCCTCCAAATCTATAAGGTGATCCTCAGCTCTCTTGGACTTAACCACCATGTCATCAATATAGACTTCCATTGTGTGTCCAATTTGTTCTTTAAACATCATATTTACTAGCCTTTGGTATGTAGCACCTGCATTTCTTAGTCCAAAGGGCATAGCAATATAACAATAGATACCAGTAGGGGTCATAAAGGTTGTATCCTCTTGATCAGATGGTTCCATCTGAATTTGTTGGAATCCAGATGAAGTATCCATAAAAGTTAACGATTCATGACCCGCTGTAGCATCCACCATGGAGTCAATGTGGGGTAAAGGGAAAGGATCCTTGGGATATGCCTTATTTAAATCAGTAAAGTCGACAGATACCCTCCACTTTCCATTCTTCTTTTGAACAACAACCACATTGGCTAACCATCTTGGATACTTTACCTCTCTAATCATACCTGCATTGAGCAGCTTATCTACCTCCTCTTGGATAATGGCATTTCTTTCAGGTGCAAGACCATCGTGATGACTGTTTTGGTTAAAAATCACACAAAGACAATGTAACCAAATCTGATTTCGTGAGGTATGATGCTTGGTTAATCAGATAAATGTATGAACAAGAAATGAGCGAAATAAATGTTGAACACCAGGATTTATACGAGGAAAAAGCCCTTGATCAACGAATGATCTCCGGCAAAAAAAACCTCAGGTGATGGAAACTACCGATCACCAACTATATTGAACAAAAAACGTTTACAAATCAGGACGATATCAAGCTTGGTACAAGGATCACTAGTGCGCAAAAATGTGTAATCGCAGAGAGCTTTTTTTAGTTCGAGTGTTGTGCAGTTGTGTTGCTAATTCTTACTAAATCAAGCTTGTATCCCCATTTAAAAATAGAAATGTCTAGCCTAACTAACTATCCGCAAAAGGTGCAACTCCCCCAAGATCACCATAACAGTCGAAGAGCTCACGCACGTGCAGAATCATCAAGCATATTCCCCTAGAATCCCGGTTGGACCAAGTCCTATTCGAATACACCTGTAAAATGAGTTCAAAAATGACAGAAACAATTGTTAGTGTTAGGATAATAATGAGGATCCTGGATCCTTAGTCCTGCAACATCTTCTGATGATCCTTAATTCAAACTGAACTGAGGATCCGTGATCCAAGCTGCATTTGAGGATCCTTGATCCATAAGCTGTGAAATTCTATCCCTAACAATTCCCCCCAAACAAGACTAGTTAATATCTGATTTGATAGTCATGTTTCAATTTTATTCGGACTAACCGTTACTAATAGATATAGCCGTTGTGATGCTGATGTCAGCGATAAGACTTCCTGCAACAATCATCATTATAAATAGGGTTAGAGGTAAGGATGAAAATTGCATTTAAATTCAAGACCCTTCCCCTTTAAATCCTCATTCGAAGACTTCATCAGGTATCTCTTATTTCCTCCTCTCTGAATCTTCTTCTTTCCGGTGCTCAGTTCTTCATTTAATCCATGACAAAGATGAATCTCCGATCCTCCCCTGCTAAGGATCCCAAAAAAGAGAGCCCTCCAAAGAGTCAGAGCATAACTAAAAATCCTTCAATGGAACTCTGTCGCTTTACTGATCCCGAGATTGATCAGTTACGTCATTGCTTTCCGGAAGGTACCATTTTTAGACCCTTTGACTCTTCCATGAAGAGTGATTGCGTTTCTGATGTCTGGATCACTTTTCCTGCAAGCCCTTTCCAGATTGGCTTCACATATCCTTTCCCTTTCCTAACCCAAAGCTTGTTCACACTCACCGGTTTGTGCTACGTCCAAGCCATGCCGATGATGTGGAGAGTCTTGTACACGCTCAAAAATATTATTGAACAGGAAGGGATTGATATAGGCTTATCTGAGTTGAGCCAGTTGTATAATCTTGTCAGCCACGGTTCTCATCGTTTTCTTTTTAAGCACAAACCTGGTCAAGCACATCCAATTATGAAAACCACTAAGAACGATTCCAACTGGAGGAACCAGTTCTTTTTTGTAGGAAAGGACTCCATCCCAAATGGGAATCATCTTCCCACGAAGTGGATCACCCAGGGTAGGATATGGGATCCTTGGACCAGGACCATGGTAGGGTTCTTCTTTTCTGCTAAGGATAACTGATCCTTCTTTTTGTTTTTATTGTGCAGCTATCTTATTCTCTAGCATCCAAGAATCTCATGTCACAAGAGAGAGGATTGCTGCTTTGTGGAAGCTTAACCCTGCTATAAGAACAGTTCAAGCCAAAGCAAAGGATTCTCAAGAAATCTCCTCCGGTTCCTACACAATGTCAAGTAAGTATCCACATTTATGTGTAAATAAGTGTTTAAATGAATATAACGTATGAATACTTATCTATGAATTATGTTTGTAGGCGTTGCCAAATCTTCCAAGTCTGCTTCAAGGTTCAGTGTGACTGACATCTAGGAATATGTCTCCCCTAGGTCTCTTAAGAAGGAGCTGGTTGCATGCCAAAGCGTCCATGAGACCAAAGGAGTCAGCACCAGGGGTAAAGGAACCAAAAGGAAGAAGACTGCTGAACCCGCTGAAGGCCTGCCTTTGATGCAACACCAGGTTCAAGAATATGTCTCCGAGGTAAGGATTTCATATCCTAAAATTCGCTTTTCTTTTGTGGATATAGGATCCTGAATACTCAAATCTTCTATTGCAGAAATTCGCCAAAGTCCAGATCGTCATTGACCAACATGTGGCTGAAGCTGAAAAAAAAGTGCCTTGACCTCCAGGCCATTGCAGTCGCCAAGGATAAAAAGATCTCCCAGCTGGAGAACGAGCAGAAGGCACTGCAAAAGGGCCAAACACTCTGTTGTTGTCGTGATGATGAAGATCAAACTCCAGATGGCTAAGGAGGCTGCTGATCGTGCCTTTGATAGGTCTGAGTGGGATCTGGAAGGATGGACCAAGAGGCTGGCTGAACTTGGGGATGAAGATGAACTTGAAGAGGTGCTAGCTCTTGAAGGTGGTGGCAGCGAGGTTAAGGATCCTGCGGAGGAGGCAGCTGGCAAAGGTGGTGAGGAGAAGGTTGAGGAAGCAGCGAAGGTTTAGGCTGCATAAATGGGCGATGATGGACATTTCTAGACGCAGCCGGAGCCCATTTTTTATGGTTTAGTGGTTTTATTTGATGGTGTTTTGATTCTGAACAATTATGGTCTGTAATAATTTGAACAATAGATATTAGGATTAACGATTAGTGATCCTTGGAACAATAGGTAGGATGATAGTTGGTGGAGGGATCCTCTGTTTGGGGGATGAAGCCACTATTATCCTGCCGTCTTTATTTTCCTGCACTACTTAGAACTTGTTAATATGGACACCCTTTACCTACCCCAGCGGACGGGCCACGTATTGCTGGTAGATGCTCGGGGTAGGTAATTTTGACAACCTTTCGAAGGGTTAATTTTGATAAATAAATAAAACTTTTAACTTTTGGCTATCTTGGTGTTGTTCATTTTGCATAAATTTATTTGTCAATTGTTATTGTACAATTTAAGAGTCTACAAGTTATTGATGAAAGTATAAAAATCAGTTTATGTCAAAAAATTTAGGATATGATCAAGGATCAAGTATCCTTTAATCAAAAAGTTTGAGAAGTGAGCTAATTTTAGGATCATATATCCTGTTGACAAAGAATAAGCGTAGCACTGATAAACCAAGAATAAAGTTAAAGTAAATAAGGATCATACTAGAGAATCCAAGTTAAGATCCTACGTCCTTAACACTTACAATTGTGACAATCAAAAGACAAACCCCTGTAGAAAGTTAGGATTCAGGATCCTTAACTGTATAGCTTTGGAAACCTGAAACGAGACATAACTTGGGATTAAGCCAACTATAAAAGAAAGAGGTAGTATCTGGGGACAAGCCCAACAATCTGGGGACAAGCCCAATAAACTGGGGACAAGCCCAAAAACTGGGGACAAGCCCAAAGGATCTTGTGTAAACTGGAGTATGGCCCATACTGGCGACTATCCAAACTTAGTGACCTGAAAATGCCAAAACCTTAGCAATGTGAAAACGTTAGAAACCTTAGGAACGAATGTATGGTACGTCTACCATTATACTTAGGATCCTAAATATAGCCAGTACAATGAAATTGTCAGCCCCTAAAGCGGGTACTGGTCCCATTACCTTTAACTGCACTAGGATAATCATGCGTAACTGGCGAAGGTGTAAGAACCTGATTCGTAGAAGGTAATAGATACCTTAACTGGGGACAAACCCAAAACTGGGGATAAGCCCAAAAACTTAGGAGATTGTATTAGATACTGGATCCTTAGACAGAAGTCTACCAACATCTGCAAAACTCAGAACTTAGTAAAAAAAAGGATGAAGGATGCTGGATCTTTCTCCAAGTAAATAAACAAATTATGGAATTAAAAAAAATAAGGAAATGATTACCAAAGTGAGGTTCACATATCCTTTGAGGATCTTGGATCCTTAACCATAATTTTGTCTTAGCTAAGGATCCTCGATCCTTATCACATGAAGTATTTTTTAAGATGGATAGCATTCCAAGCCCTTGGTAATAGGTCACCTTCCATGGTTAATAAATGATATGCCCCCTTTCCCGCCCCAGCTTCAATCAGATAGGGGCCTTCCCATTTTGGTGCTAACTTGTCATCAGCAGGATTTGTGGTATTTTGGAATGCCTTTCTCAACACCATATCACCAACTTGAAATTTCCTGATCCTAACATTCTTGTTATAAGCTCCAGCCATCCTTTGTTGATAGCTAGCCAATCTTATCCTTGCTAAATCCCTGAGTTCTTCTATGGTATCCAAATCTTGAACCAAGTTTTCAGCATTTCCTTTAGGATCACGAATGCTTGTTCTTGCGGTAGGGACTACCATCTCTGTAGGGATGACCGATTCAGCTCCAAACACTAAAGAAAATGGAGTTTGACCAGTAGCATTCTTGGGAGTTGTTCTATCAGCCCATAATACATATGGTAGCTCTTCTTCCCATTTCCCTTTCTTGGATCCAAGCTTCTTCTTCAAGTTGTTGATGATGATCTTGTTAGATGATTCTGCTTGACCATTAGCTTGTGGGTGGACTGGTGTTGAAGTTATCATCTTAATCCCCCAGCTATCACAAAAGTTAGTAGTTCTATTCCCAATAAATTGGGATCCATTATCACAAACAATTTCAGAAGGAATGCCAAATCTAGTAATGATGTTTCGCTTAATAAAGGATATCACTTCCTTTTCTCTGACTTGTACAAAGGCTTCAGCTTCTATCCATTTGGAAAAGTAATCAGTCATAGCAAGCATAAACACTTTTCCACCTGGTGCCTTGGGAAGTTTGCCAACTATATCCATTCCCCATCTCATGAATGGCCAGGAAGAGGATATGGGATGCAGGAGCTCTGCTGGTTGATGAAGGATATTGCTATGTCTTTGGCAAGCATCACATTTCTTCGCGTAATCCACAGCGTCCTTCTTCATTGTGGGCCAATAGTATCCTGTTCTAAGTATCCTTGAGAACAATGCTCTGCCTCCAGTGTGGTTTCCACAATCTCCTTCATGAAAATCCTTGAGGACTTCTTGGATTTCTGGATCCTCAATGCACGTTAGATATGGACCTGCAAGAGATCGCTTATATAATATGTTATTTAATATTGTAAATTGAGATACCTTGACTTTGAAAGCTCTAGGATTTTCTCCGGTAGGGATCTCTCCATGTTGTATATATCTTAGGATTGGAAGGATCCAGGATTCTGAACTTGATTGTGCACCATCACTAGGTATGATTGCAGAATCCTCCACTATCTCCATAGTTGTATGATCCTCAATAGCAGGAGTTAAGATATGGATAATTGGTATCTTAACATCCCGTGGAATCTTCAATGATGATCCAAGGTTGGCTAAAGCATCAGCTTCTGCATTTTCTTCCCTGGGTACCTGTGTCAAACTAAAAGAAGCAAAAGAGTCTGCCAATTCCTTGACTATCTCTAGATATTTGATTAGTCTTTCACCTTTAACAGTATAAGAACCATTAAAGTGGTTAGTGATTAACAATGAATCTACACGTACCTCAAGATACTTGATCCTCAAGTGCTTGGCAATTTGCAAACCAGTAATTAAGGCTTCATATTCAGCCTCATTATTGGTAGTTTGAAACTCACAAGCAATTGAGTGGGGTATTATGTCCCCCTGTGGCGATTTTAATAGTATGCCTAGTCCAGTTCCTTTGACATTTGAAGCCTCATATGTGAAGAGTATCCAAGGATCCTTATTTTCTTCAAGCTGTTGAACTTCTAATTCAGCTTCCCTTTGTAGATCACTACTGAAATCAGCCACAAAGTCAGCTAAGGCTTGAGATTTGATGGCAGTTCTTGGTTCATATCTGATATCATAAGCACTAAGCTTGACAGCCCACTTTGCCATCCTTCCTGACATTTCAGGTTTCCTGAGGACATTCTTGATTGGAAAGTTAGTTTTAACAATAATAGCATGAGTTTCAAAATAATGGCGTAATTTAGTAGATGCCATGATTAAAGCAAGGATAAGTTTTTCTAAATGAGAATACCTGAATTCAGCATCAAGCAAACTTTTACTTACATAATATACAGGATGTTGAGTACCTTCATGATCCTTATCAAGGACTGCACTTACTGCCTTAGAAGAAACTGCCAAATATAAGGATAATATATCCCCTTTTTCTGGTTTCATTAAGGCTTGAGCTGAGGATAGGTAATCCTTAAGGGCCTTTAGAGCATTCTCATGCTTGTCAGTCCATTAAATTTCTTGTTCTTTCTCATTATGTCATAGAATTCCTTGCATTTCTCTGATGACTTTGAGATGAACTTGTTCAAGGCTGCGATCCTTCCTGTCAATCTTTGCACATCCTTGGCATTGGCAAGAGATTTAATGTTCACAATCGCCTTGATTTGCTCTGGACTTGCCTCTATTCCTCTTTTTGTCACCATATAACTGTTTTGGTCAAAAATCAAGCAATGACAATGTAACCAAACTTTCTGTTGTGAGGTATGATGCTTGAATCAATGAACAACACTAAGGATCACTATGGAATGTAATGAACAAGTGACACAAAGATTTATACGAGGAAAAAGCCCTTGATCAATGAATGATCTCCGGCATAAAAAACCTCGGGTGATGGAAACTACCGATCACCAACTCAAATTAAACAATAAATGTGTTACAACTTCGGATGATAGCCAGCTAAGTACAAGGATCACTATAGTATATTGTGTATAAAAGTGTGTAATCGCCAAGTGAGTTAACGAGAGCTGGTGAGAGCAGTTGTAAGAGTGTGTGTGTAGCCAAAAATAGCCAAGTGTTTTCTAATTAGCTCGCTACCCCTTTAAAAATGGAAAATATCTACACTAACTAACATTCCGCAAATGGTGCAAGTCCTCCACGACTCCACAACGTCCACTTTTGGCCACGCACGTGCGGAATATACATAGAATATTCTCCAGGAATATCGCCAAGACCAAGTCCAAATTGATACTCCTGTAAAACAATTTCTAATTCAAAGTAGACAATCGTTAGTACAAGGATCCTTATAGTGATCCATGATCCTGATCCTGAAACACTTCTGAGGATCACTCAACTCAAACAGAAGTAAGGATCACTAAGCCCAACGGCCAATGAGGATCACTGATTATTTAGAAATCCACCCCTAACAATTGCCCCCAAAATATAAGGAGTAATTATGTAAATAAACGAGTTGTATTTTGTTCTTATCCGTAACATATTAACGAGTAACTAGCCATTGGAGACGGACTAGCCGTTACGAACATGACGTCACTGAGGTGACTATCCTACAAAATCATCATTATAAATAGGAGTTAGAGATAGGGATCAATCTGCATTTAAATTCAAGAGTAACTCCCTTTAAATTCATATCCGACGATCAAGCAGGTATTTCTCTTCCTCTTCCTTCTTTACGTTTTCTTTCTCTGCTCCTTCTTTCTTCACCTTCTTCAAGATGATGCTAAGATCCTCACCGGCCAAGGATCACAAGAAGGATAGTCCTCTCAAGAGCCAGGGAATCATTGAAGATTCGGTGAAAGAAATATGTTGTTTCTCTGATCCATAAATAGACAGGATCCGATACTGCTTTCCGACGAACACCATTTTCAAACCGTTTGATCCTATCGTTTTAAGCGATTATGTTTCTGAAACTTGGGTAGCTTTCCCAGTCACACCTTTCATAATAGGATATTCGTATCCTTTCCCTGAATTTACCTAATCCTTTTTCTCCCTCACCGGCATCTCCTATATTCAAGCTATGCCAATGATCTGGAGGGTCTTATATACCCTTGAAAGGATCATTGAGCAAGAAGGAATTGACTTGGGAATGTCAGAATTAGCTGAGATGTATGATCTCACAACCTTTGGATCCCACCGATATCTATTCAAGCGTAAACCCGGTGAAGAACATCCCATCTTTAAAGCCACTAAAAATGATATCAACTGGAAACGGAGATTCTTCTTCGTCAGAAGGGATTCTATCCCGGATGGAAAGGATCTACCAAGGAAGTGGAGCACCCATGGTAGGGTAGAGGATCCTTAGAAGGATCACTGAGTAAGCTCATTTCTGATGATGATTACTAATATGCTTCTGTTTCTTTTGTACAGCTATCACATTCTCGCATATTATTCATTCAGCTGCCACCAAGGGGAGACTTGCTGCTTTTAGAAAACTTGATCCTGCCACAAGATCATTCAAAACAAACACCCAGGATTCTCAAGAGGTATCCTCAGGTTCTGTCACTATGTCAAGTAAGTATCCTGTTCTTTTTATATTCAAATGTTTAAATGAATAGTTATATATGAATAGGATAAGGATACTTATCTGTTTTGGGTGTGTAGGCGCTGGAAAGTCATCAAGATCTGCATCCAAATTCAGCGTCACTGAGCTTGACACTGTTCGATCCTCCAAGAAAAAATCAGCTGCTAGCCCTTCCATCGTCATCCCCAAGGCAACCGCTTCGAAGGGAAGAGGTGGAAAGAAAAGGAAGACTTCCGAAGCTGACAACCTACAAGGCCTGCCCCTGATCCGCCATCAATTCCTCGAGTACTTCAACGATGTAAGGATCACTGACTCAACTTAGTTATCCTATCCACTTGAGGATCACCTGACTCTAATCTTTACATCATCTTTTTTGTAGAAATTTGCTGAGATAGAGGACTATGTGGGGAATGTTGAAGAGCTTGAGGAGAAATACTCCGATCTCCAAAAGGTGGCGGCGCTCAAGGATCACAAGATTGCTTCCCTTGAAAAGGACCTCAACGATGCCAAAGCTCAGACAGCTGCCATCCTGATCAATGTTGATTATGAGAAGCATGAGATCACAGAGGATGCCAAGGTCTCCGCTGCCATTGCAATGTACAAGACCAAGCTACAGATGGCTCAAGAAGCTCAGGATCCTGCCTTTGATAGGAGCAGCTGGGACGTGGAAGGCTGGAAGGCCAGGCTGGCTGAATTGGAGGACGAGGATGAGGCTGATGAGGTTCTGGCGATTGAAGCTAGTGGCAGTGGCAAGGATCATGCTAAGGATACTGGAGCTGGAGGGGATGATGATGCAGCGAAGGTGTAGGCTGCTTGAATGGGCGATGAAGGACATTTCTAGACGTAGCCGGAGCCCATTTTTTTTAGTTTGGTTATGGTTTTTGTTTTGATGATGTTTTGATGAACAATGGTTGGTCTGTACTTAAACAATAGTAATTAGGGTTGAGGATCATGGATGATCCTTTGAACAATAGGTAGGATAATGGGTGATGGATGGATCCTCTGTTTGGGGGATGAAGCCACTCGTTATCCTTCCGTCTTTAATTTCCTGCACTTGTTAGACCTATGAATAATGGACACCCTTTACCTACCCCAGCGGACGGGCCACGTATTGCTGGTAGATGCTCGGGGTAGGTAATTTTGACAACTTAGAAGGGTTTGATCTTTTATGAATAAAATAACTCTAACTTTTTGGCTTATCCTGTGTTGATATCCTTGTTAATACTTTACTTTCCAATTGTTGTGATGTTCATTTTGTTTAAACTTATCAAGAAAAAATTTAAGAAATATCCCCTCAAAATTAAGGATACGATTAAGGATCACATATCTCATAATCGATAAGTTCTAAAAAGTAATATTGTCTAAGGATCATAAGTTCAGTTGTCAAAGGATAAGGGTCAACTAGATAAATAATAAAATCAAAATAGTTAAGGATCATACCTGAGAACCCAAGTTAGGATCCTAACCTTTAACATTTATAATCAGGATAACCAAAATACAAACCTTAGTTGAAAGTAAGGATCAAGAATCCTTGGTCATTTATCTTCACAAACCTGAAATAAGATATAACTTGGGACTAAGCCAATATAAAATGAAAGTTAGTAACTGGGGATAAGCCCAACAATTCTGGGGACAAGCCCAATATACTGGGGACAAGCCTAAAGGATAACTGGGGACAAGCCCAAAGGATAACTGGGGACAAGCCCAAAGATCGTGTGTAAACTGGAGTATGGCCCTCACTGGCGACTATCCAAACTTAGTGGCATGAAAATGCCAAAACCTTAGCTAACGTGAAAACGTTAGAAACCTTAGGAACGGATGTATGGTACGTCTACCATTATACGCAGGATCCTGAATATAGCCAGTACAGTGAAATTGTCAGCCCCTAAAGCGAGTACTGGTCCCATTGACATGAACTATACCAGGATCATCGTGCGCTACTGGCGAAACTGGGGACAGGCCCAAACTGGGGACTAGCCCAAATAACTGGGGTCAAGCCCAAATAACTGGGTCAAGCCCAAATAACTGGATACTTCTGTGGATACTCAATCTTTAGTTAAGGATACCTGAACCTTCAAAACTCAGAATCAAGTGAAAGGAGGATAAAGGATGCAGAATCCTTATCCTTGTAAAAGAATAAAAGAATGAAATAGTTTGAGATTGGAATGTTACCAGAAAGAGGATCATCTGTCAGTGGGGATCCTTCAAGGAAACTTGTCTGGTAAGGATCACGGATCATGATCACATGAAATATTTCTTCAAATGGACAGCATTCCAAGCTCTTGGTAGCAAATCACCTTCCATTGTTAGCAATCGATATGCCCCCTTTCCTGCTTCAACTTCAATCAAATAGGGGCCTTCCCACTTTGGTGCTAGCTTTCCATCAGCAGGATTGGTGGTATTTTGAAATGCTTTCCTTAATACCATATCCCCAACCTGGAATTTCCTGATCCTGACATTTTTGTTGTAAGCTCCAGCCATCCTTTGTTGATAACTGGCCGTCCTTATCCTTGCTAAATCCCTGATTTCTTCTATAGTATCCAAGTCTTGAATCAAGTTTTCAGCATTTCCTTCAGGATCACGAATGCTTGTTCTTGTAGTTGGAACCACCATTTCTGTAGGGATCACTGATTCTGCCCCAAACACCAAAGAAAATGGAGTTTGGCCAGTAGCATTCTTGGGAGTCGTCCTATCAGCCTAAAGCACATAAGGTAGTTCTTCTGCCCAATTTCCTTTCTTGGATCCAAGCTTCTTCTTCAAATTGTTGATGATGATCTTGTTGGATGATTCTGCCTGACCATTAGCTAGCGGGTGGACTGGTGTTGATGTTATCATCTTAATCCCCCAGCTGTCACAAAAGTTAGTGGTTCTATTCCCAATAAATTGGGATCCATTATCACAAATAATCTCAGAAGGGATACCAAATCTAGTAATAATGTTTCTTTTAATAAAGGATATAACTTCCTTTTCTCTGACTTGAGCAAAGGCTTCAGCCTCTATCCACTTAGAGAAGTAATCAGTCATAGCAAGCATGAATACTTTTCCACCAGGTGCCTTAGGAAGCTTTCCAACTATATCCATTCCCCATCTCATGAATGGCCAGGAAGAGGATATAGGATGAAAGAGCTCTGCTGGTTGGTGAAGGATATTACTATGCCTCTGACAAGGATCACACTTCTTGGCATACTCCAAAGCATCCTTCTTCATAGTGGGCCAATAGTATCCTGTCCTCAGGATCCTTGAGAATAATGCCCTGCCCCCAGTGTGGTTTCCACAATCTCCTTCATGGAAATCCTTTAAGACTTCTTGGATTTCAGGATCCTCAATGCATCTTAGATATGGTCCTGCAAGAGATCGTTTATACAACATATTATTCAATATTGTAAATTGAGATACCTTAGTTTTGAAAGCCCTTGGGTTTTCCCCTGTAGGAATTTCTCCATGTTGTATATATCTCATGATTGGGAGGATCCATGATCCTGAATGAGATTGAGTATCATCACTAGGGATGACTGCAGAATCTTCTCCTATCTCCATAGCTACATGATCCTCGATAGCAGGGGTCAAGATATGGATAATAGGGATCTTGATATCCTCAGGAATCTTCAAAGATGATCCTAGATTGGCTAATGCATCAGCTTCTGCATTCTCTTCCCTTGGTACCTGTGTCAAACTAAAGGATACAAAAGAGAGTGCCAATTCTTTGACTATCTCCAAATATTTGATTAGCTTTTCACCTTTAACAGCATAGGATCCATTAAAGTGATTAGTGATCAATAAAGAATCTACATGTACCTCAAGATACCTGATCCTCATATGCTTAGCAATTTGCAAACCAGCTATCAAGGCTTCATACTCAGCCTCATTGTTAGTAGTTTGAAATTCACAGGCTATGGAGTGGGGTATTATGTCCCCCTGTGGTGATTTTAGTAGTATTCCAAGCCCTGTTCCTTTCACATTAGAGGCTCCATCAGTGAAGAGTAACCAAGGATCCTTAGTCTCTTCAAGTTGTTGGACTTCTAACTCAGCTTCCTTTTGCAAATCACTACTAAAATCTGCCACAAAGTCAGCTAAGGCTTGGGATTTGATGGCAGTCCTTGGTTCATATCTTATATCGTATGCACTAAGCTTCACTGCCCATTTAGCCATCCTCCCTAACATTTCAGGTTTCCTGAGAACATTCTTAATTGGAAAATTAGTCTTAACAACAATGGCATGAGTTTCAAAATAATGTCTCAACTTAGTAGATGCCATAATTAACGCAAGGATAAGTTTTTCTAAGTGTGAATACCTGGATTCAGCATCAAGTAAACTCTTACTTACATAGTAAACAGGATGTTGTGTACCTTGGTGATCCTTAACAAGGACCGCACTTACTGCTTTTGAGGATACCGCCAAGTATAAGGATAACACGTCTCCTTTCTCTGGTTTCATCAAGGCTGGGGCTGAGGATAGGTAATCCTTAAGAGCTTTAAGGGCACTTTCATGCTTCTCAGTCCATTCAAATTTCTTATTCTTCCTCAGGATGACATAGAATTCCTTGCACTTTTCTAAGGATTTGGATATGAATCTGTTCAAGGCTGCGATCCTGCCTGTCAATCTTTGTACATACTTAGCATTGGCAGGAGGTTTGATATTCACAATAGCCTTAATTTGCTCTGGACTTGCTTCAATGCCCCTCTTTGTCACCATATAGCCTAAGAATTTACCTGCCTTAACACCAAAATGACACTTGGAAGGATTTAGTTTCATATTATATTTATCAAGGATATTGAATGCTTCCTCCAAGTCTTTAAGGTGATCCTCAGCTTTCTTGGACTTAACCACCATATCGTCTATATAGACTTCCATAGTGTGTCCAATTTGTTCCTTGAACATCATATTAACTAGCCTTTGATAAGTAGCACCTGCATTCCTTAGTCCAAATGGCATAGCAATATAACAGTATATACCAGTTGGGGTCATAAAGGCTGTATCCTCTTGATCAGATGGTTCCATCTGAATTTGTTGAAATCCAGATGAAGCATCCATAAAAGTCAACAACTCATGACCCGCGGTAGCATCCACCATGGAGTCAATGTGGGGTAATGGGAAAGGATCCTTGGGACATGCCTTGTTTAAATCAGTAAAATCGACACATACCCTCCACTTTCCATTTTTCTTTTGGACAACGACCACATTGGCTAACCATCTTGGATACTTAACCTCTCTTATCATACCTGCCCGAAGTAGCTTATCTACCTCCTCCTGGATAATAGCATTTCTTTCAGGTGCAAACTTCCTCCTCTTTTGATGGATAGGCTTGAATGACCTGTCAATGCCAAGTTTATGAGTAATTATATCCTTAGATATACCTGTCATGTCTTCATGTTTCTAGGCAAAGGTGGATTTCCTTCTCCTAAGGAAGGATACTAGCTCCTGTTCGATGTTGCTAAGGATCCCTGATCCTATGAAGATCTTGGATTCAGGATCATCAGGATCCATGAGGATTTCTTTCAAATCCTGTTCTCTTGCCTCCAAGACATCTCTTGAAGGATACTTTAATTGCTATTGCTCCCTTGGTCTTGAGGCCGGCTTCATTGATGAGGTATAGCAGTTTTTAGCCTCCTGTTGATCACTCTCAATTTTCACCACTCCCCAAGGACTTGAAAGCTTTACACATTGATGATAAGTGGATGGGACCGCCTTCATGTCATGTATCCATGGCCTGCCCTGGATAACATTACAACATGATAAACAATCTATAACACAAAACTTTTGATAAGAATGCAATCCTTCAATATAGATTGGGAGTTTGATGTCCCCCAATGTATTCTTTGTTTCCCCACTGAATCCCACAAGTACTGAGGATCTTGGGATGATATCAGACTCTGGGATATTCATATTCTTGAGAACATCAAGCTGAATGATGTTCACAGAGCTTCCTCCATCTATAAGGATCCTGCGAACAAAGTGGTTAGAAATAAACAATGTAATTACAAGACCGTCATGATGAGGATCCTGGATGTCAACACGATCATCCTCATCAAAAGTAATGACTTTATCCTGGGTGACAACGGAGGTTCGGACGGGTCTATCTCCATTATCCATCTTGGTTTCCTTAGCATGTCTTTTTGCTGCTGAAAAGGATGTACCACAGATGTCTGATCCACCGGATATGAAATTTATGACTTGTGCATCTGCTGGAGGAGCAGGAGCCCTTTCCGGGATCCTTTCAGGATCCTGGACCCTTGACTTCTTTCGTCCCAAAAGCTCTTTCAAATGCCCCTTGCTCAACAAGTAACCAATTTCCTTTCTAAGTGCAATGCACTCTTCAGTGAGATGCCCGAAATCCTCATGATATGCACACCACTTGGACTTATCCTTTGTAGCAGCTGGTTTATCGCTTTTCCTTGGCCACCTAGCTTTCTCACCTAGATTCTGCATTGCAAGGATTAGTTCGTTGTTATCAACAGAAAAACAGTATTCAGAAATAGGAGGATAATCCTCATCATCCTCTTCTTGTTCCACTGCATGCACATTCTGGTTGTCAGATTTGTGGTAGGACTTGGATTTGTTGTTCCTGAAGTAGGATCCTTGCTTATCCTGTTTTGAGGATCCTGTCAATCTATCCTGGATCCTTTTGTCATCCTCTAGGCGGATGAACCTAAGGGCCCTAGTTCTTACTTCATCAAGATTCCTGCAAGGTGTCATAACAAGATCATCATAGAATAATGAATCCCTAAGTAATCCCATTTTAAAGGCTTCTACAGCCGTAGCAATATCCAGGTTAGGAATATCTAAGGATTCTTTACTAAATTTAATGATGTAATCTCTAAGTGGTTCATTCTGACCTTGTGTTACCCTATATAAATCACTAGTTAACCGTTCAAACTTTCTACTACAAGAGAATTGACTATTGAACAAGTTAACTAAATTAGCAAATGAAGTAATAGAATAAGGGGGAAGACTTAGCAGCCATTTAAGAGCAGATCCTGTAAGTGTGGATCCAAATCCCTTGCATAGACATGCTTCTTTTAACCTTTCAGGAATTGGATTGATCTCCATCCTCTCCCTGTACTGAGCTACATGCTCTTCTGGATCCGTTGAACCATCATACAACTTCATTGATGGTATCTGAAACCTTTTAGGTATCTCAGCATCACATAAAGGTGGTGCAAAACGAGATATCCTATGGCTACCATCCGCAATTTCAGGAATGGATTTAACCACTCCTGGTACACTGGATATCATATCCTTAAGCTTCTGTAGCTCCCAAGCCATGGCCTGATTGATACCTGTATCCTGCATTAAGCCATGGTTAGCGTTGTATGAATTATTAAAAGTGTTACCTCCCGGAGGATTCATGTTTGGAATCGCAGATGTGAATCCATATTGACGAGACTCTGGCATGATTGAAGGACCAGAGGAAGCAATGGTTTGCATTGGTATGAAGTCTCCTTGATGAACGTCCGAGTTCTGAGGCTGCATACTTCTCAAGAGTCCTTGATCCTGAAGGACGTTGGATCCTTGGAGTTGAGATGATCCTTGAACCTGAAAGGATCCTGGGACAAGGGAGAATCCTGGGACCAGAGAGGATCCTGGGACCAGAGAGGATCCTGGGACCTGAGAGGATCCTGGGACCAGAGAGGATCCTAGGGCAAGGGAGGATCCTTGTACCTGGGAGGATCCTTGGACCAGGGAGGATCCTTGGACCTGGGAGGATCCTTGTACCTGGGAGGATCCTTGGACCTGGGAGGATCCTTGGACCTCGGAGGATCCTTGTACTACATGCATTCCCAAATATCCTCCAAACGTGAAGTATCCCTGATGCTGAGAGGAGGATCCTGATGGTTGAGAAGAGGATCCCTGAGGCTGGAAGTAAGAGCCAAATGCCTGACTCATAGTTGTTGTTCCATAACGCCTTCCTGGTAATTCACCCAACTATTGCACGTCCGGAACTGCTGAGTGTTAGAAAGTTATGACCGGAGTGTCGAAGTTCAGCGACCTTGGCATCAGAGGGGAGTGATCCTCCACTGATTTCTTCTGTTTCTTGATTTCATCGATCTCCCGGAGGATCCTTTCGTTGGTTTTATCCTGCTCTTGTGCATGATTCCTCATCTGCAAAATCAGAGCATAAAGATCATTAGTAGTTGGATTAGTTGAAACAGAAGAAGTTGGTGGTTTTTGGAAAATGGGGGTTTGTTTCTTCGCAGCATTCTTAGCATTCTTTTGGGATCCAGAAGGTGGTGGAGGCAAAGGAGGAACGCCTTGTGAAGAACTGAATGAGGGCATCAAACTTAAAGTATTCTTCGCTGAGGAAGCCATCTGTTTGGTTGTAGCGAACCGAAATGACCACGGAAATATGAATCTTTCTAGGAATGAAGCACCACTTGCCCCACGGTGGGCGCCAAACTGTTTTGGTCAAAAATCAAGGAATGACAATGTAACCAAACTTTCTGTTGTGAGGTATGATGCTTGAATCAATGAACAACACTAAGGATCACTATGGAATGTAATGAACAAGTGACACAAAGATTTATACGAGGAAAAAGCCCTTGATCAATGAATGATCTCCGGCATAAAAAACCTCGGGTGATGGAAACTACCGATCACCAACTCAAATTAAACAATAAATGTGTTACAACTTCGGATGATAGCAAGCTAAGTACAAGGATCACTATAGTGTATTGTGTATAAAAGTGTGTAATCGCCAAGTGAGTTAACGAGAGCTGGTGAGAGCAGTTGTAAGAGTGTGTGTGTAGCCAAAAATAGCCAAGTCTTTTCTAATTAGCTCGCTACCCCTTTAAAAATGGAAAATATCTACACTAACTAACATTCCGCAAATGGTGCAAGTCCTCCACGACTCCACAACGTCCACTTTTGGCCAAGCACGTGCGGAATATACATAGAATATTCTCCAGGAATATCGCCAAGACCAAGTCCAAATTGATACTCCTGCAAAACAATTTCGAATTCAAAGTAGACAATCGTTAGTACAAGGATCCTTATAGTGATCCATGATCCTGATCCTGAAACACTTCTGAGGATCACTCAACTCAAACAGAAGTAAGGATCACTAAGCCCAACGGCCAATGAGGATCACTGATTATTTAGAAATCCACCCCTAACAATAACCTAGGAACTTGCCAGCTTTTACCCCAAAGTGGCACTTGGAAGGATTCAATTTCATATTGAATTTATCAAGGATATCAAATGTTTCTTCCAAATCTCTAAGGTGATCCTCAGCTCTCTTGGACTTAACCACCATGTCATCAATATAGACTTCCATCGTGTGTCCAATTTGTTCTTTAAACATCAAGTTAACTAGCCTTTGGTAGGTAGCACCTGCATTTCTTAGTCCAAATGGCATAGCAATATAACAATAGATACCAGTAGGGGTCATAAAGGCTGTATCCTCTTGATCAGATGGTTCCATCTGAATTTGCTGGAATCCAGATAAAGCATCCATGAAAGTCAACAACTCATGACCCGCGGTAGTATCCACCATGGAGTCAATGTGGGGTAATGGGAAAGGATCCTTGGGACATGCCTTGTTTAAATCAGTGAAATCGACACATACCCTCCACTTTCCATTTTCTTTTGAACAACAACCACATTGGCTAACCACCTTGGATACTTAACCTCTCTAATCATACCTGCTCTGAGCAGTTTATCTACCTCCTCTTGGATGATGGAATTCCTCTCAGGTGCAAACTTTCTCCTCTTTTGATGTATAGGCTTGAAAGACCCATCAATACCAAGTTTATGAGTAATAATATCTTTAGAGATACCTGTCATGTCCTCATGGTTCCAAGCAAAGGTAGCTTTTCTCCTCTGTAGGAAGGATACTAGATCCTGTTCAATATCATCGAGGATCCCGGATCCTATAAAAACTTTGGATTCAGGATCCTGAGGATCCATCGGGATATCTTTCACATCTTGTTCTCTTGCCTCCAGGACTTCCCTTGGAGGATACTTTGATTGCTATTGCTCCCTAGGTCTTGAGGCTGGCTTCATTGATGAAGTATAACAATTTTTGGCTTCTTGTGGGTCACTTTCTATCTTCACCACACCCCATGGAGTAGGGAGTTTCACACACTGATGATATGTAGATGGAACTGCTTTCATATCATGTATCCATGGCCTGCCAAGGATAACGTTGCAACAGGATAAGCAATCTATGACACAAAATTTTTGAAAAGAATTAACTCCCTCTATATAAATGGGAAGGTTAATGTCCCCCAATGTGTTGTTGGTTTCTCCACTGAATCCTACAAGAACTGATGATCATGGGATAATTTCTGATTCAGGGATGTTCATCTTCTTGAGGACATCAAGTTGAATAATGTTCACTGAGCTTCCTCCATCTATAAGAATCCTGCGAACAAAATGGTTAGAAATAAATAATGTAATGATGAGATCATCATGATGAGGATCCTGAATATCCACGCGATCGTCCTCATCAAAGGATATAACTTTATCCTGCGTAAGGATTGAGCTTCTAATAGGCCTATCCCCATTCTCCATCTTCGTCTCTTTAACATGCCTCTTGGCCGCTGAAAAGGAAGTGCCACATATGTCTGATCCACCAGAAATAAAGTTAATAATTTGTGCATCAGCTGGAGGGGCAGGAGCTCTTTCCGGAATCTTTCCAGGATCCTAGATCCTTGACTTTTTTCTTCCGAATAGCTCCTTTAAATGTCCTTTGCTTAACAGGTAACCAATCTCTTTCCTGAGTGCTATGCATTCATCAGTGAGATGACCGAAATCTTCATGATAGGTGTTAGGGGTGGATTTCTAAATGATCAGTGATCCTCAATCGTTGTTGGGCTTAGTGATCCTTACTTCTATTTGAATTGGTGATCCTCAGAAGTATTTCAGGATCAGGATCATGGATCATCATAAGGATCCTTGTACTAACGGTTGTCTACTTTGAATTCGAAATTGTTTTGCAGGAGTATCAACATGGACTTGGTCTTGGCGATATTCCTGGAGCATATTCTATGTTTATTCCGCACGTGCCTGGCCAAAAGTGGACGTTATGGAGTCGTGGAGGACTTGCACCATTTGCGGAATGTTAGTTAGTGTAGATATTTTCCATTTTTAAAGGGGTAGCGAGCTAATTAGAAAACACTTGGCTATTTTTGGCTACACACACACTCTTACAACTGCTCTCACCAGCTCTCGTTAATTCACTTGGCGATTACACACTTTTTTACACAATACACTATAGTGATCCTTGTACTTAGCTCGCTATCATCTGAAGTTGTAATACATTTCTTGTTTAATTTGAGTTGGTGATCGGTAGTTTCCATCACCCGAGGTTTTTTATGCCGGAGATCATTCATTGATCAAAGGCTTTTTCCTCGTATAAATCTTCATGTCACTTGTTCATTACATTTCAGAGTGATCCTTATTGTTGTTCATCAATTCAAGCATCATACCTCACAACAGAAAGTTTGGTTGCATTATCATTGCTTGATTTTTGACCAAAACAGTTTGGCGCCCACCGTGGGGCAATTGGTGCTTCATTCCTAGAAAGATTCGTATTTTCGTGGTCATTTCGGTTCGTTACAACCAAGCAGATGGCTTCCTCAGTGAAGAATACTTCAAGTTTGATGCCCTCATTCAGTTCTTCACAAGGCGTTCCTCCTTTGCCTCCACCACCTTCTGGATCCCAGAAAAATGCTGGGAATGCTGCGAAGAAACAAACCCTCATTTTCCAAAAACCACCAACTTCTTCTGTTTCAACTAATCCTACTACTAATGATCTTTATGCTCTGATTTTGCAGATGAGGAATCATGCACAAGAGCAGGACAAAACCAACGAAAGGATCCTCCGGGAGATCGATGAGATAAAAAAACAGAAGAAATCAGTGGAGGATCACTCCCCTCTGATGTCAAGATCGCTAAACTTTGACACTCCAGTCATAACTTCCCAACACTCAGCGGTTCCGGACGTGCAATACTTGGGTGAATTACCAGGAAGGCGTTATGGAACAGCAACTATGAGTCAGGCATTTGGTTCTCACTTCCAGCCTCAAGGATCCTCTTCTCAGCATCAGGGATACTTCACGTCAGGAGGATATTTGGGAATGCATGCAGTACAGGGATCCTCCCAGGTCCAGGGATCCTCCCAGGTCCAGGGATCCTCCCTTGTCCCAGGATCCTCTCTGGTCCCAGGATCCTCTCTGGTCCCAGGATCCTCTCTGGTCCCAGGATCCTTTCAGGTTCAAGGATCATCTCAACTTCAAGGATCCAACATCCTTCAGGATCAAGGATTCTTGAGAAGTACGCGGCCTCAGAACTCGGACGTTCATCAAGGAGACTTTATACCAATGCAGACCATTGCTCCCTCTGGTCCTTCAATCATGCCAGAGTCTCGACATTATGGATTCACATCCGCAATTCCAAACATGAATCCTGTGGGAGGTAACATTTTTAATAATTCATATAACACTAACCATGGCTTAATGCAGGATACAGGTATTAATCAGACTATGGCTAGAGAGCTACAGAAGCTTAAGGATATGATATCCAGCGTACCGGGAGTGGTTAAATCCATTCCTGAAATTGCAGATGGTAGCCATAGGATATCTCGTTTTGCACCACCCTTGTGTGATGCTGAGATACCTAAAAGATTCCAGATACCATCTATGAAGCTGTATGATGGTTCAACGGATCCAGAGGAACATGTAGCTCAGTACAGGGAGAGGATGGAGATCAATCCAATTCCTGAAAGGTTAAAAGAAGCATGTCTATGCAAGGGATTTGGATCCACACTTACAGGATCTGCTCTTAAATGGCTGCTAAGTCTTCCCCCTTACTCTATTACTTCATTTGCTAATCTAGTTAATTTGTTCAATAGTCAATTCTCTTGTAGTAGAAAGTTTGAACGATTAACTAGTGATCTATATAGGGTAACACAAGGCCAAAATGAATCACTTAGAGATTATATCACTAAGTTTAGTACAGAATCCTTAGATATTCCTAATTTGGATATTGCTACGGCTGTAGAAGCCTTTAAAATGGGATTGCTTAGGGATTCATTATTCTATGATGATCTTGTTATGACACCTTGCAGGAATCTTGATGAAGTAAGAACCAGGGCCCTTAGGTTCATCCGCCTAGAGGATGACAAAAGGATCCAGGATAGATTGACAGGATCCTCAAAACAGGATAAACAAGGATCCTACTTCAGGAACAACAAATCCAAGTCCTACAACAGATCTGATAACCAGAATGTGCATGCAGTGGAACAAGAAGAGGATGATGAGGATTATCCTCCTATTTCTGAATACTGTTTTTCTATTGATAACAATGAACTAATCCTTGCAATGCAGAATCTAGGTGAGAAAGCTAGGTGGCCAAGGAAGAGTGATAAACCAACTGCTACAAAGGATAAGTCCAATTGGTGTGCATATCATGAGGATTTTGGGCATCTCAATGAAGAGTGTATTGCACTGAGAAAGGAAATTGGTTACTTGTTGAGCAAGGGGCATTTGAAGGAACTCTTGGGACGGAAGAAATCAAGGATCCAGGATCCCGAAAGGATCCAGAAAGGGCTCCTGCTCCTCCAGCAGATGCACAAGTCATAAATTTCATATCCGGTGGATCAGATATCTGTGGTACCTCCTTTTCAGCAGCAAAAAGACATGCTAAGGAAACCAAGATGGATAATGGAGACAGACCCGTCCGGACCTCCGTTGTCACCCAGGATAAAGTCATAACCTTTGATGAGGATGATCGTGTTGACGTCCAGGATCCTCATCATGAAGGTCTTGTAATTACATTATTTATTTCTAACCACTTTGTTCGCAGGATCCTTATAGATGGAGGAAGCTCTGTGAACATCATTCAGCTTGATGTCCTCAAGAAGATGAATATCCCAGAGTCTGATATTATCCCAAGATCCTCAGTACTTGTGAGATTCAGTGGAGAAACTAAGAATACATTGGGGGACATCAAACTCCCAATCTATATTGAAGGATTGCATTCTTATCAAAAGTTTTGTGTTATAGATTGTTTATCATGTTGTAATGTTATCCTTGGCAGGCCATGGATACATGACATGAAGGCAGTCCCATCCACCTATCATCAATGTGTAAAGCTTCCAAGTCCTTGGGGAGTGGTGAAAATTGAGAGTGATCAACAAGAGGCTAAAAATTGCTATACCTCATCAATGAAGCCAACCTCAAGACCAAGGGAGCAATAGCAATTAAAGTATCCTTCAAGAGATGTCTTGGAGGCGAGAGAACAGGATTTGAAAGAAATCCTCCTGGATCCTGATGATCCTGAGTCCAAGATCTTCATAGGATCAGGGATCCTTAGCGACATTGAACAGGAGCTTGTATCCTTCCTTAAAAGAAGGAAAACTACATTTTCCTGGAAACACGAGGATATGACAGGTATATCTAAAGATATAATTACTCATAAACTTGGCATTGACAGGTCATTCAAGCCGATTCATCAAAAGAGGAGGAAGTTTGCACCTGAAAGGAATGCTATTATCCGGGAAGAAGTAGATAAACTACTTCGGGCAGGTATGATAAGAGAGGTTAAGTATCCAAGATGGTTAGCCAATGTGGTTGTTGTTCAAAAGAAAAATGGAAAGTGGAGGGTATGTGTCGATTTTACTGATTTAAACAAGGCATGTCCCAAGGATCCTTTCCCATTACCCCACATTGACTCCATGGTGGATGCTACCGCGGGTCATGAGTTGTTAACTTTTATTGATGCTTCATCTGGATTTCAACAAATTCAGATGGAACCATCTGATCAAGAGGATACAGCCTTTATGACCCCAACTGGTATATACTGTTATATTGCTATGCCGTTTGGATTAAGGAATGCAGGTGCCACTTATCAAAGGCTAGTTAATATGATGTTCAAGGAACAAATTGGACACACTATGGAAGTCTATATAGATGACATGGTGGTTAAGTCAAAGAAAGCTGAGGATCACCTTAAAGACTTGGAGGAAGCATTCAATATCCTTGATAAATTTAATATGAAACTTAATCCTTCCAAGTGTCATTTTGGTGTGAAGGCAGGTAAATTCTTAGGATATATGGTAACAAAGAGGGGCATTGAAGCAAGTCCAGAACAAATTAAGGCTATTGTGAATATCAAATCTCCTGCCAATGCTAAGGATGTGCAAAGATTGACGGGCAGGATCGCAGCCTTGAACAGATTCATATCCAAATCCTCAGCAAAGTGTAAGGAATTCTATGATATCCTGAGGAAGAACAAGAAATTTGAATGGACTGAGAAGCATGAAGGTGCCCTCAGAGCTCTTAAAGATTACCTATCCTCAGCCCCAGCCTTGATGAAACCAGAAAAAGGAGATGTGTTATCCTTATACTTGGCGGTATCCTCAAAAGCAGTAAGTGCGGTCCTTGTTAAGGATCACCAAGGTACACAACATCCTGTTTATTATGTAAGTAAGAGCTTACTTGATGCTGAATCCAGTTATTCACATTTAGAAAAACTTATCCTTGCATTAATTATGGCATCTACTAAATTGAGACATTATTTTGAGACTCATGCCATTATTGTTAAGAATAATTTTCCAATTAAGAATGTCCTCAGGAAACCTGAAATGTCAGGAAGGATGGCTAAGTGGGCAGTGAAGCTTAGTGCATACGATATAAGATATGAACCAAGAACTGCCATCAAATCCCAAGCCTTAGCTGACTTTGTGGCAGATTTTAGTAGTGATTTTCAAAAGGAAGCTGAGTTAGAAGTCCAACAGCTAAAAGAAACTAAGGATCCTTGGATACTCTTCACTGATGGGGCCTTTAATGTGAAGGGAACAGGGCTTGGAATACTACTAAAATCGCCACAGGGGAACATAATACCCCACTCCATAGCTTGTGAATTTCAAACTACCAACAATGAGGCTGAGTATGAAGCCTTGATAGCTGGTTTGCAAATTGCAAAGCATATGAGGATCAGGTATGTTGAGGTACATGTAGATTCTTTACTGATCACTAACCACTTTAATGGATCCTATGGTGTTAAAGGTGAAAAACTAATCAAATATTTGGAGATAGTCAAAGAGTTGGCACTCTCTTTTGTATCCTTTAGTTTGACACAGGTACCAAGGGAAGAGAATGCAGAAGCTGATGCATTAGCCAATCTAGGATCATCTTTGAAGATTCCTGAGGATATCAATATCCCTATTATCCATATCCTGACCCCTGCTATCGAGGATCATGTAGCTATGGAGATAGGAGAAGATTCTGCAGTCATCCCTAGTGATGATACTCAATCTCATTCAGGATCATGGATCCTCCCAATCATGAGATACATACAACATGGAGAGATCTCTACAGGAGAAAACCCTAGGGCTTTCAAAATTAAGGTATCTCTATTTACAATATTGAATAATATGTTGTATAAACGATCTCTTGCAGGACCATATCTAAGATGCATTGAGGATCCTGAAATCCAAGAAGTCCTAAAGGATTTCCATGAAGGAGATTGTGGAAACCACACTAGGGGCAGGGCATTATTCTCGAGAATCCTGAGGACAGGATACTATTGGCCCACTATGAAGAAGGATGCTTTGGAGTATGCCAAGAAGTGTGATCCTTGTCAGAGGCATAGTAATATCCTTCACCAACCAGCAGAGCTCTTGCATCCTATATCCTCTTCCTGGCCATTCATGAGATGGGGAATGGATATAGTTGGAAAGCTTCCTAAGGCACCTGGTGGAAAAGTATTCATGCTTGCTATGACTGATTACTTCTCTAAGTGGATAGAGGCTGAAGCCTTTGCTCAAGTCAGAGAAAAGGAAGTTATATCCTTTATTAAAAGAAACATTATTACTAGATTTGGTATCCCTTCTGAGATTATTTGTGATAATGGATCCCAATTTATTGGGAATAGAACCACTAACTTTTGTGACAGTTGGAGGATTAAGATGATAACATCAACACCAGTCCACCCACAAGCTAATGGTCAGGCAGAATCATCCAACAAGATCATCATCAACAATTTGAAGAAGAAGCTTGGATCCAAGAAAGGAAAATGGGCAGAAGAACTACCTTATGTGCTTTAGGCTGATAGAACAACTCCCAAGAATGCTACAGGCCAAACTCCATTTTCTTTGGTATTTGGGGCAGAATCAGTGATCCCTACAGAGATGGTGGTTCCAACTGCAAGAACAAGCATTCGTGATCCTGAAGAAAATGCTGAAAACTTGGTTCAAGACCTGGATACTATAGAAGAAATCAGGGATTTGGAAAGGATAAGGATGGCTAGTTATCAACAAAGGATGGCTGGAGCCTACAACAAAAAATGTCAGGATCAGGAAATTCCAAGTTGGTGATATGGTATTAAGGAAAGCATTTCAGAATACCACCAATCCTGCTGATGGAAAGTTGGCACCAAAATGGGAAGGCCCCTATTTGATTGAAGCTGAAGCAGGAAAGGGGGCATATCGATTGCTAACAATGGAAGGTGATTTGCTACCAAGAGCTTGGAATGCTGTCCATTTGAAGAAATATTTCATGTGACAAGGATCCATGATTCTTACATGACAAGTATCCTTGAAGGATCCTTACAGAGTAGATGATCCTCATCTTGGTAACATTCTAATCTCAAACTATTTCATTCTTTTATTCTCTTATATAAGGATAAGGATCCTGTATCCTTTATCCTCCTTTCACTTGATTCTGAGTTTTGAAGGTTCAGGTATCCTTAACTAAGGATTGAGTATCCACAGAAGTATCCAGTTATTTGGGCTTGACCCCAATTATTTGGGCTTGACCCCAGTTATTTGGGCTTGACCCCAGTTATTTGGGCTTGACCCCAGTTTGGGCCTGTCCCCAGTTTCACCAGTAGCGCACGATGATCCTGGTATAGTTCATGGCAATGGGACCAGTACTCGCTTTAGGGGCTGACAATTTCATTGTACTGGCTATATTCAGGATCCTACGTATAATGGTAGACGTACCATACATCCGTTCCTAAGGTTTCTAACGTTTTCACCTTAGCTAAGGTTTTGGAATTTTCATGTCACTAAGTTTGGATAGTCGCCAGTGAGGGCCATACTCCAGTTTACATACGATCCTTTGGGCTTGTCCCCAGTGATCCTTTGGGCTTGTCCCCAGTTATCCTTTGGGCTTGTCCCCAGTATATTGGGCTTGTCCCCAGAATTGTTGGGCTTGTCCCCAGTTACTAACTTTCATCTTATATTGGCTTAGTCCCAAGTTATATCCTATTTCAGGTTTTTGAGGCTAAATGACCAAGGATCCTTGATCCTTACCTTCTACTAAGGTTTGTCTTTTGGGTTATCCTGATAATAAGTTTTAAAGGTTAAGAATCCTAACTTGGATTCTCAGGTATGATCCTTAACTATTTTGATTTTATTCATCATTTATTTGAATAACCCTTATCCTTTGACAACTGAACTTATGATCCTTAAACTATATTACTTTTCAGAACTTATCGATTATGGGATATGTGATCCTTGATCATATCCTAAACTCTTTGGGGATATTTCTTAAATTTTTTTTCTTCATTTGATAAATTTAGACAAAATAAACATCACAATAATTGAAAAGTAAAGTACCAACAAGGATATCAACACAGGATAAGCCAAAAAGTTAAAGTTATTTTATTCACAAATGATTAAACCCCTTAAGGTTGTCAAAATTACCAACCCACGTTTCTACCAGCAAAACGTGGCCCGTCCACATGGGTTGGCAAAGGGTGTCCATTGTTTAAGGGTCTTGGTAGTGCAGGAATTAAAAGACGGCAGGATCACAATGGCTTCATCCCCCAAACAGAGGATCCATCCACCATTTGTAATCCTACCTATTGTTCAAAGGATCCATGATCCTTAGCCCTAATCACTATTGTTCAAAGATACAACCCATCATTGTTCAACAAAGACATCATCAAAACAAAAACAAAAACCATAACCAAACTTAAAAAAATGGGCTCCGGCTACGTCTAGAAATGTCCTTCATCGCCCATTCATGCAGCCTACACCTTCGCTGCATCATCATCCCCTCCAGCTCCAGTATCCTTCGCATGATCCTTGCCACTGCCACTAGCTTCGATTGCCAGAACCTCATCAGCCTCATCTTCCTCATCCTCCAAATCAGCCAGCCTGGCCTTCCAGCCTTCCATGTCCCAGTTGCTCCTATCAAAGGCAGGATCCTAAGCTTCTTGAGCCTTCTGCAGCTTGGTCTTGTACATGGAAATGGCAGCAGAGACTTTAGCATCCTGTGTGATCTCGTGCTTCTCATAATCAGCGTTGATCTGAGTTGCAACTATCTGAGCTTTGGCATCATTGAGGTCCTTTTCAAGGGAAGCAATCTTGTGATCCTTGAGCACCGCCACCTTTTGGAGATCAGAGTATTTCTCCTCAAGCTCCTCAACATTCCCAACATAGTCCTCTATCTCAGAAAATTTCTACAAAGAAGACAATGTAAAGATTAGAGTCAGGTGATCCTCAAGTGGATAGGATAACTAAACTGAGTCAGTGATCCTTACATCATTAAAGTACTCGAGGAATTGATGGCGGATCAGAGGCAAGCCTTGAAGGTTGTCAGCTTCAGAGGTTTTTCTTTTCTTTCCACATCTTCCCTTTGAAGTGGTAGCCTTGGGGATTACAATGGAAGGGCTAGCAGCAGACTTTTTCTTGGAGGATCGGACAGTGTCTAGATCAGTGACACTGAATTTGGAGGCAGACTTTGAAGATTTCCCAGCACCTACACACCCGGAACATATAAGTATCCTTATCCTATTTCTATTTAACTATTTAAACATTTAATTATAAAAAGAACAGGATACTTACTTGAAATCGTGACAGAACCTGAGGATACCTCTTGAGAATCCTGGGTATTTGCTTTGAATGACCTTGTTGCAGGATCAAGTTTTCTGAAAGCAGCAAGTCTCTCCTTGGTGGCAGGTGAGGGTATAATATGTGAAACAGTGATAGCTGTATAAAAGAAACAAAAGCATGTTAGTAATCCTCATCAGAAACAATACTCAGTGATCCTTCTAAGGATCCTCTATCCTACCATGGGTGCTCCACTTCCTTGGCAGATCCTTTCCATCAGGAAGAGAATCCCTTCTGACAAAGAAGAATCTCTGTTTCCAATTAGTATCATTCTTAGTGGCTTTGAAGATGGGATGTTCTTCACCGGGTTTACGCTTGAATAGATATCGATGGGATCCAAATGTTGTGAGATCATACATCTCTACCAACTCCGACATTCCCAGAGCAATTCCTTCTTGCTCAATGATCCTTTCGAGGGTATATAAGACCCTCCAGATCATTGTCATAGCTTGAATGTAGGAGATGCCGGTGAGGGAGAAGAAAGACTAGGTGAATTCAGGGAAAGGATATGTGTATCCTATTGTGAATGGTGTGACAGGGAAGGCTACCCAAGTTTCAGAAACATAATCACTTAGAACGGTGGGGTCAAATGGCTTGAAATCGGTGTTTGCCGGAAAACAATGGCGGATTCTATCTATTTGTGGATCAGTGAAACAGCACCTTTCATTCGCCAAATCTTTGATGATCCCCTGGCTCTTAAGAGGACTGTCCTTCTTGTGATCCTTAGCCGGTGAGGATCTTAGCATCATCTTGGTTATAGCAATAGAGAAGAAGATGAACAGAGAAAGAAAACGTAAAGGGAGAAAAGGAAAAGAGATACCTGCTTGATCGTCGGATGAGAATTTAAAGGGGGTTTCTCTTGAATTTGAATGCAGATTGATCCCTATCCCTAACTCCTATTTATAATGATGGTTTTGCAGGATAGTCACCTCAGTGACGTCATGTTCTTAACGGCTAGTCCGATTACAACGGCTAGTTATCCGTTGGTTGATTGTGGATAAGAACAAAATATAACTCATTTATTTACATAATTACTCCTTATATTTTGGGGGCAATTGTTAGGGGTGGATTTCTAAATGATCAGTGATCCTCAATCGCTGTTGGGCTTAGTGATCCTTACTTCTGTTTGAATTGGTAATCCTCAGAAGTATTTCAGGATCAGGATCATGGATCATCATAAGGATCCTTGTACTAACGGTTGTCTACTTTGAATTCGAAATTGTTTTGCAGGAGTATCAACTTGGACTTGGTCTTGGCGATATTCCTGGAGCATATTCTATGTTTATTCCGCACGTGCCTGGCCAAAAGTGGACGTTATGGAGTCGTGGAGGACTTGCACCATTTGCGGAATGTTAGTTAGTGTAGATATTTTCCATTTTTAAAGGGGTAGCGAGCTAATTAGAAAACACTTGGCTATTTTTGGCTACACACACACTCTTACAACTGCTCTCACCAGCTCTCGTTAATTCACTTGGCGATTACACACTTTTTTACACAATACACTATAGTGATCCTTGTACTTAGCTCGCTATCATCCGAAGTTGTAATACATTTCTTGTTTAATTTGAGTTGGTGATCGGTAGTTTCCGTCACCCGAGGTTTTTTATGCCGGAGATCATTCATTGATCAAGGGCTTTTTCCTCGTATAAATCTTCGTGTCACTTGTTCATTACATTTCAGAGTGATCCTTATTGTTGTTCATCAATTCAAGCATCATACCTCACAACAGAAAGTTTGGTTGCATTATCATTGCTTGATTTTTGACCAAACCAATAGGCAAACCATTTGGATTTATCTTTTGTAGCAGCTGGCTTATCACTCTTTCTAGGCCATCTAGCTTTTTCACCTAAATTCTACATAGTAAGGATAAGTTCATTGTTACCAACAGAAAAGAAATATTCAGAGATGGGTGGATAATCTTCATCATCCTCTTCAAGCTCCACAGCATGCACGTTTTGATTATCAGACTTGTTGTATGGTTTAGACTTGTTATTCCTGAAATAGGATCCTTGTTTTTCCTTCTGACAGTCTCTCCGGGATCCTCTTATCATCCTCTAAACGGATGAATCTAAGGTCCCTGGTTCTTACTTCATCAAGATTCCTAAAAGGGGTCATGACAAGATCATCATAAAATTGTGAATCCTTAAGTAAACCCATTTTGAAAGCTTCTACAGCTGTTGCAATATCTAAGTTAGGAATTTCTAAGGATTCTCTACTGAATTTAGTAATGTAATCTCTAAGTGATTCATTTTGACCTTGTGTTACCCTATACAGATCACTAGTTAATCGTTCAAATCTCCTACTGCATGAAAATTAGCTATTAAACAAATTAACTAGATTAGCAAATGAAGTAATAGAGTAGGGAGGAAGACTTAGCAGCCATTTAAGAGCTGATCCAGTCAGTGTGGATCCGAAACCCTTGCATAGACATGCTTCTTTTAACCTTTCAGGGATGGGATTGATCTCCATTCTCTCCCTGTATTGAGCTACATGCTCTTCTGGATCAGTTGTACCATCGTAGAGCTTCATGTTTAGTGTCTGGAATCTCTTTGGTATCCCTGCATCACAAATGGGTGGTGCAAAACGAGATATTCTATGACTTCCATCCAGAATCTCAGGGATGGGTTTAACCACCCCTGGAACAGTGGATATCATATCCTTGAGTTTTTGCAACTCTCTAGCCATAGCTTGGTTGATTCCTGGTTCCTGCACAAAGCCATGGTTAGTATTATAAGATGTATTTAAAGTGTTACCTCCTGATGGATTCAAGGTTGGAATTCCTGATGTGAATCCATATTGATGTGATTCTGGCATGATTGAGGGACCAGACGAAGCAATAGTTTGCATAGGTATAAAGTCTCCCAAGTGAATCTCGTAACTTCCGGGTTGTACACTCCTTAAGGATCCTTGATCCTGAAAGATGTTGGATCCTTGAAGCACCAAAGCTGGGGGCCTTGGAGGATAATCCATGGAACTGTGAGCCTGGGATGAGGATCCTTGAACTTGAGATGAGGATCCAGGATACTGGGAGTAGGATACTTGAATTGATTGCGTTCCCACATATCCTCCCGAGCTAGAGAAGAATCCTTGATGCTGGAAAGAGGATCCTTGAGGCTGAAGAGAGGATCTTGAAGGCTGGAAGTAGGATCCTAGAGCCTGTGCCATAGCCGATGATCCATGCTGCACGCTTGATGACCCTCCTTGATACTGAATATCTGAAGTCTTGGAAGACTGGACAGTCGTTGCCGAAGTATCAAAATTTAGAGATCTAGGCATCAATGGAGAGTGATCCTCCGTTGATCTCTTAAATTTCTTGATTTCATCGATTTCTCGAAGGATCCTGTCATTAGTTTTGTCCTGCTGTTGCATGTAATCCTTCATCTGCAAAATCAAAGAATAAAGATCATTGTTAGTAGGACTAGAAGAAGCAGCAGTAATAGCTTTTGTGAAAACGGGGGTTGGCTTCTTCGCAGCATTTTCAGCATTCTTCTGGGATCCAGAAGGAACAGGAGGCAAAGGTGGAATGCCCTGTGAAGATGTGATCGCCGGCATGGAGCTTGAAGTGTTCTTCGCATGAGAAGCCATGTGATTGAAGGTAATGAACAGAAATGAATGAAATGAACACAATTTTCAAGGATGAAGCACCGATTGCCCCACGGTGGGCGCCAAACTGTTTTGGTTAAAAATCACACAAAGACAATGTAACCAAATCTGATTTCGTGAGGTGTGATGCTTGGTTAATTAGATAAATGTATGAACAAGAAATGAGCGAAATAAATGTTGAACACCAGGATTTATACGAGGAAAAAGCCCTTGATCAACGAATGATCTCCGGCATAAAAAACCTTGGGTGATGGAAACTACCAATCACCAACTATATTGAACAAAAAACGTTTACAAATCGGGATGATATCAAGCTTGGTACAAGGGTCACTAGTGTGCAAAAGTGTGTAATCGCAGAGAGCTTTTTCGAGTTCGAGTGGCATGCAGTTGTGTTGCTAATTCTTACTAAATCAAGCTTGTATCCCCATTTAAAAATAGAAATATCTAGCCTAACTAACTATCCGCAAAAGGTGCAACTCCCCCACGATCACCATAACGGTCAAAGAGCTCACGCACGTGCAGAATCATCAAGCATATTCCCCTAGAATCCCAGTTGGACCAAGTCCTATTCGAATACACCTGTAAAACGAGTTCAAAAATGACAGAAACAATTGTTAGTGTTAGGATAATAATGAGGGTCCTGGATCCTTAATTCAAACTGAACTGAGGATCCGTGATCCAAGCTGCATTTGAGGATCCTTGATCCATAAGCTGTGAAATTCTATCCCTAACAATGAGGATCCTGGGTATCCACATGGTCATCCTCATCAAAGGATATGATTTTCTCCTGTGTAAGGATAGAAGTTCGAAGAGGCCTATCCCCATTCTCCATCTTTGTCTCTTTCGCATGCCTCTTAGCTGCTGAAAAGGAAGTGCCACATATGTCAGATCCACCGGAGATGAAATGAATATTCTGTGCATCAGCTGGTGGAGCAGGAGCCTTTTTGGGAATTTTCTCAGGATCCTGGATCCTTGATTTCCTTCTTCCGAACAGCTCCTTCAAGTATCCTTTGCTCAATAGGTAACCGATTTCTTTCCTTAGTGCTATACATTCATCTGTGAGATGACCAAAGTCTTCATGATAAGCACACCACTTAGATTTGTTTTTTGTAGCAGCTAGTTTGTCCCTATTTCTCGGCCATCTTGCTTTATCACCTAAGTTCGGCATACCAAGGATTAGTTCATTATTATCAACAGCGAAACAATACTCAGAAATAGGAGGATAATCTTCATCATCTTCCTCTTGTTCCACAACGTACACATTCTGATTGTCAGACTTATTGTACGACTTTGATTTGTTGTTCATGAAATAGGATCCTTGCTTTTCCTGCTTTGAGGATCCTGACAGTCTCTCCTGGATCCTGTTGTCATCCTCTAAATGGATGAACCTAAGGGCCCTATTTCTTACTTAATCAAGGTTCCTGCAAGGTGTCATGACAAGATCATCATAGAATTGTGAATCCTTAAGCAAACCCATTTTAAAAGCTTCCACAGCTGTTGCAATATCTAAGTTGGGAATTTCTAAGGATTCTCTACTAAATTTAGTTATGTAATCCCTTAGTGATTCATTATGACCTTGAGTTACCCTATATAAATCACTAGTTAATCGTTCAAATCTCCTACTACATGAAAATTGGCTATTGAACAAGTTAACTAGATTAGCAAATGAAGTAATAGAGTAAGGAGGAAGACTTAGCAGCCATTTAAGAGCTGATCCTATCAGTGTGGATCCGAAAACCTTGCAAAGACATGCTTCTTTTAACCTTTCTGGAATTGGATTGATCTCCATTCTCTCCCTGTATTGACCTACATGCTCTTCTGGGTCTGTTGTGCCATCATAGAGCTTCATATTTGGTGTTTGAAACCTCTTTGGTATCTCTGCATCACATATAGGTGGTGCAAAGCGAGATACCCTGTGACTCCCATCCGGAATCTCAGGAATGGGCTTAACCACTCCCGTGACACTGGATCTCATATCCTTGAGTTTTTGCAACTCCCTTGCCATAGCTTGGTTGATTCCTGGTTCCTGTACAAAGCCATGGTTAGTATTATAAGATGTATTTAAAGTATTACCTCCTGATTGATTCGAGGCTGGGATTCCTGATGTGAATCCAAATTGATGTGATTCCGGAATGATCGTGCGACCAGATGAAGCAATAGTCTGCATGGGGATGAAGTCTCCCACATGAATCTCTGAACTTCTGGGTTGTTGGCTCCTTAAGGATCCTTGATACTGAAAGATATTGGATCCAGTATGCATTGGAGCTGAAGGTCTTGGAGGATACTCCATGGATCCGTGAACTTGTGATGAGGATCCTTGAACCTGAGACGAGGATCCTAGATACTGAGAGTAGGATCCTTGAACTGACTGCATCCCCATGTATCCTCCTGAACTAGAGAAGGATCCATGATGCTGGAAGGAGGATCCTTGAGGCTGAAGAGAGGATCCTGAAAGTTGAAAGTAGGATCCTTGAGCCTGTGTCATTGCCGATGATCCATAGTGCATACTTGATGATCCTCCATGGTACTAGACACCTGATGCTGTGGAACGCTATCCAGTGATCTAGGCACCAATGGAGAGTGATCCTCCGTTGATCTCCTCAATTTCTTGATTTCATCAATCTCACGAAGGATCCTGTCATTAGTTTTGTCTTACTGCTGCATGTAATCCTTCATCTGCAAAATCAAAGAACAAAGATCATTGTTAGTAGGACCAGAAGAAAAAGCAGTAGTTGCTTTTGTGAAAATGGGGGTATGTTTCTTCACAGCATTCTCAGCATTCTTCTGGGATCCAGAAGGAACAGGAGGCAAAGGTGGAATGCCCTGTGAAAAAGTGATCGCCGGCATGGAGCTTGAAATGTTCTTCCCATGATAAGCCATGTGGTTGTAGGTAATGAATAGAAATGAATGAAATGAACAAGATTTTTCAAGAATGAAGCACCGATTGCCCCACGGTGTGCGCCAAACTGTTTTGGTCAAAAATCACACAAGGATAATGTATCCAAATCTGATTTTTGTGAGGTTAGATGCTTGGTTAATTGAACAAATGTGTAAACAACAAATGAATGATGAACACACGGATTTATGCGAGGAAAAAGCCCTTGATCAATGAATGATCTTTGGCATAAAAACCCTCAGGTGATGGAAACTACCGATCACCAACTATATTAAACAAAAAAAGTTTACAACTTTGGATGATAACAAGCTTGGTACAATGATTGCTAAAGTGTTAGTGTGTGTAATCGCCAAATGTTTGCAGAGAGTTCAAGTTCGAGAGTTCTCTGTATGTGTGTGTAATTAAATTTCTAATTTAAGCTTGTGATCCCCTTTCAAAAATAGAAAAATCTAGCTAACAAACTATCCGAAATTTGTTCTAGTCTCCCCACGATCACCACAACGGTCATGGAGCATAAATGTCAAGCATATTCCCCTAGAATCTCGGCAGGACCAAGTCTACTTCGAATACACCTACAAAACAAACTAAAAATTGATGGAAACAATTGTTAGTTTAGGATAATAATGAGGATCCTGGATCCTTAGTCTTTCTGCAGCATCTTCTGAGGATCCTTAATTCAAACTGAACTGAGGATCCGTGATCCAGACTATACTTGAGGATCCGTGATCCATATGCTATAAAATTCCATCCCTAACAGTATGTAAATGAAATAGTTTCATTACATGGAATTCATTTATCTATTGTTTCTGATAGAGATAGCCGTTTTACTTCTCATTTTTGGACTAGTTTTCAGAAAGCAATGGGAACCAAGTTAAAACTAAGCACAACCTATCATCCATAAACGAACGGACAAAGCGAAAGGACAATTCAAACAATGGAAGATATGCTTAGAGCTTGTGTAAATGATTTCGGAGGAAATTGGGACAATCATTTACCATTAATAGAATTTTCCTACAATAACAGATATCATACCAGTATCAATGCTGCACCATTTGAAGCACTTTATGGATGAAAAATGCCGAACTCCCGTCTGTTAGGCAGAAATTGGAGAAAAGCAATTATCTGGACCAGAGATAGTACAAGAGACAACTGACAAGATTATTCAAGTCAAGGAAAGACTAAAAGCAGCACGTGATCGTCAAAAGAGTTATGCTGATAACAGACGAAAACCATTGAAATTTCAAGTAGGAGATAAGGTATTATTAAAAGTTTCTCCATGGAAAGGGGTGGTAAGATTCGTTAAAAGAGGAAAGCTAAGCCCCAGGTATATTGGACCTTTTGAGATTATTAGAGGAATACGACCAGTAGCTTATCAGCTACAACTGCCAGAGGAAATGGCAGAAATACATGATGTGTTTCATGTATGCAACCTCAAGAAATGCTTAGCAGACGAATCATTGGTGATATCTCTTAAGGACATAGAGGTAAATGAGAAACTTAAGTTTGTAGAAAAACCGCTACAGATTGAAGATAGAAATATCAAGAATCTCAAACACAAGAGATTAGTTCTAGTCAAAGTAAAACGGGATTCCAAAAGAGGACCAGAATACACTTGGGAGCTCGAATCAGAGATGCGGAAGAAATATCCACACCTGTTCCAGTAGACCTCAAGGACGAGATCTAAAACAAGTGGGGAGGATATAACAACTCTCCCAAAACCCTTAACATGCCCTATACGTCCTAAAATACACCTGTATACGAAAAACGGACCAAATATACCTTTATATTAATAAAAATCAAATAAAAACAAAAATAACAGGTCCTCGCGGGGCGCGACCCACTTAAGGAAAGGAGTCGCGGGCCGCGACTACATGACACCAGGCGAGCCCATGAGCTGCCACGTGTCCCTATCGTGTTAAACCTACACCGTTGATTCACCATGCCTGTAGCCTACCCTATGTCGCTCGCGGGCCGCGAAGGCCATAGCCAACTGTGTCGCGGGTCGCGACCCCCTGTTCGGTCACCCCTATAAAAAGGGTGCTCGACTTCAGTTTAATTCATTCAAAAACTTTTCTTTCTCTCTCAATATATAATAGCTAAAACTCTCGGGTATTATACCCTTAAAAAGCGAAGCTCTGCCTCGTAAGTATTATAACCCCCGGTTACGTTTTGGTTACTCTACCCGATTGATCTAGAGCTCCGTAATGCATGTCAAGGCTCTGCCTGACTCAGTCGTTGGAGTTCTGTCTCGGGGGTATAGCTAATGTAAATTGGGTTATCTTACTAACATGTGTGCATTGTTTAATTTTAATAGATTATAACCAGGAAGTCACCAGAAAGCAGTAGTATTATCTAAAACAGCAATGTGAGCCATGCTCTTTTTATAAATCTTTTGTGAGTCAAAATGTTTTACCAAAACCTCAATGGTTTTAAGCAGTGATTGAGTCTATGTATTCTATAATTACTGTCGGTATGTTGGGGTTTTGCATACATTACTTGTTACTACATTGTGAGTAGTAGCATGACCACAAGTCTGGATTGACAGTACCGTGGATGGTAATTGGGTAGATATAAACATTGTAATCGCTCTCAATATTGTAAAATGATAAAAGCTTGTTTTGATTTAATTGGGATGCACTCACCAGTATTTCTTGCTGACAAAATCTTTTTAAAACGCGTTTCAGGTAACAAAATGTAAAAGCCAATTAGAAGCCTACTGGAGAGCACTGAAGGCTTGGAAAAGTGGCTATAAAAGTTACCTAAATAAGAATGAAGTTTTATTTCAAATAATTAGGGTTTATCCCTATAAACATATTGTAATGAAAACTTGGGTTTTTCCCATGTATTTATTATTTATAAAAGTGTGGTGTTTTAACTCTGATAAACTATTTTCTAACTACGGTCCTGATGTAAATTTCCGCTGCCAAATTAATTAACCCCGATACCACTAATCTGGATCTCGCGACACCGCTCCCACGGTAGAGGTCGGGGGCTGCGACATATGACAATAAATAGTAATTTTATTTTTATAATAATATATAGCTTTTATTATTTTTTATTTAATATATTATCATAGTTTATTATTATATTTACTTTTAATAACATTTTTTTTCTTTTTTTCTTTTTTAAAACCATATATTTCATTTACCATTTTTTAATAATTCTTTTTTCTTTTTTTAGAACATATATTAATTTATCAATTAATTTGATACTTCTTTAATAATTTACGCTTATAACTTTTTTTCTAAAAACTTAAGTACATAGTTGTGCTTGATTTTTTCCCTCGACATTTCGTTATAAATTTTGTTAAAAACGAAGTTGTACTCGAAATAAAGTATTTATTTGGTATCATAAAATGGTACGATGATAAATTAAACCGTTCTAATGGTTTGGCTTTCTAAACAACATGCTTTATTTTCAAATCACGTTTGTTTTACATTATCATTTGTTCGGTTTCGCTGCAACGCGCGACGTAAAAAAACTAGAATAAATAACAAATCGTAGTTCAAAAAGATAATAATAATTAATTAGTTTATATTACGCATGTAAACGAACCAAACGAACACGAACATAGGCATGTTCGTGTTCATTCATTTAACTTTAAACGAAGACGAATATATAATCAAACACATTTTTTGTATGTCTTCATTCATTAAGAAATCGGGCATGTTCGTTTTCGTTTATGTTCGTTCGTTTAAAGCTTAAACGAGCATTTCACGAACATAAACAAAAAATAAATAACTGAACATATTTGAATAAACATAAACAAACATAAATTAACATGATTGAACAAACATAAACGAACACAGATGAACGTAATTGAACAAATATAAACAAACACAATTTTAATATTTGTGAAGACAAACAAACAAGTCTAGTATATTACAGTTCATCCGAAAACACGTCTAAATTAGGGTTCATATATACCAAAATTAAGTAGTTTTTTTATATAAATATTAAGTAAGTGATCAGTTACGATCTAAGAAAAAAAATAAAAATTCATTTTTTGTTACTATAAAACTCAAGTACTGATTAGTTATATTTATATAAGTAGTTAGAAAACTTAATATTAATTTAAACTATTTATGTTTTTACTAAAATTTAAACGAACATAAACGAGCGTAAATAAATGAACATAAACGAACGTTCACGAACACAAGGTGTGTTCATGTTAGTTCATTTAACTAAATGAACAAAAAAAATTGTTCGTGTTCGTTCGTTTATTAAATAAACAAACTTCTCACCGAACAAGTTGACGAACAGTTTATGAACGTTCGATTAGTTTACATGAGTTACATGGGTGGGTGTTTATTGGTGGTCCGGGGGATAAAACTATCCATCTATGAACTATGATTAGACAAAACTATCCGGCTATAGGGTGTCAAGTACTACCATTTTTTTATTTGACACTTTAGGATGGTGTGGTTAAAGCGAATATAGAAATTGTTAGGGAAATTATTTTTTGAGTCACTTGAGTCCAAAATCAAAATATTTGACGCCCTGATTTCTTAACCATTTGAGTTCAAATTTCTAAAACCATCCACCAAGTCTGTTAACTATGAGGGTAATTTGGTCATTTACAAACAAAGTACAAGTCTTATATACACATGAGTACAAGGAATAAGTATTTAATGCATAAACTTTTAATATATAATACATATATAAAAATAAATTACATATATATAATAAAACACACACACGCCAGCACACACACCTACACACACTTTCTCTCTCATCTTTACATACTCTTCTCTCTCTCTCTCTCTCTCTCTCTCTATAAACACCACAGCACTGCCACCACCATCGCACTACAGCCACCTCCAAACACCCACCACCACTGTCTCACTGCCACCACCATTTCACCTCCACCACCAGTGCCGCCCCACTGCCACTACCATCCCACTACCGCCACCTCCGAACGCCCACCCCCACAATCTCACCCCCATTGTCGAGAACCCTCCACCACCGCCGCCGCCACCCCACTGCTACCATAAGTTGCATTATATTTATCATCCCCAACCCCCCTCCCCCCACTATTTTAGACCCACTAAACACTCCCCAAATCCCCACCTGACCCCATTCTCGCTGAAAAACTAACGAGCAACATCAGATCTCAAATCAGAGGTGGATGGAGAGGGGTTCCAAATCATACAGCGGCGTTAGAGTTCCAGATCGATGGCAATGTTCGGTCTAAATCAGAGGTCGGGCGAAGTAGGTGATGGTGTTGGTGATGGTGGTGTGGTGGTGGTGCAACGGTGACTGTGGTGGTGGTGTGGTTGAGAGAGAGACATGGAAGAAAAAAAGAGAGAGATGAGGAAGAGAGAGAAATCAGTGTTTGAGTGTGTGTTTTATCTCTATATATAACAATAATAATAATAAGAATAATAATAATAATAATGATAATAACAATAATAATAATAATAATAATAAGGGTAGGGATAGTGTACAAAGTGTCTAAAGTGTAAGAAGTGTTTTAAACAATTAGATCTTTGATCTAATGGTTGAGATCAATAGGGATCAAATTATAAATTGTGTTTTAATTATTTGGACTGATTTGAAAATTGTAGGGATAATGGTGTCATTGTATATGTTTCAAATTAGGTAACCTCTCCTAAATTATAGCGATTCACTCCTAAATTTTAGCGATTCAATTTTAAACTTATTTTAAAATCCGGACATTCTAAAACATCCAGAAATATGTAACTGCTACAAGAAATATATAACACTATACATCTATCATATAACACCATATAACACCGTATAACACCATGTAACACCATATAACACCATATAACACTTTGTAACACTATATAACAATATATAACACTATACATCTATCATAGACATGCTATTAGAAAAATATAGCACTATAACACTATATAACTCTAAATAACACTATATAACACCATATAACACTGTATAACACTATACATCTGTAACAACCCTCACAAAATTTTCTATTTTCTATTCCAAAAGGTGCACTAATAAACCCTAATTGAGACCCCATATGGTACGGTGCGACCCAAAATTTGAAAAACGGATGAAACAAGCAACAGGGCCCCCTAAAACTCAAGGGGGGTGGGGGATCCCCTAATTGATATTATCCGCACAAAACGGATATTAAACACGTAATTTCGAAGTTTGACGAATCAGCAAGGCTATCCCAGACACCAGACTACCCTAGCCTAGGTGGGTCATCGTCGCGACATGCGCCAGTCGCTAGGGTAGCCGGCGCGACACGCGTGGGAGACCCGAATCCAGTATATAACCCAGGGCATTGGCACTTGCATGAATTGTTTGTTACAACGAAAAATTAAGCTTCGTACGTTGATATATCTCTGTTTCTTTCAAAAACACCACCCGAGTCCCTAAACTCTACTACGATAAAAGGGTAATAACTCGATCACTGCTACGATACAATGTCTAATCGATTAAAACTGATCCAATGGATGTTTAAGTGCTACCTAAATTCTGGGCTATACTTTGTCATTCGTCGTGAAGGTTTCGATCTCGTGAATTATCGTAAATGTTGTATTAAGTTGCTAACCTAGTTTCGTTTGTATTATATATTTAACTAGGATTACCGGCTAAATCAATAGGCAGGCTCTGACCGTTTAAACTTGTAATGTGAGTCATTCTCTTTTTACCAAATTGTTTTCAAAACCCTACTTGTATTCAAAGTTGTAATTACAGTGATTAAGTCTTTGTAATCTTCAATTATTGTCGGTATGTGGGGTTTTGTATACACTACTTGATAAGCTTCACCATTGGACAACGGGTTAGCCAATATGTGATATGACCATAGTCACAGATCCGGTCGAGTGACAAATACCGATTTGGGGTAACTGGTTGATATAAACATTGTAATCGCTCTTAATACCGTATATTATAACAATGTGTCTTTTGTACAAATTGAATGCACTCGCCAGTATTTTTCGTTGATAAAATCTTTTCAAAACATGTTCCAGGTGATTTACTGTGAACAAGGAAAAGTGTCGTGTAGCACTCCAGCTTGAATGAAGTGGCTCAGTAAATAAATAAACATGTTTTCTGTAATCAGGGAATTTCCCAGTGAAATTCCTTTCTTGTAAAATATGGGGTTTGTCCCGCGATTAATAATAAAATAATCCGGTGTTTTCTTTTAAACGGTCCTGTTAAAATTTCCGCTGCCAATTAAATACCAATACCACGGGTTTCTGTCCCGTGGCTTCCGAACCGGGCAAAACTGGTCGGGGGCCGTGACAGAAAAGGTGGTATCAGAGCCACTGGTTTAAGCAAATTAAGACAGAAATTTTGTGCTTCTGTGAAATTTAATCACAATAATTAAAATTTAATTAGGAATTTTGTGTTTCCTTATGTGTGACTAACAGCATGAATGAACTATCGGAAGCTCTCCGAAACTTTACAATACATTCCACTGATATGGAGACTACCGGGGACCCGACCGGGTACCAGGCTGAGGCAGATGAGCCAATGGTTTTCCAAGCCCAGGAAATGCCCAAACCCAAAAAGAGAAGGAGGCTTTTAGATTGGAAACAGGGGAGAAAGAAGAAACCTGCAGCTCAAAAAGTAAAGAAAACTGTTGAGCCAAAAGGAAAAGAGAAAGAAATAGGAGAAAGTTCTGACCAAACCCTAACTTTACCACCTTGGGAGGAACTCGACAGGAAACTAGCAAACTGTGACCTTCTTGGACCCGCTGATGAAACCCTTTTCAATTTTCCCGCTCAATCGAAACTTCGTATTAACCTGGAACCTGCCATCCCTAAACCTATTGTCAACCCACAACCTCTTCCTGGTCAAATGGAAGAATGGTGGCCGGTGACTGGCACTTCCAAAACATGATGAACAATCTGACCCTTATTACCCACAGTTTGAACCAGCCCCTGCTACTTTTCCACCCATGAACCAAGAAAATGTTGCTTAACTATGCCGCTACGGCGAAGAATTGGTGGATGCAGGGAACCGGATCCGAGCTGTGGGAGAAAATATCACCTGGAAGTACGATGAAAGGGAGTTTCACTTTTGAAGACGGATAACAATAGAATAGGTGTTTTGTATAATAATAATATGTGAAAAAAATAATAATAAAAATATATAATAGTAGTAATAATAAAATAATGTATAATAACATAAATAAAACATCTGTAAATACAAGGCTTGTACGGATGCATAAATATATATATAAAATAGAAATGTCGCAATGTCGACGATTTTGGTTATATGTGCTGACTTAATGTGTGTTTGCAATATTGTGTTTATTGCTATCTATCTTTGTGATATTAACCCGTATATTATATCTATAATTCAGATGAATAACGCAGTAAACCAAGCGGCAAACGAAGTTAATCAAACGGAACCAGATAATCAAGAACATTTTCTCAATAGAGAAGATATAGAAAATATAGTTGATCAGGGTATAGCCAATGCTATTCCAGCAATCGTCGCCGCAGTTAAAAATTACGTTGAACCTTCCAAGGCCGACAATAGCAAACGTACCCGCGATGATAATTTCAGTTATAGCATAAATGGGGGCAATAATAATAATATAATTCAAGCCCCATTATCTAAAAAGAGGAAAGTGATGATGATTAGTTGTACTTATAAGGAATTCCTCGTCTGTAAGCCAACCGAATTTGCGGGCAATGAAGGAGCAACTGCTGCACTTCGCTGGTTAGAAAAATACGGAAGTTGTGATTAAAATAAGTAAGTGCGCGGAAGAAGACAGGGTGATGTATGCATCCCACCTTTTCAAAGAAGAAGCATTAGAATGGTGGAACACGGTGCTGCAAGCCAAAGGAAGTGATATGGCTTATGCCATGAGCTAGGAAGAATTTAAGGAACTGGTAGAAAGGAAATTTTGTCCTTCCTACGAAAAGGAACAAATGACAAACCGGTTCCTAAACCACCGGATGGTGGATGTTAATTGTCGTAGGTATACTTCGAAATTATTCGAGTATGCAAGAATAGTACCGACTCTGGCCTCGCCAAAACCTATACTTATTTCTCGCTACATTTGGAGATTGATTAGCGAGATTCGCGACATAGTCAAGGCTGCTAGACCCCGGACGATCGGCGATGCGGTCGAACTGGCCAATACCTTGACTGATGGGTTGGTTCGTACAAGAGGAGAGAATAGAAAGAGGGAATTGGCTCAGAAAATTACCCAAGGTTTCCATTTGGGTATAATAATAATAATAATAATTCCAAGAAAAAGGGAACTGGGCAGTCTTCCGCACCGCCATTTTGCAGAAATTGTAAAAGGAAACATTTCGGAAAATGTAAAGAATAATGTGATTTTAGTAAAATATCGGGGGCATCGAGAGGAGGAATGCATGAAGAAATCCACAGTCTGCTGACGGGTGGTCCATGGGACAACCCTTAAGTGTGTTAAAAGACAAGTTAATCCCCCATTTAATTATGTAATTATCTTGGATTAGATAACTACCGTTGTTTGTGTTTCAGGTGTGTTCGGGACACAAAAGGAGGGAAAACGCTGCGTTGGATGGAAGTGGATTGGAACGGGTTTCCTAAAGAATTGAACGAAGAACAAAAGAGAAAATTCAAGGCTCTACCGTAAATTACGGTAGCTACCGTAATTTACGGTAGCCCCTGAATGTCCATTTTTCCAGCGTAAGACAGTAGAGGATGAACGTAAAGCTTTTATAGCTACCGTAAATTACGGTGGCTACCGTAATTTACGGTAGTGTCTGGCGAGAAAAGTGTAACTGCCCTCCTTAAAGCCGTTTTCAAGTGTCTTTTCACATATCTCACGATTGGAGACGTTTTGCAGAAGTTCTAGGGCGATTTTTGGCTTGTGCAAGTGTTTGTGAACAATTCTAAACAGTTCGGTTTGTGTTTTGATTCGTATGAACTCTAAACTTTGTGTTATGATGATTCACCAAACAATGTCCGGCTAAACTTTCGGTGATCATCTTAGGTTGAAGGTTTTCTCTATGACTTTTGTGTGTTTATCCGTATTTCTAGAATAATGAACTTGGTATGTTTGCTATGTTTATTATGATGCATGAATGTTTGATTGTAAATTGTTAATTGATGTTTTGATCTTAGTCTAAACCGTACGTTCTTGGTGTCGTTGACAATCGAGAGATCACAGGAGGGGTTAGGGTTGGATATTAGTTAATTGGTCATTGGGTAACAACCTCGCGTTTCTCTAATCCGAGTACTTAGTTCCCTTTTATCACAACAAACGTTTATGCATGAGTCATGTCTATGTGACCCTTTCCAGTTGGATTTAGACACGATTGTTAAAGGAAACCGGAAACCTAAGATTGTCATTTTCTCTTAATCTGCTTTAACAACCAAATCTTGATTTGCAATTAGTTTAGTAATTTAGTTCTTAAAACCAAACAATCAAACTCTTGAATTTTAATTTCTGCATTTTTAGTTTAATTTTAGTTAAGTACAAAACTACATAATCAACATACTTTCCACAAACTCCCTGTGTTCGATACCCACTTACCGCTAGCTATCTAGTAGTATTTTGATTAAATTTGCATGAGACCACGACATCACGTTAAATTTTGGCGCCAAAATTTGACGTGATGTCGTGGTCTTTATAACAACCCTCCTAAAATAATTCCGACACTCCTAAATTATTTAGAACATCGCTATACGCCTTAAAAGACACCCCATATACGAGAAATGACCCTAAATACCTTTAATTTTATAAAAATAAAATAAAAATCAATTTTTATAGTCTCTCGCGGGCCGCGAAGACTTGTTCTTCATCTTACGCGGGCCGCGAGCAAGTGGACATGAGGCAAGCCCCGGAGCCGCCACGTGTCACACTTTTCGAAGCTAGATCGGTAACCGGACCAAGCTAGGGCCTACCCGGCCTACGTCGTGGGGCGCGAAGGCCCCTTCTGTTACTTACGTGGGCCGCGAGAAAGCTAGAATTAGCTCCTATAAATTGGGAGCATCGGCAGTCCATTTCCGATGTTCAAAACACAAATTTCTCTCTCAAATTCTATAGTGTAGAAGCTATATTCGGGCATAATACCCCCTAAATAACGAAGTTCTGCCTCGCTGTAAGTATCATAACCCCCGGTTACGTATTAGATACGCTGCCCAATTGATCTAGTGCTCCGTAACGGCTGTCGAGGTTCTACCCGACGTAGTCGTTGGAGTTCTGTCTCGGGGAGGGTATAACTAATGTAAATATTGGGTTATTATACTAATGCTTGTGCATTGTTTAAATTATTAGATTATAACCAGGAAACCATAAGGAAAAGTCTAAAATAGCAATGTGAGTAATCTCCTTTTTGTAAACCTTTTTGCAAACTGTTTTTACAAAACCTCAAATGTTTTAAGTTATATTTCACAGTGATTGAGTATTTGTAATTCTACAATTATCATCGGTATGTTGGGGTTTTGTATACAAATTTGTTACTACACTGTGAGTAGTAACATGACCACAAGTCGGGTTGACAGTACCGTGGGTGGTAATTAAGGTAGAATGGTAAACAAATGTAATTGCTGGATTGCCCTCAATACAGTAAACTGATAAAACCTGTCTTGATTAAATTGGGATTCACTCACCAGTATTTCCCACTGACAAAATGTTTTTAAACGCTTTTCAGGTAACAAAATGTGAAAGTCAAATAGAAGCCAGCTGGACAGCACTGAAGGCTTGGAAAAGTGGCTATAAAAGTTACCTAAATAAAGAAAATGTTTTATTTCAATAAAATAGGATTTAATCCTATAAACCTGTTTGTAATGAAAACTTAGGCTTTATCCCAAAATATTATTATAAAATGTGGTGTTTTACTCTGATAAAATATTTCCTAACTATGGTCCTGATGAAATTTCCGCTACCAAATAATGATAAACACCGTTACCACCATCTCCGAGTAGGCCGCGGCCGCCCGCCTCCCGAGGCAGGGGTCGGGGGTTGCGACAGAAGGTGGTATCAGAGCTACAACCACTGATTTAAGCCAAAGAAGTGTTCTGCTGACATTGAAATTGTCAATTTTGTTAGGAAATAATCAATGAGACAATGTGCATATGTGTAGATTATTATTTTGTTTTATTTGACAATCTGTTAGTTTACAGTATGAGTGATCAAGGACCTTCGGACGCTTACCGTCAACTGTCCAGTTCACCTAGGGATGAAGGAACTTCTTCCCAGCCTACCCCCTCGGGGTATTCGGCTGACACCGAAGAAGGGATTTCCGTATTCAAAGCACAATCTGAAGAGTCATTCCCTCCCAAGAAGAGAGGATGGTTCAGCAGAGGAGCTCATGAATGTAGAAAAAGAATGAGAAAGTTGCAACAGCAGCGGTGTCACACCCCGATATTTCCACATATTACCGGTGGGCCCGGCGGGGAGTATCGTGACGTAGTTGATATCATCATAGTCAATATACACAGTTTATTGCACAGCGGAAGTCTTGGTAGAAAATACTATTACAAACCGAAATGTAAAGTATGAATAAATATAATACAGACGGTTGTAAGATAGGATCCACAGGCGGATCTAAAATGTAATACAAATTATTGTTCAACAGACTTTAAGCATTAAGAATTTGCAAGATTCTTTAACTAACGCCCAGAGCTCCCAACCCATTATGATAAGTACCTGTCACTTAATCTTTTGAAAAATACGTCAGTTTACACTGGTAAATACAATTAACCGACTCTTTTGAAAGCATTTACGAAAATTGATTTAAATGCACAAGGCACAAATGTTCTTTTATAACTTGGAACAATTATATTAACAACAATCTTGTATCAGATTTACATGTTTGTCCAACATTTAGGGCCGGTATAAAAGTCGAACAAGATTAATCGACACACCACTAATATAATCCCACGGTGAGTAATCCTCAACAAATGGGTATATCTTCACATACGCAACTGTCAGGTGTATGCCTACACCCCGTGCTTAAGTCGTGGCCATTTACGATTTTTAAATGAGCCTAGGATATCCAGGACACGGTCGTTAACCCCCAATGGTATTTGTTATCAAGCAACACTGATTAAAAATGGGATTATGCAATTTAACCATCTTCGATTAAAATGTTTCTACACCCGACCAAGCTGTAATATTTTACCGTATCCCAAGCCCGTATAAGGGAAAATAAGTTAAAAGTATTTACCTGAGCTAAAAATGCAAATTTTGTATGCTCAGCCGTATAGTCTACTCAAACAAGTGCAAATAACTTCTACCAGGGCTCTTAATCTGGAACAAAGGTTTTATTAACCTATTAGATTTCTCACGGGTCTTATTTAAGTTGTAAACTTAGACCGGTTAGTTTAAAGAAAGGTTTACGGTACGAAACGCTAGATTAAGCGATGACCGGATCGGAATGTAATTTAGACCCGACAAGTATGGAGACTTGTATTATATGGGTAAACTAAATACATTCTGAGATTTGAAGTTAAAACGATAAGTTTTGACCCGTTTCGGCTAATTTATGTAAACTAGTCACATAAATCGCGTCGTACGCGTATAAGCATAAACGAGTAACCGGATGAGTCACATACAAGTTCCATAAGTTATTATGCTTTCATTATGTTATGATATCAGTAGGATATCAACAATTATGCCCGAAAAGATTTTAAAACCAAATTAAGTCATGTAAGGGCATTTTGGTCATATTAAGAATTATAAAAGAAGTTTTAAAGCAAACGGATGTTCTGGTCTATAATATTCTGTAAAAATATTTATTTTATAAAGTTATAACAGTAAGATATCATACATATGTGTGGTTTACCATTTATGGCCAAACTATGCACCGTAGGGGCATTTTGGTCATTTCACATATGGTTTTAAGGACAAAATTGGAAGTCTGAGTTCTGACTTATACCTACTGTAAAAGTATTAAAATTTATTTATAAAACCAGTAGGTAATAAGTCTTGGGTGTTAAATATGGTTTTAAACCATACTATGTACCTAATTAGCGTAAAAATCGATAATTGACGATATTTGCGATGTTTATGTGATTCTGAGATTTTGACCAGCCTTGGATGGATAAAATATTTTATTTTACATATTAGATCAGTAGGAAAAGGTTTGGCATGTTAATTAGATGCAAATCACATTTTATTAGCAAAAAGGGGCATTATCGTCAATTATATAATTTATACGAGAACTCAAGGATATGGTCAGTATCTAATCTGACCCAACATTCCAAAAATTCCTAAAAATAATATCATAACAGTAGGTAATGAGTTTGGTGCCAAAATTTAGGTTTAAACATGATTTATGCATAAAAGCGTAATTTAATTAATAAAAAGTTTAATTTTACGATATCTTGCATAACATCGTTTTGAGACCAGAAAATAATGTCAAATTAACTTAGACATGTTTATATACTAGTAACTAAGTTATTTATATGACCACGTATTCAAAAATCTCATTTTTAAGCTATAAGGGCATAATAGTCAAAATCAAGCATAATAACGGAAACAAGCAAAAACTCAGTTTTCTAGTATGATCGTGTAATATAACCTTATAGGGTTATGCTACATTAAATTATGATCATAACGGAACCTAAAATCAGTAGCAAACTAATTTAATTCGGTTCATAATCGAAAGTCAAAGCAGAAGTCAAATTTCGCGACTTTTGGTTGCGAACCGATCCTAAAACTGAGATTGACGAGCCGAACATGTTTACACATGTTCTAATAATTATTACCAAGTTGTTTAAATGATAAAACGTATTTTAGAACATTTCTAAACTCATATCGCAATTATTTCAAAAACTGACCCGTTGACTTTTTAAAATAATATTACGTTAACCCGTCAATTGACCAAGCAAACGTGATTCTTAGAAGGTGCCCTTTTGAAGGTTTAACACCTACCTAATTACAATCACGTAGCCATGTTCGTTGCGAACAATGGCTTGACCGTTTACGGTCTAACTAAAAGTCAAAGCGTTTATCGTAAACGCTTGACTTTTCGGCTTTTTAAGCCAAATAAAATAAACTAGTCACGAAAGGACACTTACATAAGTTCCTAGGGACTGAATAGAACTCAAAGGATGCTCCAAAAATTCAGAAACTTCCAGGAATTGAGAAATAGGAAGATATGGAATTGAAAGTGCAAGTGAAATAAGAAAACCCAACATCTATTTATAGTGTTTGTGATTAGATTGGATGATTGCCAAGTGTTGAAGGGATCATGAGATGATTACAGGTGTAAAGCAGGTTTTATAATTCAGTGGACACCCATAGCTTGCTAGAAAATGGTTTTTAATAGAGAGTGTTCATCAAGAAATGGAAACCGGCAACAAACATACAACCTGCTGTTGCTGCTGTTAAACTCGCGGCCCACGTAGGGCAGCCCATGAGGGCTTCGCGGCCCGCCAAGGTGTCTGGCCCAGCTTACAGGTTTGGCATATTTGCTTATCTAGTCCCTATAACCTTTAGTCAAGTTCTGTAGTTCTAAAAATGGCATAAATGGCACATTAAACATCCATATCAGCTGATGTTGCTGATTGTTCTCTAACGGTACGCAAAGGGTAGGCTCTATGGGCTTGCGGCCAGTGAATTAGTCCAATCCAGGCAACAAAAATGCAGGTTGACAGTTCTGGTCCCTGTCTTTTTGTTCAGCTTTTAGTCTTTCATTATTTACATTTTTGGCACTTAACTTTCTAGTTTCATGTATTATATTAGTATAACGTACAAAACCTTTAACGGAAAATATTAGGCATACTTAGGGTGCGGCCGAGCGTTGCGGAGTTCCCGGTTTATTTAAAAGATCACCCTAAAGTGTAGTTTCGCGCGTTGCCGCTTTTAACCCTTTAATTTACGAACTCGCGCGCATTATCACGAAACGGCATAAAAGTCTCATATGGTCAGCATTAGACACTCCTGAGGGTATGATCGAACATTGCAGAGTTTTTGGTTCGTTCAAAAGGCCTCTCAAAGGCGTAGTTTCACACAATGACACTTTTAGTCCTTTTAACGCACAGAGTTGTGCGTAATAGCGTTTAACGATATCGAAGCCTTTCATGGCCCGATTAAGCATTCCCGAAAGTGTGACCGAACATTACAACATTCCAGTTTTCTTAAATGGTCACTCAAATGTGTAGTTATAGACGTTGACGCTTTTGGTCCCTTTAACGCGCAAATTTGCGCACATTATCATTTTATTGCGTCAAAGCCCTATGTTATCCATATTAGGCATTCTCGAGAGTATTATCAAGTGTCATGATGCTTCAGGTTCGTTAAAAGGTCACTCAGAGGTAAGAATTAACATGTTGACACTTTTAACCCTTTTAACGCACAAACTAGTGCGTATAATCATTTATCGGCATTAAAGCCCTATATGGCCAATATTATGTATTCCCTAGAATACAATCAGATATTATAACGCTCTGTGTTTATTAAAAGGTCACTCAGAGGTATATTTAAACATGTTGATGCTTTTAACCCTTCGTCGCGCAAACTTTTAATTAATTACGTAAACGGTTCCTCTTGATCAACAAGTGGCTTATCTGTGAATCCGAATACCGTGTAAGGTTACTCAGAGGCTTAGTTTAAGCATGTTAGCACTTTTAGTCCTTTTACATTCAAAGTTTTTTTATTTTTCGCAATATTTGTTCTTTAAAGTCAACGTTTGACTTCATTAGGATTTAGTACACGTGTCAACTCATAATTGGTCGTGATTTTACGAGGTGCTACAAACGGGCCTTAGCAGCGGCCAATAGAGAAATGAATGTTCAAACCCAGGATATACTCAATAGGAGATTAGCCAATTTTCATATATTAGCTACCATAGCTGCTGACCCAAATCTAGAACAACTCATTGCACCCCAGCCGTTACCACTATTTCCCACACAACCTATGGAAATTGAACAAAACCCAGTAGACCAACCTCCAGTACCTGCTTTTGACCCAGCTGAAATCCCTAGAGTCCCAGCACCCCATCCTCCAAACTATGACCCATGGTTTGACGACCACAGGGATTACCAACAACTTTACCCAATAAAGGAACCCATGCAAAACCTAGTAGCACCCTATCCCAACTTGGACCCTCTAGACCCATATTTTGATAATAACCAATATATCAGGGAAATCCTAGAGAACCCCTATCCACATGAGGAACCGATGCCACAGTACCCCGACCCAATACCAGCACCCGCACCACCCATGAATACTGAGAACATACAGGAACTCCGAACGTTTGGTGAGAAGTTATTAGATGAAAGTGAAAGGAAAAGACAGATAGGGGAGAGACTCGTCTGGAAATATGACGAGCGCAATATGCAGTATTGGATGGACCCCTACTAAGTAGTAATAATATATATATATGTGTGTGTGTATGTGTGACTCGAAAAAAAAATTATATATATATATATAATATTCCCTAAAAATAGACAATAGCTACTGATGCATACTAGTATTGTACTTTAGATTTTAGCTACAATTTGTAATAGACGCATATATATAAAATAGAGTAAAAGTCGCAATGTTCGACAATTTTGATCAATATGCTTGTTGTGTGATTGTTCACATTAAACATTGTTCTGTAATATTAATAATTGGAAATTGTTTGAAAATTCAGATGGCTAACGACACAAATCGGGAAAACCAGAATAATGATAACCAGATAAATAACAGTGCCCTTCGACACATAGTATCCCAAGGAATTAGAGATGCTATGCCAGCTATCATCCAAAATGTTAGGGAAGCAGAAAATAATAATAAAAGTAATAGTGGAAGTAAGCGATCACGTACTGAACCTAGTCACAGCGTGAACAATGGACCATTACTTCAATTGCCAATTCCAAAAAGAAGAAGAACCATGTCTTATGGTTGTTCTTACAAAGAATTCTGGTCTTGTAAACCAATAGAATTCTCGGGCAATGAAGGAGCCATTGCAGCTCTACGCTGGTTAGAAAAGACTGAGGCAGTCTTAAAAATAAGCAAGTGTGCAGCAGAAGACAAAATCATGTTTGCTTCCAATTTATTTAAGAATGCAGCTCTGGAATGGTGGAACACTATTCTCCAGACTAGGGGAAGTGACAGGGTGTATAGTATGGTATGGAATGGAATGAGTTTAAGAATATGGTGGAAAGGAAATTTTGTCCTCCTAATGAAAAGGAGCAGATAACTAATAAATTCTTAAACCTTAGAATGACTGGAGTAGACAGCAAGGGTTACACTACTACATTCTTTGAATATGCTAGAATAGTGCCAACCCTAGCATCACCAGAACCAGTATTAATCTCCCATTACATCTGGGAATTAATCAGTGAAATTAGACATGTAGTCAAGGCAGCTAGACCACAAACCATAGAAGAAGCTGTAGAACTAGCAAATACCTTGACTGATGAACTAGTACGTACACAAGAAGAAAACCAAAGAAAGAACCTAGCTTAAAGGCTTACCCTGGAATTTCGCTACGGTAATTCCAACCATGGGAAAAATATAGGTTCTACCTCTACACCTTACTTTAAAGCCTGTAAGAAAAAGCATTCAGGAAAATGCTCCACCTACTGCAATTTATGCAAGATATCAGGACACAAAGAAGAAGACTGTAGAAAGAAACCCAGTAATGGAGTATGCTTCAATTGTGGAGAAAAGGGGCATATTAAACCGAATTGTCTGAAACTAGCTCCAGCCATGAACAACATGACTACTAAGAATGCTAGGGCATTTGTTCTGACAGCCGAAGAAGCAAAGATGATTCCGGACGTGATTGCCGGTACGTTTTTAGTTAATGATGTTTTTGCCAAAGTATTATTTGACTCTGGTGCGAACTAAAGTTTTATTAATACTTCATTTTGCAAACTTCTCAACCAACCAGTAACTAAACTTCAACAAGAATGTCTAGTAGAAACAGCAAATGGAGAATCCATTAAGATTACTGAAATCTTGCAGGGAGCAAGAATAGAATTTTTAAATCAAAAGTTTATTGCAAATCTTTACCCAATGAATCTGGCAGGATTTGATATTGTATTAGGAATGGATTGGTTAGTAGCCAATAAAGCCAGTATTCTATGTGATCAAAAGTCAATACAAGTAAATTCACCAAAAGGTGAAAAGATCACAATTAAAGGAGATAAGCCAACTAGACCCATAAAATTCATCTCTGTGATGAAAATAGCAAGCTATGCAAGAAAAGGGTCACTAGTGTATATGATTTCTATAATCATTCACACTAAAGGAAAAGAATTAAAAGATATCCCAGTAGTATCTCAATTTTCAGATGTATTCCCAGAAGAATTACCAGGACTACCGCCAGACAGAGAAGTCGAATTCAGAATTCATTTGTTACCAGGAACAGCGCCGATTGCCAAAGCACCCTACCGTTTGGCACCAGCAGAAATGCAAGAGTTAAAGAAACAGTTAGACTGTCACACCCCGACCACGTGTAACATACAAAACGTGGTGGAAACGTCGGGGAGTGTTGTAACAGAATTATTGTTTCACAACCATGGCATACAAAGTTATATTTTATTTATTAAACAAGAGTGTTACATTGTCTTAAACAGGAAACAAATAGTTTATAACATAATTAAACAAGTCTGTCTCCATTTTATGTCTCTAAGGCACAGGTCCGCCCTAGTGTCACGATCAACATCCTACGGAAAAGCTCCTAAAAACACATGTGAAAATAGGTACGTCAGCATAAAAATGCCTGTGAGATACATAGGTTTATGAAAATAAGGTTCATGACTTATGTTTAAGAAAATGTTTAGTCATGAACCTCGTACTTTGCTTTGTCTTGTAAATCATTTGAAAAACGATAAGATCAGATAATATGTATAAATAAATGTAAGGTTAAATGAATAACCAAGAAAATGAGTTTGTATAAGATAAGTTGTTTTATAAATCAATGTCTTGTGAAGATAAGTTGTTTATGTAAAACGTAATATGTCAAATATTGAAATGATATAAGTAACGCTACGACATGTAATATCATACAAACACTTGTTTATAGGAAGTACCAGCGGCGTATCCACCATGTTTGTATCATATTACACACGCCTCGTTACTCAAATCGCTTACTCAAACCAACCATCAATGTAAATTGTTTATGTATAAATGAATTGTCATGTGTTAATGTGTAAACCATGTCGAAATGTCTATATCCAATGTAAACCACCAACTATGTATATCAATGTCAAAATGTTTATGTTTAATGTAGATCATGTAATGTGTAACCAAAAATGTCATGTATGGTAAGTGAAATATATCAACTAAACCATATGTATAATGCACAAAAACAAGGTATTGAAGTAAAACACAGTTTAAATCAAAGTTATGTTTTGTGTAACAAATGCATGCTTTACTGATACAAACATCTATGCGGTATTGTGAAAATGCATACATCCAAGCCTTGAGACTGTGGCGATAAACCCTTAAACAAATTAAAGGTTTATCTAAGTTATGTATATCGAATTCGGTCATTCCTTCCAATCCAAACAAACCCAGGATTTCAGGAACGGGAGTTGTCAATTCCTATGGTACCACTACCTACTAACGAATGGCGTGATCAATGTTAATGAATGTATTGCTCCATGTTAAACAAACCAAATGTCATACCAAAATGTAAGCATGTGAAAACGATGCACTAAGTATGTAATCAAATGAACATACATAGCGTGAAATCTAATGTAAAACGATGTACTAAGTAATGCACACAATGGGCACACATAGCATAAAATGTAATGTAAAACGATGTACTAAGTACGCACACAATGGGCACACATAGCATGAAATGTAATGAAATCATGTACTATAATGTACTAACGAACATAGCAGGCATATGATGTGAAAGCATGAAAAGCAGGAAAGTAACAAGTAGGCACATGTGTTTCACCCCAAAACAGTTTGGAAAACAGTAAAAGAGGGGTCTATGTACTCACTTGAGATTACTCAGTAGTCCTGGAGTGACAATCAAATAATGATAGAGATCTCGGAATCAAACGGCACCTAATATAGGTAACTATGTTAATAAACCGGACCTAAATCGGAAGATCGGGTAGCATGAGGGTTTGTAAACCAAACGAGTATGGAGACTCGTGTAATATGGTTCAACAAAGCCTACATACTAATTGAAACCTAACATAATTGTTTACGACCCATTACGACCCGTTTAGGTAGCTTATGCTACTTTAACGCATCGTTCGCGTGAAACACGTTCGGACCGCCTAACTAGCCCTATGACAAGTGTTATATGCCTAAACATGTTACATAATCAGTTATGTGACAAAAGTTTAGGTTACATATGCTTAATTACCAATTATACATGAAAAGGGTATTCTGGTAATTTACCTAAGGCATATAAACTACCTATCATACAACTATTCAAACGATGTGACCATAGGGTATAACCTCGGAAGGTTATTCCCTACCTACTATGGTCACCTAATGTAATTGGTCGGATCCTAATGATCGACCAAATGGGTCGGGTTCGAAGGTATAAGTGATTTATTAGATCGCTTACCCTACGACCCTAGACAACGTGGTAATCAGTAGGCATAGTCCCAAGGGACTATAACCAACGTGATTACACTCACGTTGCAAAGTTCAAACGAACTTCGCATTGACCATAAACTGGTCAATGCAGAAAGTCAAACAAAGTTTGACTTTCAGACTCTAAAAGACTCGAAAAGCAATAAAAGAACGAAAGAATACTTACGAAGGGTCCCCGAATGCTAATCTCGATTCAAGAATCTCATGTATGAAACAATGGTTTCAACTTAGAGTTTCTCAAATCAAAATTCTAGTGATTTTAGCAATGGAAGGCATGGGGTATTTATAGTGTTTCCCGAACCGTTAGGATCGTTTCTTGGAAAACGTGATTCGATCTTGGCCATACACATCAAGAACATGGTATTACAAAACCATTTGAGCCCATAGGATTGAAAAATACCATGTGCATAAGTGAAATGGACCAGATTCAAAGTTTCTGCATGTTTTAGCTGTCTGTTAGTCTGAGGCGGCCCGCTTCAGGATTAGACAAAGCTCAGGCGGGCCGCATGGCCTTGTCTGATCAGCACAAATTTGCTGAAATTACAGTTTTGGTCCCTGCACGTGTTTAAGGCCATTTCCGACACTTCTAAGGCCCGTAAAGCCAACTTTAAGGCCCTAAAATGATGCCTAAACATTGTGGACATGAAACATGCTCAAAAATATGCCGGGTGTTGGCTCGTTTGGTCGTACGATCGCGATGTTCGCTTAATTACGACGGAATGCGCATAAGCGCGAAAAACGATCCAAATGACGCGACGAATGAATTTTTGGCAAGCCAAACACTAAAGCATAATATAGTCATGCTTACATAAATTTTTGGATGTCCGGATGTATTCAGAACGTAAGTTATGCGCGAAAATGCAAACTTGTGCATTTTTTGACACTTTTAGTCCCTGAATGACCCAAAAGTTTATTTTAGCATACCGAACCCCTCAAAGCCTATTTCTAAGCTATGTAAAGGATATTTATGGTATGTTTAACTTATGGTCATGTTCCGGAATGTCTGTTACAGTTCAAATTGGCATACTTTCGCAGTTTGTCAAGTTTAGTCCCTGTAGGCGAATTAACTTGTTTTTGCCATACCAAAGCCTTCAAAACTTATTTCTAAGTTATGTAAAGGTTATTTAAGGTATGTTAAGCATATGTTGATGTTCCAGAGTATTTGTCGCATTAAACTGATTACGTTTACGCACCAGTTTGCGTATAACTCTCCAGAAAGCGATGTAGAGTTTGAATTTGAATAAAAGTCAAAACATGAAAAATGTAAAACACAACCAAACAAACATTGGGATCAAATAACATTGTTTTATTGATAAATGAACTATTCACAATGATTACAAGCACAGATGTTACATAGACGAACTATTGGAAAAAGGATTCATACAGCCAAGTTCATCACCATGGGCCGATCTTATTCGTCAAAAAGAAAGACGGGTCAATGCGTATGTGCATTGATTACCGAGAATTGAACAAGGTCACGATTAAAAATCGGTACCCATTACCGAGAATTGATGATATGTTTGATCAATTGCAAGGAGCTCGCTTATCGACTTACGCTCAGGATATCATCAATTAAAAGTACAGGAAGAGGACATTCCTAATACCACTTTCAGAACAAGGTATGGCCATTATGAATTTACTGTCATGCCATTTGGTTTAACCAATGCCCCAGCCGCATTTATGGACATGATGAACTGAATATGTAAGCCATATTTGGATAAATTCATAATTGTCTTTATAGATGATATTCCCATTTACTCTAAAAGTAAAGAGGAACATGCAGCGCATCTGCATGCACTTCTAAAATTACTAAGAAAAGAAAAGCTTTACGCTAAATTTTCGAAATGCGAATTCTGGTTAGAAGAAGTGCAATTTCTTGGACATTTAGTTAATCATGAAGGAATTCATGTGAATCCCACAAAGATTGAGGCAATTACTAAATGGAAAGTCCCTAAGTCACCAACGGAGGTTAGAAGTTTTCTAGGATTGGCCGGTTATTATAGACGATTTATCCGAGATTTTTCTAGAATAGCCATTCGCTTAACAAAGTTAACGTGTAAGCCTGTTAAGTTTGAATGGAGACCAAAATAGGAGGAAGCCTTTAGAATTCTTAAGCAAAGATTAACCAACGCACCCATACTAGCGTTACCAGAAGGAACTAAAGACTTTATAGTCTATTGTGACGCTTCTAAGTTAGGTTATGGATGTGTGTTGATGCAACGTCAAAAGGTTATAGCCTATGCTTCTAGACAACTTAAGAATCATGAAGAAAAATTATACAACACATGATTTAGAATTAGGAGCCATATTTTTTGCCCTGAAAATTTGGAGACATTATCTTTACGGTAGTAAGTTTACCATTTTCACCGATCATAAGAGTTTAAGATATGTTTTTGGGCAAAAAGAATTGAGTATGAGACAAAGACGTTGGATGGAGATACTAAGTGATTATGATTGTAATATACAGTATCATGCAGGAAAGGCTAACGTAGTAACCGATGCTTTAAGCCGAAAATATCATGAAAAACCAAAAAGAGTACGTTCTCTTAAATTGAATCTGCAGATAGATTTAAATGAGCAAATTAAAGAAGTACAAGAATCAGTAATCAAGGATGATACTAAAAAATTAAAAGGTATGATTAAGGAATTAGAACAAGGAACAGATGGAATTTGGAGATTCCATAAGAAAATGATTTGGATACCTAAAGTAGGAAACCTACGCCACCAAATATTAGAAGAAACTCATAAGTCTAACTACACGATACATCCTGGAAGTGATAAAATGTATTAAGACTTAAGAAAGAATTTCTGGTGGATAGGAATGAAAAAGGATATAGCAGCTTATGTTGCCAAGTGTCTAACCTGTTCACAGGTTAAAGCTGAACATCAGAAACCCTCAGGTTTGTTACAGCAATTGGAAATGCCTGTATGGAAATGGGAATTAATAACAATGGATTTTGTTACCAAATTACCTAAGACACGAAAAGGTAATGATACAATCAGAGTGATTGTAGATAGGTTAACTAAATCTGCTCATTTCTTACCAATGAAGGAAACTTTCAGTATGGGACAATTAGCCAAATTGTATGTAAATGAAATAGTTTCACTACATGGAATTCCTTTATCTATTGTTTCTGATAGAAATAGCCGTTTTACCTCTCATTTTTGGACTAGTTTCCAAAAAGCAATGGGTACCAAGCTAAATCTAAGCACCGCTTATCATCCTCAAATGGATGGACAAAGCGAAAGGACAGTTCAGACAATGGAAGATATGTTTAGAGCTTGTGTAATTGATTTCGGAGGAAATTGGGATGATCATTTACCATTAATAGAATTTTCTTATAATAACAGCTATCATACCAGTATCAATGCTGCACCATTCGAGGCACTTTATGGACGAAAGTGCCGAACCCCAGTCTGTTGGGCAGAAATTGGAGAAAAATAACTATCTGGACCCGAGATAGTGCAAGAAACAACAGACAAGATTATTCAAGTCAAGGAACGACTAAAAGCAGCACGCGATCGACAAAAGAGTTATACTGATAACAGGCGAAAGCCATTGGAGTTTCAAGTAGGAGACAAGGTATTATTAAAAGTTTCTCCTTGGAAAGGAGTGGTAATATTCATTAAAAGAGGAAAGCTAAGCCCCGGGTATGTTGGACCCTTTGAGATTATTAGAAGAATAGGACCAGTAGCTTATCAGCTACAACTGCCAGAAGAAATGGCAGGAATACATGATGTAGTTCATGTATGTAATCTCAAAAAGTGTTTAACCGATGAAACATTAGTGATACCTCTTAAAGACATAGAGGTAAACGAGAAGCTTAAATTTGTAGAAAGGCCTCTACAATTTGAAGACAGGAAAGTCAAGAATCTCAAACATAAGAGACTAGTTCTAGTCAAAGTGAAATGGGATTCCAAGAGAGGACCGGAGTACACTTGGGAGCTTGAATCGGAAATGCAAAGGAAATACCCACACCTGTTCCAGTAGACCTCGAGGACGAGTTCTAAAATAAGGTGGAGAGGATATAACAACCCTCCTAAAATAATTCCGACACTCCTAAATATATCCTAAATTATTTAGAACATCCCTATACACCTTAAAAGACACCCCGTATACGAGAAATGACCCCAAATACCTTTATTTTTATAAAAATAAAATAAAAATCAATTTTATAGTCTCTCACGGGCCGCGAAGACTTGTTCTTCATCTTACGTGGGCCGCAAGCGAGTGGACATGAGGCAAGCCCCGGAGCCGCCACGTGTCACACGTGTCAAAGCTAGATCGGTGACCGGGCCAAGCAAGGGCCTACCCGGCCTACGTCGCGGGGCGCGAAGGACCCTTTTGTTACTTACGCGAGCCGCGAGAAAGCCAGAATCAACTCCTATAAATTGGGAGCATCGGCAGTAAAGCCGTTTTCAAGTGTCTTTTCACATATCTCATGATTGGAGACGTTTTGCAGAAGTTCTAGGGCGATTTTTGGCTTGTGCAAGTGTTTGTGAACAATTCTAAACATTTTGGTTTGTGTTTTGATTCGTATGAACTCTAAACTTTGTGTTATGATGATTCACCAAACAATGTCCGGCTAAACTTTCGGTGATCATCTTAGGTTGAAGGTTTTCCCTATGACTTTTGTGTGTTTATCCGTATTTCTAGAATAATGAACTTGGTATGTTTGCTATGTTTATTATGATGCATGAATGTTTGATTGTAAATTGTTAATTGATGTCTTGATCTTAGTCTAAACTGTACGTTCTTGGTGTCGTTGACAATCGAGATATCACGGGAGGGGTTAGGGTTGGATATTAGTTAATTGGTCATCGGATAACAACCTCGCTTTTCTCTAATCCGAGTACTTAGTTCCCTTTTATCACAACAAACGTTTATGCATGAGTCATGTCTATGTGACTCTTTCTAGTTGGATTTAGACACAATTGTTAAAGGAAACGGGAAACCTAAGATGGTTATTTTCTCTTAATTTGCTTTAACAACCAAATCTTGATTTGCAATTAGTTTAGTAATTTAGTTCTTAAAACCAAACAATCAAACTCTTGAATTTTAATTTCTGCATTTTTAGTTTAATTTTAGTTAAATACAAAACTACATAATCAACATACTTTCCACAAACTCCCTGTGTTCGATGCCCACTTACCGCTAGCTCTCTAGTCGTATTTGGATTAAATTTACGTGAGACCACGACATCACGTCATCTGCTACAATTTCGGAGAGGCGGGGCATTTTAAGCCAAATTGCCCTAAATTGGTCAAGACAGCTGACAACAAAGTAAAAGCGTCTGATGGAACTAATAAGAAGAATGCAAGAGCTTTTCAGCTGACGACACAAGAAGCAGATCTGATTCCGGACGTGATAGCTGGTACATTCCTTGTTCATGACGTATATGCAAAAGTATTATTTGACTCTGGTGCAAACCAAAGTTTTATAAATACTTCATTCTGCCAAGCTCTTAAGCAACCCTTAACCAAACTTAGCCAAGTTTATACTATAGAAACGGCAGAAGGAAACTCGGTCAGTTTAGATAAGATACTTCAAGAAGGAAAAATAGAACTTTTAGGTCATAAGTTCTCGGCAAACCTTCTACCTATGAATTTAGCAGGATTCGATGTTGTGTTAGGAATGGACTGGTTAGTGGCCAACCATGCTCGAATCCTATGTGTTCAAAATTCCGTAGAAATTCATGCGCCAACCGGAGAAGTAATTTTGGTTACAGGAGATAAACCCCGTAAACCAATGAAGTTCATTTTAGTAATGAAAGTCGCTAGTTAAGAACAGAAACAAGGAATAGTGTATATAATTTCAGTAATCATTAACACTAAAGGAAAAGAACTTCAGGAAATTCCAGTAGTATCAAAATACCCCGATGTATTCCCAGAAGATCTACCTGGATTACCATCAGATAAGGAAGTAGAATTTAGAATTCATCTAATACCTGGAACTGCTCCAATAGCTAAGGCACCCTATCGTTTAGCACCCACCGAGATGTTAGAAATGAAAAAGCAATTAGATGAATTGCTAGGGAAAGGATTCATACAACCCAGTTCATCCCCTTGGGGAGGACCAGTGTTGTTCGTGAAAAAAAAAGGATGGTTCGATGCGAATATGTATCGATTATAGAGAACTGAATAAGGTTACCATTAAGAATCGATACCCGTTACCTAGGATTGATGATTTCTTTGATCAACTTCAGGAAACTAGGTATTTTTCTAAGATAGATTTGCGCTCGGGATACCATCAACTGAAGGTACAGGAAGAAGACATATCTAAAACTGCTTTCAGGACTAGGTATGGTCACTATGAGTTTACAGCCATGCCATTTGGATTAACGAATGCTCCGGCAACATTCATGGATATGATGAATAGGATCTGTAAGCCGTACTTGGATAAATTTATAACTGTCTTCATCGACGATATACTTATTTATTCCAAAAGCCAGGACGAACACTGTGAACACCTACATGCACTCTTAACTCTGTTAAGAAAAGAAAAGCTTTATGCTAAATTTTCTAAGTGTGAATTTTGGTTACAAGAAGTGCAATTTCTAGGACACAGGGTGAATCATGAAGGCATTCATGTAGATCCTTCTAAGATAGAAGCTATCACCAGTTGGAAAGTCCCGAAGTCAGCTACAGAAGTCCAAAGTTTTCTAGGATTAGCGGGATACTATAGGCGTTTCATCCGAGACTTTTCTAAGATAGTTGTTCCATTAACTAAGTTAACCTATAAAACTGTTAAGTTTGAATGGGGACCTAAGCAGGAAGAAGCCTTTAGAATTCTAAAGCAAAGATTAACAAATGCCCCAATTCTTGCCTTACCAGAAGGAACAGAAGATTTTGAAGTCTACTGCGATGCTTCTAAAGTAGGATTAGGATGTGTGTTAATGCAACGCAAGAAAGTGATCGCATATGCATCAAGGCAATTGAAAAAAGCACGAGAAAAATTATACGACTCATGATTTAGAATTAGGAGCAATAATTTTTGCCCTTAAGATTTGGAGACATTATCTGTATGGTAGTAAGTTTTTAGTCTATACAGGTCATAAGAGCTTAAGATATATTTTTGGGCAAAAAGAACTAAACATGAGACAAAGAAGATGGATGGAAATTTTAAGTGATTACGACTGTAATATTCAATATCACGAAGGAAAAGCAAATGTAGTAGCAGATGCCTTAAGTCGTAAGTATCATGAGAAACAAAGACGAGTTCGTGCTCTTAGATTAAATCTGCAGCTAGATTTAATGGAACAACTGAAAAGTGTTCAAAAAACAGCGATCAAGGATGATGTTGAAGGAAGAAAAGGAATGATAAAGGAATTAGAGCAAGGAACTGATGGAATTTGGAGATTCCATAAGAAACGAATTTGAGTACCTAGACAAGGGAATCTACGAAATAAGATATTAGAGGAAGCCCATAAATCTAGGTATATGATGCATCCTGGTAACAACAAGATGTATCAAGACTTAAGGAATAACTTTTGATGGATAGGAATGAAAAAGGACATAGCTAGTTACGTCTCTAAGTGTTTAACTTGTTCACAAGTTAAGGCAGAACACCAGAAACCTTCAGGTTTACTTCAACAATTAGAAATGCCCATATGGAAATGGGAATTAATAACAATGGACTTTGTTACTAAGCTACCCAAAACCAGGAAAGGTAACGATGCAATCTGGGTGATTGTAGATCGATTAACCAAATCAGCTCATTTCCTACCAATGAAGGAAACCATTAGCATGGAAAAACTAGCTAAGCTATATGTAGACGAGGTAGTGTTACTACATGGAGTTCCACTCTCCATTATATCAGATAGGGATAGTCGTTTCACTTCTCATTTTTGGACAAGTTTCCAACAAGTAATGGGGACATGATTAAATTTAAGTACAGCATACCATCCCCAGACAGATGGACAAAGTGATAGGACGATCCAAACCTTAGAAGACATGCTTTGGGCATGCGTTATAGACTTCGGTGGAAATTGGGACGACCACTTACCATTTATAGAATTCTTCTATAACAACATTTATCACACAAGCATAAATGTCGCCCCGTTCGAAGCACTTTATGGACGAAAGTGCCAAACCCCAGTATGTTGGGCAGAAATAGGAGAAAGTCAATTATCAGGTCCCGAGATTGTGCAGAAAACCACCGACAAGATAACTCAAATCAAGGAAAGGCTAAAAACAGCTCGAGACCGCCAGAAGAGTTATGCAGATAATCAACATAAGCCGTTAGAATTTCAAGTTGGAGACAAAGTACTACTGAAACTTTCTCCTTGGAAAGAAGTAGTCCGATTCAGCAAGAAAGGGAAACTGAGTCCACGGTATGTAGGACCATTTATAGTTATCCAACGAATAGGACCAGTTGCCTATCAATTACAACTACCAAAAGAGTTAACCGGTGTACATGATGTGTTTCATGTATCTAACCTTAAGAAGTGTTTATCTGATGAATCACTGGTAGTACCTCTTCAGGATATAGTGGTAAATGAAAAGTTAAAATTTGTTGAGAAACCTCTTCAAATAGAAGACAAAAAGGTCAAGCACCTCAAACACAAGAGACTAGTGCTGGTTAAAGTAAAATGGGATTCGAAAAGAGGACCTGAGTACACATGGGAACTAGAATAAAAAATGAAACGAAAGTATCCTTATTTGTTCCAGTAAATCTCGAGGACGAGATTTTCAACAAGGTGGGGAGGATGTAACAACCCTCGCAAAATTTTCAATTTTCTATTCCGAAAGGTGCACTAAGAAACCCTAATTGAAACCCCAAATGGTACGGTGCGACCTGAAATTTGAAAAACGGATGAAACCAGCAACAGGGCCCCCTAAAACTCAAGGGGGGGGGGGATCCCCTAATTGATATTATCCGCACAAAACGGATATTAAACATGTAATTTTGAAGTTTGACGAATCAGCAAGGCTATCCCAGACACCAGGCTACCCTAGCCTAGGTGGGTCGCCGTCGCGACACGCGCCAATGGCTAGGGTAGCCGGTGCGACACACGGGGGAGACCCGAATCCAGTATATAACCCAGGGCATTGGCACTTGCATGAATTGTTTGTTACGCCGAAAAATTAAGCTTGGTACGCTGATATATCTCTGTTTCTTTCAAAAACATCACCCGAGTCCCTAAACTCTGCTACGATAACAGGGTAATAACTCGATCACTGCTACGATACAATGTTCGATCGATTAAAACTGATTCGATGGATGTTTAAGTGATGCCTAAATTCTGGGCTATACTTTATCATTCTTCGTGAAGGTTTTGATCTCATGAATTATCGTAAATGTTGTATTAAGTTACTAACCTAGTTTTGTTTGCATTATATATTTAACTAGGTTTACCGACTAAATCAATAGGTAGGCTCTGACCGTTTAAACTTGCAATGTGAGTCATTCTCTTTTTACCAAATTGTTTTCAAAACCCTACTTGTATTCAAATTTGTAATTACAGTGATTAAGTCTTTGTAATCTTCAATTACTGCTGGTATGTGGGGTTTTGTATACACTACTTGATAAGCTTCACCATTGGACAACGGGTTAGCCAATGTGTGATATGGCCATAGTCACAGATCCGGTCAAGTGACAAATACCGATTTGGGGTAATTGGTTGATATAAACATTGTAATCGCTCTTAATACTATATATTATAACAATGTGTCTTTTGTACAAATTAAATGCACTCGCCAGTATTTTTTGCTAATCAAATCTTTTCAAAACATGTTCCATGTGATTTACTGTGAATAAGGAAAAGTGCCGCGTATCACTCCAGCTTGAATGAAGTGGCTCAGTAAATAAATAAACATGTTTTCTGTAACCAGGGAATTTCCCAGTGAAATTCCTTTCTTGTAAAATATGAGGTTTGTCTCGAGATTAATAATAAAATAATCTGGTGTTTTCCTTTTAAACGGTCCTGTTAAAATTCCCACTGCCAATTAAATACCAATACCACGGGTTTCTATCCCGCGGCTTTCGAACCTGTGACAATTGTCAAAATTTGCATGTATCCGTACAATAGTTAGACAATGATTAGTGCTTAATGACTGTGCTGATTCAACATTTATGACATGAATGTTTTCTGATTTTTGTTATCATACATACATGTGCATCATATATTGCAAAATGTCATATCATTATTGCACATAACACTTTATTGATTCAAATGATGCACGAAACAGAGTTAGCACACTTATCAGACAAATCAGAAAAGTGCTGACGGAGTTCAGTACTTAGACAGACATGGTATTGAGACACAAAATGTGCCAAAAACCAAGAGTTACACTAGTATAGTGTGTAGGAAAGTAAGGATTATAAAATCGCCTTCCTAGTGATAGTTTAAGTGCCGGAAAGTGCCTAAAACTCACACAAACTGCAGAATTCTGCATAATTCAGCAAAATTCAGCATTTAAACAACTTAATATCAAGCAGAAATATGGTTAAATGGTCCAGAATACTTTCCTAAGTGTCGGGAATCAAAACTGTCACAAAAGGTAACATAAAGAACACTAAACTGCATAGTTTAGCACCTTAACGAACCGGTAACCAACCGAACAACCGGACACTACCCGAAGGACCAAATTCTCACTAGAAGCATTGTTTTATCATTTCTGAGCTAGTTATGGTCCCCGAATATCATAACACACTATATAACATCATGATAACTAAACACCTAACTATAACCCTTGGATTTCAACTAAATAACCTAACTAACAATTTCAACTCAACTAAGCCCCCCCCCCCCCCCACCTTACAGTTATGAAGTGGGCCCCCACTCTTGATTTTCTTTTATTATTAAAATGGATTATGTCTCCTACTTTTGATAACATATTACCCATTAGATGTAATGTTGTAGGAGTGTTATAAGAAAGACCACAAGAACATAACCATTCATTCTTATCACAACACTTCACTCACCGTACTCTCTCCCTCCCTTCTCTTGCTCTCGGCCGAACCCACACACCATACCACCACCATGTTCCAATCTTGTTCCACCCATTCTCTTGTTACTCAAAGGTGTAAGAAGCTTCACAAGTAAGCTAGGAGCTCTTGGAAGCATGGTCGCAAAAGTCGCTAGGCGCTCCCTAGTCGGATTTGAGAGTACTCGGGAGGATTCGGGAAGTACTCGGCCTAGGCGGATATAACTCAGGGAGTAATTGGCCTAGGCGAACCATACTCAGGCCTCGGCAGCTGACCTTGGCGGGACTTTTACAACCATGCTTGGAAGTGAAAGGACCTCTTGCAAGTGCTATTAACCACCTCATCTTCATCTTGTGTTCATCCCTAGCCTTGAGCTAGTAGTAAGATCATCTACACTCCATTTTACATCTTATTTAGTTGGTTAAAGAATGATACAAGTAACTTAACATGAAGAACCCTAATGATCAAGAACATGAAACTTAAACATAAGCTTAAAAATCATAAGAATACATGTTGTTAAGTGTTGTTTTGCTTCTTGATTGATGATTATTTGTGTTTATGATGTTAAACATTATATGATCTTGCTAGATGGTGATTAAAGACATAATGTAGCAAGATGAGAGGATGATTATGTTAGAGATCAAGAGATCATCCTTATGTAAGAGCATGAACTTGAAGTATAAATTGTTTTCTTGAAAAATGATGATCAAAGTGTGATGTAAATCATATAAATGGATGATTTCAAAAACTAAATTCTCAAGAAACCAAGTTAAAATACAAGATTTACATAAACTTGGTTCGTAAAGAAACTAACCACATTTTTAGTGGTTAATCAAGTATAGAACCATGTATTTAACAAGAAAAATTCAAGAAGAAATATTTTTAGAAAAATGATTTACAAGTTGTAAACATCTAAATTCTTCAAGAATGATGTTTTTAAATAAATAACCACACTTTAAGGGGTAACTAAATTTACTAAACACACTACCAAGTTACTACAAATTTTTGTAAACTTTCAAGTTCATGAAGTAGTGATTAATGCTTGATTTATGGCACTTGGTAAGTATTGCTTGATTTGTTGTTGATTGTGATGATTTATAAAAGAAAATGATATGCTTTGAAAGCATGGAAACCTCCATTTTTAAGGGAAAACTATGGCAAAATTTTTCTAGAAATTAAACACTTAGAAAAATATTTTTAAACAAATATTTACAAGTATATTTTTAACCATGATTTTTATACAAAAATTTGCCATAATCATTGTTGCAAAAATTACAAATATTGGAGGTTGGTTTTGATAAATAAAGGTGACTAAATATGTATTTAGGAAAATATATATTTAGATGTCACAATGTGTGTGATTATTTGTATATTATGTGTATTAGTTATATTATTTTAGGACTTGAAATAATATAACTCACCAAAATACCAAAAAAAATTCAACACAAAATATTACCAAAATTCCAAGAAAATAAATACATAATTTATATCAAAAAATTGGAGAAACCGAACAAGGAATATAACCTACATAAATATTCCGGAATTAAATTCATAAGTATATTTTGGTAAACGGTATTTTGGAAACTAAGAAAACGAAAATATGATCTTTATAATTATTACAAAGATATATCATATTTTTGACAAGAAGAAAATATATTATTTTTTGGGTAAATAAAAACTATATATGTTTTCTTGAAATTTTTAGAGGATATATTATTTTTGAGAGAAAATATGTATTTTCTTAAATAAACATGGAATACATTATCTTTGGGTGAAAGATAGATTTATATATATTTTCTAAGATAAACTTGAAAATATATTAATTTTTGAGACTTATATGAAAATACAAATATTTTTGCCAAAGGAAAAATTATAAATAATTTTTCTATGAAAGTTTTTTTAAAATATATATTTTGAGAATATATATTGGTGAATTTTTATTATAAATATTATTCCGGAAAAATAAATACGAAAGTCAAGTATAAGAATACTTAATAATTACAAGGAAATACGTATTATCGTACTTATAAATACACCGGAATATGCCACTGATACTTGGCAAAAATACACAAGGTTAAGAATACATGTATAAATGCACGATACATATAAGTGTCAAGTTAAAATATATTATTTTAACTAATATTCCAATAATTAATAAATATAATTTTAGTTAAAATATTTATTATTTTAACAAATAATTATAACTTGGAATAATGTTGAAGACACAATGAAACGTAACTCAAAGACACTAATTAAGACTAAGTCAAGGCACGACCCACCCGTCTAATAAACCGTAGTACGTTGTAGGTAGTCGTGCACACAAGTAGCAGCTTTGGGTTACATCGGATTCAAGACGCAAGACAGTGAGTTCATGTCCCCCTTTTCTCTTAACTGTTTTCGGTTTTATAACTTCGGGGGTGAAGTACATGTTAGAAATTGTTTACAAACGTTTACATATGGTATGGTTAGCTAAGGAATGAACTGCTAGATCATGTGAGTGGTGGGTACAACGCTTAAGACCATTAATCCTCGTAGTAGGACCGAGGGACATGAATGATAGATCTATTAGGGTGTTGCGAGCCCCGCCTATGAGGACCAGGATTTGACCCATGAGGTGACTATGTCTTCCAGCCGGAAGCCCGGTACAAAATCCGCTAGGATTGAGCCTTCCTTCATCACGTCACACATATTAATGGCCTTGCAAACCATTAATTGATTTGTTTCCTTGTTCGCTTTCATACCGGGGTTTACAAAACATACATATTTACAATGTTTACTAGGTTTATTTGTGCACACATACAAAACACATGAACTCGCTCAACTTTTGTTGATGTTTTCAAACTACATGTATTTCAGGGAACTGAAATGGATCTGGCGGGCGTTGGAAGTTTTCAAGTATTATCTGAAATAAAAGATGTCATCCTGTGTCGAAGGGTTTGGGTTAAGTATCTTATCCTGGATAGGATACCTAGTTCAAAGCCTAGCTTTTAATAGTGTCTTTTGTCAAGTTCTTATGGAACTTTAAACAATTTGGATGGTTTGTAATATAAACTTGAAGTCTCGGATTTCTGCTAAACAATGTTTTTTGTAATCTTTTGAAACTTATTTATGGATGAACATATTGATTTATCATATAGTTGGTTGTTATAGTTGAATGCAATGATATTAAGCAAGTCACACATAATCACGCTTCCTCAAAAGTCAGGGTGTGATAGAACCGGGCAAAACGGGTCGGGGGCCGTGACAACATCCATCATATAACACTATATAACACAAAAAAAGTATATAACACCATGTAACACTATATAACACTATATAAAAATATATAACACTATACAGTTCTGAACGAGATGACACAAATTCGTATATTATTTCTTAATTCGTATTTCTATAATTAAGGGTGGCGGTTATGGAAAGTTATCAATTAATTAAATCAATAAGAAAATTCCTTGTTTACCATTTTAAATTAATTTAGATTAAGGACACATGTCAACAACAACAACAACAACGACAACGACAAGACCACGACAACGACAACAACAACAACGGCGACGACAACAACAACGACAACAACAACAACAACAACAACAACGACAACAACAACGGCGACGACAACAACAATAATACATGGGCATTTTAGTCTTTTAATGAAAAACTAACAGAAAATTTAAACGGAGTTAGAAATTTGGACTCAAATGGTTAAGAAAAGTAGTTATAGGGACTCAGGGCGTTAAACATTTTGATTTTGAGTTTAAGTGGTTAAAACTCCTAAAATACATGGACTCAAAAAGTAATTTTCTCTTATTGTCATCATATAAAAAGAAAAATGAGGACGGTTTTTATATTTGTTTAAGATAATAGAGATGAATGGTTCATTATGAAATAAAACCTTGTTAAAGAATGAAATAAAACGAGTGGCTCAAAATGTTTCTTCATTTTTGTATGGTTCATTAGTCAAATTCTAAAATGTTTCTTCATTTTTACATGCAAGTTTGACTTTGATTATTTTTTTAGTTGATAGCATGTAAAAAATTTGTTGTTGAAGAATGAAATAAATTTCAGTCGATGTATAGCATGTAAAAAACTTGTTAAAGAATGAAATAAAAAGAGTGGCTCAACATATGGGCACACGTGCATTGGTTGACTCCAAATTGAATGGTTTCATGTGCCTCGTTATCAAAATTCAACAATCCCTTTTGCAATTAACTACACCTAGTCATTGGTAATCCCACACCCACTTGTTTATCACCTCTACAAGTTGTTAAGCCTATTACAAGTTTTGACTTTGTATGTTTCTTTGTTTCGTTTGTTAAGTGTTACATTTCATCGTAAGACTATGCATTACGAGGAAGTGTGGTTGTGAAGCTGTTGTGACCAATTATGTGGCTGTGGTTGTGAAACACCACGCCTCTATGACGTTGTCGTGGGCATGGAAGAATCATGTGGAGGTGTCCATGAAACAACCCAGTTGAGGTTTTTTTCTAATATAATTGTAATAATAATGTCATTTACCAATTAATTTGATTTATTTTGAATAACGTGTGCTCACTGCTTAGACAAATCTAAATGAAATAATGTTTCTTTAGAAAACACTCCAACATAAGTTTTACTTGGAACCGAATTGATTCAAAAATAAAGTACTTTTTACTTAGAAAATTATATGTATAAGGAGTTAAAACGGGTTAAAATTCCTTACACAACTTCTTATTAGATTCAGTTAGTGAGATAGCTATTTTGAGGGCACAAGTTTTTTTTAAGAAAAAGGATATCTAATTATTCTCATGTACAATTCTAATAACCTTACAAATAAACAGTGTCGGATTTAGGCACATTTTGTAGGTTCCTAGGAACCCAGTCAGTTTGGAAAAAAAAATAGTGAGAATTAGTGAAAGACTTGTATGATTTATAACAAATTAGTGATAATCTATCAAAAGGAACCCATTAGAAAAAAATTATGGATTAGAGAAGATGAATGACTTGGGGGGGGGGGGGGGGGGGGGGGGGGGGGGGGGCTTTAAGCTCTTAATCTACAAGTATATTAAAAAAAGATTGCAAGGGTGGGCACGGAGGAAAGCCCTCTGGGGAAGAAAAGTTGTAGCTTTCGCATGAAAGGTTGGTGTTCCTGCACCTCCCGCACCCCTTTTCACCACTTGACTTCCCACTCTCTCACAATCCATTCGCTCAATCTGTGAGTACTTCCTGATCTCTCACACGAAAGCCTAGGAATGCAACATCAATCGCATATCACCTCCCAAACTTTCTTCGCGAACGAGCACTTTATTTGAAGATGATCCATAGACTCATCTTCCACACCACACAAAACACACATTATTAAATTGTTAATGTGAACTTTCCAAAATCTAAATAAATAAAACAAAAGTGTTTGCATCCCATGTTGATAAAGGGTTGAAAGTGGTGTTAAAGAAGTTGTTTTTAGAAAAGAGTTTCAACCTAGCATCAATGCCCCATGCATGTTCGAGATATACAAGACCATCCAACATGTTTAGACAATCTACAAACCTATTTAAGGCTTGTTTTGATCATTGGTTAATTGGAGTGTTGGACACTAGGACCTTACATACATAAATTTTTCTTCAAGGTTTTTCCTTATTTCATTCTATTCCTTAGAAATTTGTCTTTATTCTGTTTGGAGCAATAAAAAATAAAGATCATCATTACGTCCTTCAATACTCTATGATAGTGTAATGTACTATTACCTACCATCCTTAGGCCACTGGGGGTGGTAAAAGTTCAACGCGTGATAGGAACTTTTCAACGCGTGGAATCAATAAAGCCTAAGTTATCTTCATACGATAAATAGTAATGTTTAACGTTTGATTGAAGATGAACCAACACAGCATTTTTAATTGTTCACAATATTATTACTAGTTTTCAAATTATAACACGTAAAATAGCGAGCAATAACAGATGAAAAGTGGGACTCACATCAATTTTAAACCTTTGAAACCAAATAATAAATAGGGGGCGCTATTGGGGGGTTTTAACCCATACCATGTGTGTTATTAAAAACAGTGGCGGATCCAGGGGGTTTTTAGGGGTTCCTAGGAACCCCCTTGGTTTGGAAAAAATGAAAAAATTTGTAGAAACCTTATACGATTTAGGAAAAAATAGTTAGAATTAGTGAAAATCTACCAAAAGGAACCCGGTAGAAAAAATTCTGAATCCGCCACTGATTAAAAAGATGCAATAGAGCCACTTGTCCTACGTGTCGATGATGTGGCACAGTGGATCACCTAGAGACTACATTCCATACCTCACAAGCTTAAAGGGTGTAACTATAAGATCAAGTATGTTTCATAAAGGCTACATACATATATGGTAAATTTGGTTTCAATGCAATATATAGAACAATATTGACGGTTAGAACACATATAAACATAAACATATTTACGTATTTTATATGTCTAGTTCTAAATTTGCTCGCCTTAAAACTCGATTGATTTCTTAAACTATTTTAAAACGGATTTCATGAAATCCAAGACAATTCTATAAGACTGGAATACTTTGATACGAGTTATTATATAGAATTCTAACCCGTTATCTATAGCAATAGCAAACTCTTAACATAAAACCCATTATTTCAAATAAGGTTGGATGACATAATTTTTGTTATAAAACTTATTGACAAAGCAATCCTAGCAACACTTTTTTTAAATTAATTGTATCCTCTAAACATTCTTTTTTTTTTTGAACGACCAACAAAACTAACTATAAATTAAATCAAAAACCAACAAGGAGCTGGCAGATTACATCAACCAGTATTACAACGAGAGAACAAGAGAAAAACAGAAACCCGAAACTCAAACCATCTGACTATCCTATCTTACCAAACATATAACTCTACGAACACATTTAAGATTATGAAACTGCTACTAGTAACAGCTGGATCATTGTAATTAGTGAAGAAAGAATAACAATAAAAAAACATTTTATTGGGATTAATGATAATTAAAATTTTAATATACCGGAAAAGTTGTAATTAACGAGTGAGCACATGAGGGGGCACGTGACTTGTTTGTTTGCGCATTAGGATCATCATCCCATATCTTTCACCCATCACGTGATTCAATAGTGTCGGTCACGTGATTCTTCTTTTGTTTAACTTAAAAGGTGACATCCATGTTTGTTTTTCAAGCTTCAACGTATTAAACTAATATCCCATCATTAAACTCAACACCATCCTCGTATAAAAGAAACAAAAGAAAACTTGTATGGTTTCCTCACTTTCATAATTTTTTTAGTGATAGAACCATTTTCAAAAGTATTAAATAAATCAGTACCAACTCATTGTTCTAAGTAAATAACGTATGACAAACAAGTATCACGTCTTATATAACACATAAAACAAGTATCGTCAACACTTTGGGCGACTCAAATCCCTTTGTTGGGAACGATTTCAAAAGACATCAATCTAAAAATAATTTTACTTTTGTTGTGTTTTATTAATATTAATAATAGATTAAAGATATAAAACTAATTTATTTATTAGAAACAAACATGCTAACTATTTTCAATTCTTTGTAAAATATACCTAAGTGTTTAATGATTGTTATAATATAATTAATGTAAGGTTATCCGTAATGGGTGTCAAGCTACCAGTCACATCATCACTTGGGGTGTTAAATTAAACATAACATTGGGCACAAAGGGCTTGCCTGTGAGTGTGGTGATGGGCGCAATAGTGGAGTTCAAAAATCTCTGTGTGGACTATCATATACTTTGCTATAAAGTTGCAATGCATAGATTGATAGTATTCAAATAATCAAAAATATGTTATCCATGACCTAGTGGTCTAATGATATGGTTTATGCCCCTACAAAAGTGGTATGGGTTTAAAACATTACAAATGCAAGGTTAAGTGATATTTTGTTTAAAAAAACGAAAACAAGTGTACTTTTTAACTTTTTTTTCCTCAAATGCGTGTAAATTGTTTTAAATAAAACTTTTCTTGATTTAAAATAAATATGAAATTAATCATTTGAAGGTGTAATATACCTAGGGGTGTTCGTCGGTTCGGTTTATGGTTTATTTGGTTTATTCGGTTCGGTTTATTCGGTTTTCAAAATTTTGTACCCCAAACCAAAACCAAACCAAACCAAACCAAATAAGGAATATGCAAACCGATCCAAACCAAACCAAATTCAATTCGGTTTGGTTTCGATTGGAAACCAAATAAACCAAATCTAACCAAATTGTACTTAAATACTTTTTTTCCTAATTTATATTTATGTTTGTGTTCCAACTTCCGAACATCACAACTAATTTTACACCTAACAATATATGAATACAAGAAAGTTTCATTGCGAAATAAAACAAACACATCCATAAAATAGTGGTAGACACAAACACAAAGTTAAAAGTTTCAAAACATAGATAATAGAAACTATTGGATGACTTAATGAGTGGTTTTGAGTTGGGCTTTTGAATTTACATTTGGTATTTTGGGCTGTATAAAAAAGAACTATTTTGGGCTAATAAATTGTATATGATTTTTAAAATATTATTATTTTTATTTAATAATTAACTAAGTTAAATGGTTTATTCGGTTATCCAAATAAACCGAATAAACCAAATAAAATAAAATGTGGATCCATAAACCGAACCAAAAACCATATTCACAATTCGGTTTCGGTTAGAAACCAAACCAAAAACCGAATTCGTTATTCTGGTCGGTTTATTTGGTTACGGTTACGGTTCGGTTTACGGTTTTTATTTGGTTACGGTTTTTTCTGAACACCCCTAAATATACCTCTATGGTCATGTGATAAAATCACTGTTATATGAAGTTATTACCTGACAAACGTCTTGTTCATCACCTTTTGTTCGCTTTGTATAAGAACATACGGTGTGGGCGTCGAAATCTGGCGTGAAGGCCAGTCCACGCCCACAAAACCACCCCGTGCTTGCCGTTTTCCACAGCATTGGGTGTGGGTTGGTGATGTGGCGCGAGTTGATTGGTGGTTTGTGGTAGGAGGTTTGTGATTGGTCAGTTTTTTTTTTTTTAAATAGGTGGGGTCATTTCCACGCTCAACACCACCCCGTACTTTTTTTACCACACCCTCTTTCTTACGTGTCTGCCACATAGTATTTAACGCCCTCTCTTCATGCCCTTCCCACCAAATGGTCTAAGTCCCCACTACACCAAGTTATGAGCCATTACCGATATGGGTAATAAGTAGATTGTGTCGGTTTGATACATTGTATCCAGCTACAACAAAAAACAATGTCGATCTCTTAAACTAAGTGTGGCATGTAGGACAAACAAATTCTGCTTCTTCCAAGCCAAGGCAACAACCCCTAATTGTTGATCTTCTACAAGAGCAACATACCAAATACTAGCACTCGCGTGAGTGGTTGATGGATCTAGATATTATAAATCAACCACGAGCATCAATTTACATGATGATCGGGGAAAGACCCATATATGATATAACTCCGGCGAGTCTGTTCCATGTAGGATATCATATAAGTGAACATCAAGACCAATCTTTCTTTATGTTTGAGTTTTTGAGTATCAGTTTGAAAATAAAAGGGTTAACATGCTCATAGCACATTATGTCATTAACCATGCATATGCAACCAGAAGGGTTAGTTATATATGAGCCGGCAACAAAGAGCGGTCACATAGAAGATGTGTTGAATTCCTTAATTGATGATACGCGAAAGAAGAATTACACAAAGAAAGAGTCGATCGCATTGTAGGTTTAAAGAAGAATGACACACGCCTAAAGGTGACACACGAAGAGAAGGCATTTTTGGTAGAATATGTAAACTGACTTCTTTTGTAATAAAACGCAATACACGAAGAAACCGTGATACACCTGCAAATTTGTCACGTAACACCTAGTCTGATACGACTCTAGGGTATATATATTACACCTAAACACTTTGTAGTTTCATGATTTTCTTCCTTATTAATAGTAATTAACCTTTTCCAACAAAACTTACTTATTAGTGTTGATCAGGGCCTAGGGCTGCAAACGAACCAAACGAACAAGAACAAGACCTTGTTCGTGCTCGTTTGTTAAGAAATATATGTGTTCGCGAACCGTTCGCGAACACTTATCAAACGAGATTTTATGTTCGTGTTCGTTTGTGTTTGTTTGTTAATTTTAGGCAAACAACATTGACGAACACAAATGAGCACAAACTAATGTTCATAAACACAAATGGAAACAAACAAACACAAACAATCGTTCATGAACAGAATATATAATACACCAACACTTATTAGATATTTAATTTGTCTGAATTTTGAAGTATTTAATTAAATATACAAACTAAAAACACTAATAAAGTATCGAACACAAACGAAAACGTTACCGAACGTTCATGAACATAAATAAACGAACACGACCTCTGTTCATGTTTGTTCATTTAACTAAACGAACGAAATTTCTTGTTCGTGTTTGTTTATTTAGTAAACGAACGAACACAAACGATCTTCCCGTCGAACGGTACACGGACTGTTCGCCGAACGTTTGGTTCGTTTGCAGTCCTATCAGGGTCGTCTCTGAAAATTACAAAAAAAAAAAAATGGCCATGTTCGAGATAAAAAATTTGGGCCCCCTATTCGCAAATTTTCATATAGTATAAACTTATCAATCATTCAATCAAATATATAAATACTAAAAACTCATAATACTATGATAATTGTTATGAAATAGATAAAACAAAATAACAAAAATAGTGTAGCAAAAATGATCAAATTATCGAACCTACTTGCTAAGCGAACAGTCTGGTTCTTCTAGCGTTTTTTGAAGCAAAGCTCTCGATCAACTCGTAATCTATAGTATCTAATATTTCACTTTCAATAGAAATTGTCGCCAACCCTTTTAGCATTTCTTATAACATTGTAGAACGTAAATAGGTCTTCAACAACTTCAACTTTGAGAAACTTCTTTCTGCCGATGTCACGGTTACCGGAATTGTCAACAACACTTTATATGCATTTATAGCATTAGCGATAGCAACCCGTTTAGCCTTTGTTAATAGGGCCATTTTTTAAAAAACTTTTAAACAACCCTTTATTTAAGAAACATTGGGTCTTTTAAGCAGGCCCTTATTTATACAAACATCCAGATTTTTTTAAATATATATATAAAAAAATTTAAAAAAAAATCGGGCCCTATATTGATTTGGGTCCTGATCGCAGGCACCTCCTGCACTCTCTGATAGACGGCCCTGGTGTTGATAGTTACTCTTAAGGACTATACTAGTAAGTTGCCCCGCGCGTTGCCGCGATGTCGAAATGTAAAGTATATCGAATTTGTACCGTCTAATGAAATGTATTATATTTTACCCGACTGGTTTCTCAAAAAAAAAAATACATTAAAACATAGACCAACTGAAAACGTACATAAAATAAGTACGAAAACATATTATATTTGAACCGACATTTTTCAGAGGAAAAAAAACTTACGCTAAAACGTAGATCAACTGAAAACATACATAATAATAAGTATAAAAACATATGATATTTGACCCAACTTATTTCAGGGAAAATTTTATGTCAAAATGTAAATTATCTTAAATTTATACCGAAACGTACATAAAATAACACATAAAATTTGATTAAAAGGCCTTTAAAAGTTAAAGGGTTGTAAATGTAATGCTAAAGCTTGAGGGCAAAAGTATTTTAAAATACAGAAACTAAATAAGACTAAAGAAAAAAAAATCAAAGTACTTTTCACATGGGTTGGTAATTATATATAGATAATACTCGAAAATTTATCACAATACCTCTTGGTTTAATCAAAGTGTTTAGTGTTGGTGATACATATGTTATTAATTTATAACATTATTTAGGAAACAAGGGGAATTTGTAAAGTAAAAAAAAACTTGTGCATCAGAGTCCGCACATTGCATGGTCACTCTACCCACGTTCCACTGCTCCCCACCCCTTCAACCCTTCACCCCAAAGCTACGTATTATATCAACCCCCTCTCCCTCCCACCTTCCCCCTCACTCACTCCCTCCCTCCAAACCTATTAACTTCATCACCTACTAACAAACAAGACCATACATGGACATTTATGAAATGTCATCCTCCGATTACTCCGGCGTTGACGAGCTACTCGACTTTTCCAACCACCACCACGACGTCCTCTCCGCCAACGATATCATTCACCAACATCACAACCTTACCCCCTCCTCCATCGCCAACGGCTACCATTATTATGGAGCTAACACCAATGACCACAACAACAAAGATGCCCCTCCTACCAACTACCACCAACACTCGACCGACTTCACCGACCACCTCTCTGTCCCCGTAAGCACTCCTTACTCGACTCATTTAGTCTTAACCAGTGGCGAATGCATGAAATTTTATAAGTGTTTCGTTTTGGTAGATTCTCACTAATTTTCTTTTTAAATCATACAATGTTCTTGTAATTTTTTTCCACTTTTCTCCGAGCTGAGTCAGTTCATGTGAACCCACAAAACATGACTGGATCCGCCACTGCTCACAGTCAAAATGGTTAAGAGGTTCAAATGATATTGCATAGGTCCACTATGTGATATATTTCCTCATCAATCAAATCAAATCCAAAAGATTTTATTTTACTAAAATAATAATACTCATCCGTTGTAGTGTGTTTATCCTAAAAAAATTCTAGGAATTCTGTAAACAAAAAAAAAAAAAAAAAAACCTCTACTGATTTAAATTTTTAATAATTATTTAAGAGCTCTAAATTTGTTGATATTTTATATGCATTAGTGAATTTTTGTAACTGATTTCTGTTATGCATGAATTTGTTGTTAGAGTGATGACGTGGCGGAGCTCGAATGGCTATCAAACTTTGTACATGACTCGTTCAGTGATTTTCCGGCGAATAATCTCGCCGGAACGATAAACTACCGGCCGGAAAACACATCGTTTCACAGCCGATCTAGAACAAAGAGAACCAGAGCACCTACAACACCATCACCATCACCTACGCCTACACCTATAATCTGCAACACAACAACAATCAAGCTTGAACCGTTCTCACCGTCACCGCCGGCAACCTCATCGTCGGAGAGTAGTGAAACAGTCCGCCGGTGCACACACTGCGCGTCGGAGAAGACGCCGCAGTGGAGAACGGGACCGCTAGGGCCGAAAACGTTGTGTAACGCATGTGGCGTGCGGTACAAGTCAGGGAGATTAGTGCCGGAGTATCGACCGGCGGCGAGTCCGACTTTCGTGCTGACTCAGCACTCCAACTCGCACCGGAAAGTTATGGAGCTCCGGCGGCAGAAGGAGATGATGCTCCGCCCGCAGCAACCGTCGCCGACGGCTGAGTACCAGATCTACGGCGGCGGACACCACCACCAGCACCACAACCGTAACAACTATGAGGTTTGCTGACGTCAGCTGTAAGGGTTTTTAAGTTCATCGATTGGAAAAGCAGTTTGAGGAATTTAGAATTTTGTGATTTTTGTGTATGTGATGATCATCGATATTCTTGTTGATTTTCTGAATAAATTGATTAAAATTATGTTTTTTTTTTGGGGGTGACGTATTAAAAGTTCAACTACCAGAGTGATGACTTCCCACGTGATGTGCCTGTAATGTGTATGCTACACAGTGAAAACCGGCTTTCTTACCGGTTCGGCAATAATGTCAAACTATTCTTTTATTGAAGTCGGCTATTTAATTCGTTTGGTTTATAATAACTTATCTCACTCACTAATTTAACATCGACTTTCAGAAAAAAAGTAATTTAACATCGAGAGTCAGTAACTTTTAAATTTTAATTAGTCTGGATAGTATCGAATGGCCTGTAGGCGTTAGTGGCTCTATTGTTTCACATCCGCAACACATAAGCGTATCAGTGATACATAAGCAATAATGCTACCCTATAGGTTAACGAGTGGTGAGCAGGGACGGCCCTGAGAATTCATGTACGATTTTCGAACTTGAAAAAACGTGCCCTTAGGTCTTAACGAAATTGTGTATTGGGCTCACTAAAGATTTAAACCTAATGTCAATTGACTAATAACTAATCTAAACTATAACAATAGTTTTGTAAGTGAGCCTATGTTGGTGTTTGTATGGGTATGCCTTATTAATTTATTTATTTTTACATATACATATCGGAGTTTTTTTTTTAAATAACGTGCCCTGGGCGGTGGTCCTCCTCGCCCACCTTCAGGGCCGGCCATGGTGGTGAGTGTTGAAAACTTGTGAAACTATTTCAAAGTAAAGGTGAAAAAAGTTAGCGAAATCTTATAACTAAGTAACAGTAATGTGGCACTAATTTTTTGACGTGACAATGAAAACAGGTGAAACCATTACATATTTCCTAACGTGAGTCAGGCTGTTTATAACTTTTTTCTTATGCTTCTCTTTAGTGATAAGCTAATAATAATCTCAAATCTATACTATATTATAATACATGAGGGAAGGATTCCCAAAAGTTAAGAACTTCTTCCTTCATTATTTATAAATAAACCCCTAGAATGAGGGTAAAGTGGTCTTTTAAACCATAATTATTTTTTAGTCCCTCAATCTATTACATTTAAATCCTTGACATTTAACATAATTATGGGTAATTAGTTACACTTCCCCCTCTCTTTAATTCTTTAATGTATTCCTGCGATATCTTACAACCCGTAATGTTTTAAAAAAATCCGAAGGTACCATGACGATCGGCACATTTTTTTAAACGTTTCGATAGTTGTCTTTTTTAGTTTCGCCGTGCGTTCATAAAGTACAAATAGCCGATGCGTAAATGTACAATTGATTAAAGCCAACATTTGTTTTTTACCCAAGCCAGCTTTGACCATTACCTAGCTACCGTGCATTAACATTTGTTTTTTACCCAAGTTTTTTTGTTTTGAACGACATTAATAAACTAAAATATTCCCTAATTTTACTTGTACAGAGTCAATTTGTTGTGGCATGTTTAATATTAGTATAGATAAAACTCACAACAAACTTCCTATTAAACATGCCACAACAAACTAAACAGGATATGTGCATCTTATTTAAAAACTTAAAACTCATAACAAACTTCCTAAATAAATGGATGACCAATCTAAAACTAAATCCTAATGGACTACTGTAAATACATAGCAAACACTCACAATTCTACATTTCTATTGCTAAACATATTTAAAATATGGAGCCAGTTCTGAATTCACTTGATGCGAAAAAACAAGCATGCGATATTGAAAAATCTAAGGTCGGTTCTATGATAAGTTTTGTTTTATCGCAATAATGAATAATTGTTTTCTTTTATTTACTTTTATGTGAATACTAACTTATTTGATTTTTCAGATTCAACACACCAATTTAAACACCCCAGTTGTCGAACAAGCTTTTGTTAGTTTTTAAGTAATATTTTCGCTTATAATCTTTCATATTAACAAGTTCGTTATGTTATTATTTGGTGTTTTATTGTAGGATGATGGTGATAATAGTGTTGAAATTATTTCTTATGGTGCAATGTTCAGTCCATACAAGTCTAATCTTCAACGTCAATTTAGTAAAGAGGTAATTTTAAAATTTATTTAATCTTTTTTAAATTTTTTTATTCAATATTTGTTTTTTTTTTATAAAATTTATTTAATCATTTTTTAACTTTTTTATTAATTTTTTTTAAGGATCGGAAGTATGAGAATCAAAAGAAAAGATCTAAGAGACTCTCTGAATGAAAATGGGTCGAGGTTATAAATTTAGATGATTCTGAGGACGATGAGAAAGAAGATGAATTGGATGATACTGCTGATTCGAGCACAAACAAGAAAAACGGATCAAAAAAGAAGAGAAATTAGATGAAATATATCAAGTGTTTTTATGTTTTTTTCATTTTCAGTTGTTTTTGTTTGATCTAGACTATCCCATGAATAATAAAGTCTTTTTTATATTTGAAGTTTATGTTTTGTGTTATTTTATTGAACTTATAATTTACATCTCGATTGAACTAATATACTTTTGTCATTTGTTTAGTATTTTTTATTAACAAACGAATCTTTACATGTTTAAAACAGTTTTTTTTATACTTTATTTATTATTAATTTTTATAACAAAACAAAACTTTGATATTTAGTAGATAGAAGATAAACTATGTTCCAAAATTTTAGGAATTATTTAATACTAATTTACGATATTAGTAGATAGATAGTAAACTATATCCCAAAATTTTAGGAATTATTTAATACTAATTTACGATATTTATTTAATACTAATTTACGATATTAGTAGATAGATAGTAAACTATATCCCAAAATTTTAGGAATTATTTAATACTAATTTACGATATTTATTTAATACTAATTTACGATATTAGTAGATAGATAGTAAACTATATCCCAAAATTTTAGGAATTATTTAATACTAATTTACGATATTTAGTAGATAAATAGTAAACTATGTCCCAAAATTTTAGGAATTATAAGTCAACTAATTAGGTCCTCCAAGTTAATTATATGGGATGAGGCATCGATGGCGAAACGTCAGGCGATAGAGGCAGTTGATCGAACATTGCAAGACATTATAGGTGTTAGGCTCCCACGTGTAACACTTATGACATATATCCACCACAATAATGTTATCATATACAAATAAGAAAACTACCAGCAACGAGTGCCGCAATCCAAAGTGTCGCCCCCGCCGCATCGCGCGGGCACCCTACTAGTTATATAAATGTGAATTAACATAATATCAAATTACTAATATAGATTAAGAAAATAAAATTAGAAAACATAAATGGGTTTGGAACTTTTACAAGTTAACGCACGAGCTATATCAAGTTTTGGTGAAAATCAACCATGTTAATTGCCAATATAGGCAATCAGCCATGATCCAATGGCATAGTGGTGATGGTAAGGTTGGGGTGTGGTATAAAGCCTCTAGGGGTTTTATCACGTTACATCAGTGTTATGTCACATAAGGGGCTTTAACGTTCATCTCTTTAACTTGTATGCAATGGTTTAAAGCCCATTTAAAGTATCACATTAAAAAAAATACAAAAAAAGAAATAAAGAGGAAAAGATTTGATTGGTTGAAAAGAATGGACCCCACCTTCACACCTTTAGCGCGCTCGTTAGCACCGTGGCGGAGAAGGGTGACGCCCCCTTTTAACATGCAGGGAGTGGGTGATGGCGCCATTATTGATGATGTGGCAGGGTGACGCTAAGCCACACCCTGTGGCCTAAGAGTTGGGGATTTTTATGGTCTTATGTTCAAATCTAAATCATGGGGGGGGGGGGGGGGGGGGGGGGGGGGTTATACGATGGTTGGTTTCCTCCCTGATGTTTTTTGGTGAGTGAGGATTGGAGCGTCAAAATCAGCATAGACGGTTAACATCCTGTCTAAAAAAACTCACTCATATCTTCGAATGCTGTTTAAAAAAAATTGCCAATATTGACATTTATTTTCCTTTTACAAATCAAACCTAACAAATTAAAGGCGGGCGTGACATCATACAACCACATTGCGCATGGATCCATGCATACGCACCGTACAAACTCACCAATCAGAAAGTGGCATGACATTCATTTTTATCTTATATAAAAATAATTTTATAATCGTTTTCAAAATCAGTTTTTTTATATATGTATATACTTGCTTCAAAAACACCAATCAAAACGCAATGCCTCATTCTTTTGTCTTCATGTGTAGTTTTTCCTCCAGTTTATTAGTGTATATGGAGTTATTGTAAGTTTAAATCTACAACTACCACCATGGGTTCATGTATAGTTATGTGATTTTAGTCAAGAAATGATAGAATTACCATAATATTGGTTGATAATTTTCAAATCTTGGAGAGGAAAAATTGAGTGTGTAATTTTTGGAGAGAAATTGTGCGTTCAAACAAAAGAAAACAAAATTCTTGAAGAGGTGAATTGTTGGGTTGTCAAGCAAAGGGCACACCGCACATGTCGAATGGGGTGGGACATGGCCAGCCCTAAGGGTGGATGGGGAGGACCACCGGCCATGGCCTGATATTTCAAGGGGCACGTTATTTGAAAAAAAAATCCGATATGTATATGTAAAAATAAACAAACACCAACATAGGCCCACTTTTACAAAACTATTTTTATGGTTTAGATTAGTTATTAGCCCATTGACATTAGGTTTAGACCTATAGTGAGCCCAATACTCAATTTCGTTAATGCTTAAGGGCACGTTTTTTCGAGCTCGAACAGGGTACGCAAATTCTCAGGGCCGGCCCTGGGGTGGGATGTCCATAAAAAAATGCAACAAAATTACTTATGCCAACCGCACATGTGTAATGGGTTGAAACAAATTTCTTGAATAGGTGAAGGATTGGGTTGCCAAACCATGTAGATTCCGACGAGTAATCTTATATACATAAAAAAATGGGTCGAGGAGGGATTAAATCCAATCTACTTAAAATATTTACCTATAAATATGTGTGAATATAAAAAAAAACTGAAAATTACATATAAAAATCCCAATCCGATTAATCCTGATTAATCGCTAGTCGGTACCCCTCCAACCGACTAGCTATTTCTACAACCATGGGCAGGCTTATGCGCCTTGAGTGCGCCTAGCACATTTGATAACTATGGTTCATACACGGTGGCAGATATCCATTTGTTGGTTGTCGTTGTCTCACACAAGTTCCAAGTGGCACATAGAGAGGGGAGGATGTAAGCCAAAGGGACAAGATCCTTTCGTAGTTCAAAAAATGTGTCGTGGTGGTAGATATACATACTTTGGTTGTCGTTGTCTCACACAAGTTCCAACTGGCACGTACAGAGGGGAGGATGTACACCAGAGGACAAGATCCTTTCGCTGTTAAAAAATGTGTGTTATTTGAACCAATCAAATGGACAAGATCCTTAACTCAAAACACAACAGGATTTTCCTTACAAGTAGAACAGAAGTTTTGTTTGTTTGATGCCGATTTGAATCACTTGTCTTGTTTCATTTGAAAATTCTACCTAGACTTCTAAGGATGATTCACAAACGCACTAAGATCAACAATGGTTCTTCTATCATTCGATCTTCAATCTGGTCATCACGTGATCATTCCTACTATCAAGCATTGACACTGTGATTCTTGCAGTTGTATTTTGGTTAATGTTGGACGTGATCAGTTAGCGGTTACTCCGTGCATCGACCAAATGTCTTTTATTAATTGAGATGAATTTTGCTAGTGGTTTGATGATCTATTAACAACCATAGCGTGTCTGCTACTATTCTTCTATGTTTTTAAGGCGAATTTATTTAATCCTGTTGTCCGTGGACTTAACCCAAGACCTTCAAATCTACGTGTTCCTAAAGGTCATCTTTGACTTTGACCTAACCATCATTTCCATCACCTATTAATCACAAGTGATGATAATCTCTTAGTAATGAGATTATAGATTACTTTTTTCAAAGGTTTTAGGCTAAACCTAAGGCACGTCCCCGGTTTAAACTTTAATAAAAAGGTCAATCATGTGTATCAGAGCACCAAATAACAAGAAATATATTGTTAGATGTGCACCTCACAAGCTATCTTTAGGGCGAGTTTGTCAACAAAAACCCTACATCCATACCCACCCATAATAACGCTTTGACTACAAACCAAACACCACCTAAATATAACCCAAATACCCGACAACCAGCACCTTTCGCCAAATCTAACAGAAACGTTACAGAAATATCACAATGGACAGCCTCAAATCATAACTATTACACATTCTACTTGCAACTTGAAAGTAACCTGCTTTTGTTCTTTTTTTAAACTGTAACATTATTCATTGTTCCAGAGAACCAAAATCGAGCAAGGTCAAGTTACAATTTCTTTTACCAAATGCGGTAAATGGTGATACAAAATCAAACAGAAGTCCATTAAAAGAACCTTCTTTTAAGAAGCACGCTGGTGTGACTTCTTACATACAATAGAAATGTTTTCAGATTCGATGTTCTCACCTTACAGTGGCGGTGTGTTCAGACAGATATACCATAGTTAGATATCTTTTTAACCTCTTTATTAAGAACCCTTCTCTCGCGTTTAGCTTGTGATGCAAGTTGGGACACCTACAAAAAAAATATCTTTTGTAAGAAGCTTCTTCATCCAGTAAGTTCTCCTTGAATGGGTAGGTAGATGACGGGTCAAAATAGGTAGTCTTAGTATTAGTCAAAATGGGTCACTTGAGTTGACTATAAAAAGTATTTGTGCTAATCCTTTTTTAAATATTTTGAATAAAATGGAGGTTTTAAGTGGTCAAAATTGAATGTCACATTCATCAATGAACGCGACAATTTAATTGTTGCATTTGTATAATGTTGGTAAGCAAGAAATACGACCCTAAAGCTGCATATCTCTTCCCCAATCTAATATGAACACCCAAAAACAACAAGAAAAACAACTTTTAATAGAATGAAAATATTTAATATAAATGCTTTAGCTACCAAATAGCCGTTTTAAATCAACACTGGAAATATTTATTGTAGACATATATACTGAGTTATGAGAACATAGAAAATACAATTGAATTTGCGGCGAGTAAAATCATCCGAAATCAACACCATGAAAAACCAAGATGAATAATAAACACATAGCGACATTATAGATGTATTAACTACCTCACGCCTATTAAAAGCAACCTTAAAACGATCCTTTAATCCGTTAAGAGCTTGTAAATGAGATTGAAAGGATTAGTGGAATGACGATGTAATATTAAGTACTTACTTCGGACCGGAATCTTGATGCGTCTCTTTTAGGAAGCTCTGACAGTATATCCTTCAAGCCTGATTACGAGAAAACAGAAAAATCACATAACAACATAAGTTAATTGTTGAGAATTTATAAAATACCCAAAAGAAAAGTGAAACTGCATACCCCCTGCTTGTCTTTCAATCTTATAACCCGAGCTTATGACACCCTGGATTTGCTTTCCTGCTTGTCTGTACGTTAAAAGAATGAACAGGATATGGACCATGAATAATGAACATAAAAATCAATATAATTCACGAAACACAAACCTTAGTTTTGTCCTTGCCCGTTTTAGCTCTACTTCTGCACCTAAAGAGAGCTTCTGAAAGAGATATAATTATACTTTAGTTATATATGTTCTCCAAAAGTATATCTGGCATAATGGGCAGGTCAAGCGGATTGGGGATCAGGTTGACATGTCAACACTTTCTGTCTTTTAAGTATTTTGTACGTAATTGTTTTGTCCCTGAGGTTTGGCCAGTTTTGCGACTTTCATCCAAAGGTTTGTTTTATCACATCCGGATACAAAAGGTTTGAAATCTTGCCATTTTCATTCAGCTCGTTAACTCCATCCATTTTTCTCCGTTAAGTCAGGGGTATTTTCATCTTTTCTGTTAATTGAAAGGGCAATTCGGTCTTTTTCACTTTATGTACAAGCATTTCACATAATGTACACGTATTCAAAACCCTTTAAATTAACAAAAAAGACAGATATACCCTGACTTAACGAAGAAAAATGGATGGAGTTAACAAGCCGGATGAAAATGGCAAGATTCAAACCTTTTGGATCCAGATGCGAAAAACAAACCTTTGGACAATAGTCGCAAAACTGGCCAAACCTCAGGGACAAAAATGACATTTTACTCTAATTAATATATTAGGTACAATTACAAAACAATTAGGAAGATACAACACTGACAACTTTACAAGGGCATCACTGTCGAATGGGTTTACTCATCATATTAAGCAATTAAAGTTTGTTTTTTCTAAAATCACCCAGTGTTGAAAGGGATTTTTAGCTTTTAATAAAATTATCGGGCACCAAAAAGAGTACCTCCAATTGCTTCCTTTCTTCTGTTAAGGCTCTAACCGACTCCCGTAACTTTTGCACCTTGGCATTAGCTTTAGCAAGCATGGCCTGTTCCACAACAACAACAAATAATAATGAGTTGTAAAACTAAAAGCATCACATGACGGGTCTGCAAACTGCATTAAGCAAAGAAGGCATATATAAAGTTACATACTAGACCTCTACTACATGTATAAAGATAACAAATCCAATATTAAGATTTAAGAACGTGTTTTGTTTTACCTCGTCATTGCTAAAAAGACGCAGGGTGCTGTAGTATAAAGAGCGCCTTGTCCCTGCAGCAATATACAATTATTCAAGACAGTAGCTAATAACAAACAAAATTCTATGAAACTTTTGTACTTTCTTGAAACTTGGGTGAGTAAATTAATACTTCAAGTGAGTATAAAATTAGGAGAACTATTTAAAGAAAATCTCGAGTAAAAGTCGGAAACTAAATAAAGTAACGTACGTTACCATTTAGCAGCACATTGTTAAGGTGTTAAGCATAAGCTGTAACCAATAGTAATGTTTATAAGCCTTACGTTTTAGAGCCAAAATCCCTGAGCCAAAAACCAGTCCAGTTGTAGCAAATGGATGTGAAGCGGTAAAGTAAACACCCTCTGTTGACAAACATCCGTGACAACTTATCGTTAGCCAAGCACATAAGGTAAAAAAGACAAAAAAGATGCCGACAGTGAAAATGGTAAACATTTAACAACAAACCTTTGATCTTTTCAAACACAAGATCCTCATAAACATGATAGTCAGATTTGAGATCTTTCAGGGATGCCTGTAAGATGAAAATGAGTTCCAAATTATTACTGCAGATCATAATGGGAGCAACAAAACAAGCCAAGTTAACCTTTGTAAACATAGAAAGCAAAGAAACCTTATCATTCCCTATCATTGTGTGGGGCAAGCACACGGCATTATTAGTGGTCTTCCTCATAACAAGAAAGATTCTAGAATATAAATGGATATTGACATTGAATCACATTTCTGTTAAGCACATTCAATTGCAATGCATCCCTCTACTTCGGAAATGCCAAAAAAGTATTGGTAATTAGTTACCGTGGCATAAAAAGGACGCGTCTTTCAGCTAAAAATGAATTTGTGTTGATATAGTGTAATGAAGTTCTTACATTCATTAGAGAGGGTGACGCTTTCTTTAACATTGAGAATCCAACTGATTTGATAATATTTTTTAGGGATATTGTCTGCATTGATCACCCAGGCATTATAAGTTTACAGTAAGACTACCAAAAAATTCAAAGCAGCAGTTCAGGCCACCCAGATATCATTTTAGTTATTTGTGCCATTTTGGCCAGAAATTTGTGAAGATCGTTTTCATGGACTTCGTGGGTGCACTAATTTCATAACTAAATAGATTTTCATGTGTAGACAAAACCAAGTGATACTGGCTTTACTGTAATCTTTTGAATACGTTGGTGGCCTGCGCATAGTTGCATACATTACCCCTTCTTTTATAATTCAATTTTATAGCATGCATAAACAGATCAAAATGTGCAAAGAAAGAAAAAGATCAAGTAAATCAGATCGCAGTTATAGAAGACATGAAACGGGAGAGATACGGAGTATGGGGAAGACAACGTAAAAAAGAGCACATTCATAGAAGATAGAAAAAGCCGAGTCACGGGTAGCTGATGAAGCGTCGAGTCTAAAAGATCAACTTTAGTGGGATTTTGTACTATTATACTATTTTGAAAACTACTGTCAAAAACCTTCCTAAAAGAGCAACAGAGTTGCCTTACCATGTACTAAAGCGCAATTTATGAGAATTTGCCAGTTGCCACTCATCAAGTCATCGTCCCTTTAAACACCAACAATGCATATGATATGATGGCAGTGTGATCCTTCTCCAGAATGAGCACTCTTATTAGCCTATAGTTTATAATGTCAACCCCATTAATTCTTACCGTTTTCACATCATGAGTTTACTTAACCATCACTTAGATGACATCATTTATAACCAGAAGGATTCTTCCTTGCAATGCCATTTTAATGTTCTCGAATTTTCTGTACTCATTATCTGCCTATGTTAATGTTACAATGTCCAATATTGTGCAATCTCATTTGGCTAATTTCTTGTAGAGCTCCCTTCTAACCTTATTTATCTTTAAATACACCCAATTCAAACTCCCCTCCTCCCCTCTAAACACCAATTTTTCTGGTGTATCCTATCCCTCCGGCCAATGAAACTCAATATATTCAAATAAATGCTCATATTCTTGGCATTTCTCTACGCACTCAAGCAACTTTCGTTAGTGTGTCGTTATTCTGTTTAAGCTGACATGGAATGGTGAAGAATAAAATACCAACACATCACACACTCGTCAGCTTCTCCGCTTGAATTGCATGACTATGGAAAACGAAACAAAATCCTCAACATGCCCCAAAAGTTAATCCAATCCATCTGAACTCCAAATTGAGAATTTCAACATTCAAGTAGTATATATTGTACACATGTATTAAGGCCTGTTTTCTCAAAGAAGTTGACTCTCACCATGCTTATTTCCAAACACAAATTTCTAACAAATAACTTATTGTTATTCAGATCCAAATGTTCCACTGTGCAATATTTCATAATCCTAATCAATGTTCAAACAAAAACATAATCACCACATTCACATAAGTCAAATGTAACCCTTCCTTAATTCGTAATTACTATATCATTATTATTCTCAATTTCTTTTTAGGTTTTTACATCATTTATGCATCCAATAGAAACAAAAAAAGTACACAAATCTGATAAACTAAAACAAACTTACGATTGTCATATGAAAATGAGCAGTAGAAGTCGATCTAATTTGATCGATGCGTGATTTGGTGAGGTTAACGGTGGATTCTAGGGTTTCCGCTGCGGTTTTTTGTGCGATCACCGCCTGTTGAACGGCGTAATCAATCCATTCGGCAGCAGAATCGCCGGCAATTGGTTTCACTTTTTCCAGCACTCCGATATCAACTTCCGACGAAGACGGCGGTGGTGGTTTGTTTTCCGGTAATTGCTCCATGGTTCGCCGGAGATACGAGCACACGGGGAGATATAAGATATTTTATTTGGAGCAAACCTTTTTAAACGAATTGCATGTTGTCCCCTCTATGTTTTGAAGAATGTCTATTTAGTCTACATATTTTCCGAAACATTTTCTCCTGTTCGTTAAATATAAGGGGCCGTTTGGCAACTTCTAACTGGTTAAGTGTTGAACCAATAAGAGGTCTGAACTATTAAGTGCTTAACCAGTAAGAGGTCTGAACCAGTAAGAGCCAGTATAATGCTTAACCGTTCAGAGGCAAATGTCTGACCAATCCAGATAAGAGATCTTAATCATTCATGCTCATTATAATGTTTAACCATTCAGAGACAAATGTCTGAACCTGAAAGAGTGTAAACTCTCTTGATCTTTCATTCATGATTTACAATCGTATATATAGTGTACAGAGGGGATCTCCTATCATTGTGGAGATATACACATAACAAATATAAAGATTTGTTTGGTGAGATTTCCTAAACTACATAAATGTCTATTACACCCCCGCAGTCGAAGCGAGAGGAGGTCGAATGCTTAGACTGGATCGGAAATCGTCAAATAAAACTTTAGGCAAGCCTTTCGTGAAGATGTCAGCTACTTGAAAACGCGTAGGGATATGAAGAACTCGAACAGAACCGCGTTGAACCAGCTCACGAACAAAATGAATATCCAGTTCAATGTGTTTAGTTCCTGATGCTGAACGGGGTTACCCGACAAGTAAATTGCACTAATATTGTCGCAGTACACAAGACTGGCTGTGGTTAAAGGCTTGTGGAGTTCCAACAAAAGATTACGCAGCCAACAGATTTCAGCAACAACATTAGCAACGACCCGATATTCGGCTTCAGCACTAGAACGAGAGATAACCGATTTTCGTTTGGACGACCATGAGATAATGTTCGGACCTAAGTACACACAATAACCCGATGTGGAACGCTGCGTATCCGGACACCCCGCCAAGTCTGCATCCGTGTACGCCCGTAAGGATAAATCTTCAGAGGCACCGATAGTGAGCCCGTGAGATGACGTGCCTTTAAGATAATGGATGATACCTTTAAGAGCATTCCAATGGTCCACTTTGGGTGCATGCATGTACATGCAAACCTGTTGAACCGCGTAGCAAATATCAGGTCTCGTGAACGTTAAGTATTGGAGGGCTCCCGCAAGATTGCGATACAATGTTGATGTCTGTCGTTATGGACATGCAAAAACCAACTAACTTTATAGCTAGGGTAAGTCGGATATCGAACCAGAGGAGGATTGTGGAAAGTGTTATGATGCTAAGTATTAATTAACTAATGCTAAAAGGTAAAATTCAATTGATGGGTTTGATTGATTATCTAGAAATTACGAATTAAAAAAATGAAGTTTAAATCAATAGAGAAACAATGGTTCCTCCATATTTCAGGTTTTGCAGCTAGATTCAGTTATGTGTTTAATCGAAACACTCACATAGACATAAGTGTTTAACTTAATTCATCAATTGTGATAACCAACGACTAAGTACTCCGGTCAATACATAACGGGAGGTTATCGAATGATTATCAATTACAACTTACAAACCCTAACCACATGTCAAATATATCCCAATTACTAGAACTCTCGGGAACTGAATGCTTAGAAATTAAGATTTAAATAAATGCAATTGTTTACAACCAATAAATCATATCAAAGGTGAAAAGCATCGAATGCTTAGATCACCGAGTTAAACGATTGTCACAAACACATAAAATTATCCAACTTACAAAAACCCTCCATCCGGAGGAAACCAAAGAAGTTTAGCCGCTCATGTGGTAAGATTGATCTTCGAAGGCTTGAATAATAATCAAAATCACCATCCCAATTATAATATAATAAAAATAATCGATGATGATGTTGTGATGATTTGATGTGATTGACTTTTTGCCTCTCCCCTCTCGACTGCCGTGATGATGATGATTGATAATTCTCTTGTCAAAACCCCAAAACCTCAAAGTTGTTGTCCACGTAAGTTCCTTGGGCTTCCAATATGTCGGCCCACTCAATGTATGCATGTGATGTTGATGATGTTTAATGAAAATCCTTTTTGAAACCAAGGCTCCTCACGTGAGTTGTTATGATGATGTTGGCTAATGTTGGATGGCTTGTTGTTGACTTTGAATCACTCTTTGCATGTGTCGTCCACTTCTCTGCGATGATGGATGATGATATCAATAAAAATCAAAACCCTCCTTTTGATGATGTCTTGTCTTGATGTATGTGATAAGTCTCGGCCCACTTATGATATTGTGAGATTCCATATGTTGCCTTTTAATTCCAATCGTAAGTTACGTTAAGTAACCGTAAGCTACGAAACAGAAACTCTGTTTCTTGATCCTCACCACTCCGTAAGTTACGAAACAGAAACTGTAGGCTACGAAACACAACTTCTGTCCAACATTCCAAATAACACAAATGACCCGTAAGCTATGAGTTGTTTATCATAACCTACGATCGAGACAAGCCCCTCAACTTTTCTCCTTACTTTCAACTTTCAACAATTAACAAATTAGTCCCTGTACCTTATGTCTTCACTCTCCCATCATATGTAAGCATAACACACTTTCCATAAATTGCCAAACGCCCCCTGAACTTTATTATTCCTTGATCTTTGCACATATAAGATCCACACAACTTTCATAAATTACCGAGTTAGTCCCCAAACTTCACTTTTCCACACTTCTTTCACTCGTGAGCCTTTATATCACACTAACAAGCTTTAACATCCATCCTTGAACTGCGATATCCCATCATATGCTTACAACTTCATCTTTAACCCATATAATTGCACCGAATTACGTGCTTTACCTGCAAAACACCAAATTCTCATAGTCACTTCATTCTACACAAGTAAACACATCAAATACACATAAAACATGATAATTAGACACTCTAATGCTCGGGTTTCACCCTCTCCATCAAATGTCAGATCCTCGAAATCAGTGCCGGAGTGTGAACCAAGTTTGGGTTTTGTATCGACTGGTGTGGCCGCAGGTTTGCAAAAAGACATGCCAGCTCGATCAATTATCTCTTTCGCATAGACCTGTTGAGAGAGAAACATTTTGGCACCTTGGCGGTGGACGTGAATACCCAGAAAATGACTTAGCGGTCTGAGGTCTTTCATTGCAAACTCGGCTGCAAGTTGAGACATAAGATGCACGCGAAGAGAATCAGTTGAGGTCATGAGGATGATGTCATCAACGTAGATGAGAAGATAGGCCGTAGATCTGTTGTAGCGATAAGTGAACAAAGAATTATCACATTTACTCTGATGAAACCCCAATGAAAGAACGAAATCTGTAAAGCGTTGATACCACGCACGAGGAGCCTGTTTCAAACCGTATAGTGACTTCTTTAGTAAGCACACATGATCGGGATATTGTTGATGACGAAAACCCATAGGTTGATACATATACACAGTCTCGTTGAGATTGCCGTGGAGGAATGCATTAGTAACGTCCAGTTGATGAATCGGCCAACATTGCGATAAGGCCAGTGATAAAACGGTACGTATAGTAGTGGGTTTCACAACAGGACTAAAGGTTTCACCACAGTCAACCCCAATTTGTTGATTGCTTCCATCACAAACAAGACGAGCCTTGTATCGCTCCAATGTACCATCCGATCGAAATTTGTGGCGAAAAAGCCACATGCTACGTGTGACAACCCGTACTGTCACCGCCGAGAAAAGAGTATTTTAGTAACATTTGTAATTGTTAATATTATTATTATTATTATTATTATTATTGTTACTATTATTCATTTACTAAATAATAATAACCTGCGAAGTGAGAAACTTGTTGTTTTACTGACAACCCGACCCGAACTTGCACACTTATTATTACGATAACCATACATAGTTAACCCAAGCTCAAGTATAGATTTAGAAATTGGGCCGGTGATACATTTTTAGAATCACGTTATTTAAATTTTCGGGACGAAAATTCTTTCAACTAGGGGATGATGTGACACCCGGCCTTCACAGAGTGAACACAAGCTCCGTTAACTTATACATTCACTTAGCCATTACAATTGAGTTCGAGTAGACCTAGTACCTTAGAAATTTTACTGTTAGGATCTGAGTTTGGATTGATTGTGTTTTACTTTTGAATTAAGATGAAGATGAATGAGAAATGCAGCGGAATATAAATGATAACAAACTTTGCACACAATCAAACAGGAGAATTGCTTTCAATACACAAGTTTAACATTGAACCGAATGCTTGAATTTATTACAAGATTCAATTACAATTGCAAGTGTATAACAAACTCCCCCTCAGCCTGAGCTCACAGTGATTTGTTCGTGCAGGAGAAAGATGGTGATGAGCTAATAGAACAGTACAGGGCACTGTTCTATTTATAGGCACGAGCAAACCACTGAAGCCTCTAAGCTGACGTCACTATGAAAGTGACATCTAACCTCCTAACAAACTCTAACATATGATCTATACAACCTCTGCTATGCTAACTACTGTTGTACATTACATTTCATAATATAAACTAAACTACTGCTGCATCCTTCCACTGATGTGAACCCAGCAGTACTTGTCATGATCAGCAGAGCTTGACTCATAGCAGTAGATTGAATCAACAGAGCTTTAGTCTTCCATCAGTCTTTGACTTGGACAGCAGTTGTAGGTCAGCAGTTAGTAAAGATCAGTAGATAGGAGGTCAGCAGATGTTGAAACCACTTTCAAGGGGAGAGACTTGTATACAAACTTTTGCTTATTCTGGATCCACTGATCTGATCCAGTTTTGGCTTTGATTATCTGTTCCTCTGATAGGGTTCAATCCCAACAATCTCCCTCTGGAACAGATAATGCCAAAACACTTCATTATTGGTAGATCTTTATTGCCTCATCAACAGTTCCCTTATTTGCCCTTTGAGTTGTAACTCAAAGGCTAAGGCATCTGTGTCATCATCATCCCTATACAGTGGAAGATCAAGGAGATCCTGCAAATCTTCAAGACTTAGGCCAAGTGCTTGTTCCCTTGTTATTTTCTTCACTTCTCCACTAGACTTGAACACTGTCAGTACATGGGTCTGTTTGTCAGTTTTCCATGTTAGTACTTTTGAGTCTGGTGGGTTTCTTGGGAGATTTTTATTAGATGAGGTGTTTGGTGATGCATGCCTTGTGATGACTGTTTGAGCAGTGCTTGCAGGTTGGTTTAGGCCAAGAGTTTCAGCTATCATCTTTTTAATACCTTCCTTTACAAGCTCATCTCCTGCCATTAATTCTGCCACTGTTTCAGTATCCAACTGTTTTTGTTGCTTTCTTTTATAGATGTCAGCACCAGTTGGAGCAGTGGCTCTCCTGATTTGCAGCTTTGGTGGTCTTGTTGAAACCTCTGCTTCAGGGTAGTCAGGTTTTTGTGGAACTGTATGATCTTTCTTCCTTAATTCCTCCAACCTTTTGTAGGTGGCCCTGACTCTATCATCTCTCCATCTCATCACTTGATTTTTGGACCCATAATCAGCAGCAACTAATTCCTCTTTCATTCTCTTCAGCTCTAGTGTTTTGTCAGGCATATTCTTTTTGTATTTTGACCAATCTGGAGGAGTGTGCTTGACCTTATTCTTGATCATTTCTTGAATCCTGGCTGCTTCACTTTCAAGCTCAGGAATGGTCCAGTCTTTATACATGTATTTCTCTCCTTTGTATTTCTTGTAAGCCATGATGTTATCAACGTAATATTTTCTCAGGGACTCATCTGCCTTTTCTGAGATTTGCTGACACACATTCTTTGCAAATTGCTCCAAGGATCTGACTTGTGTAAGCAAAAATTGATAATGTCTCTGAATTTCTTTGTCAGCCTTTCTTTGAGCATCTCTTTTTGAGATATCCTCTGCTTGTTTAGCTTTGACTTTCAAATATTCTTCAATGTTATTTGGCCTGGGATATCCTTCAACAGATGGTAAGCTCCTTTTTGCAGGGTCATCCTCATTATAGAAGGACTTGATTTCTTCTCTGACTGCTATGAGCTCAAGAGGAAATTTAACACCTGTAGGAGTAATTAGCTTTAAAATCTGAGTTGATGAGAGAGGAACAGGGTTTGGTATGGTAACAAGTGAAAGAGATTGTGAGGATGTTGGTGGTGGTGATGGAGAATCATCATCAGGTATGAAAATCCTTTTCCTTTTTATTGTAGGAGAGGCTGATGATGTCTTGGGTGGATCAGTGGTGGTGATTTGAGTGGTAGAAGGTGGCTGACTAACAGCTGTTGAAACAACTGGTGTTTCAACCACTGTTGTCATTACAACAGATGTTGTAACATCTGATGTCTTCTGCTTTTTGGCAGGGGGTGATGGTGGTGAGGTTGTTTTTGGTGGTGATGTGATTTTTTATGGTGATGATGGTAAGGCAGTGGTAGAGGTGTGTGTTGAAGTGATGGCAGGTGTTTGGCTGACAGTAGTTGAAACCACTGAAGTATCAGCAGTTGTTGACACAACAGGTGTTACAAAAACTGTTTGGGTGGAAGTTTAATGTTGGGGGCTTTTGGATGGTGGTTTTGGAGTATGCTTTGTGAGTCTGGATGGTATGGATTTGGGTTCCCTCACTTTTCTAGTGGGATTTCTTTTTGGCACAGGATTTTGAACATCCTCTGGCTCAGAACAACCCTGCGCATTCAGCTCCATGTAAGCTCTTTTCTCCTCATTCCACCTTGACATATCCTTTGCCGCTCTGTCCCTTTTTACACTTGCTACAGCTTCATCAAGTGCATTTTGGGTAACATCAACCTTTGTGCTGCCATCTGGCAAGGGAATCTTTCTAGTCATGGCATCCTTTTCTGGTTCAATGTAAAGACCATCATCTATTCCCTTCTTCTTCCACTCCTGAATTTTCTCCCCCTTTTTGGCATTATCTGGGGGTAATTGATCAATGAAGAGAACAGTTGGAAGAGCAGTGCCAGTGTTGTTCAATATGTGGGTCTTGATAGCCTTAATGTCTGCTTGTGTGTTCTTGAACCTAGACTCCATTGTGTTTCTCAGCTCTTGTACATGTATTGCATGTTGCTGATCAGCCATTTGTTTTTGTTGTTGGAGAAAAGGTTGAAATAGGTTCCATATCTCATCTGCAGCAGGTGCTTATGGTGGAGCAGGTGCTTGAGGTGGAACAACAGTGGATTGCACCTTTTGTACTGTCAACAACTGTTGTAGCATTTCTTTGATTTCTGCAACAGAGGTATCCAGTTTTTCAACTCGTTCCGTCAATTCCAGGTACTTTAAACCATCACCCAATTTAATGGGATCATCTGATTTCCCACTGACAGTGGTTGTAACAGTGGTTGATGCAGGGAGTGTACTCCAGACATTAACCAATGATGCCCCTTTTTCTTGGTACTAGGGTCTTCTTCCTTCAACACTTGATAGCCTTTTGATTGTACCAGAGGGTAAAACAAACTCACTGGTGGATATCAGAGGTGCTATGGAAGGAATTGCCTCCAAGGAAGTCTTATAGATGTAACCACTGTCCAAATGTAAACCAGTGGGTTCAACACTTGTAGTGGCTGCTTCACTTGGACTACCACCAAGAGTTACTTGTAACTCAAGGGGTGTAACCTCCTCAGGTCTTGTTGGTGGGTTAGCTTTGATTGATACATCAGACCCAGTCATTTGTTGAAGTATATTCTCATTGATAGGTGATTGAGAAGGACTGGTTTGTGCCTGGTTCAGATCAATAGCATCCAACAATAATTTAGTTGGTGGGGGAATTGCGGGTATGAGGTTGGGTGTGGAAAGAGAATTGGCCCCGGGCATCATATTGTGGTGTCCCTATTTGTACAACCTGTTCTTTTTTAGAAGAAACAGGAGGAGTTTCAGCCATGGGTTGAGATATTTGTACCAACTGCCGTGAGGAAGTAGCAGCAGTGGTTTCTTGTGACTTTTGTGTTGTCACTGGCAGTTGCTCTGGTATCTCATCCTCCAGAGTTGCCTTTTTTATAGGTTTGGGGGGGGGGGGTTTGAGTATTCTTTTGTTTTGGCTTTTTGTGGATTGTAGGTGTGGGTTTCAAAACAGTTGTTTTGCTGCTTTGATCACCTTGAGCAGTGGGCTTAGCAGCAGATACCTGAGGAGCAGTGGTAGCTGCTAAATTCTGCTCAGGCATCTCTACTTGTGTTTTGCAAGGTGTTGACATTCTTATAAAAGTTTCAGCAGTTAAGCTGGTTATTTGAAAAGAGTCACCTTGTTTTATTACATGAGCATCATCCTTACTAAATTTCTTTTCAAAATAATAACTTAGAAATATTGGAAAGAGTAAGAATGGCTTTTTCTCAACATTTTTAACCAAATCATTAAAGATTTCCTGGGAATAATTGAAATTTTCATCTTGAAGAATAGCATATCCCAGGTTTTGAATCTTTAATGGTATTTCATTAAAAGCAGTGGTTTTGTTTGAAACACACATTAGGAGGGTATGAAATAGAAACCTTGTTGCAGGAGGGAAGAAACCTTTTTGTAAGGTATCCCTCTTCATCATTGTATCAGCATACCCTCTTTCAAGAAAGTCAATTTTTAACTCGTTTTTAGGAAAGAAAGTTTTACCTTGCTGATCATCGAGTTGAAAGACTTCCGAGATGGATTGTGGTGTAATTTTCACAGCTTTACCCTTTAGAGAAGAGTTAATGGCTATGACAGTCTCTCCTTGTTTGTCAAGGGTTACATTTTTCCAGAACTCTCTTTGGGTCGCCAAGTAAATTGGTGCATCTGCTATTAACAAAGTTTTATACTTTGATGCAGACATGATATTAATGATGGAGTCGAAAGCATCGGTGGTGCCGGGTTTTGTGAGAAGACCCAGAAGGTTGTGAGAAGTTTTGTGTGGGATTTCCATGGGTTTAGCCTTTTGAGAGGCCTCTTTGGAAGATGATTTTGAAGTGGATTTTGCGGAGGACTTCGATTTAGTCATTTTGGAGAAGACGATCGAAGAAAGTTGTGAAGGAATTTATGGAAATGAGATGAAAACTGCTCTGAGAAAGGAATTTTTATGAATTCAATTCGACAGTTAAACCCTGTTTGGGGTTTTGAAAGGGGTTTTATGGAGAAAAAGTGAATGCTGACGTGGCAGCGGTTACAAAAGGTCTGACCACTATGTACTGTCCACGTGCCAACCCCTGATAAAATGAAGGACATTACTTTTATGAAAACTACTGATAAAAGGCAGTGGTTACAACGGTAACAAATGGAAGCAGTGGATGATTTTTACTATCAGCAGATAGCACATCAGTGGATAAAACACTGATTTTTGGATAAAACACTGATTTTGAGCATCAGTGCTTATCAGGAGAATGAGAGAACAGGGGTTAACTTTCAGGAGTGGACAGACTTTGAAGTAGAGCAGACTTTTGAACAAGCAGTGGTTATGGCAGACTTTTAAGGATTTTAATGAAAACTTCATTTTTAGTTATTTTTAAGGATGGATTTTTGATTTTCTGAAAACATTTTAATGCTTTTATTCATAGAAAAACAGGATGTTGCGTTTTATTCCATGTTTAGCATTCCAATCCTAGAGATCAAGCTTTCAAAGGTGGATGTGTCTAATGCTTTGTTTAGCACATCTGCTGTCACGGCCCCAGCCCTGGTTTGACCCAGTCAGGAGCTGCGGGACAGGAACCCGTGGTATTTATGATGTGACAGCGGAAGATTCTTACAGGATCTTTTAAAATTTGAAAATGCCTGATTATTTTATTTCATAATTCTGGATAAACCCCTTAATTTACAATAGAGGAATTTAACTGGGAAATTCCCTAATTTATTAAAACATGTTTATTTATTTTAACTGAGCCACCTCTTCAAGCTTGTTAGTGCTCCGTAGCACGTTTTTCCTTGACTTATAGCAGGTCGCCTGAAACATGTTTTAAAAATATTTTTGTCAGCGGGGAAATACTTGTGAATCATTCATTTTAACGAAATGACACATAGTTATAAATTACAGCATAAGAGCGATTACAATGGCTTCTATCTTATTTTTATCTGGCGCCTTGTCACCTGGTGACGATGGTCATACCTATATTGGGTCCCACCCCAAGTAGTGACGTTTATCACTGTTAGGATTTATTAGCCTAACTGTGAGAATTTAGTAATGTGCACAATACCCCACTAGCCAGTGATTTAAGATAACCACGACTTAATCCCTGTAATTATAACATTTGAAAATGGAGTATTGTAAAACATTTGATAAAATAGAATGACTCACTTTGCAGATCTACGCGGGCAGAGTTTAGCCTACTGATTAGCCTGATAACCTAATTTAATTAACAATGCACGCGAACTAGGTTAGTAACTAATATAGCATTTACGATAACTCATGAGATTAAACCCTCACAACGAATGACAAAGTGCAATACTTAAACATCCATCGAATTCACGACAAATGACAAAGTATAAACCCAATTTGAGCAGCACTTAAACATTCATCGGATAGTTTCAATCGATCGGACATTGAATCGTAGCAGCGATCGAGTTAATACCCGGTATCGTAGCAGCACTTCGCTATCTTGATTGAAATTTCGACTTTTGGACAGTATACTTTCGTTTTTGAAAGTTGATTTTGACACAGATGAACTGCTCGTAACCCCTTCTATTTATAGCAGAAATTTGGGGCTCTCACGGCCCGCGTGAACCTCCGGCCGATCTTTACGCGGCCCGCGTGGAGGTCTATTTCATAGATTAGGGCATCTGTGTCATGCGTAGGTGTGCCACGTGTGTAACACGTGGATCTGGACGCTTATCCGGTCAAACGTAGGGTTGACGCGGCCCGCGTAAGACTAAGCCAACTCTTACGCGGCCCGCCTGAATACCCATTTTCTAGATTTCTTGGTTTTTCATGTGCGTTAGGGTTTCAGGGGTCCGGGTTTTCACTTATGGGTCGCTTAGGGACAATTTTGAAGGTCCTTACATCCTCCCCACCTTATTTAAAATCTCGTCCTCGAGATTTATTGAAATAAGTGAGGATACTTTCGCTTCATTTCCGATTCCAGCTCCCAAGTGTATTCGGATCCTCGTTTTGAGTCCCACTTGACTTTGACTAGTACCAATCGCTTGTGCTTGAGAAACTTGATCTTTCGGTCTTCTATTTGTAGTGGTTTCTCTACGAATTTTAACTTTTCATTTACCTCTATATCTTGAAGAGGTACTACCAGAGATTCATCAGATAAACATTTCTTGAGGTTGGATACATGAAATACATCATGTACTCCAACTAATTCTTCTGGTAGTTGTAAACGATAAGCAACTGGTCCTATACGTTGGATCACTGGAAATGGTTCCACGTATCTTGGACTTAGCTTTCCTTTCTTACCAAACCGAACTACTCCTTTCCAAGGAGAAACTTTCAAGAGTACCTTGTCTCCCACTTGGAATTCTAGTGGTTTGCGTCGATTATCGGCATAACTTTTCTTGCGATCTCGAGTCGTTTTCAGTCTTTCCTTGATTTGAGTGATCTTGTCAGTGGTCTCTTGCACAATTTCAGGACCTGATAATTGACTTTCTCCTACCTCTGCCCAACAAACTGGAGTTCTACACTTGCGTCCATACAGTGCTTCGAATGGGGCAGCTTCAATGCTTGAATGATAGCTATTGTAATAGGAGAATTCAATTAAAGGTAGGTGATCGTCCCAGTTTCCACCAAAATCTATCACACATGCCCGGAGCATGTCTTATAGGGTTTGTATCGTCCTTTCACTTTGTCCGTCTGTTTGTGGATGATATGCAGTACTTAAATTTAGTCGGGTTCCCATTGCTTCTTGGAAACTTGTCCAGAAATGGGAAGTGAAACGACTGTCCCTATCTAATACAATGGAGAATGGAACTCCATGTAAGGATACTACTTCGTCTACATACAATTTGGCTAACCTTTCCATGCTAAAGGTTTCTTTCATGGGTAGAAAATGAGCTGATTTGGTTAATCGATCCACAATTACCCAAATTGCATCATTACCTTTTCTGGTTTTGGGTAACTTAGTAACAAAGTCCATGGTTATAAGTTCTCATTTCCATACAGGCATTTCTAATTGTTGTAGTAGACCTGAGGGTGTCTGGTGTTCTGCTTTAACTTGTGAACAAGTAAGACATTTAGAAACATAACTAGCTATGTCCTTTTTCATTCCTATCCACCAGAAATTACTTCTTAAATCTTGGTACATCTTATTGTTACCAGGATGCACAGTATACCTAGATTTATGAGCTTCTTCTAAAATCTTATCTCTTAATTCTCCTTGCTTAGGTACCCAAATTCTTTTCTTGTGGAATCTCCAAATTCCATCACTTCCTTGTTCTAATTCCTTTATTCGTCCTTTCATTCCCTCAGCATCCTCCTTGATTGCTGTTTCTTGAACATTCTTTAGTTGTTCCATTAAATCTAATTGTAGATTTAATCTCAGAGCATGAACTCGCTTTTGCTTTTCATGATATTTACGACTTAAGGCATCTGCAACTACGTTTGCTTTTCCTTCGTGATATTGAATATCACAGTCATAGTCACTTAAAATCTCCATCCATCTTCTTTGCCTCATGTTTAATTCTTTTTACCCAAAGATGTATCTTAAGCTTTTATGATCCGTATAGACAGTAAATTTACTTCCATACAGATAATGTCTCCAAATCTTAAGGGCAAAAATTATGGCTCCTAATTCTAAATCATGAGTAGTATAATTTTCCTCGTGCTTTTTCAATTGCCTTGATGCATACGCAATTACCTTTTTGCGTTGCATTAGCACACATCCTAATCCTAGTTTAGAAGCATCGCAGTATACTTCAAAATCTTTTGTTCCTTCTGGCAAGGCTAGAATTGGGGCGTTTATTAACTTTTGCTTTAAAATCCTAAAGGCCTCTTCTGCCTAGATCCCCATTCAAACTTAGCTGCTTTACAGGTTAGCTTAGTTAATGTGTCACACCCAGATATTTCCACGTATTACCGGTGGGCCCGGTAGGGGAGTATCGTGACGTAGTTGATATCATCATAGTCAAACAACACAATATATCAATGCACAGCGGAAGCAAAAGATAAATATATTACAATCCGAATATAAAGTAATATCAAGTATTACAACGGAAAGTAAAGGATCCACAGGCGGATCTTAAAACATAAACATTGTTCAACAGACTTTAGACGCCTAGAACTTGCAAGATTCCTTATTAACGTCCTGAGCAGCTTCCAGCCTATTACGTACTTGTACCTGTCACTTAGACTTTTGAAAATACGTCAGTTTTCACTGGTAAATACACTCAACCGACTCATTTGAAAATGTCTATGAAAATTGGTTTAGGTGCTCAAGGCACGAAGATATTTTGACACTTTGATTAAAATGCACAAGGCAAAATTTAATCTTTTATACTTGGGAAAAACTATATCTCATGTTATCAGTTTTACATAACTTGCTCTACATACGGGGCCCGGTTCTATGCCGGTTCAAGATTAACCGACACACCACTATTCCCTTATTGGGAATCCCATATTGGGTATAATTAATTAATAAACATATGGCATCTGTCAGGTGTATGCATACACCCCGTGCTTAGGTCGTGGCCATTGCATTTAATGAGTCAAGGATATCCAGGACACGGTCGCATTAATCCCCAATGTTTCAGTCAAGCAATACGAATTAAAACAGGTTATTTGGATTTCCCGACTTATTGGTCTTTGAATCCCATACCTGACCATGCGGTATTTATATTACCGTATCCCAAGCTCGTAATAGGGAAAATAAGTTAAGAGTATTTACCTGAGCTAGCTCCTGTCTTAAATAGCAAGAATTATAATAACTCAGCCGTATTCACTTAAGTAAGCGTAGGTACAATTTACCGGAAGGCTTTATTCTGGAATGATGGTATAAATAACCAATTAGAATGCTAACGGGTCTTTAATTAAGCCTAAGTTTAGACTGGTTAGTTTTAAAGAAAGATACGGTTCAAACGCACGATAAGGCGAAGACCGGTTTAGAATGTGGTTTCGACCTGGCAAGCTTGTATGCTTGTTTAATATGGGTAACTTAAACACATTCTGGATTTTGAGACAAAAAGGATATGGTTTGACCTATTTCGGCTAATATATGCAAACTAGTTACATAAGCCGATCCGAACGCGAAACGTGCGTAACGAGTAACCAACTGAATCATATACAGGTTTCCTAAGTTAATATGCCTTAATTATGTTGTGATATCAGTAGGATACCTTCCATTATGCCCAAAACGAGTTTAATCTCAAAATAAGCCCCGTAGGGGTATTTTGGTCATTTTAAAGATTATAAAAGAGGTTTAATGAACTTCTGAGTTTCGGGTCTGAATACATCAGTAAAATAACTTATTTTAATAGGTCATATCAGTTGGTAATAAGTCTTATGTGACAAAATGGTTTTAAACCTAAACCGTGCGTTTAATACGCGTAAAAAGCTATTTTAAGCGATTTCCGGGTTATACAGGAAATCTTAGTTTTCTGATCAGGTTATAAAGTTCAAAATACTTTATTTATTATATAAAATCAGTAGCAATTGGATTGGTATCAAAAGGGCTTGTAAAACTCATTTTATGGCCTAAAAGGGCATAATCGGTATTTAATTTAAAAATAATTAAAAATCTTTAAAAATCTCAAAATATTATATTACATCAGTGGGTAAAAGGTTTGGTGTCGAAAATTGGGTTTAGATAGGCTTTATGCTAATGACGCCATTTAATTACTAAAAAGCGTTCTAATTACGTCATTGAGCATAACTCCTAATCTAGACCTCCAACTGATGTGAAATTTTAGGGACATGTTTATAAATCAATAACAAAGATTATTGTCCTTTCACATATTCAAAATTCTCGTTTTATGGTCAAAAGGGCATTATGGTCAACATTAAGCATTTAACGGAAACGTGTAAACGAATCGGACAATCAACGATCCAACCACAGAGGGTTATACTATCATGTAACCTGGTCCTAAGGAAGCTCTAAGGCATTTCCAAACCATACTAAATCGGGTCAGAACTGAAGTCAAAGCAAAAGTCAAAGTTTTGCGACTTTCGGTTCCGAACCGGGTCTAAACAGAAAATTGTCGGGTCGAACATGTTTAGACATGTTCTTACATTTATTACTAAGTTATATGAATGATAAAATAGGTTGCATGCCTTCTACAATGTTAATTAGGCGTTAATTCGCAAATTAAGGTTCTGTTGACTTTTTCTAATCAACTTTGACCCGACATTTGATCTAGTTAGAGTGGGAATCAGAGGGAGCCCTTTTAAGGGTTTAATGCCCACATAATTACCAACTTATAACTACTTTCAATTCGACTAATCACAGGACCATTAGTGATTAATCGTGAAGTCAACCGTTAATTACGACGGTTTGACTTTTATGCTAAAACTAAGCAAAAACTCAACTAAGAAAGGTTAAGCATACTTACTAAAGTCCTATGCACGATTAGGAAGGCTTAGGGTCTGCTCTTAAGCTCCAAGAAGCTCCAGAATTGCAGAAGGAAAGAGTGATCAAAATGGTTGCAACAAGAGGCCTTTTATAGTGATTTTGATCTCATTAGATCATGACACACAAGGTTAGCAATGTTCCCAGATCATTTACATGTGTCCCTAAGGCCTAGGAACTGTTAGGGGTCGCCCATGGATGAGAAAATATCTTCATAAGTCGGTTAAACGCTCAAAACAGCCAACTGCCCGAGTTTCTGCATCTGGGGACCCCTTACGGACCGTAAGGGTGGACCTTTACGGTCAGTAAGCCAGTTATCAGGGCAAAAATTTTCTTTTCAGTTTGCATCCTTGGCTCTTGGTCCTTCGAAAGGTCAATCCACCTTTATTCTTGCATTTTGAGCCACTCTAATTGACTTATAAGGGCTTCAAGTCTTATACCCACTTTGTTAAGTCCTTGGTTAACTTGGTTATCACCCGAAAAGTCATAAACTTCATCATTGACGCTTTTAACCCCTCTTATACGAATTTGATCATAACTTTCTCATACGATAACGAAACTTGGTGAAATTTTTATCATGTATTCTAGTGAGCATAATTAATCGTTACAAAGCTTCGGGTTTGCTAAAAGGTCACTCAGAGGTATTCTTTAAACATGTTGACACATTTAACCCCTGTGGTTTGTAATCTCTCACTTTCTTTCATATTTAGCTTCGTATGATCCATGATTTATTCGTTTGAAGGTATAAACATTATGTAGGGTTATTGTAAAGTATATTTATCCATTGTTGACAATTTGAACCCTTATATTCACATACTTTTCATGTTTGTCAACTTTAGTCCCTCTAGAGTATTCTTTCACACGTTCAAGCTTATGACACGTGTCAATACATTATAGGACGTGAATTTTCGAGGTGTTACATAATGGTACAGCTATTTTGGAAAAATCCTTAATGAATCGCCTATAGTATCCAGCTAACCCTAGAAAACTTCTAATTTCCATAGCTGACTGTGGGACTTTCCATTTGGTGATTGCTTCTATCTTAGCAGGATCTACGTGAATACCTTCATAATTCACCATGTGACCTAAAAATTGCACTTCTTGTAGCCAAAATTCACACTTCGAGAATTTGGCGTAAAGCTTTTCCTTTCTTAACAAAGTTAAGAGTGCATGCAAGTGCTGACAATGTTCCTCCTGACTTTTGGAATAAATAAGTATATCGTCGATGAAGACAATTACAAATTTATCCAAATACGGTTTACAGATTCTATTCATCATGTCCATGAATGCCGCAGGTGCATTCGTTAGTCCAAAGGGCATGACTGTAAACTCATAATGACCATACCTAGTTCTGAAAGCAGTTTTAGGTATGTCATCTTCTTGTATCTTCAATTGATGGTATCCGGAGCGTAAGTCTATTTTAGAAAAATATCTAGCTCCCTGGAGTTGATCAAAGAGATCATCGATCATAGGTAATGGATATCGATTCTTAATTGTAACCTTATTTAATTCCCTGTAATCGATACACATTCTCATTGACCCATCTTTCTTTTTCACAAACAACACTGGAGCTCCCCACGGGGATGAACTAGGTTGTATAAATCCTTTGCTTAATAATTCATCTAACTGCTTTTTCAGTTCTAGCATTTCGGTGGGTGCTAACCGATAAGGTGCCTTGGCTATCGGTGTAGTTCCCAGAATTAGATGAATCCTAAATTCTACTTCCCTGTCGGGTGGTAATCCCGGGAGTTCTTCTGGGAATACATCTGGGTATTCTGATACTACCAGATTTTCCTTAAGTTCCTTACCTTTTGTGTTAATGATTACTGAAATCATATACACCATTTCTTGTTTTCTTGAATAACTGGCTAACTTCATTACGGAAATGAATTTTAGTGGCTTTCGTGGTTTATCTCCTGTAATCATTACTAATTCTCCTGTGGGTGTATGAATTTCTATGGCATTTTTATCACAAAGAATTCGGGCATGGTTGGTTACTAACCAATCTATTCCTAACACGACATCGAATCCAGCTAAATTCATAGGTAACAGGGTTGCATAAAATTTATGACCTAAGAGTTCTATTTTTCCTTCTCGCAAAACCTTATCTATGTGAACAGAATTCCCATCTGCTGTTTCGACTGTAAAAATCTGCCTAAGGGTGGTTAAGGGTAAATTAAGAGCTTGGCAGAATGAAGTATTGATAAAACTTTGGTTTGCACCAGAGTCAAATAGTACTTTTGCATAAACGTTGTGAACTAGGAACGTACCAGCTATTATGTCAGGAATTAATTCTGCTTCCTGAGTAGTCAACTGGAAGGCTCTTACGTTCTTCTTGGTAGTTCCTTCTGCAGGTTTGGCTTTGTTATCAGCTGGTTTGGCTAATTTCGGGCAGTCTGGCCTAAAGTGTCCAGCTTCTCTACAGTTGTAGCAGACTGTTGCTTTCTTCTTCCTGCAGTCTTCTTCTTGGTGTCCTAGAATTTTGCAAAAATTGCAATACCCCTTGCATCTTCCAAAATGCTTTCTTTTGTAGGAATTGCAAAATGGAACAGTGGAAGATTGTCTGGTTCCCCTTCTCTTGAAATTACTACGGTTACCCACACGGAATCCTTGGGTAATCTTTTGAGCTACTTCCTTTTTCCGGTTTTCTTCACTTGTGCGTACCAATTCATCAGTTAGGGTGTTAGCTAAGTCCACAGCATCGTCAATAGTGCGAGGTCTCGCAGCTTTAGCGATATTACAGATTTTGCCAATCAATCCCCAAATATAGCGAGAAATAAGTACCGGTTCTGGCGAAGCCAGCGTTGGTACCACTCTAGCATATTCGAAGAATATCGAAGTATATCCTCGACAATCTACACCCATCATCCGATGGTTCAGGAACTTATTCGCCATTTATTCTTTTTCATATTCGGGACAGAATTTTCTTTCCATTAGTTGCTTAAATTCTTCCCAACTCATGGCATATTCCATATTTCTTCCTTTGGCTTGAAGTACCGTGTTCCACCATTCTAGCACCCCTTCTTTAAAATGATGCGACGCATACATAACCTTGTCTTCTTCAGCACATTTACTAATCATAATCACTGCTTCGGTTTTCTCCAACCAACGCAGTGCTGCAGTTGCCCCTTCATTGCCTGCAAATTAAGCTGGTTTACAAGCAAGAAATTCTTTGTAAGTGCAACCAGGCGTTGCAGCTTTCATTTTCTTAGGGAGTGGGGCCTGCCGTGGATCATTATCGTGATTAGTATGGTTGCCGCCTCCGTTTACACTATTACTGAAGTTATCTTCTTGAGTACGTTTACTAGGAATAATTTGTTGAGGTTCAACAGGTTTCTGGGCAGCAGCAAGGATTGTTGGAATAGCATTGGCTATTCCTTGAGCAACGATATTCTTGATATCTTGCCTAGTCATAAATTGATCTTCCTGATTTTGCTCATATTGGTTTACTTCATTAACTGGTTCATTATTAGCAGGTTCCATCTGGTAATTAATATATATAAATTATTAGCATAAAATAAATAATAGCTATATGCAATTAATCACACAATTTCACAACACATGTTTAGTCAAAATTGTCGATTTCTCGACGTCCATTTTTAGATATTATAATATGCATCAGTACACACTATTATCTTACAAAAGTTTTATTTGTAGATTATTTACAGACTTATTTTATTATTATTATTACTATTATACAATCACAGGTTCATAACCATCCTATCCCTGGGCACCTTAGAAGCGACGCTCCCTCTCGTCATATTTCCAGGAGATTTGTTCTCCTACCTCTCGAATCCTATTCCCTGCACTCACCAGTTCCTCGCCAAAATGGCGGAGTTCAGCTAAGTTTTCATTACTCATTGGTGGGTTTGGTATAGGTTCTGGGTCTAACTGAGGGAAAAAGGAGTAAGGGTTATTGAGGAGGTTTTGAAACTGCCAATCATTGGTCCACCACTCGTCCATTTCTCCTAGAGGTTGGGTATGGATCAGAGGATCTGGAATAGCCGGTTCTAAGTTTATTGGAAGTTGGGTTTCAGCAGGATAAGGGAAGAGATTTTCATTGATAGGTCTAAGGATATCGCAGTTTGCAAGTATGCGATCTAATTCCTCCTGCAAAGGCAATTCCTCGACTTACCTAGAACTTTCCCCAATTTCCATTTCTACTTGCCTAGCATTTTCCTCAATCTCGATCCCTTTTCCTTTATCCATGGGATTCTCTATTTTGGGAATTTTCCTAGTTGCTGGTTTCCTCCTGCGTACACGCCTCCAGCCTACAAATCTTCTCCTTTTCTTAGGCTTCGGTTTCTCCGGAGGTGGAGCTCGGAATTCCATAGGTTCCTCCACATCGGGTAAGTAACCAGTAAAGTCTTTGGAAACTTCTACTTTCACGGGATAGAGATTGAGATTCTGAAGGGCTTCAGATAACTCATTCATGCTGTTTAGCATATATGCAAAATGCACACAAAATGCTAAGTTAATATTTTATAATAAAAATTTCACAGACGAACATTTAATATAACTATACATATTGCGACTTTTTAATACAAATTTGCAAATGAAATTCACAATATACTAAGGTTGCACAATCCTACTTTATTTTATTTTCTCTTACTAGGTTGTTTATTTAATGGGTAAAGTTTCTGACTTGTAGGTGATATGGGTGCTAGGACTGGGTCAGGGTATTTAAACGTTAGCATTTACTGCTATAGTAGCTAACATATAAAGATCTGCCCATTTTTCATCTAACTCATCTTCCCATGGTGGGTTATTTCCTATTTCTTGAGTTTCTTTATGAATCCTCACTTCTTTTGGTTGTGACTTCTTTATTTTCTCTTGACTTTTTCTAATAATCCGACTTCTTTTCTTAGGAGAAAGTGGTTTCTCAAACTGTGCCTTACGGACAAATATTCCTTCCTCAGTATCTGTTGGGTATTTTGAGGATGAAGTTCCTTTTTCTTTCGGTGAGGTATCTAATTTATGATAGATGTCCGAAAGTCTTTGTTTACCCATACTGTAAACAAATATTCAAATAATAAAACACGTACTCACAAAATGGTAATTAATAAAATTAAGTATTCTTTAAATACTTAATTGGCTTAAATCAGTAGCTCTGATACCACCTTTTCCTGTCACGGCCCCAGCCCTGGTTTGACCCAGTCAGGAGCCGCGGGACAGGAACCCGTGGTATTTATGATGTGACGGCGGAAGATTCTTACAGGATCTTTTAAAATTTGAAAATGCCCGATTATTTTATTTCATAATTCGGGATAAACCCCGTAATTTACAATAGAGGAATTTAACTGGGAAATTCCCTGATTTATTAAAACATGTTTATTTATTTTAACTGAGCCACCTCTTCAAGCTTGTTAGTGCTCCGTAGCACGTTTTTCCTTGACTTATAGCAGGTCGCCTGAAACATGTTTTAAAAATATTTTTGTCAGCGGGGAAATACTTGTGAATCATTCATTTTAACGAAATGACACATAGTTATAAATTACAGCATAAGAGCGATTACAATGGCTTCTATCTTATTTTTATCTGGCGCCTTGTCACCTGGTGACGATGGTCATACCTATATTGGGTCCCACCCCAAGTAGTGACGTTTATCACTGTTAGGATTTATTAGCCTAACTGTGAGAATTTAGTAATGTGCACAATACCCCACTAGCCAGTGATTTAAGATAACCACGACTTAATCCCTGTAATTATAACATTTGAAAATGGAGTATTGTAAAACATTTTGATAAAAGAGAATGACTCACTTTGCAGATTTACGCGGGCAGAGTTTAGCCTACTGATTAGCCTGATAACCTAATTTAATTAACAATGCATGCGAACTAGGTTAGTAACTAATACATCATTTACGATAACTCACGAGATTAAACCCTCACAACGAATGACAAAGTGCAATACTTAAACATCCATCGAATTCACGACAAATGACAAAGTATAAACCCAATTTGAGCAGCACTTAAACATTCATCGGATAGTTTCAATCGATCGGACATTGAATCGTAGCAGCGATCGAGTTAATACCCGGTATCGTAGCAGCACTTCGCTATCTTGATTGAAATTTCGACTTTTGGACAGTATACTTTCGTTTTTGAAAGTTGATTTTGACACAGATGAACTGCTCGTAACCCCTTCTATTTATAGCAGAAATTTGGGGCTCTCGCGGCCAGCGTGAACCTCCGGCCGATCTTTACGCGGCCCGCGTGGAGGTCTATTTCGTAGATTAGGGCATCCGTGTCATGCGTAGGTGTGCCACGTGTGTAACACGTGGATCTGGACGCTTATCCGGTCAAACGTAGGGTTGACGCGGCCCGCGTAAGACTAAGCCAACTCTTACGCGGCCCGCCTGAATACCCATTTTCTAGATTTCTTGGTTTTTCATGTGCGTTGGGGTTTCAGGGGTCCGGGTTTTCACTTATGGGTCGCTTAGGGACAATTTTGAAGGTCCTTACGTCTGCCAGCTGATCCTTAGTTGGAACATGATGCAGAGAAATCAAACCTTTTTCATAGCACTCCCTCACAAAGTGATGTCTGATATCAATGTGTTTGGTGGTTGACTGGGAAACTGGATTTTTGATGATATTTTATGCTGCCTGGCTATCCAACATGAGTGGTGTCTTTAAGGCAGTGATACCAAAATCCAGCAACTGATTTTGAAGCCAGAGCAGTTGGGCTGTACAGCTTGCAGCAACTATATATTATGCCTCAGCAGTGGATGTGGAAACAGCTGCTTGTTTTTTGCTTTGCCAAGACACTAAACAACTGCCTAGGAATTGGCACCCTCCTGAAGTGGACTTCCTTGTTTTGTCACATCCAGCAAAGTCACTATCTGAGAAACCTGAAAGCTCAATTTTACCATCAGCTAGATACCAGATACCAAGTGTGGGAGCACCTTTTAGGTATCTGAATATCCTTTTTATAGCAATAAGGTTTGAGTTTCTAGGGGCTGATTGGGATCTGGCACAAACACATGTTGCAAACATGATATCTGGCCTGGATGCAGTTAGGTACAATAAAGACCCAATCATGCTTCTATACAAGGTTTGATCAACCAATTCATCCTTCTCATCAGATATGACTATTTTATTAGTTGCAATGGGTGTACTGCATGGCTTACAATCATCCATATCAAATTTCTTTAAAAGTTCTTTGGCATATTTACCTTGATGGATAAAAGTGCCATTTTGCAGCTGCCTTACTTGGAGACCAAGAAAGCACTGGAGTTCACCCATTGCACTCAATTCAAACTCAACTGTCATGAGTTGCCTAAACTCTTCACACATTTTATTACATGTGCTTCCAAAGATGATGTCATCCACATAAATTTGGACAATCATCAAATTCTTTCCTCTCCATTTTAGAAACAATGTTTTGTCTATCTTACCTCTTGTGAAACCAATGGAAATTAGAAAGGTGGAAAAAGTTTCATACCAAGCCCTTGGTGCTTGTTTCAGGCCATACAAAGCTTTTTTCAGCTTGTAGACATGATCTGGATTAAATGGATCCTCAAAGCCTGGAGGTTGACAAACATAAACCTCCTCTTGAATCTTACCATAGAGGAATGCACATTTGATATCTATTTAGTACACCTTGATGTTGTGGTTGACAGCAAAGGCCAGAAATAATCTGATAGCTTCAAGTCTTGCTACAGGGGCAAATGTTTCATCATAATCAATGCCCTCTTCTTGTATGAAACCTTGAACCACAAGCCTGGCTTTATTCTTGACAACAATACCCCTTTCATCAGTTTTATTTTTGAAGACCCATTTTGTGCCAATAGGACTTACACCCTCTGGCAATGGTACAAGCTCCCAAACTTGTGTCTTCTAAACTGTTGGAGCTCCTCTTACATGGCCTCTACCCAGCTGTTGTCTTTTAGTGCCTCTTGGTACTTGACTGGCTGATGGAGAGATAGAAAACCAGCAAAAAGACAAATGTTTTGGGATTGACTTCTTGTGAGCACCCCTTCATTGATGTTGCCAATGATTTGATCTGGTGGATGAGATTTCAAGAAGATAAGATCTCCTTGGTATGGAACAATGGCATTGAGTGGGGATGGCTGCAGATGTGAATCATCTGAGCTAACCACTGCTGGTGACTATGATGATCCAGCAGTGGCTTAAAAAGGTGGTGGAATAGGTGGTAAAGGAGTGGACACATGCTGACTTTGATCCACTGTTTGAGGACTTTTATCAACAGTGTTTGATGATGTGGAAGCAGGGGTTAAGGGGCTACTTTGGTCAACAACTCTTGAGGTAGCAGTGGTTGAGCTTTGACAGTTGTTTTGAACATCTGCTGCTCTTCCCATTTTGACAGACTTTTGCTGAGGAATGATGATCTCATACCCATAGTCTGGAGATGAATCCTCTGATGGACCTGCATTGTTAGTCTTGACAGCAGTATTTTCAAAAGTGAATTTATCAAGATCAAACAATTTAGCAGGGTTTGCTGGGATTTTCATTGAGGAAAGTTCATTAAACTTTACATTCAAAGTCTCTTCCACTGTTTTGGTCCTTGTGTTAAACACTTTGTAGGCCTTAGCAGTGGTAGAGTATCCCAGATGATAACCACAATCAATTTTGGCTGCAAACTTAGAAATGGAATCTTTTAAGTTTAAAAAGAAGAATGGGCAACCAAAAACTTTGAAATATGAAATCAATGGCTTTATTTTATACAGCAGTTCATATGCAGTCTTTTGATGCCTGGGGTTGATTAAAACTCTGTTTTGGACATAGCAAGCAGTGTTTACTGCCTCTGCCCAAAAAGTTAATGGCAAACCTGAATCAGCAAGCATGGTTCTGGCAGCCTCAATCAAAGTTCTGTTCTTTCTTTCAACAACCCCATTTTGTTCTGGTGTTCTTGGAATGCTGTATTGCCTCACAATTCCTTTTGACACACAGAAATCATCCAACTCCTTGTTCCTGAACTCTGTGCCATTGTCACTTCTGAAGATTTTCACTGGAAGGTCAAACTGCTTTTCAACCTGTTTTACAAAGTCTTGCAGAATGCCTGCAGTCTCATCTTTTGAGTGTAAAAAGTAAGTCCATGTAAACCTAGAAAAGTCATCAACAATAACCAAACAATACCTCTTTTTCTTAAGACTCATGACTTTAACTGGGCCAAACAAATCCATATGAAGCATTTGCAAACATTTGGTTGTTTTGGACTCATCAATGGATTTGTAGGAGCTTTTATGTTGTTTCCCTTTTAGGCAAGAAACACAATGCTCAGGACAGGTGAACAGTTTTTGAGGTAAACCTCTTACTAACCCCTGTTTTGAAATGGCAGTGATTGTCTTGAGATTTGTGTGCCCCAATCTTCTGTGCCATAGTTCTGTCTCTTTGTTTGATGCAGCTGAGAACAGACAGGCATCAGTTCTGGGGCTCTCTTTTGACATATCCACCACATAAACATTGCCACTTCTTTGAGCAACAAGTTTGGTTTTTCCAGTTTTTATTATTGCTTCAATCTTTTCAACCATTTCTGGTCCAACAATCCTACAACACTCCTTTGTGAAGAATGATACATACCCTTTGTCACTCATTTGTGAAACACTCAGGAGGTTGAATTTTAGATTGTCTATTAGATTGACATTTTCAAATTTTACATTACCAGACTGTACTGTACCAGACCCCAGAACTTTCCCTTTACTATTATTACCAAAGGATATCACCCCCTCCATGGATTTTGAAATCTTTGAGAAGGGCTTTACATCCTGTCATGTGCCTGGAGCCTCCACTATCTACATACCAAAGACTATCTAAGCATGCAGAAGCTCCCTGCACATGAAGTAAAAGGATTAGTTCATTAGGGTTTCCAAAGCCAATAAGGCTTTGGATGGGGTCTCAACAGTATCTGGGTTGAGTTCAGATGCATGGGCAGTGGTTAGGTCAGGGGTTTGGACAGTTTTAGGACTGTTTCTCTCTAACCACTGTTGTGGGTTTTGACCAATCACTTGTTGATATCCAAAAGGATGCCTGTTCACTCTTGGTTTAGAGGGCCTTTTGTAGGTCTCATAAACATGTGGAATCCTTTGGTAAGATGATTGTCCCTTGCCTTTTCTGAATTGGTTGGCAGTGGGTGCATCAGTCACTTGAACATCTCTTTGGACAGATGTTTGATTCAGCTGTTTTGTAACAACTGTTTGGACTGGCACAAACAGTGGTTGGTTTTTGGTGAATTTGACAGATGATGTTGTTGGACTCAAGGATGTTTTTGCAGTGTGCTCATTCCCTTTTACATCAAAGTTTTTAAGATACACACATGCTTGAGTTTTGTGGTTTGCTTTACCACAGATGGTGCAGCTTTCAGCACGTACAATGTTACTTGTTTTGTTTAGATCATATGCTTTTAGATGAAAACAGTCTTTTGTTAGATGGTTTCTCTTTTCACAAAAATCACAAAACAGGTTTTTGACCTTTTCTCTTTTCTTCCTTTTCTCAGACTCCTTAGCAACAGAGTTTTGAACTACTGATGGGATGTCTTTGATAGGAATGACCTTTGCTTTTGGAGCTATGACACCATCAGTGGTTGTAAAGTCCATAGGCTTGAAATTTTCATAAATGTCACACTCATCAGACCATGTGGGTTTAAATTGGTATTTCTCAATTTCCTCAAAAGATGAGGACCCCACAGATCTTTCCAAAGTGATTTTGTTACCAAGTTTGTCGGTTATTTTAACCTCTTGGCCATTCTTGTTGGTTGGTTTAATTTCAGATGAACCAACTTGTTTTCCAGCAGTGTTTACAAGATCATCATATTTTCTATATCCTACACCAAACTTGACATTGCTTTCAAGCTGTTTCTCAAGCATAACCTCATACCCTTTACAAGATTCCACCCATCTTTCACAAGTGATCTGAGTGGACTCCAACTCCTTTTTGCAAACTTGGTATTTTTCTACCATACTTTGGAGTTGAGTCTTGGTTATGCTTTGCTTTTCTTTGAGACTGCTGATTTCTTTGTCTTTTTCAGCCAATTTGTTTCTAAGTTCTTTTAATAACTTTTCAAATTTGACTTCATCAGTTAAGATTTTATCCCTAAGGTTTTCATTTACCTCTTTGATGTTAGCAAATGCAATAATGCATTTGTCTGAACACAGTTTTTCAAGAACTTGAGGTGATACCTTAGCAGCAGCCATCATGGCACAATCACATTGATGGTCACCTTCTTCATCAGCTCTATCTTCTTTCTCACCTGCTTTCTTCTCTTCCTTTTCTTTTATGTCTTCTTCGGACCAGGGGTCAAACAGTGGTTCAATCAGGGTTTCTGAATTTTCTCCCAGCAGTAGTTCACCAGCAACTGCAGTAACCACTGCTTCAGCCACTTCATCCACTGTTTCATCACTTAGCTGTTCACCTTCAGTTTCTACCCCTTCCGGTATTGACTCTAATGCCATCAAACAAAATTCATCATTAGAAGGATCATTAAAAGCATAGAGTGCAAAATTTTCATCACCAAGCTCATCAGGCATGCTGCTCCAGTCAACAAAGCCTTGGGTGAAAAAGCTTTATTGATCTGGTTGTACCACTGTTGGAGCAGCTTGTTGAGGTGCAGCAGGTTGCACTTGTGCCTGAGGGACAGGGGTTTGAACATACTGAATTTGTGGAACAGTGGTTTGAACATAATGCACAGGCACAGGGGTTGCAGCATAGTGAGTAGTGTTAACATGGGCAGCAGGGGTATATTGGGTATAGTGTACAGTGCTTTGATGTTGTGGTCTAGGGTTTGAGCTGGGATGAGTGATTATTGGACCAGTGGTTTGACTCCTGCATTCCCTAGCAAAATGACCTAGCCTATTGCTCTTATAGCACTTGATTTTTGATTTATCCAACCCTCTTTTAAGTTCCCATGTAACCCTGGGAATTTTCTCCCTGTTCTTTTGTAGAATTTGCTAGTTCTTACACTAAGCAAAGCCAATTGTTGCAAAATGTCTGTAACACCTCGAAAATTCACGTCCTATAATGTATTGACACGTGTCATAAGCTTGAACGTGAGAAAGTATACTTTAGAGGGACTAAAGTTGACAAACATAGAAAGTATGTGAAAATAAGGGTTCAAAATGTCAACAATGGATAAATATACTTTACAATGTGTCAACATGTTTAAGTTATGCCACTGAGTGACCTTTTGACAAACCCGAAGCTTTGTAAAGATTAATTTTGCTCACTAGAATGCACGATATAAATTTCAAAAAGTTTCGTTATCGTATGAGAAAGTTATGATCAAATCCGTATGCAAGGGGTAAAGCGTTAACGTTGAAATTTATGACTTTTCGGGTTAACCGGAAATGTCCAGGGACTTGGCAAAGTGGGTATAAGTCCTAAAGCCCATAGATTGCTTCCATGCCTGATCAGTATGGCGTATCCTAGTGCGTCCTAAAGCCCATATTATTTAATTTTATTATTTTCGCATTGTTTTCTATCGCCTGCGAATGCCAAACTATGTTTGATAAGAAGTACCATATGAGGATTGGCGTATCCTAGTGCGTCCCATAGATTGCTTCCATGCCTGATCAGTATGGAGGTTTAATGCATGGAACTCCTGAGATATCCCAATGGTCATATTGTACCAAAGTCGACTAGTAGTATTCAAAGAAGATATCCAATATGAAATGTCCTTATAAGTATCACTACTTAGGGCATCCTTGCATTTGAAAAGAGAATGTGTCATATATCTGACACCGACATCGATAGATGAACCAAAGCCTAGGTATACAGACATCTCTAACAATCTCTGTGAGTGTCATGATTATCTCTTTATAAGAATTACCATGTTTACCTTCTGAGAGGCAAGTGGATGTTAGGACGAACATCCCGCTTAGGGCTACAATTATTGTAAAAGCCTTATATCTGTTAGTGTCAACGGATAGGAAGAACTAAGAGCCAAATCGATAAGCTTTTAGAGAAGATTTCAAAAAGCCGAAATTCGAAGTCATAAGAACTCCAATTTATATAAATAAGAAAGACGGATCATCTTGCTTATGCATTGATTACCGCAACCCTATTTAAACAACAATTAAGAATCGCTATTACCTACCCAGGATCGTCGATTTGTTCGACTAACTGTAAGAATTAGCTATTCCTTAAGATTAGTTGAGCAGTGGTTGGAATAACCATCTCACCTTAAGATGAGCTTTTCAATAATAAAGATATATAAGCAACAAGGCTGCTCCCTTGGAGACCTTGTAAAGGTGGAATGTTAAACATCTATTGATAAGACAATAGATTGGTAAGTCCACTTATCAGGATCTGAAAGTTGTATTAGAAACAACGAATAAGACCATACAAACCCCTAATTATCTATAAGTTGCCATTATTTCGGCAGAAAAGCAAGGATTAATGAAGTTAGCAAACCTCCTAAATTCTTGTTAAGGAATAAGGTTCATCAATAGATATCACCCAGAAAGGGTGTGCTAAATTTGTTAAATTTTCAGGCTAGTCAAGCTCCAAATATATAGAATCATTCAAGGAAATCGAATGTATCAAGATCAAATAGCTTACGAGCTAAGACCTAATTAAGGGGCTTGGTGGAACGCGCAACGTGACCCACACTAATGATTTAGCGGCGTGTCACCAATAAGTCGAAAAGCGCTATCACATAATGATATGCAGAACTATGATAGTATGAGCAACCTGTGTCGATTAAGGATCGACATGATTAGAAGCTCCAAAAAGATACATGTGCCTATTATAAAGGTCAATTGTAGTGCCTTAGAGGCTCAAAGGTACTGGGGAAGATTAAAACCAATATAAGTAGAAAATACTTCCTTTACTTTAACAAATCTCGAGGTCGAGATTTCTTTTAAGGGGGTGAGGATGTAACACCTCGAAAATTCACGTCCTATAATGTATTGACACGTGTCATAAGCTTGAACGTGAGAAAGTATACTTTAGAGGGACTAAAGTTGACAAACATAGAAAGTATGTGAAAATAAGGGTTCAAAATGTCAACAATGGATAAATATACTTTACAATAACCCCATATGATGTTTATACCCTTAGACGAATAAATCATGGATCATACGAAGCTAAAAGTGAGAGATTACAAACGACAGGGGTTAAATGTGTCAACATGTTTAAGTTATGCCACTGAGTGACCTTTTGACAAACCCGAAGCTTTGTAAAGATTAATTTTGCTCACTAGAATGCACGATATAAATTTCAAAAAGTTTCGTTATCGTATGAGAAAGTTATGATCAAATCCGTATGCGAGGGGTAAAGCGTTAACGTTGAAAGTTATGACTTTTCGGGTTAACCGGAAATGTCCAGGGACTTGGCAAAGTGGGTATAAGTCCTAAAGCCCTTGTAGGTAAATAAGAAGGGGTCAAATTGCAAGAAATAAGTCGGTTGCCCTTTTGAATGCTTGAAAGGCCAAGCTTTTGCATTCTGCCTATTTGTTGCGCACCGCAACAAATATTTGTTACGGTGCGCAAGCAGTGCCCAGCGACCAGAAAACCTCATGTTTGCTGTTTAAACGTGGATTTCGACTTTTAAACATTTTTCCACATCTCCCTTGGCCCCTAAACAACCCCTAAACACTTAGGGACACTTGTTAATCAGTTGTGGGCACTTGTAGACTTGGGTGTCAACTTCTTATGGTGATTACATTCACTATATAAGGCCATGAGTTGCAACTCATTCCTCACACCTTCATTCTGCAATTGAGGAGCCTTCTGGAGCTTCAAAGCAGACCCAAGTCCTTTCTAATCAAGCTTAGGACTTCAGTAAGTTTGCTAATCCTTTCTTAATTAAGTTTTAGCTTAGTTTTAGCTTAAAAGTCAAACCGTCGTAATTAACGGTTTACTTTAAGATTTATCACTAATGGTCCAGTGATTAGTCGAAGTGAAAGTAGTTATAAGTTGGTAATTATGTGGGTAATAAACCCTTAAAGGGGTTCCCCCTGATTCCCACTCTAACTAGGTCTAATGTCGGGTCAAACTTGTTAATAAAAAGTAAACAGGATGCTTAGTTTCTAATTTATGCATAATTAGCAATGTAGAACACATACAACCTGTATGATCATTAATATAACTTAGTAATTAGTGTAAGAACATGTCTAAACATGTTCAACCCGACAATTTTATGTTTAGATCCGGTTCGGAACCGAAAGTCGCAAAGCTTTGACTTTTGCTTTGACTTCAGTTCTGACCCGCTTTAGTATGATTTGGAAATGCCTTAGAGCTTCCTTAGGACCAGGCTACATGTTAGCATAACCCTCTGTGGTTGGTTCATTGATTGACCCATTCGTTTACGCGGTTCCGTTAATTGCTCATATGTTGACCATTATGCCCTTTTCACCTTAAGACGTGATTTTTGAAAAAGTAAAAGAGTAGAAACCTTAATTACTGATATATAGACTTGTATGCAAAGTTTGACATCAGTTTGAGGTGTAGAATAAGAGTTATGCTCGTTAGCGTAAAATTAAAGCTTTATGTTAATAAAACGGCATAATTAGCATATAGCCTAGTTAAGCCCACTTTTTGATACCAAATCTTTTACCCACTGATGTAATATATTATTTTGGGATTTTTAAAGATTTTTAATAAATTTTAGGCTGAGCATAACTTATAGTCGTAGGCTTAATCCGGTAATTGTCGGTTTTGCCCTTACGGGCCATAAAATGAGTTTTACATATCTAAACGACTCCAAACCTTTTGATACTGATTACATATGATAAATAAATTATTTTAAGCCTTTTGAAAGGTAAAAATATCAGCTTTAGGTATAGAACCCGGAAATGGCTCCTAATCGCCTTATTAAGCGTTTTTAACGCATAGTATGTACTAAAACTATTTTAAACATACACGGGTTGATACCTACTGATATTTTAGAAAAATTATAATGTTTTAACAGTAAGCAAAGGTTGATAAACTCAGACTTCAGTTTTGAGCTTCTCGGCTTATGTGAAATTACCAAAATGCCCCCACGGTGCATAGTTTGGTTATAATTGATAAATTTCACATATATACTTTACCCTACTGTTATAACTTAATAAACTAAGTAATTTGGCCGATCATATCAGACCTGTAACTCGGGATACTACTCAAACTCTTTTATCACCTTATAAATGACCAAACTACCCCTACGGGGCATAGTTTGTGTTTAAATTCGTTTCGGGCATAATGGAAGACATCCTACTGATGTCATGACATATTTGAGTCATAATTAACTTAGGAAACCTGTATATGGCTCTCATGAATACCCGTTACGCTTCTTACGCGTTCGGTACGATTTATGTAACTAGTTTACATACATTAGCCGAAACGGGTCAAACCTTATCGGTTTTATCTCAAAATCCAGAATGTGTATGAAATACCCATATTATACAAGTCTTCAAACTTGTGGGGTCTAAAACACATTCTATTCCGGTCTTCGCTTAGGTGCTGTTTGTTTTTGCTTAAAACCTCTGCAAAGTGCTTATGTCTGAAGGCGGGCAGACATAAGACCTTAAAGACTGTTTGTTTTTTTTTTTAAACAGATCTTCAAATGGCTTATTTCATCTTAAATAAAAAGCACAAAAAATAAGCTTCAAACATCTGCAACACCCTCTTCTCCTCTTCTCCTTCCAGTTCCAGCCAGCACCACCTCTGCCGCCACCACCTCCACCTCCGACACCACCACCTCCACCTCCGACACCACCACCCCCGACACCACCTCCTCTGCCACCACCTCCGACAACACCACCTCCTGCATACGAAAGAAGAGAGAGAGACCGTAGAGAGAGAGATAGGGAGCGGCAGGAGAGAGAGAGGGAAAGAAGAGAGAGAGACCGTAGAGAGAGAGAGAGAGGGATCGGCAGGAGAGAGAGAGAGGGAAAGAAGAGAGAGATCGGCAGTGGTGGGTTTGATGTTCTTCATCTTCAAACAAAACCCCCCAAATCGAACGACGGTGGTGCTAGGGCTCGCGGTGGTGCTAGGGCTTCGCGGTGGTGCTAGGGCTTCGCGGTGGTGCTAGGGTTCCCGGTGGTGCTAGGGTTTGCGGTGGTGCTTGACGGTGGTTGTTGGTTGTGGTGGTGGCAGGTGGACGGTGGAGGAGGTGGTGGCGGATGGTTGTGGTGGTGGTGGTTGATGAAGCACAGAGAGAGGACTGAGGAGTGTTGTGTGTTTGTGTGTGTGGTTTTTGTAGAAGCAAAAAAAAAACAAACCCTCTTCTCCTTGTAGACTGCAGACCTTTGGTCGACCTCTTCTCATGCAGATGCCTGCAGATGTGGTCCGCAGACTACAGACCTTTTACATCTGAAAAAACAAACAGCACCTTAATCATGCGTTTGAACCGTATATTTCCTTAAGACTAACCGGTCTAAGCTTAGGCTTAATTAAAGACCCATTAGCATTCTAATTGGTTATTTATACCATCATTCCAGACTAGAGCCTTCCAGTAAATTGTACCTACGCTTACTTAAGTGAATACGGCTGAGTTATTAATTCTTGCTACTTAAGACAGGAGCTAGCTCAGGTAAATACTCTTAACTTATTTTCCCTATACGGGCTTGAGATACAGTATTATAGAAATACCGTTTGGTCGGGTATTGAATATTTAAATTGTATTATGATTAAATTATTGAGGTAATCCACTAAAGGTATTAACCTTGTGGGCATTATACCAAAACAGGTAATCCACTAAAGGTATTAACCTTGTGGGCATTATACCTGTGGCATGGCAGTTAATACAAGATTTTTATTAATAAAATAGTCCCAAGTATAAAAGATTAATTTAGCCTCTGTGCATTTTAATCAAGTTATAAAAGATTAATTTTGCCTCCGTGCATTTTAATCAATGTGTCAAATTATTTTGTGCCTGGTGCATTCAAATCAATTTTATTAAACTCTTTTCAAATGAGTCGGTTGAGTGTATTTACCAGTGAAAACTGACGTATTTCCCCAAAAAGGTTAAGTGACAGGTACTAAACGAAATTGGCTGGAAGCTCAGGACGCTAATAAGGAATCTTGCAAGTTCTAGGCGTCTAAAGTCTGTTGAACAAATGATATGTTTAAAGATCCGCCTGTGGATCCTTTACTTTCCGTTGTAATACTGGATATTACTTTATATTCGGAATGTAATAATAATTATCTTTTGCTTCTGCTGTGTATTTACATAATTGTGTTGTTTGACTATTACGTTACCAACCACGTCACGATACTCCCCACCGGGCCCACCGGTGACACGTGGAAATCGGGGTGTGACAATGTCCATCTCTTCTAAGTCAGTGGGATCAAAGTGTTGCAAATCATTGAGTTCAAAACACAAGTTATCTGACATTTGGTTTTCACAATTTGCAGTAAAAGCATAATTTGCAGTGTGAGAATAAGGGTTGTTGAAATTTCCACCAGCAGTTATATCAATAAAGTGATCATAACCCTGATCCTTACTACTGCTACCAGATTCTTCCTGACCAAAAAGAGCTGTGCTGCCAAATGAATAATCATCAGCAACTTTGCCAGACTCTTGCAACTTCTTTTTCTGGTTTTACTCCCTTTCATAGGTCAGGAGTCTACCATGAAGTTGGGTCAGGGTCAGATCTTTGAACTCAGCAGAGTTTCTAGTAACAAATGCAATGGTATCCCATTTTCTGGTAGTGATCTAAGGAACCTGCTATTTTGAGTTGAATTTGGAAATGTTACTTTAACAAGCCTTAGTTCACTAATGAGACAACTGAATCGCTCAAACTGCTGAGTCAATGATTCACCCTTGATGTGACAGAATGTTTCATACTGCTGATTCAGAATTTCCCTATTGTTTTCAATAACTTCTTCTGTTCCCCCAAACTGTTCCTTCAGTGCATCCCATAGCTCTTTGGCACTATTACAATGTAACAGTCCAGCATAGATCTCATTGGGTAATGCAGATGCTATGATGCTAAATGCTTTGGCATCGAGTTCGAACTTTTGAAAATCAGTTTCAGTATAATTTTCAGATGGTTTAGGTACGAACTTCTTTGCATACTCAGCACTTGGCACCATAGGAACATGGGGACCAAAAACAACAGACCTCCAACATCCAGTGTTCTGTTGAGCAAGGATGTGACCCATTCTTCTCTGCCAGATGTTGTATTCAATACGTTTAAGCATGGGTGGTTTGAAAAGAGAGCCAATGTTATTCTTATCATCTTGTGATTGTGACGTCATCCTGGTTATTTTACAGGCACTGAATAATCAACTTTGATGGTGATTAAACCTTGCTTTGTTTTTCAACAAAACGAACAAACTATCGATATCAACGATTATGAGCTGAACTATTTATGTCAAAATGATTGTTAAATCAAATTTGACTGTCCAAGCTCTGATACCAATTGTTAGGATCTGAGTTTGGATTGATTGTGTTTTACGTTTGAATTAAGATGAAGATGAATGAGAAATGCAGCGGAATATAAATGATAACAAACTTTGCACACAATCAAACCGGAGAATTGCTTTCAATACACAAGTTTAACATTGAACCGAATGCTTGAATATATTACAAGATTCAATTACAATTGCAAGTGTATAACAAACTCCCCCTCAGCCTGAGCTCACAGTGATTTGTTCGTGTAGGAGAAAGATGGTGAAGAGCTAATAGAACAGTACAGGGCACTGTTCTATTTATAGGCACGAGCAAACCACTAAAGCCTCTAAGCTGACGTCACCATGAAAGTGACATCTAACCTCCTAACAAACTCTAACATCTGATCTATACAAACTCTGCTAAGCTAACTACGGTTGTACATTACATTTCATAATATAAACTAAACTACTGCTGCATCCTTCCACTGATGTGAACCCAGCAGTACTTGTCATGATCAGCAGAGCATGACTCATAGCAGTAGATTGAATCAGCAGAGCTTTAGTCTTCCATCAGTCTTTGACTTGGACAGCAGTTGTAGGTCAGCAGTTAGTAAAGATCAGTAAATAGGAGGTCAGCAGATGTTGAAACCACTTTCAAGGGGAGAGACTTGTATACAAACTTTTGCTTATTCTGGATCCACTGCTCTGATCCAGTTTTGGCTTTGATTATCTGTTTCTCTTATAGGGTTCAATCCCAACATTTATAAATGCTCACGACATAGTATACTTAAGTAAATAGTTATGTGATATCCCCTGTTATGTGAAACGAGTGTAAACAATGTGAAATTTCATGTTATGCGAATTATGTGACTTTACGTGATACGTGACTTTATGTACTATTTGGCTTAAATGATTCGTCTTGTGAACTTTCGTGAAACTATGTGTATTAACGTGCAACAATAAGGTTATTAAACTGTCGTATGACTTAGCCTAAATTTCGAGGACGAAATTCCTGTAACATGGGGAGAATGTGACAACCCGTACTGTCACCGTCGAGAAAAGAGTATTTTAGTAACATTTGTAATTGTTAATATTATTATTATTATTATTATTATTATTTTTGTTATTACTATTATTCATTTACTAAATAATAATAACCTGCGAAGTGAGAAACTTGTTGTTTTACTGACAACCCGACCCGAACTTGCACACTTATTATTATGATAACCATACATAGTTAACCCAAGCTCAAGTACATATTTAGAAATTGGGCCGGTGATACATATGGGCTGCAAACTCGATTAACCCACACACACTTTCCTTTGGGCCGGAGGCCACACTCCTCTCATGTCTCCTCTTCCTCGGACCACATGCACCCTTATGTATACGTATTGTATGTGATGTATTCCCATGATTTTACAAAAGCACGCATTAGAATTATAAACCCTAGTTACTCTCCTCTCTCTCTTAGCGACGACAACAGGAAGAAAACTCTCCTCCTCGTTCCTGTGATCTTCGGCTGAAACTTCTTGGGTAGTAAGGTTAGTCATGATAGAAACCTATTGAGTGTCTTTGTTATGTTAGGCTTAAGTATCCCACCCAGCAGACCAAGCCCCTCATCTCTCGATACTGTTCGATCCCCGACAGGTCCTGTATCAACATAAACGCACCCCCACTCTTCACTCTATTCACCTCTCTCTCCTGTGATTGCATCCGACCACCACCATGTCCGGCGGTGGCGCAGTGGTGTTGGGGAACGACATTAGCAGCCTCAATCGTGGGAGCCCCGATGATGAAAAAGGGTTCCGGCCGAACTCCGGGACGAAGATAATGGCGGGGTGTAGTTTCGTCGATGACGGCGGGCTCTCGGATAACAGCAGTGCGATGGAGGTTCTCGTTGGATTAGAGTTTTGTCTCGGGTCTCGGTTTAAATGAAAACAGTGGAGGAGAAACCCCAGGTCAGCCGTATACCCTTTTCGTGTTTCATAACCCCTCGGTCAATGAATGTTTATCAAAAATTGTTTTGTATTTATTTGTACTTCTTTACTTTGAATATGACTGTGATAGCTGGAATGAATAAGTAAACAATCTGATTTAGAATAGAGGTTAAAATGTGATTCATGAGGCTGGGCAAAAGCTGATTTAAAATTGACTAATGTTTAGCTGATCGATGGTTTGTTTTATAATAATAACTACTAGTGTGATTTTTGGAAGATTATACATGATTGATTAGTTGATCCTTGTATGCTACGAATCTGATAATGTGAAATAAGAATGATGCTTGTTTCCTGAATAGAATCTGCTTATCTTAAGTGTTTGACATATGATATTATGAAAAAGTTCAAAATTTATGATTCCCAGTGAAAAGAAACATGAATCCGTTTTTAGAAAATCATTTAATGATTGGGTGATGATTGCCTAATAATGTTATGATAGGAGTGACGTTTGAATCTATAACTGAGATCCGTTGACTTAATAAGACTGAATGATTTGCTATTTAAAATACATACCGCACACTAGTTAGATGTACAACATGTGTTGCATAACTTACAATGTGATACGACAGAGCCGCACACCCTGTATCGCACACCCACGAGGGTACTATCTCTGATGCAGAGGGTACCAACCACTAATGCACAACTGCACACTGAAAGTGCACACTCTCGTGGTCGCACACCGTATTACATGTCGCACACTTATAATTGGACGCACCACTCACTGTTGAATAACATCTCTTTGGGCCGCATACTCTCTTAGTGGGCTAGTGACTTAACTAGGCCGCACATCCTTTTGAATTAAACTATATAATTTAAATTACTAAGAAATCGCACAAATGAATCTAGCCGCACACTTGTGCCTTTGGGGTAAATGATTAATGTCCCGCACACCAGCAACGGGGTCGCACACTTGCTGGTGGGCTGCACACCTAGTATTGGGCCTAACACTGTTTTGAACCGCACATTTAGATTAAACTGCACACTCGTATTATTGGACTGTATGATTATTGGACCACACAAACCGTTTATAGTTGGATGTTCACGTTACTGTTCACATGCTGTGATTAGCATTAAACATTTATATGTGGCCCGTATGCTGGATATGTAATACGTGATACCTTGCATGCTATTTGTTAGTTATGTGTACCAATACGTGTATACGAAAACCTAACTAATATTGGTAACTATAATAGGACGTGGTTGACCAACTTAAAAACAAGTAAATTACCTGCCGAGTAAAGCAAAGGTGAGTTCACACTTTTATAAGGCATGGGATTCCCGGTGGGTTGGGAATGGGTTAAGAATCTAAAACGAAACCTACATATTCACCTCTAACAGAATATGTACCATCGTCCTCGGTTGGGAAGGACGACTACGCTTAACCTACGTATTCTCGGTTGGGTAGAGTATGTACCTTCGTTCTCAGTTGGGAAGGATGACTTACGTATCTTCATTCTCGGTTGGGAAGGACGACTACATTTAACCTGCGTATTCTCGGTTGGGTAGAGTACGTACCTCCGTCCTCGGTTGGGAAGGACGCCAACTTATAAGTGGTTAACATGGGGTAGCCCCCACTGGTTATGGTTTGGGAAACAGGGAACTAATTAACTACTGGTTTTCGAATGAACTTATGGTTTTTGAGACAACTTTAAACTGGACAACCAACTGTGAACTCGCTCAACTTTGTTGTTGACTCGTTATTACATGCCTTGCAGGTCGTTAGATGAATTGCGATGGAACTTGTCGTCTGGAAGGCTGGAGTGGTCATGGGTCGTGACACATGGATTCGAAATACAAGTTTATTGGTTTACATACGTGTGGTTTATGAAACACTTTACAATGAGTTATGCTTCCGCTGTATACAACGAATTATATGTAATCTTTTGTAACACTTTATGTTAATGAAAGAAAGTTTTAGTTAAACATAATTATGAGTTTAATGTGATTGGTGGCTAAGATCCTGGTACGTCACACGCCCCGCGGGGATTCCGCATGTGGTATTTTGGGGGTGTGACAGATTGGTATCAGAGCCATTGGTTATAGTGAACTTGGTTTAAAAAAAGGGGAAAAACCTTTTTGTAAAACGTGACTATAACCGAACAGTTCTGAAAACGTGAATACGACCATGACACACAGCTCGAGATTGCAAGGTTCGTCTCTCATATACTCATTGTACTGCGTAACTAGTGAACACTTACATAGGATATTGCATGTGATTGCACGTTTAGCACAACTGTATGAATTCACGTATTACTTGCATGTGTTATATGACTAATAGGGTGGTATTTCCCTAAACATTAGTGACTCACGTTTCGTGATGCTTTTGTTTGCTACTCGAGTTTGAGGAACCAATTGACATGAGTTAAGAGGAGCTGAGATGAGCATGCAAAACACAATATCATTGTGGGTGCACACATAATAATAATGTGGGGTGCATGCGAGTCCCAGTGAGACTTAACGAGTGAAAAAGGGGTTCTGTTCCGTTATTTGACCGATGTGAAACGCTAACAACCATACCACAATTTCCATCGACCACAAGATAATCCCATTACCCTGTTGGGTGGATAATTTAAATTCTACCTTGATTTACACCTTCGTATACCTAACTTAGCAAATGGATGCTTCTTAATGCCGGGACAGCCTTCGGGGCACTCGTGAACGGAGATACGGATCAATCAACCTACAGACGAACACGATAATCTATACGTTTACCTGACCCACCTTACACTACCAGAGTCGTATTTTAAATTCCACGATAGTTTTTCTTAATTATGCGAAATCTTTACACTAGCTCTTGTACCGACACATGATTGTTGATTAATGATATGTCTAATTTCTACCATTGGCTTAGACCAAACCATCACTCTCTTATCGCAGTAACATTACGTTCTCACTACTCCATGCTAAAACCCTGGAACGAACACCCTCTAGTTTAGAGAATTGGGAAGGCTCGACTCTCGATCATTGGTGATTATTCCTTGAAACCTTGAGGGCGGTGATGTATTGTTGATACGATCATACTCTCTTGAACATGTTTTCGCGTCCTTTCCTTGAAACCTCTTGACTACACAGGCATATTTTAGATTCATTCTCAACCCAAGGAAACCTCTCCGAATTTGATTGCTTACCGACTTGTTAAGTCACAAACTCATCTAAGTTCGTGGATCAAGGAGAATTATTCCTCCTTCGCATGTGGGCGAGCCAGGCAACTTTGACGAAAGCTTCAGCAAACCTTAACACTGCAAACTTGTGTGACAACCATTCTTCTCTGATTAATCCTTGTTATACTTAATATACCAGCGTGGCACTTCTATTCGACAAGCGGCGTTCTTCATTTTAACCTTATGCAACTTGAGTACGACTAGCTATAACCTCGACGACAGGTAAACCCCTACTACAGATTCTTAACATGGGGTAGCCCCCACTGGTTATGGTTTGGGAAACAGTGAACTAATTAACTACTGATTTTCGAATGAACTTATGGGTTTTGAGACAACTTTAAACTGGACAACCAACTGTGAACTCGCTCAACTTTGTTGTTGACTCGTTGTTACATGCCTTGCAGGTCGTTAGATGAATTGCGATGGAACTTGCTGTCTGGAAGGCTGGAGTGGTCATGGGTCGTGACACATGGATTCGAAATACAAGTTTATTGGTTTACATACGCGTGGTTTATGAAACACTTTACAATGAGTTATACTTCCGCTGTATACAACGAATTATATGTCATCTTTTGTAACACTTTATGTTAATGGAAGAAAGTTTTATTTAAACATAATTATGAGTTCAATGTGATTGGTGGATAAGATCTTGGTACGTCACACGCCCCGCGGTGATTCCGCATGTGGTATTTTGGGGGTGTGACACTACGTAACACGTGCATATGTGGTTGTCTCGGAACTAAAACGCAGGTCTTATTCTTAATAAGAGCATTAAATTCAGTGTTCATGGCGTTATGCCATTCCGTGCTAGACAAGGCGTCCTTTGGGTTTTTAGGAATAGGGGCGATAGTGGAAGAGTTAAGATTAAAAATATGTTTGGTCTTAACAATTCCATCCATAGAACGAGTGCAGATGGTGCGAGTGGGGGTGGGGGTTGGGGTGAAGGCGGAAATAGAGGACTGGTGGCAGTTGACTCAGGGGACGGGTTGGAGGTAGGTGATGAAGTTGAGCGAGAATGGGAAGTAGGTAGTGGGCTCGTAGACATTGAGGGTGAGCCGAGATGTGGGGGTGGTAATGGGCTGGTAGAGTAGGAGGTGGGCCGAGAGGAGATTGGGCCAAAAGGGGAGATGGCAGAAGTGGGCTTGGGGAGGCTGAAGGTGGTGTAATGTATGATGGGCAAGAGGTGTGGATCGAGTGAGTTTGAGGAGATGTAGGCGGTTGGGTTTGGGCTACAGTGGGAGATCGAGGAGTAGTGGGGGTGGTATTCGAAGCAGGGCCGAAGTTATGTAGGTGGAGTGGGTGAATAGGAGCAGTGAGAAAATCATAAGTTTGTAAAGAGGGGGTGGGGTGATTGGCAAAGGGGAATACGGTTTCGTCAAAAATGACATGTCGGTTGATAAGGATTTTACGTGTATTAAGGTCGAGACATTTATATCCCCTATGGTTAGTAGGATATCCAAGAAAGACGCATGGCATAGATCGATATGCAAGTTTATGAATATTGGTGTGAGGAATAAGTGGATAGCATAGGTAACCAAAAACTCGAAGGTGTGAGTATGATGGTATGCGTTGATATAGTTTTTGGGTAGGTGAAATGTTATGAAGAATTTTGCTAGGTAATATGTTGTGAAGGTAGGTAGCAACCTCTAAGGCATGATGCCAATAGGTGTTAGGTATGGATGAATGGGCTAAGAGGGTTCGAATAATGTTATTGATGGAACGGATTTTCCTTTCGGATTTTCTGTTTTGGGACGAGGTATATGGGCATGAGAAACGAAAATGCATGCCATTTAATTTACAAAATTGTTGGAATGTATTATTATTGTATTCCGTACCGTTATCACATTGGAATTGTTTAAGTTTACGTTCAAATTGGGTGTGGATCATGTTGTAAAAGGTGGTGAAGGTGGAGAAAACTTGAGATTTGTTTGTGAGAGGGTAAGTCCATAAAAAATTGGAGAAATTGTCAAGAAAAAGTATGTAATAACGGTGACCCCGTACTAAGTATTGGGGAGGTCCAAAGATCACTGTGAACAATATCAAAAGGCATGGTCGTAACATTATTAGAATCAAGAAAGGGCAGTTTAATATGTTTACCAAACACACAAGATTGACAAATATTGTTTTTCAAAGAACCACAATTAATAGAACTAGAAAGTTTAAGAGAATGCAATAAAGAAGATCCCGGATGACGGAGACGTTGATGCCATGTGTCTTGAGAAATTGCAGTGAGGGCGGTGGGTGAGGAGAGCTTGGTAACTTGGGATGGATCAAAAGTGTAGAGATCTCCTGAGCTATTGCATCATAGGATAGGAGTCCGAGTCTTGAGATCCTTCACCAAAAAACCATACTGGTCAAATTCAATAGATAATTGATTATCGGTAGTAAAACGACGAACTGAAAGTAAATTTTTAATTAAGGATGGGGCGTAAAGGACTTGGTTTAATTTGAATGGTGGGAGGGGAGGGAGTAAGGTAAGGTCGCCTTGTCCATACACGGGAATGGTTTGACCATTTCCCACAATGATATTACGATTAATGCTATTATTAAAAACAGACGAGAGTTGAGAGTTAGAAGTCATATGACCTGTGGCACCCGTATCCATGGTCCAAAAGGGTCATGGAGTGACATTGCATACATCGCTTGATTTATATCAGTAGGTGTATGAGTGGCCGCGAATGACTGAGTCGGGCGAGGTCCAAGAATACCCGCATCAGAGTTGTTCGATTTATTTGTCGTGGGATATGGGCAGGGGGCAAGTTGTTCCATGCAGGCCATGATGACTGTTGGTTATTATTAGTATGTTGTGGGCCGGCCCAAGTTAGGAAACAAGGCCAAGGATAATAGTAACCAAATTGAGGATTACCATGTAAAGGTATACTACCGCCACCACCGAAGTGGTTATTGCCGCCCCTGCCCCGACTTGCGCTGTTCCGACCTTGACCACGGCCTCGCCCGCGGCCGCGGCCCAGATCAGAAGTATCTACCCGTGAGTCTGCCCTGTCCTGGTTGTCTTTCTGTTGCGGTTCGATGGTGGCATTGAGTGCCGTACTAGCCGACTGAGCTGTGTGTCGGACCTGACTAAGCTTTCTTGATTCGGCCATACACAGGCGTGAGCGGGTGTCGTAAAAGTCTGGAAGGGGCTTCATCTGTTGTATAACCGATGCAGTGTTCTCATATTGTTCGGCCAGACCGGATAAAAGTTGTAGGACAAGTTGTTCATCCGTAACGGGAGAGCCCAGATTGGTCAACTGGTCGAAAATCACCTTAAGTGCTTGACAATAGGCAGACATATTTGGAAATTGGTCCAGGTGGGTGTTGGCGAACTTGTTATTGAGGTCGATTGTGTGGGTGGCCTTATTGTCTTGGAACATATTGGCGATGGTAGTCCATGCCTCGTAAGCTGTGGTGTCGGGTTTAAGAACAGTGTGTAGCAAGTCGGTGGAGATAGTGCTGTAAATCCATTACAAAACAATGGAATCGAGACGCTCCCATGTCTCATTAGTGGTATCCTTTTCTTTTTCCTTGTCTTTATTTGTGTCAGAGGAGGATGCGTTTCCGTAGCCGACTTCGGTTGAAGGTGATTAAATACCAGATGTGTCTTACATTGGATCTTGAACATCTCTGACCAGGTTGTGTAATGGCCAGTTTCGATGTCCAATGTGACGGGGATGAGGTTCTTGATTGAGGTGACAGTGACTGCAGGGTGTGGGGAAGAAGTGGAAGAAGACATGATGAGAGACAGTGAGATCGGCGCAGGGAAAGGTGGAAGAAAGAATAGGATCGGCTAGGGTAAGGATGATACCATGAAAGAGTGTAAACTCTCTTGATCTTTCATTCATGATTTACAATCGTATATATAGTGTACAGAGGGGATATCCTATCATTGTGGAGATATACACATAACAAATATAAAGATTTGTTTGGTGAGATTTCCTAAATTACATAAATGTCTATTAGAACCATTCAGACATCTGATCGCGAAACAAACAGTCTGAACCATTAAGGTGTTGTTTGTTTTTTCAGAGGTAAAACGTCTGCAGTCTGTGGACCACATCTACAGACATCAGTAGCTAAAGAGGTGGACCAAACCTCTGCAGTCTGCAAGAAGAAGACTGTTTGTTTTTAACTTCTGCAAGCTGCTAAAATAACACCATTATCATTCAGAGGTGGTGAAGTTATACGCCAATGATGGGATCTTATGAAGCTAGAGTAAGGTTTTAGTTGGCAAAACTCATGTATGCACTTCGATAATAAACAAAACAACTAATGAAAAGTAAAGGCAAACTGGTTCATTCTTAATAGAGTTTGATTCTTACTCGAAACAATTGGCAAATACTTGATTCATTGTCATTATACAATGTCACAGTTTTAAGTTTTAACCTATTCCATAATAAACAAAATCATCCTTGGTTTAAAAAAGTGCGATTGCTCATAATCACAGTGCATATATACAGAACTACCTTAGGTATTAACTTATAAGCAACTTCAATTTCATGTATGTAACAAATAATCAACTAGTTCAAACACATATCAAGTTAAACATAATCAAACCCATAAGACACACCTGAAAGACGCTCCCTAGGGTTTTGCAACGCTTCACGAAGAAACTGATCAACAGTATTCACCAAATCCTCCAACACACCACCAGACGACGACCTCACCGGAGCTAACAAATCCGAATTAATCTCTGACGAAGAACCGGTAGTCAAATTAGGCGATGAATTGTTGCTTCCGCGCTTCGAAGGGAGCATTAACCTGCTCATGGCGACGTCTACGTCGGCAACCTCCCATGAATCAGGGGAGGAGGAGGGCAGCTGTGTGGAGGGGAGAATGAGGAGAGAAGCTAGGGTTTGGTTTTTTTGGGGGTGATTGTGTTTGTCGTATGGCAATACAAATAATGAGAAGAGGTTTGAAGACATGAGTCCACATCTGCCCCAAGAAGAGGACGCGCGGACCTTTTTTAATAAAAGATCTTCGAGAAAACAAACAGTCTTTAGACCCAAAGGTCTGCGCGCGGTCTGCGCAGACATAAGAGGTCAGGAAGCTCTTATTGAAAAAAAAACAAACAGCCCCTAAGTGTTGAACCATTAAGAGCCACATTAAGAGGTAAACAAACAGCCCCTAACACGGTTAAATAACGAGATATTAATTGGTTGTTAAAAAAGTTTAGGAATTATCAAATGACATTATGAGTAAAGAAAACAATCAACTGGATGTAGGGTTGTTCTTTTTTATTCGAAACCCGAAAACCAACTCGAATTTGAAGTCACCCCCGAACCTGAACCTGAATTAGAGAATAACCGAAAAACCCGAACAACCCAAACCCGACCAACGCGAACCTTAAATGGGTCGGTTATCAGGTCACTTTTTCCCAACCAAAAACCCGAACAACCTGACCCAAATAACCCGAAACTTGAAACCCGAATAAAAGCCCGAACATTAATTGTTTTTTTTATAAATGCGCTTTGATTTGGAGTGTTTTGATATGAAACATTAAGTTTTGAGACTTTTGAATGTTATCATACCATATTATTAAATGATGTTTGAATTGTGATGATAATTTTTTAACAACATTATATATTTGATGATATTTTGTAAAAAAAAAATCTTTTTTCATTTTACATATAAACCTGAAAACCGAACAACCCGAACCCGAATAACCCATACCCAAAAAACCCGAACTTTAAATGGGTCGGTTATCGGGTCACGTTTTCCTAGCAAAAAAACCCGAACAACCCGACCCGAAAACCCTGAAACCCAAAAAAATAACCCGAAAAACACCCCTGACTGGTTGTGTTGTGTCACATGACATTTTCTAAAAAAGAGTTAGTTAAAAAAAAGTCAATCGGATTTTATATCAAAATATAATATGGTATTATTAATACATAATTATACTGAAAATACACAAAGAGATCATTTCTACACACCAACACACGTACGTGTTTTTTTTTATTACATGTTAAAGAGAAATTACCTCTTGTGGGAAGATCGAGGTTCCGTCACTCTGAGGTGTGATTTAGTATGGTATTTAGGGGGGAAAGCTTAGTTGTTAAAAAAAACATGTTAAGTTAATGTAAACCAAAAATACATACATGTTCATACCTACACGTATTCGTACATCATAAATACACGAAAATATTAACCTTTACACACGGGTAAGTTAAAATCTCGTAATTCCAAATGACGAGACTAGATATATGATCTTCTATTTAGGTTGACTCATGGTTAAAACTTAAGCCATGAGTAAACATCTAAGAACTCATTGGTTTGGGTTTGGGTTTTCTTTGCAACAATCACGAGTTAATCTTTACATACCTTTGTGGTATATCTATAAGTTCCATTAATGCTCTTCACACTAGTTAACTTCTAATGTTTTCGGTCTTGCAAACTATATAAGCATACAAGAACAACCCCCTTTGATGGCAGGGAGCTTCTAGATTCAGTGTCGTGAGGATGAACATAACACAACAGTTGAGTTTTGTAGGCAATCTCTTGAGCAAGAGAATCATCCTGCCGATTTACTGATTTTTTTATTATACAACCTGTGTTGCAAATGACATGTTGTAGTAAGTATCCTGCCGATTTACTGATTTTTTATTATACAACCTATGTTGCAAATGATATGTTGTAGTAAGTTATCATTATTAATACTAGATGGTGAGAGTATAAAGTCATTTGTTTTCCATCTTAGGCTATATCAACTATTCAATTGTGTTTTGTACATGCGGAAAAACATATATTTGTTTATTTTGAACTAAGGGGTTATATAATCTATAATACATTAGAAAGCAAATAGACGTGGATGAGGCTATTGCTATAGCAAGCTGGTTTTAGACTTTTCGTTGCCAGAAAAGTTTCTTTTGATGTGTGTGATTTTTATATCCATCATTGTAGGTTGAATTGTTAGTGATTCAAATGACTTAGATGGAAAATGAGTTGGTTCAAAGCTGAGATTTAGAAGCTTTCAAGTTTTCTGAAGCAGGTTAGTATGTATGTGTAGTAAATCACGCGTGTATATCAAACTGTATAATGTATTGCTGCATTTATATTATTTTTAGCACGTATCTTAAGCATAACATATCTCAACATATTAAATTGTTGTATTTTTTTTAGGGTTTTGAGGTTTATTGAAGCTGGTGAGAATAAGTGTTCTTATTGATGCTCTCAAGAGCATGCATAATGCTTAGAGAAGAGGGAAACTACATGTCATGATTAGACCTTCAAAGGTTATTATCAAGTTTCTTATGGTTATGCATAAACATGGTTAGTTACTTTAACTTAATTTTGGCATGTATATTTGGATTATTATGTTCTATATAGATTACAAGTTTTGTCCTTTATTTTTACACCATTTTGTGGGCAGTGTCCTTTTGCGCAAAACTTTGCAAGTTTTATGTTTTATGTTTCAAAATCTTACACGTTTTAACCTTTGGGCTAAACCCAGTTAGATTTTTTTAGTTAAATCATGTCATGTGTCTTGCATGTGAGGGCATTTTAGTTCTTTTACAACATTTATTTAATATTATTTAAAAAAATAAAACAAAACCCTGCACACACACTCTCTCTAAACTCTCTATCCTCTCTTTCTCTCTCACACCTCTAAATACCAGCAGCAATAACAGTTCAGTTTCAAATATACCTGGACCGCAATCAGTTTTGTTCTCCACCAGCCTCCGTCATCCGCGACAGAGTTTGAAAGAATTTCGTTTCAAAAACAGTTCCGATGTTTTAACGGATGCTAAGCTTCATGCTTCTCCGACGAAAGGTTACAAGTCTTTGTTGATTTTGAAGGATAAACGGTTAAAGAAAGAAACTGATATGAATTCGTTGTTAGTTAAAGAAACTGACATGTATTCGCTCTTAAAGAAAGAAATTGATATGAATTCGCTATTAAGTAAAGAAACTTATCTGAATTCGTTGTTAAAAAAAAGAAACTGATATGAATTCGCTTAATTCTTCTAGCGCGTTGACTGAAGGTGAAATCGTTAATTATGATCGGTCTGTTACAGTTGACTCAGTTAATTCAGTTAATTCTAGTTTGAATATAATTTTCACTTTGATTTGGTTAATGATGAAGGTATTTCTTTGAAAGCAAGTTTGTTATCGTTAATTATGATCGGTCTCTTACAGTTGACTCGGTTAATTCAGTTAATTCTGGTTTGAATATAATTTTCACTTTGATTTGGTTAATGATGAAGGTATTTCTTTAAAAGCAAGTTTATTAGTTACGGTTGTCACGTTTCTGGTATGGTTAACACATGCATCTTGTAAACGTTTTCATCTTCATCACCCATACCACCTGATCTTGGACAAGCTCTATGATCTCTTTTTGTACCATATACCAGTTCAAGATTTACACTTAGTTCCAAATCTCTTTTCCTCGAGTTGAATGATCTTACACCATTGAAAATGGATGAGAAATCCATCTGAAACGACGACGTTCTGTAACGCTACGCATTTTGTACTTTCCTTATTTATAAAGTTATAATCATATTCCTATTTTTGGAAACTTGTAATTGTATCGTATTCGTATTTCCTTCCCAACATTGTAATCCGAGGCTTTGATCATAACGAAACTCCATTATTTTATACTTATACATGTCACATACTTGTGTTATACGCGAAAACCAATACTTGGAATACTTGAAACATCAATTATATGTGCATTATACTCATACCTTACATTTTTATGCTTGAAATACTTAAAACCGGCTAAAATACGTGAAACTGGCCCAACATAATTCCCTCATGCGGACGTACCCTTCCTTCGCACGAACCAGCCTACACTCGCATGAACTGGCTTTCCTTCGTCGGACCTACTTCCTTCGTGCGGACCTACCCTCATTCGCATGAAGGTACCCACATTCGCACATCCTTGACCTCCTTCGCACGAATGTGTACTCCTTCGCACGAATAACCTTCATCCGTACGAACCACTCATCCGCACGAACATATATGGCGACGGGATTTCGGGCAGAAAACGTAAACAGCCGCGTTTTTACCACTTTTCACCTTTTTCCAACTACCAACGACCAACTATTTCATTAATGACTTAAACCCTAATCCTATCCTATAATAAGAGCCCTCCTTCACTCCTAAACGCTTTCCAAACACTTAAATCACTTCCAGAACTTCTTAATCTCTCCCAAACTTGCAAAACTTGGCAGAAAGTTTCAAGCTTTCTAAGAGAGTTTTCACTAACTTTACTCACTACTTGTCCATGTTTTCTTCTTCCATTATACTTGGATAACCTCTAAGAAGGTTTTCACAAGTTTGTCATGGCATACTAAGGTGTAACCTCACCACATTTGAGGTCCAAAGTAGAATTGAAATTCTGTTTTAGTTTATGTTTTTATACATTACATTTCTTGATTACAACTTGGTGGAATCTTGTACCCACCAAGCTCCCAACTAAGTTCATAGTTGTGGGTTTGTGTTGTGGTTGATTTCCACCAAGAAACAAGTCCAAAAACTCTTTTAAACTATGCTCACACATGTTCCAAGTGTTGAAACCATCCAAGCTTCACCATCTTCAATATGGATGAACTTGTGTTTTGGTAGAAGTGTGAACCGTGGGAGCCTTGGCTTTCCAAACTAGTTCCACTACCTCACTTGTTACCTTGTTTATGATTATCCAAGTAGCTTCCAATACTCAAAGTAACACAACCCCGCCACACCTCCAACATTTACCATGATGAGTATGGAACACCCGGGTTTATCGTACTTGGCTACTTGGCAAAATTAGTTAGTTTATGTTATTCTTATTCATGACCAACCGAGTTTATCAACTATGTTGATAAACTTTGTGCTTTGGTAAATTCATACAAAGAGGTATACATACCTCCATGCTTGACTTACATGATATCTATGATAATACATGATGGAGCAGATACAACAATACTATATAATATAAGTTTATATATATATATATATATATATTAGCCGAATTCATTATACTAACCAATTTATGGTTAGGGTTATGAACTTGGGTTATTTTATCTTTGTTCTAAATTTCTCGTTTATGATTCTAATGGGCAAGTTATGACCCATGAAATCACATAAGAACTTAGTGTCAAAACGAGTACTTAGATGAGATATATTTTTCGTGTATACATACTCTTGTACTTGAATTCCAAATCCGAATCCTTTGCCAAAATCCGAATACTCACACACCTTCCTTTCCCCCATTGTAGGGTAACATCGGTGTTCCAACTCTCACGCTCGTCAAACTTACGGATTGATCGGAAAGCTAGCAAAACCATGAGTGTACATGACCCCTTTTTACTTTTCGTCATTTTGGGTGCAATACATATACTTTATGAAACTCACACAATCACATACTTTATGCTTAAACACAAACAAACAATCTGATATACATGCTCAATACGTTATGCTAGGAACTCATACATGCTAGAACTTGTTTGCACTATGCTATGTCATTAACTTCGATCAAGCCTCCCTTAACATGTATAGCGCTATAGGATTAACGCACCGCCCGTACTCTTGAGTTCCTAGCATGTATGAGTTCCTAGCATGTATGAGTTCCTAGAACTTGTTTGCACTATGCTATGTCATTAACTTCTGAATTCTCTCTCAAAATTCTCTAGCAGTCAAAACTCTTGGGAATAATACCCCTAAAAAGTGAAGCTCTGTCTCGTTGTAAGTATTATAACCCCTGCTCACATATCTGTTACCCTACCTGATTAATCTAGGGCTCCGTAACGCATGTCAAGGCTCTGCCTGACTCAGACGTTGGAGTTCTGTCTCGTGTTACACCCGATTGATCTAGGACTCCGTAATGCATGTCAAAGTTATGCCTGACTCAGTCATTGGAGTTATGTCTCGAGTTGTACGATTAATGTGATTTGGGTTATCTTACTAACACGTGTGCATTGTTTAATTTTTAATAGATAATAACCAGGAGATACACCAGGAAGCTATAGTTTTACCTAAGTATACAAAGTGAGTACATCTTACTTTTTGTCACCTTTTTGTAATTCTCTTGTGAGTCAAAATATTTTACCAAAACCTCAAATATTTTAAGATTATAATTAACAGTGATTGAATCTATGTATTTTACAATTATTGCCGGTATGTTGGGGTTTTATATACATTATTTGAAATCCATTAGCCGATGAGTAGCATGACCCACAAGTCAGGATTGACAGTACTGAATGCGTAACTGTGTAGATATAAACATCGTAATCGCTCTCAATACTATTAAAAAATGCTCCGTTCAGATCGGTTCAGTTTGTGGGGTGACGACTTCGGGGTGAAGTCGTAGTTCGGTGGTTTAGATTGAAGTGTAGAGTCAGAAGGGGTTGAAGATAAAGTTGAGGATTTTTTTACCTGAAAACTGGGTGTGGAGAAGGAAGACTTGTCGATCAGCGGCTTCATTGGTCCCTGCGAACGCGTGTGGGGAATGAACTGCAAAACCGAAGACAAACAAGTAAGACAACTCCAACAAAAGACTCTAAAAATAAGAAAAAGACACTAAAATTACTTGGACTCCTACGACTCAAAAACACACAAAAAGCACGTAACGATATCAGTTGAAATCCAAACAAAGTAGTCAATGCAATTGCCAAGAATCCCCGGCAGCGGCGCCAAAAACTTGATGTGGAAAAAAGTAGTTCAACTAAATAAACTAAAATAACCCTAAATTAAGACTCAATTAATAAAAATCTAGACTCTCTAACTTGACTAAACTACTCACCGGCAAGTGAACCGGTCGACTCTAGCAAGGAAAAGTAAGTCCGGATGTCGAACCCACAAGGACTCTAATTTATTACGTTAACGACTTTATTTAAACTAGACACTGACACGACTAAACAATTGTTGTGTTTTAAGGGGGGGGGGGGGGTTTACTAAAATCCTAAAATTGAAATTAAAATGCAATTAAACTAAAACACGAACAAAGACTAAGGTTTGATTCAGATGAGATTAAGGACCACCCAGACTTGAATCCAGTTTAACTAGGAATGGACTTCTAACGGTATTATTGTTGTATGGAGCCGGGATCGTAAAATACTAAACCTTAAGGTATTTCAATGCTAAGACTTCCTGACCCTTCTCAGGAAGAAACCTAGGAAACCCTACAAGGCTGTTATGAACACCGACTGTTAGACTTCCTCTCAGTCCTCTAACGACTCTAAAAGTGCCCTAATACGACTATCTACCTCTCAGCGCGACAATCTAAGGCAATTCTAGGTTCTAACTTGGTTTACTAGACACAAATGCAATTAGAGAACTAAAACCGACTTCTCTCAAAATCTATCTTAGCTATATATTGCACTGAGACCTAATAACTAACTCGAGCCTCTCAGGGACAAGTTAAGCAGAATATTTAATTCTAATTGTATTTTAATTACTGTTTCTAGGGCTATTGGCCAATTTACCCAAAGACCACCCGAACCCACAAGGAATCAAATAATCAACACAAATTTATTATGTGAAAGACATTCACCAAAATCTATGTGAAACAGTAAATAATCAACAATCAAAAGTAAATACGCATATGCACCAAATCAGAAATTCTAGAACACTTTACTTTTAAAGATCAATCCATAAACAAACAATAATAACCGTTAAAAGATCCAAACTTTTATCAAACTATCATCTTGCCTAGGTAGTTACAAAGGTTTTAGCCAAGAAACATGTTGTCTAAAATAAACAAATCAAGTTCAAAACAAGAATTCATTGGAAAAATATTGAAATCACGAAATTAAAGAAAACCGGGAGATAAAACCCGAACAATCTTCACTTCCACGCTCCAAGCTTCAACCGTATGATTCCCGTAAGCTAAATCACTCTGAAAGATGTAAAATCTGCTCCAAAAGTCGCCTTAGGGTTTCTTGATTCGTAAGTGTCTCATTAATGATCATTAACTTCCAATAAATACCAAAACCCTAGCAACACACAACAAACTTTCGCCAGCTCACCCCGTCGCGTCGCGCGACGGGGTTCTCCCTTATTGTTGGCACGACGCCAGCATCCCCAATATCAGACTTTTCTTGTTACTTGCTAGCGTGACGCGAGTGTATGTCCATCTACACGTGGCGCGACGCCACGGGCATATTTTCACAGCCCGTCTCGTCCAAAAACTCAGCTTTTCATTCCAAAGACTCTCAAGAATTATTCTAAATCTTTGTGACTTGTTCCAGGACAAAATGTTTCAGCCCTCTAGCTTGTTTCCACTCAATTTTCAGCCAATTAATGTATCAAGACCTGGAAAACCGAACTTTGATCAATAGCACGTAATTCTAAATAAAACTAAACTATAAATAACGATAAAATATACAAAATATAAACGAATAAAGGATGTATTTTGCAATACATCAAATATCCCCACACTTGCTTTTTTTCGTCCTCGAAAAAGAATTGTGCAACGGAATCATAGACAAATAATCACTTGGGTCAAAAAGTATTTATATCTTATTAAAACCAAAGTGCAGTAATGGCCGTGTAGTCGTCCACCGCGTGTACTCCTGCGCGAGATGCTGATGATGATGTAGCTCGGCCTCTATCTCCTTCGCGACGCGAGCTAGATTTCAACGCAACTTTTTTAATGATATCATATGCCTCATTCGGCGTCTTCGTTCCTAGATCGCTTCCTGCATTCACGTCTAATCTCTCCTGCGTATTGTAACTGAGACCTTGATAGAACGTCAAGACCAACTGTCTCTTGGAGAAGCCATGATGTGGAACATCAAGTAACAGATCCTTAAATCTCTCCCAAGCCGCGTGCAATGACTCTCCCTCATCTTGGCGAAAGGTCACAACCCGGTTTCTTAACTTGGTTGTCTTCTCAGGCGGAAAGTATTTTTGCATAAACAGCTCCGCCAGCTCATTCCAGGTCCTGATGGACCCAGCTGGAAGTGACATAAGCCAAGCTCTGGCTTTGTCACGCAATGAGAATGGAAACAACCTCAACCGAACAGCATCCTCCGAAACATCTCTAATCTTGAACGTGGAACAAACTTCGAGAAAAGCCGCTATATGTCGTCCGGGATCCTCATGCTCACGCCCGTCAAATTGCACCGAATTCTGCACCATATTAATAATACTAGATTTAATTTCAAAAACAGGTGCATCTATAGTAGGTCGTAGGATACTCGGCTCCAGGCCTTCCCATCCGGGCTTATTTGATTCATTCAAAGGTCGCTCATCGTCCGCCATGATTCTGTTTCCTGCTGCCCCTAAGCCCCCGGCTTCAGCGGGTACCACCGGCTCCGACTCACCAGCTGCGAGCAGTAGCCCAACCGCACGAGATCTCGCACGAAGACGTCTCCTCAGGTCACGCTCGGGTTCGTCTGACGGCTCAACAGGATCGGGAGCGGGGGTTGAGGACATCAACCTGCAAACGAAAAATTGACACAATGAATATTTTATTAATATAATAATGCTGGTTTTTTTGGCTGAAATGAAACAGAATATTATTTTAAATGGGCTGAAAATTTTATAAAAATCCGAAAATGGGCCCGAAATTTTATAAAAATTAAAGCACTAAGAATAATCGAATCGGCTAGTGTAAAAATGATTTTCGAAGCCGAAAACTCAAAGAATAAATAAATAAATAAATCCGGATTCGAACAAATAAACGGAACAAAAATTTACACATGTACAAATTAATCAAGAAAACGAATAAATCGAATTAAAATCAAGAAATATTAACAAATAAATAAACAAATAAAAAATCACGAAAATATTCACAATTATTAACAAGTATATACACCGATAAAACAATGACTCGGGTCGTTCCTAAAGCTCGCCAACTCCCCGGCAACGGCGCCAAAAACTTGACGTGAGCGCATATATACATATTTTTATAATGAAATTACACACGATTTGGTTTTAAATTTATAAAAGTGATTTATACTTCAACATCAAAACACACATGAAAGAGTCAAGTGTACCCCATCATATATGTAGTAAAGTATCGGTAAGAACCAAGTATCGATCCAAGGAAATGGGCGGAGGAATAATACTAGACCTTTGTCATTAAATTAACGGAAGAAAGATAAGTTTTGCGATTTTCTAAACACTAAAGTAAGCATAAATAAATACTTAATAGAACATAAAAGACTCCAAATAAGAAAATAGATAAATAGCCTTGCTTAATACACAACCAAAGCACGTCAGCTATGTCGGTTATGTCACTAGAAGCATTTGGTCAATTATTCATTTTCAAAACAATTAGTATCCCTTTCGGGAATCCTAACATGACAATCATTCGGGAAGCTAAAACGATAAATACACTTTAACCACCTAAAATTGTTCTTTAACGTGCAATTGATAAATGTCTATGAAAATCTCTTAAAAATAAGTTAGTCATCCGTTAGGAGTTTTCTAACCTCACTTAAACAAGGAAAGTGACATCGATAAACACAATGCAACCACCGAGACAAGCATAAACTAGATTAAATCACAACCGAGTTCATTTTACAAATCTTGCAAATAAATTCACCGAGATAGCAATTTTGGCCTAAACTACTAACTAAGCTAACAATTCAAGGCAAGAATTCATAACAACACCATTTGACCCGTTAGGGTTCTTACGTGACGGAAAGCTTTCCTGATTAGCAATAATTACATTTTATTAAACCCCTAACCATTTCTAGTATTATGGTGCACACATTTTAACCAAGCTAAACTAGTTAACCAAGTTTAAAGTTTACTAATACATGATTAATTAAGCTTCATTTTTCAACTATCTCAACTAACCAACTATCAATCATCCAACATAATTACTTATAATCAAGAAATCAACAACAATAACAAGGTTGCAAACTAATCATCAAATATTAACATAGAAAATAATTCCAAGTGTCATTACAAACAAAGTTAACATACTAATGGTTATAATTAAGCAAGGGATTGTTGTGTTTTTGCCCAACGGCTACAATAATACATAAACATTAATCTAAATGCTTGAAAGATTAACAAAATTATGGAAAGATTAGAAAACCAAACCATAAACAAGCACTAGATTAAGAATCCGGAAGATAACGAAGCTAATCGGCACAATGTGGCTTGAATCCGGGTGAAAGCTAATGCCTCCGGAGCCTGAAAATCGCCAGAATCGCTCCCAAAATATCCAGAGTTACGAGCAGAATGTTTCTGCATGTTTTTTATATCTTTTAGCTCTCGCACAGTCGTGCACTTTATTGGCACGACCGTTCACTTTTTGCATTATTGGAGTTACTGTTCACCATACCACATGACATCATCTTATCTTGACCAGTCGTCGATCTCGCACAACCGTTCCTTAGGCCGCACGAGCGTGCATCTCCGGGTAAGTGTTGCACGGACAACTGCACTGGTGGTGCAGTTCCGGGCTGGGCTTGGACGTCGAGATCGCACGGGAGTGCCACTCATTGCACGATTGTTCCTTTCCGAGAAAGGCTTGCACTCCTTGTTGCACTGGCGTGCACTGCCGGGCTGGACTATGTTGTCGGATATGCACGGTCGTTCCACTCATGGCACGACCGTGCCAAATGCCCAGGTCAGAATTTCCACAGAATGTTCGCAGCTTTGTCGTTTTGTCCGGAAAGTCCTCGTTTTCACTATCCTGCATGCCACAAACGTCCTACGAAGAAGAAGAATCCTTATGGACTCGTTGAGAATGATTCTGGTCTAGTTCGTGGCCTATTAGAAGTGAAAGGCGCTCTGGTTGTTGCTTGCTTGACTGCTTTCATCTCCTGATGTCAGAAAAGGTGTCATCTTTCCTGGTATGCTGTTTTAGGCCTGTAAACAAAAGTATACCTGATTAAGTATCCGAATAACGATTTTACGGCCGAAAACGCATAAAATGGGGATAAAATGGGGGACTAAAATATGTATAAATTGGTGAATATCAAATCTCCCCACACTTGAACCTTGCTTGTCCTCAAGCAAGCTAAACTAAAATGCAATAAAAGATAGAATCTAACAAGAACGAGAATTTACAAACTAATTATTGAAACAACTACAAACGGTTAGCCGGTTTTTCGAAAGACAACATCAAATGAATCAAACCAAACAAGCATATGCAAATATATGTATGGATAACCAAAAAGTCGTGACATCACTTTCAATTGACTTAACATGCTAAACTTCACACAACTCACAATGTTCAAACACACTCGGTTTTATATGTGAAACATACATAAAATGTGTATGTGCAAACACTCAATGCCTCGTCAATGAAATGTGTAATATCATAAGCTTGTCATAAGATCTCGTCTCCACCAACTAACATGCGACAAAGTGTAAATCAAGAGGTCTTTACGGGGTGTAACGTTAGGCTTGGGCGAAGGGTATGGAAAGGGATATTTAAAGTGGCGAAATGGTTAAAACTCAGTTTTAGCGTTTAACTAGCGTAAAACAATACAACTATACATAATAACGCCTTAAAAAGGCGACTTTTGCGAAATCGAGCTCATCAATCGAGATTTTATCATTAAGCATTCAAAATTGCTCGAATTTTATCGAATTCACCCTATTTTAGGGTGTTTTATTTTCTGTTTTTTTATAACATAGAAACTAATGGATTTATACAATGAACGAATAAATAAATAAAAACTATAACAAGTGCTAGTTAAACGGTTATTTTGACCGAGTTTCAACACTAAAAGGTTTAAAACATAAAAAGGCTAAATTTGGCTAAGTAGGCGATTATGTTGGGTAAACAAAGGTAAACGGGAAAGCTCGACATGGTTAATCCTAAAGGTAATGTAAGGTTTACGGGAAACACAACACAAAGAACAAGGCTAACACAAAGGGTTTTCTAAGTGCCTCTATTACTTCTAGACAATTTCGCAAGTTCATGGTCTTAACAAGCATTCTAGTGACAAGTTCTATATTACACATGACATCCGGCTCACTCCTACATCCGAATTGAACAAATATATAACAATTTCAAGGCTCAAATATGCTCACGTAGCGGAAGGAATGGGTAAAAGTGTGAAAACTATCGCAAGTCACCGTGCCAAATGCCCAGGTCAGAATTTCCACAGAATGTTCGCAGCTTTGTCGTTTTGTCCGGAAAGTCCTCGTTTTCAATATCATCTTCCCTGGTATGCTGTTTTAGGCCTGTAAACAAAAGTATACCTGATTAAGTATCCGAATAACGGTTTTACGGCCGAAAACGCATAAAATGGGGATAAAATGGGGGACTAAAATATGTATAAATTGGTGAATATCACAAGGCTTGCGTTAGCCGCGATTGCGAATATACTTGTCCCTTTAAACCCGAATCCAATCCTAAGCCCTTATCATGTGAATTTAATTTAAGTGCGGTCAATCCACCTAGGGTCTCACACTAGAATTTACGGTCCACCTACTCCCACCTCAAGCTTATAGGACTAAAGGAACGATCACTGGACCAATTCCTAACCGTCTTATATCAAAACCAAGAGAGTTTACAATCATATTTTTTTTCTTTTTTCCATTTTTTTTTCGCTTTTCTTTTTTTCTTTCTTTCTTTTTCATGAGCGTAGACGATGTTTTCCCTAACCAAGAGGCAATCCGGCTGTAGAGTCGCTATCCCCAACTCGGATTACTTGAGCTTCGGTACTTTTTTCTTTTGCTTTGCACGGTCGATTTCACACACCCTAGCTGTAATTCGGTTGTAGAGTCACTATCCCCAACCCAAACTACATAGGAATGCATTACTTTCATTTAGTTTCTAGCTCACTTTTTATTCTATTTTTTTCATATTTTTCGCATGATCACAAACTCTAACAGTTTTAACTTATAACGGTGCCCCTTATACTATTTTCGGCAGTTTTAATTTCCCATATCTCCCAGGCGAAAACCCACTAGCAGACCGACAATTAAGGTATATTAGATCAAAGGGACTTAAAACCAAACCCGGGCCTATCCACATATCCTTAACTAGACGCAAGCTCGATTTATTAAAATCTCATATTATTATTATTCGAACCCAAGCAAAAATTCACCTTTTCTATCATTTTCCGTTTTATTTATGCAAACTTCTCATATCGAAAGACATTTTTCTGTTTTTTTTTTCAATTTTTTTTGGATTTTTTCAATTTTCAATTTTTTGTATTTTTTTTTAATATAAGACTCGATTATTTACATGTATCCCATCCCCACACTTGAAGATTGCATTGTCCCTAATGCAAGAATGGAAATACGACTCAACTACCTAAACAACTACTAGACTACTAACGAACTAACTAAATAAATAACGACTAACGACGAAATAAATAAAAAAATACAACAACAAAAAAAGGGAAACGACTTAGCTGATATGTGAGACTGTCAAAGTGCCAGTCATTTCCACATAAGCCCTCCAATTCGAAACGCGCTCAGCAAACAACTCTAATCTCGGACACGCGAACGAAAGCGGCTAACAAAATCAACCTATCTGAATCAAGCAAACTACCAAAACATATGATCACATATATCTATCAAAATCATCAGTAGTTCATCAGTTCCATCACATCAACCAACCCAGCCATCCCTAACCAACCTGTTTAAAGTGTATGAATATCAATACAGACAAAAAGTGAGGATCAAAACAACACAAAATAAAAAAAAATCAGCAAAAGATATAATCGTCAGCTGCTGCTCTGCATCCTCGTGCCATCCCCACACTACTCCTCACTATCCACTATCGGACTCGTGACTGCTCTCCTCAAATACCTGAAATGGAGGCTCCGGATCAACCTGTGCACCAACATCAGCCTGGCCCTCCTGCTGACCACTTGTCCGGAAATAATCCGGAATCCTCATGCTGTGAACGGTCATCATATAACGAAAAGCATCATCCTGCCTCGACTAACCTATCTGAAGTGCCTCAATCAAATGCTCCAGCCTGTCAAATCTCTACTCCACATAGCCAGAGAGTGACTCCAAAGTAAGAGGCTCAGGTAGAGGCTGTCTCCTCGGGTACTGACGTGCTGGCCGCTCGTGTCTCTGCGGTGGCTGCTGCCTATGTGTGGGCTCAATTTGAATCATGACATCCTCATATGGATGTCCCTGTGGCGGCTGAACCTGTAGACCCTGTTTGATCGGCTCCCAACCGTAGGGCTCCTGCTCTGACACTATGCCTGCCTTCTGCAGCTCTTGCAACCCAAACATCATCGTCTAGGCCCCCTCATGTAAAAATTCAGGGAGATATTTGTCAAATACCCCCAAATTTGTTACAATCTTAGTAATGTAGGGACCCATATCCAAACCAGCCCGATGACCACCTCGACGACCTCTACTAAACGAATCTGCTAAGACCGTAGCCAGATTCATCTCCCTCTTCTGCACTCTACACATCAAAATAAACAGCTCGATCCAGTTCGCCTTGTTCTCCCCCGACTTCCGACCCACTAGTGTAGTAGACAAGATTTTCAGCACATATCTATACACCGGATTATGAACCAATGTGATCAGATTCGAAGACGCAAACGGACGATCAGAAATCGTACTCCAAAACTCTCTCAACTCAGTCCCACCGACACTATAATCCCTAGGCTTATTATACGCACCCCTCAAGCAAGTAGCAAACCCCGGCCTCTTCGCCTCCTCTTCGGTATACAACCCCGAAACTATAGGAAACCGTGCCATATTCATTTCATACACTTGCCTTCCAAAACTAAATGACACAGCTGTGCCCTGCTTGGACGTACCCTCCTTATGCACCCAAGTGCTATGGAACTCTAGCACTAGCTCCTCATACTGAGGCTGTATACAATCCAAAGCATCAATCAATCTTTGACCCAAAAGGTCCCTCACTTCCTGCTCTGAGCCTATTTCACTTAACCACCTCCAATTGATAACCCGGTGCTGAAGTAGCTCAGTATCTTTCAATTTTTCAAATTTGTTCCATTCTGGTGAATCTAGCTTAAACTTCAGAATCGGGTGATTCGCTACTACATGCATTTTCTGATCCGGAATAAAGTTAAAATCTGTTCGACATTTGATTTTTCTCAATTTCGGATCGTCGGCCGCTATTTGAATAATCGGTGTTTCTTGAGGAACCGGATCCTGCTGAGGTGCCGACTGACCCGCTCTTGTTTTTCTACCTTTTCCTCGGCGAGAACTACTAGCCATGCCTGCAAAACAGATAAATTTCAAGACAAAACAAGCAGACAGTCAGTAAATAACAACTATTTTTGGTATTTTTAATTTTATAATTTTTTTTGAATTTATATATATATATATATTTTTTTTTTTGGATTTTTTATAATTTTTCGAAAAAATAAAGAATAGCCGTATAGCATTTCATTCGCGGCTACTTCTAACACAAGCGGGTTACTATTTACAATTGCTAAGTGGTAGTTAAACTCGCCCGAATGGAGATTGAGTACGGGCGAGCTTAAACCACTTGTACGTGCAAGTAAACCCAAACAATACTAAACACTACTCAAACTATGCTAAACGACACAAAGACGACGCGAAAACACTAAACTAGACTCAATGTACACTACCCCCCATCGGCACTTTTAATTGTCCCAATTAAGAGCCAAAGTGCCGAACATTTACATTGAAGTCCAACTCGCGCTTGAAATGTATTTACTTTTTAGATGGTTGAAAACAAATTTGGCGTCGAAAGATTCCGCCTAGTGAAAGGAGGTTTCTTTCGAAAGCAAAAATTTAATTTTCATGCGCAAAATCGAACCTTCAATTCAATGTATCATACCAACCCATTCAAATATCTAGCAATCAATTTCAACACCAACCCGACTACCAAAACCAATCCCAATCAACTACATTTATTATCCCAAACCGACACCACCCAAGACCTATGTACTTTGAAACAAAAATCAAATTCCATTTCGAAGTAGTCATATAAACCCAAACCAAGCAAAACTCAACTGATACAAGCAAATGCAATCAATTATGGACTTGATACACAAGACGTGTAAACCAACCCACATTAAAAACATAAGACAAAAGACTAAACGACACAAGACTCAAACCTAACCCGGACAAAAACTCGACCACTAACGGACTCACAAAAACCACTGAACTGACCATACACTTATTCGAAGATGGACTCGCATAAAACCACTTAACCGACACTTTAAACTTGATTCCACATCTCTTCAAAACTGAACTCGACTCACACCCATACTATACTCAAGCTAACACGATTCACCAAACGAACAGACTCGACCAACTAACAAGACGAGACCTAATGAGGACCTACTCGACACACAAGACCACACACAGATACAACTGACTGATTAGAACCCACTCGGAACACACGACTTGACTGACCCGACATATGTGTCACAACCCCCGATCCCTGTTCCCCGGGAACGGGCGGATGTGAACTCAGAGTGTGGTGGTATCAGTTTGTTTATTCTCGCAGCGGAATTTACATCAGGACCGTAGTTAGGAAATGATTATCAGAGTAAACCCACCATAATTAATATTAATAAACACATGGGTAAAACCCAAGTTTCTTATTACAATACATTTATAGGGACACACCCTATTTTATTTAATTTAAAACATTGTTTCTTAGATAACTTTTATAGCCACTTATTTTCCAAGCCGTCAGTGCTCTCGAGCTGGCTTTTTCCCAGTTGGCTTTCACAATGTGTTACCTGAAACATGTTTTAAAAATATTTTGTCAGCGGGAAATACTGGTGAGTGAATACCAGTTTAATCAAGAAACATTTTATCAATTAACACAGTATTGAGAGCGATCACATTGTTTATTTCTACCCAATTACTCAATCAGTACTGTCAATCCTTGACTTGTGGGTCATATTACGCATTGGCTACTCGTCGTCCAATGGTAACGTACTGTCATTCCGACTTACTACTCGCAAGTAATAATTTTGTATACAAAACCCCAAATACCGGCAGTAATTGAAGAACTACAAAGACTCACATACTGCTTAATCGCATTGTAAAACATTTAAGGTTTTGTAAAACATTCCAAAAACATTATCAAAAAGAGGATAAACTCGCATTGCTGTCTTAGGCTTTTCGTAAGGGTTTCCTGGCTATAATCTATAATTTACACAAATGTACATTGATTAGTACCATAACCCTTTTAAATTATTAATGATACCCTCCCCGAGACGGCATTCCAACAACTACGTCGGGCAGAACCACGACAGTTGTTACGGAACCCTAAATCAATCGGGCAGTGTAACTATTATAAAACCGGGGTTATAATACTTACAATGGAGCAGAACCTCGCTAATTAGGGGTATAATACCCAAATATTATGTCTCTACTACAGAAATTCGAGATTGAGATTGAAATGTGACGACGGAAATCGTAATCTGATGCTATCTATTTATAGTTGTGAAATCTGGTCCTCACGCGGCCCGCGTAAAAGACAAGGTAACCTTACGCGGCCCGCGTCAACACCAGTCAACACTATAGCTTAGCTGAGTCGTTGAGTAGGTCCGCCATGATGTCGACACGTGTCGGCCTCTGGTGTAATCGCATGTTATGAGTCTGCGCGGCCCGCATGAACTTACCAAAACTCTTACGCGGCCCGCATGAACTAAAGAAGTCAGTGGAGTCCAATCTGGTCTTAATACGAGCCGCGTGAAGTTGAGGTGAGGTCTTACGCGGCCCGCCTCAGCTTATAATTCAGATTTTTATTTTATTTTATATACTATAACATAACTAGGGCTCGGTTTTCACATACGGGGTATAATATAAAACATATTGGGACATTTTATAATATACTAAGGCGTCTAAAATATTTATGAGAGCGATGGTTTTACCGAGGGTTGTTACATTCTCCCCACCTTACTTTAGAGCTCGTCCTCGAGATCTACTGAAACAAGTGCGGATATTTCCTCTTCATTTCTGACTCGAGTTCCCATGTGTACTCAGGTCCTCTTTTGGAGTCCCACTTCACTTTGACTATAACTAGTCTCTTATGTTTGAGATTCTTGACTTTCCTATCTTCAATCTGTAGAGGCCTTTCTACAAACTTGAGTTGTTCATTTACCTCTATATCCTTAAGTGGAACTATCAGTGATTCATCAGCTAAACACTTTTTGAGATTAGATACATGAAACACATCATGTATTCCTGCCATTTCCTCTGGCAGTTGTAACTGATAGGCTACAGGACCTATTTTTCTAATAATCTTGAAAGGTCCAACATACCTGGGACTTAACTTCCCTCGTTTGATGAATCTTACCACTCCTTTCCAAGGAGAGACTTTCAATAATACTTTATCTCCTACCTGAAATTCCAATGGCTTGCGTCGGTTATTAGCATAGCTCTTTTGTCGATCACGTGCAGCTTTCAGTCGTTCCTTGACTTGAATAATCTTGTTAGTTGTTTCTTGCACTATCTCAGGTCCAGATAATTGTTGTTCCCCAATTTCTGCCCAACAGACTGGGGTTCGACACTTTCGTCCATAAAGTGCTTCGAATGGTGCAGCATTGATACTTGTGTGATAACTATTATTATAAGAAAATTCTATTAAAGGTAAGTGATCGTCCCAATTACCTCCAAAATTGATTACACAAGCTCTAAGCATATCTTCCATTGTCTGAATTGTTCTTTCACTTTGTCCATCTGTTTGTGGATGATAAGCCGTACTTAGTTTTAACTTGGTTCCCATTGCCTTTTGGAAACTTGACCAAAAATGAGATGTAAATCGACTATCTCTGTCATAAACAATTGATAAAGGAATACCATGTAAAGAAACAATTTCATTTACATACAATTTAGATAATTGTTCCATACTAATTGTTTCCTTCATTGGTAGAAAATGAGCTGACTTAGTTAATCTGTCTACAATCACCCAGATTGTATCATTTCCTTTCCTAGTTTTGGGTAATTTAGTAACAAAATCCATTGTTATTAATTCCCATTTCCACACTGGCATTTCTAATTGCTGTAACAAACCCGAGGGTTTCTGATGTTCAGCTTTAACTTGTGAACAAGTTAAACATTTAGAAACATAGGTTGCTATGTCCTTTTTCATTCCTATCCACCAGAAATTTTTCCTTAAATCCTGGTACATTTTATTACTTCCTGGATGCATTGTATACTTAGACTTATGGGCTTCTTCTAATATACGGTTACGCAGGTTTCCTAATTTAGGTATCCACATTATCTTTTTATGGAATCTCCAAATTCCATCTGTTCCTTGTTCCAATTCTTTTAGCATACCTTTTAATTTTTCAGTATCATCCTTGATTACTGATTCTTGTGCTTCTCTTATTTGTTCATTTAAATCTACTTGTAGATTTAATTTAAGAGAACGTACCCTTTTTGGTTTTTCATGATACTTTCGACTTAAAGCATCTGCCACTATATTTGCTTTTCCTTCATGATACTGGATATCACAGTCATAATCACTAAGAAATTCCATCCAGCGTCTTTGTCTCATATTCAACTCTTTCTGTCTGAAAACATACCTTAAACTTTTGTGATCAGTAAATATGGTAAACTTACTACCATAAAGGTAATGTCTCCAAATTTTAAGAGCAAAAATTATAGCTCCTAATTCTAAATCATGGGTTGAATAATTCTCTTCATGATTCTTAAGTTGTCTAGATGCATAAGCTATAACCTTCTGCCGTTGCATCAACACACATCCATAACCTAATTTGGAAGCATCACAATAGACTACAAAGTCTTCAGTTCCTTCTGGTAATGCTAATATAGGTGTATGGGTCAATCTTTGCTTAAGGATTCTAAAGGCTTCTTCTTGTTTTATTCCTCAATCAAACTTAACAGATTTAATGGTTAGCTTAGTTAAAGGAATGGCTATTCTAGAAAAATCTTTAATAAATCTTCTATAATAACCGGCTAATCCTAAGAAACTTCTAACCTCAGTTGGTGATTCAGGGGTTTTCCATTTAGTAATTGCCTCAATTTTTGTTGGATCTACATGAATTCCTTCATGATTAACTAGGTGTCCAAGGAATTGTACCTGTTCTAACCAAAATTCACACTTAGAAAATTAAGCATAAAGCTTTTCCTTTCTTAACAAACTTAAAAGTATGTGCAAATGTCTTGCATGATCCTCTTTATTCTTAGAATAAATTAGAATATCATCTATGAATAAAATTATGAATTTATCCAAATATGGCTTACATATTCGGTTCATCATGTCCATAAATGCAGCTGGGGCATTGGTTAAACCAAATGGCATGACAGTAAATTCATAATGACCATACCTCGTTCTAAATGCGGTTTTAGGAATGTCCTCTTCCTGTACCTTTAATTGATGATATCCTGACCTTAAGTCGATTTTAGAGAAATATCGAGCTCCTTGCAGCTGATCAAATAAATCATCGATTCTTGGTAATGGGTACCGATTCTTAATCGTGACCTTGTTTAATTCACGGTAGTCAATGCAAATACGCATTGATCCGTCCTTCTTTTTAACAAACAATATCGGCGCTCCCCATGGCGATGAACTTGGCTGTATAAATCATTTCTCCGACAATTCGTCTAATTGTTTCTTTAATTCTTGCATTTCCGCAGGTGCCAACCGATAAGGTGCTTTGGCAATTGGTGATGTTCCTGGTAGCAAATGAATTCTGAATTCAACTTCTCTGTCTGGAGGTAGTCCTGGTAATTCTTCTGGAAAAACATCTGAAAACTGAGATATTACTGGAATATCTTTTAGTTCTTTTCCTTTAGTGTTAGTGATTATAGAAATCAAATACACTATAGAACCTTTTCTTATACAACTTGCAGTTTTCATCACAGATATGAATTTTGTAGTTCTAAAGGGCTTATCTCCTTTAATTGTGATCGTTTTACCTTTCGGTGAATTTACTTGGATTAACTTTTGATCACATAAAATATTGGCTTTATTGGCTATTAACCAATCCATTCCTAACACAATATCAAATCCTACCATATTCATGGGATATAGGTTTGCAATAAATTTCTTATTTGAAATTTCTATTCTTGCTCCCTGCAAGATTTCAGAAATTCTAACAGTTTCTCCATTGGCTGTCTCTACTATGCATTCTAGTGGTAGTTTAGTTAATGACTGATTTAGAAATTTGGAAAATGATGTATTAATAAAACTTTGGTTTGCACCAGAGTTAAATAATACTTTAGCAAAGACATCATTAACTAAAAACGTACCAGCTATGACATCTGGGATCATCTTGGCTTCTTCTGCAGTCAGAACAAATGCTCTAGCATTTTTAGTATTCTTGTTATCTGTAGCTGGAGTTAATTTTGGGCAGTTTGGCTTGATGTGACCTTGTTCTCCGCAGTTGTAGCATATTCTGCTGTTTTTCTTCCTGCAGTTTTCTTCCTTGTGTCCCGACATTTTGCAAAAGTTACAGTACACAGAGCATTTTCCTGAATGCTTTCTTTTGCAATTCCTACAGTAAGGTGCAGAGGTAGAACTTACATTTTTCCCACGGTTAGAATTTCCAGAACGAAATTCTTGAGTCAATTTCTGGGTTAGATTCCTCCTTTGATCCTCTTCTCTGGTACGGACTAACTCATCAGTCAAGGTATTGGCTAATTCTACAGCTTCTTCTATGGTTTGAGGTCTAGCTGCCTTGACTACGTGTCTAATCTCTCCAATTAATCCCCAAATATAACGGGAGATTAACACTGGTTCTGGTGAAGCAAGAGTTGGCACTATTCTAGCATATTCAAAGAATAACTTTGTGTACCCTTTGCTATCCACACCAGTCATCCTAAGGTTTAGGAATTTATTTGCTATCTGTTCTTTTTCATTAGGTGGGCAGAATTTCCTTTCTACCTTGTTTTTAAATTCTTCCCATTCCATATTATAGGTTTGATCACTTCCTCTTGTCTGGAAAATAGTGTTCCACCATTCTAGGGCTGCATTCTTAAATAGATTAGAAGCAAACAGTATCTTATCTTCTTCAGCACACTTGCTTATCCTTAAGACTGCCTCAGTTTTCTCTATCCAGCGTAATGTTGCAATGGCCCCTTCATTGCCCGAGAATTCCATTGGTTTACAAGACCAGAATTCTTTATAAGAACAACCGTTAGGCACGGTTCTTCTTCTTTTGGGAATAGGCATTTGAAGTATCGGTCCATTGTTCACGCTGTTTTCTGGTTCAAGTGGTCGCTTACTGCTATGTTTACTTTTGTTATCAACATCCTTAACAGTTTGAAGTATAAATGGCATAGCATCTATAATTCCCTGTGCTACTATGTGTTGGATAGCACTATTATCCACTTGGTTTCCATTGTTATTGACACTCGGATTATCATTAACCACGTTAATGTTACTCTGGTTATCGTTATTCAGATTTCCTTGATTTCCTTCGTCGGCCATCTGAATTTTAAACATTTATTCCATATTAATATCACAAGATAGTAAGTAATATAGTTGATCACATGACACACAATCTAACCAAAAACGTAGATCATTGCTACTTTACTCTTTTCATATACTTATGCATCTATTACACACTAGTACAGAAATAAAGATTACAATACCAACAGAAATAAAATAGTAATATGCATCCGTACACACATATTTTTATTTTATTTTTATTATTATTACTACCGCTTCCTCCATTCTAACATTCATGGATATGGATTTATCCAAAAATCCATATTGCGTTCATCGTATTTCCATACGAGACGCTCTCCCACCTGACGCATCCTCTCACTGCTTTCTAAAATGTCCTCCCCGAAAGTCCTAAGTTCTTGAACGTTTTCTGCACTCATTGGGGGTACAGGTTCTCGGACTGGGTTTGGAATATGGGGTGCGTTTTCCTGATATGGGGGTGACAGTTCATGAAATTGGTAAGGATCCTCTAAAATTTCCCTAATATAATCATCTTGGTAATAGGGATCTAAAGGGTCCATACCTGGGTAGACTTCTATGTTCTGTATGGGTGGATAATCCTGGATAGGGTAACGTTGCACAAAGTCCCTATTATCGTCCCACCAGGGGTCGTAATTCGGGTCTAGTGGGTTTGGTGCAGGTACCCTTGGGATTTCTTCTGGATTAAAGTCGTGCATCTCTACTTGGTTTTCTTGATTTTCTATTTCCATGGGCTGTTCTGGGTTTTGTGGTTGTGGGGCTACTAGTTGTTCCAGACCTGGGTTAGCAGCAGTCGTAGCTAAGATATGAAATTTAGCTAGGCTTCTATTTAACATATCTTGAGTATGGGCATCTGTCTCTCTCTTAATAGCTGCTAAAGCCCTTTGTTGTTGCAATTTTCGCATTCTCTTCCTACGAGCAAAAGCTTCTTTACTGAACCATCCTCGTTTCTTAGTAGGAAATGGTTCTTCAGATTGAGCTCTAAAAGCAAATATTCCGTCTTCCTGATCAGCAACATACCCCGAGAGGGCAGGCTGTGATGATGTACCTTCACTCCTAGGTGAATCAGCTAACTGACGATTCACATCTGATGGTCCTTGATCACTCATACTGAAAACTAACAGATAGTCAAATAAAACATAACACATAATTACAGTTATGCATGTATTTCCTTATTTTATTTCCTAACATTAATTCAAAATTTAAGTGTCAGCAGAACACTTCTTTGGCTCAGACCAGTGGCTAGGCTCTGATACCACCTTCTGTCACAACCCCCGATCCCTGTTCCCCGGGAACGGGCGGACGTGAACTCAGAGTGTGGTGGTATCAGTTTGTTTATTCTCGCAGCGGAATTTACATCAGGACCGTAGTTAGGAAATGATTATCAGAGTAAAACCACCATAATTAATATTAATAAACACATGGGTAAAACCCAAGTTTCTTATTACAATACATTTATAGGGACACACCCTATTTTATTTAATTTAAAACATTGTTTCTTAGATAACTTTTATAGCCACTTATTTTCCAAGCCGTCAGTGCTCTCGAGCTGGCTTTTTCCCAGTTGGCTTTCACATTGTGTTACCTGAAACATGTTTTAAAAATATTTTGTCAGCGGGAAATACTGGTGAGTGAATACCAGTTTAATCAAGAAACATTTTATCAATTAACACAGTATTGAGAGCGGTCACATTGTTTATTTCTACCCAATTACTCAATCAGTACTGTCAATCCTTGACTTGTGGGTCATATTACGCATTGGCTACTCGTCGTCCAATGGTAACGTACTGTCATTCCGACTTACTACTCGCAAGTAATAATTTTGTATACAAAATCCCAAATACCGGCAGTAATTGAAGAACTACAAAGACTCACATACTGCTTAATCGCATTGTAAAACATTTAAGGTTTTGTAAAACATTCCAAAAACATTATCAAAAAGAGGATAAACTCACATTGCTGTCTTAGGCTTTTCGTAAGGGTTTCCTGGCTATAATCTATAATTTACACAAATGTACATTGATTAGTACCATAACCCTTTTAAATTATTAATGATACCCTCCCCGAGACGGCATTCCAACAACTACGTCAGGCAGAACCACGACAGTTGTTACGGAACCCTAAATCAATCGGGCAGTGTAACTATTATAAAACCGGGGTTATAATACTTACAATGGAGCAGAACCTCGCTAATTAGGGGTATAATACCCAAATATTATGTCTCTACTACAGAAATTCGAGATTGAGATTGAAATGTGAGCGACGGAAATCGTAATCTGATGCTATCTATTTATAGTTGTGAAATCTGGTCCTCACGCGGCCCGCGTAAAAGACAAGGTAACCTTACGCGGCCCGCGTCAACACCAGTCAACACTATAGCTTAGCTGAGTCGTTGAGTAGGTCCGCCATGATGTCGACACGTGTCGGCCTCTGGTGTAATCGAATGTTATGAGTCCACGCGACCCGCATGAACTTACCAAAACTCTTACGCGGCCCGCATGAACTAAAGAAGTCAGCGGAGTCCAATATGGTCTTAATACGGCCCGCGTGAAGTTGAGGTGAGGTCTTATGCGGCCCGCCTCAGCTTATAATTCAGATTTTTATTTTATTTTATATACTATAACATAACTAGGGCTCGGTTTTCACATACGGGGTATAATATAAAACATATTGGGACATTTTATAATATACTAAGGCGTCTAAAATATTTATGAGAGCGATGGTTTTACCGAGGGTTGTTACAATATGGACTCAATCAACTGACCTACTAACTGACTAAACACTTACTCGAGTCTACCTTTACAATACTGACCATGAAAATGATTCAACCAAAGCAAACTCAACAAGTGTTCGGAACCGACTTGACACAAATAACTTGCAACCAACTCTAATCAGCAAATAGAGAAGAGAATAATGAGGATCAACATACCTGAATCGACGAAAAGTGCAAGAAAAATCGTAACTTTTGTGCCAAGCGAGTCCCAAATCGAAGCCGATACGACGGCCGGATAGCAATTTGTTTATGGGGGTTTTGTTTGTTGGGTGAATCCGATCACGGGAGTGGTGTTGGTATGAATTCCGGTGGTTGCTTGGTGATTGAACGGAGGAGATATGGTGGGTGAAGGGTGTTCGGCGATGGGGATGAAGGAGACAAAAGGGTTTGGGTGTTTTAGGTATTTGGGATAACTGGTAGGTCAAAAAAAACTTTATGTTCGTTTATCAGGTGCTGGCGACGCGCGAGGAGTGAGGTGGGGGTCCGTGGCGTGGCGCGAAGATGGGGGTCAGTGCAAAAGGGTTCGGCTTGTTGGGGGTTCAAACCATTTAAAGGGTTCAAAATGGTGTTTTGTTGAACTATATGGTGGCGCTGTGGCACCAAGTAGTATGCTTGGTGGTGGCGCGACGCGAGCAACGATTTTGAACAGAAGGTTGCGTAAAAATTTGAGTTTTTTGCCTTAGAATTTTTTCTAACTTTTTCTAGACTTTCCCCAAACAATCCCAAAATTTTTCTAAGTATGGGACTTACCTAGAATGAATTTTTCCTCGCGTTTTCAGCTCCTCAAAGGTACGTTTCCTGCAAATTGACTCACAAACGCAAAACACAAACACGAAAAACTACGAAAAATAACGAAATTTACAAACGGTACACACTCTACAAACGAAGCTTTTCGCACTCACTGCTCGGTGAAGGTGGGTGGGTCCTCGAGAGGAATTTCTTCCTCTTCGGTAGTATCAATGGACCTCCCAAGTAATGTTTCAATCTATGACCGTTTACCTTCCACACACCTTTGTCGACTTCATCGTATAACTCAACCGTACCGTATGGAAACACTTCCCTAACTACGTACGGTCCACTCCACCTTGATTTCAACTTTCCTGCTATCAATTTCAACCTCGAATTGAATAGAAGCACCTTATCACCTACCTTAAACTCCTTCAATCCCCGCAATCTCCTATCATGCAACGCCTTAGTTTTTTCCTTGATACTCCAAGATCTTTCATAGGCGGCATCCCTCAAAGCTTCCAACTCATGAATTTGGAAGAATCTCCTTCTAGCGGCTTCGGTAAGGTCAAGGTTAACGGTTTTCAAAGCCCACAAAGCCCTATGCTCTAACTCTACCGGAAGATGGCACGCCTTGCCATACATAATCATAAAGGGTGTTGTTCCTAACGGTGTTTTGTAGGCGGTGCGGAATGCCCACAAAGCGTCGTCGAGCTTTTCCGACCAATCCTTCCTACTTTTTCCTACCATTTTCTCTAAGATTCTCATCACCCCTCGGTTAGCATTCTCTACTTGGCCACTAGTTTGCGGGTGGTATGCGGTGGAAAGACGATGATTGACACCGTAGCGAGCAAGTGCTTTTTCCATGGCGGAATTGCAAAAATGCGTACCACGGTCACTTATTATAGCTTTAGGAACTCCAAAACGTGTGAACAACTTTTTAAGGAACCTCACCACCACTCGGGCATCATTAGTGGGCAAAGCTTGAGCTTCCACCCACTTTGAGACGTAGTCAATGGCCACGAGGATGTACCTATTCCCACTCGATGAGGGGAAAGGTCCCATGAAATCAATACCCCAAACGTCAAAGATTTCAAGAACTTGGATGGGATTTTGGGGCATTTCATCCTTGGATGAGATGTTGTCGGTACGTTGGCAACGGTCACATGTTCTAACAAACTCTATTGCATCTTTCACTACTGTTGGCCAATAGAAGCCACTATCAAAAACCTTATGTGCCGTCACATTTGCCCCGTGATGGCCTCCCGTTAAACCCTCGTGCACATGTTTAAGGATGTCTAACCCATCCTCCTTTGAAACACATCTCCTAAGCACTCTATCTCCACCTATTCTAAATAGGTACGGGTCATCCCAAATGTACTTCCTAGCATCCCTAAGAAGCTTTTTCTTTTGTTGACATGACATACCCCTCACAAGATCTCCGGTCGCTAAATAATTTGCCAAATCCGAGAACCATGGCAAACCCTCTACCTCGGCACTAACAAAGTCTATGGTTTCATGAGGAAAAGGGTCTCCTATGGAATCCTCACGAACCTCCTCTCTCTTTGGATCCTCTAAACGTGACAAATGGTCGGCAGCCACGTTTTTCGCTCCCTTTTTATCCTTAATTTCGATATCGAACTCGGAGAGCAAAAGAATCCATCTAATAAGACGTGGCTTCGCGTCCTTCTTTTGGAATAGAAAGCGCAAAGCGGCATGGTCGGTGAATACGGTGGTTTTGGAGAGCACGAGATACGAGCGAAACTTATCAAACGCAAACACTACGGCTAAGAGCTCTTTTTCCGTGGTGGTATAGTTCTCTTGAGCATCATTTAAAGTTTTGCTCGCATAGTAGATTGGATGAAAGTGTTTGTCGACTCTTTGAAGTAGGACAGCACCTACGGCATAATCGCTTGCGTCGCACATGAGCTCGAAAGGCAAGCTCCAATTGGGCGAAACAAGTATAGGGGCACTAACGAGTTTTTCTTTCAAGAAATCAAACGCCTTGATGCACTCTTCGTCGAAAATGAAAGGCACATCTTTCTCTAAAAGTCGGGTCATGGGGCGCGTAATCTTAGAAAAATCCTTGATGAAACACCTATAAAAGCCCGCATGACCTAGAAAGCTTCTAACGGACTTGACACTAGTAGGTGGAGGCAATCTACTTATGGTATCTATCTTGGCCCTATCCACCTCTATACCTTCTCTAGACACCTCGTGTCCTAAACCTATCACTTCCATCACCATAAAGTGACACTTCTCCCAATTCAACATAAGATTTGTTTCTATGCACCTCTTAAGCATCCTATTAAGATTTACAAGACATTGTTCAAAAGTGGTGCCATAAACCGAGAAGTCATCCATGAAAACCTCCATGGAAGTCTCAAGCATGTCTTGGAATATAGCAACCATGCATCTTTGGAAAGTAGCCGGAGCGTTGCATAACCCGAAAGGCATGCGGCGATACGCATAAGTGTCGTAAGGGCATGTGAACGTCGTTTTATCTTGATCCTCTGGGGAGATGGGGATCTGAAAATAACCCGAAAATCCATCGAGAAAACAATAGACTTGTTGACCCGCTAGACGCTCCAACATTTGGTCAATGAATGGCAAGGGGAAATGGTCTTTCCGGGTGGCGTCGTTTAACTTTCGGTAGTCTATGCATACACGTCAACCGGTAACGGTACGAGAAAGGATTAATTCGTTCTTTTCATTCATGATCACTGTCATCTCACCCTTTTTTGGGATGACTTGGGTCGGACTAACCCATGGTGAATCGGAAATAGGGTTAATCACCCCGGCATCTAACAACTTTAGCACTTCCTTCTTAACAACCTCTTGCATGTTCGGATTTAGGCGTCGTTGAGGTTGCACCACCGGCTTATAGTCATCTTCCATGAGTATCCGGTGGGTACAATAGGCGGGGCTTATGCCCTTGATATCCGAAAGACGCCATGCAACGGCTTCCCTATTCTCTCTTAACACCTCTAACAACCTACCCTTCTCTCCCTCCTCTAACTCGGACGAAATAATGACGGGAAAATCGGACCCCTCACCTAAGAACGCATACTCTAAGTGGGACGGGAGAACTTTAAGTTCTAGTGGGGCGGGTTTCTCTATAGGTGTACTCTCAAACTCACTTTTGACCTCACTCAATTCTAGCACTTCGGGGACCCACTCGTTTTCTTCTACTTCCTCACTCTCACTCACAACCTCCTCTACCTTCTCAACTACCTCATTTATCTTACTCTCAACTAGATCGGCTCCACTAATATAGTCAAAACAATGGTCGACACAAGATAAGAAAGACTCTATGAAATAGACCGAATGACAAGGACTACTAAGGTCATCGGAACCACTAGGGTGTTCCATGGAGCGTGCTATCTCGAAAGTAACTCTCTCCTCACCGATTTGAAGTGTAATTTTCTCGTCGAAGACATCGATGATAGCCTTGGCGGTACATAAGAATAGGCGTCCTAAAATGATAGGAACCTTCTCGTCGGCTTCCATATCAAGAACGACAAAGTCTACGGGAAAGACGAATTTATCCACTTTGACTAGAAGGTTTTCAATTATGCCACGTGGATACTTTACGGATCTATCGGCTAGAGATAAAGACATGCGTGTAGGGGACAACTCTCCTAGACCTAACCTCTCATACATGGAATATGGCATTAAGTTTACACTCGCTCCTAGATCGGCTAGGGCTCTTCACTCGGTATCACTCCCAAACAAGCACGGGATGGTGAAAAGGCCCGGATTTGTCAATTTTTCCGGGACCTTGTTCAAGACTACGGCTGAACACCCTCCACTAAGGGGAATGTTAGACACCTCTCCTAACCTATCCTTGCGTTTTAGAAGGTCCTTTATAAATTTTGCATATTTCGACATTGATTGAAGGGCTTCTATGAAAGGGAGGTTGATTCTAAGCTGCTTAAAGATCTCTAAAAATTTCCCGTACTCTTTGGAATAAGTTTGATTTTTAAGGCGGGAAGGGAATGGAGCACGGGAAATATCAACATTAGGTGATGGAAGAACTTGAATGGGCCTTTTTCCTACACTATTCTTACTTGAAGGCCCCCCGGTGTGTGCGGTACTTGCTGGGCTTAACCTAGGTTGCACTTTATCGGGCGCCTCCATTTCAATCTCCTCATCTACGGGGTCCTCATCTTCTACCTCGACACTCTTGGGTCTCACTACCTCTCCTAGGGTCCTACCACTACGGGTCGAAATTGCCTTCAAAGAGCCAGATGGGTTGGGCTTTGTGTTGCCCGAAAATTGACCGGGAGGTCGTTCTTGCAACTGGCGTGCAATATCCCCGACTTGCCTTTGCAGATCTAAGAAATTCGAGTGGTTATTCTTTAAGAATGTGGCGTGTTCTTCTAAGGTACGTTGGGTAGCCTGATCCTTAACCACTAGTTGGGTAAGAAGTTCCTCTATCCTAGATAGACTACTATTTGACCCCTCATTCTTAGATTGAACCTCTTGGTGTGACCCCTCACCTCTGAACTGCCCACCTGAACTAGCAAATTGACCTGTTTGACCTGACCCCCCACCAGAATAGAAACCTGGCCCCCTGCTTTGATATTGACCTGATGGAAAACCAGGGGGTTACCTGAATAGCGATAACTATTTGCACGCCAATTGGAGTTACTATTATTGAAAGGGTTCGTTGGACCCCTATTTTGACCTGCTATGTACTCGACTTATTCTAGGGTGAGTGTTGGGCATTCTATGGTGTCATGTCCACCTCTACAAACTTCGCACCTATCGACATTCTTCTTAATTTCTAGCAACTCTTTGGTGATATAGTCTAGTTGAGATACTACCTTTGAGTCTGATACGACTTGGTTCACTCCTCGAGAAGATGAGGAAGTAATCACAGGATTGGAATTCCTGCTGGTAGCACTATGATCTATATCAGCATGAGCAAAGCTCTCAAAGAGATCATTGCAGTCAGCCACAGTTTTCTTTCCCATTAGATGGCCTCCTGCAGATGTGTCGAACCGGGCCTTGCACTCAGGGGTAAGACCATTGTAAAATTTTTCTACTAAAGCCCAATCCGACAGCCCATGTTGGGAACAACATGAGAGTAAAGTTTGAAACCTCTCCCATGCTAAGTGATATGGTTCATCAGGTTCCATTCTGAATGAATGGATCTGATCTCGAAGGCGAGAGGCCTTCGCAGGTGGGAAATACTTAGCAAGGAAGGCATCCCTAAGTCCAGCCCAAGTAGTGTAAGTACCTGCTGGCTGCGAGTCAAGCCATGTGGCTGCGCGGCCAGCAAGCGAAAAGGGGAAGACTTGGAGAAAGCGGGCATCAAGATTAACACCTTCGATGCCGAAGGTGCTACACAGACGGGTGAGACGGTTGATATATGCAGGCGCATCCTCATCATCACGACCGTGGAACTGACAAGAGTTGTTAATAGCGGTCATGATGTATGAGGGAATTTGCCAGGACTTGTCATTGGTGATTTCAGGGATGGTGATGGGTGAATTTGCGGTGAAACCTGAGGTGGAACGCTGGTGAACAGTTTGGTTATCGGCCATTTGGTGAACTGGTGGTGGACTAGGGTGACGGGAGGGTGGTGGGGAATTGTGGGGTGACGACTTCGGGGTGAAGTCGTAGTTCGGTGGTTTAGATTGAAGTGTAGAGTCAGAAGGGGCTGAAGATGAAGTTGAGGATTTTTTTACCTGAAAACTGGGTGTGGAGAAGGAAGACTTGTCGATCGGCGGCTTCACTGGTCCCTACGAACGCGTGTGGGGTATGAACTGCAAAACCGAAGACAAACAAGTAAGACAACTCTAACAAAAGACTTTAAAATAAGAAAAAGACACTAAAATTACTTGGACTCCTACGACTCAAAAACACACAAAAAGCACGTAACGATATCAGTTGAAATCCAAACAAAGTAGTCAACGCAATTGCCAAGAATCCCCGGTAGCGGCGCCAAAAACTTGATGTGGAAAAAGTAGTTCAACTAAATAAACTAAAATAACCCTAAATTAAGACTCAAGTAATAAAAATCTAGACTCTCTAACTTGACTAAACTACTCACCGGCAAGTGAACCGGTCGACTCTAGCAAGGAAAAGTAAGTCCGGATGTCGAACCCACAAGGACTCTAATTTATTACGTTAACGACTTTATTTAAACTAGACACTGACACGACTAAACAATTGTTGTGTTTTAAGGGGGGGGGGGGTTACTAAAATCCTGAAATTGAAATTAAAATGCAATTAAACTAAAACACGAACAAAGACTAAGGTTTGATTCAGATGAGATTAACGACTACCTAGACTTGAATCCAGTTTAACTAGGAATGGACTTCTAACGGTATTATTGTTGTATGGAGCCGGGATCGTAAAATACTAAACCTTAAGGTATTTCAATGCTAAGACTTCCCGACCCTTCTCAGGAAGAAATCTAGGAAACCCTACAAGGCTGTTATGAACACCGACTGTTAGACTTCCTCTCAGTCCTCTAACGACTCTAAAAGTGCCCTAATACGACTATCTACCTCTCAGCACGACAATCTAAGGCAATTCTAGGTTCTAACTTGGTTTACTAGACACAAATGCAATTAGGGAACTAAAATCGACTTCTCTCAAAATCTATCTTAGCTATATATTGCACTGAGACCTAATAACTAACTCGAGCCTCTCAGCGACAAGTTAAGCAGAATATTTAATTCTAATTGTATTTTAATTACTGTTTCTAGGGCTATTGGCCAATTTACCCAAAGATCACCCGAACCCGCAAGGAATCAAATAATCAACACAAATTTATTATGTGAAAGACATTCACCAAAATCTATGTGAAACAGTAAATAATCAACAATCAAAAGTAAATACGCATATGCACCAAATCAGAAATTCTAGAACACTTTACTTTTAAAGATCAATCCATAAACAAACAATAATAACCGTTAAAAGATCCAAAATTTTATCAAACTATCATCTTGCCTAGGTAGTTACAAAGGTTTTAGCCAAGAAACATGTTGTCTAAAATAAACAAATCAAGTTCAAAACAAGAATTCATTGGAAAAATATTGAAATCACGAAATTAAAGAAAACCGGGAGATAAAACCCGAACAATCTTCACTTCCACGCTCCAAGCTTCAGCCGTATGATTCCCGTAAGCTATATCACCCTGAAAGATGTAAAATCTGCTCCAAAAGTCGCCTTAGGGTTTCTTGATTCGTAAGTGTCTCATTAATGATCATTAACTTCCAATAAATACGAAAACCCTAGCAACACACAACAAACTTTCGCCAGCTCACCTCGTCGCGTCGCGCGACGGGGTTCTCCCTTTTTGTTGGCGCGACGCCAGCATCCCCAATATCAGACTTTTCTTGTTACTTGCTAGCGTGACACGAGTGTATGTCCATCTACTAGTGGCGCGAGGCCACAGGCATATTTTCACAGCCTGTCTCGTCCAAAAACTCAGCTTTTCATTCCAAAGACTCTCAAGAATTATTCTAACTCTTTGTGACTTGTTCCAGGACAAAATGTTTCAGCCCTCTAGCTTGTTTCCACTCAATTTTCAGCCAATTAACGTATCAAGACCTGGAAAACCGAACTTTGATCAATAGCGCGTAATTCTAAATAAAACTAAACTACAAATAACGATAAAATATACACGAATAAAGGATGTATTTTGCAATACATCAAGCCCCTTATAAGGAAGTCTTTGTTCCCCTTCACAACCGATGTGGGATGTGACAATCCACCCCCCTTAAGGGGTCCAGCGTCCTTGCAGGACCTGGCACCACCGGTCCGGCCCTGGCTCTGATACCATCTGTAACAGTCCAGCGTAACCGCACCATGATATTATCTGCTTTGGCGGCCAGCACGCCCTAGGCGTCCGCCCCTCATGGTTTTCAAAACGCGTCATGATGGTGAAGGTATCCAGCCCCTTATAAGGAAGCATTTGTTCCCCTTCACAACCGACGTGGGATGTCACAAAAACCCCTCATTGGCCATCATTATTCGATTTCTCCATCGCCACTCACCAAGACGCCAACTAGCTAGGGTTTTGCTTCAATCAGTTCATTCAATTTCAAACTCCGATAAAACAATGGTATGTTTCAGTGGTTAACTATTTATCTTCTCGCTCAGTGAATCTCGATAGAACTAGTTGAGTGTTTTTGTATTCCTTGTTATTTGTTAAATTTTTACTTATGTTTTAATTGGATGAAACCTCAGGGACGAAAACTGCACTTTATTTTGATAACTAGCACCCCCAACGTCACTTTCCTTTATTCTTCTGCGACGCTCGATACTCGCTCGACGTTCGTTCGAAAAATGTTCGAATCGAAAGACGCTCGCTCTAATTTGGCTCGGTTGAAAAAATGCTCGATTCGGTTTGTAAACGAACCGAGCACGAGCAAAGGTCTGATCGGTTCGGTTCGGCTCGTGAACAACCCTATCTCCGACTGCCGGTTGTCCATCTGAAACGACCATGTAGAAGAATCTGCATTTTTTCCGGCCAACAAACACCAACTCAACCATCAAAGAACTCACCATCGGAAGTCGCCGTTATCGGTCATCTTACATTGCCGGAATCTGTCCGGCCCAAATCACCATCACTAAATGCTAGAGAGAGAGTGTTTAGAGAGAAGGTTTAAGGCGAGAGAGAGGAGAGAGAGAGTTTAAAGAGAGTGTGTGTACAAGGTTTTGTTTTGTTTTATTTTTAAATAATATTAAATAAATGTGGTAAAAAGACTAAAATGCCCTCATGTGCAAGGCACATGACCTGATTTAACTAAAAAAATCTAATTGGGTTTAGCCTAAAAGTTAAAACGTGCAAGATTTTGAAACATAAAACACAAAACTTGCAAAGTTTTTCGCTAAAAGACACCACCTGCAAAATGGTGTAAACATAAAGGACAAACTTGTAATTTACTCTTTTAATGGTTTCAAATTCCGATAAACTGACACCGTATCATTACTATACTATACTGAACCAAACAATATCGATACTAGTACCTGTACTTTTTAATAGTTTCAGGTTTCGATATTGTTTCTTTTATACAACTTCGTTTACGACGTTAAGTAAATCAGCTGCCAATACCAATACCGATATCGTGGCGAATCGAACAGATACTGTCCGAACAACATCGGTACGAGTACCTGTTTTATAGTTTTCGACTTTTCGCTCCATGTAAAATACATAATGATTGCTATACCGAATGTCTGCATTGTACCGGTACAATAACGTGGGTGTTTGGCATTCCTTCTCAAAATGACTTATTAACTTATATAAGTCATAAGTGAGAAGTCAGAAATCCTGACTTCTCAAAAATGACTTCTCACACACACAAAATCCTCTAAAATAAGCTAACCCAAACACTCTAAAAACAACTTATTAACTTTTATAAGTTAATAAGTCATAAGTTGCTCCAAAATAAGCTAACCCAAACACCCCCAATGAACCGAACTGATACTAATAGAAAACCCAATAAAGTCCTCGAAAACCCACTAGTTTGTAGAAAAAGAAAAAATAGCTTGACACAATTGTAAATTCTTGGAAAAAAAAGGATGCAAGTTATACACACACTATACATACATATTCACACAGTTATTATACTTGTATCCACCTTATATACTCCTAGAAAATCCCCGATTTCCCTCGCTCTGAATTCGAAACCCTAGCTTTTGATCATCAAATCAATCAAATAATCACCATGATTCCGTTGGCGCAAAGATTATCAACTGAAATTCGGCTGTTGCTCGAGAGCTTGAACGAATCCAACCACGACTCCGTTATTAGCGAACTTTCTCAGGTACATTATGAAGTTTTCTTTTCTTCAAATCATGTATAATTCAGTTTATTTGTATCTGTTTGTTTCTGTGCGAGAGATCTGCTTGAAATTTGAAACCCTAGGTGCTTGATTGTTCCACACGAGTGTAAGTAGAATGCGTATCAAGTGTACTAAAAGTTAGATTACTTGGAATGTTATGAATAAGTGCTGTAGACATGTATATTGTGTTTGATGTAGTTGTCAGGGTGAATGATTTATGATCCAGTTGTGATTGACTTTGTAGTTTAGTTGACTTCGAGAGTTACATGTTTGTTAGGGATTAGGGTTTGCAACACACACACTGACACACAATCGCGCACGATCATTGCAGAACGAACACACGACAGTAGGATTTACGTGGTTCGGTTCCAATAGAAGCCTATGTCATAGGCTGCAACTTGGAATTTATTATTGCTATGCTCTCAACTCTGGTGATGAGGAATTACAACTATAGATACAGATTAGGGTTCAACACTTGTTGAACAAGAAAACATAAACATGCCATAATAAGAGATACATATTAGCTTAATGTACAACCAAATAAGCTTTATTTACAACCACAAGTTGTGTCTGTCTTATCTGCTTTGCATATCAACCTTTTTATCAATTAAGTCTTTCAATATATTCATCCCTTTTACATATTAGCCTCCTAATGGCCCTAGTTTTGACCCGTAAGTATAAAGAGGCACTGCCTCAACCATCTGGTTTTTAGCGCCTCAGACACTCTTTTTAAAATTAAGAATGGGAGTTAATATAAGAGAACGACACAGTCGAACAAACATATCTATTGATGCTTAATAAGTTTGCTCTACATGTTCTAACGTTTTTAGATATAGAAGTATGTGAAATACAAAATATATGTTTTTCTTAAAGAAATGAAAGCTTCAGAGTAAACTTGTAGTTTTAGTTTTTTTCCCTTCTTGATTTAGGTATCTTGTTGCTCTTGTGCATAAAAATATATGAATAAATGTCAGCTATGATTTTGTGCTTGTTCTAAATAATGTTTTATTTGGAGAATCGAACTGCATGCATTCAATGGGTTCTTCTTGTTGACCTTGTGCAGTATGTTGATTACGGAGTAGAGGGAAACATTCTGCTTCTAGAGACATGCTTGGACCACTTTAAAGTTTACGAAAAGGACTTGACAAGTGCTCATCTGGAACCTGTAGTTGCTTCACTTTTTAGAAAATTGTTGGAAAAGCCACAGTTTAGTACTGTATTCTCAACGTCAGTAAGGTCATCAGCAATCACCGAAGAATTTCTAGATAAATTATCTGCTGCTCTACAGTTAACGACAAATGAGAAACTTGGATTTGGTCTTGCTTTGACAGATTCTGAAAATAATGATATCAGAACGACTGGTGAGCTATCTTATTGATTCATGTTCTTCTTAACGCTCTATGTTTGTGCACATATGATAATTATATTGCTGATTGCAGGAAGAAACTTCTGTATGAGGCGGATTGAGGAAATTTGTGTTACTCATGCCTCTCTGCAAACCGCTGACTATGTTCAGGATGTATTGCTGTTTCTTAATAAATCCGAAGCCCTTTCTAAACATGTGGATTCATTTATGCAATTGTTATCTTTGACTCAGTTTGATAAGGATTCGGGGCTTATCTTAGCTCCTCTTCTTTCAGATGAATTCCACAACTCCAAATTATTGAGGTGAATATATGATTTTTGTTGCTTGGGCACACATAGTTATCGATAGCGAGGATAGCGTTCGCTATCACTCACTTTATAGTGTGTCACCCGTATCTCGCAATCTGTTAATTAGCAACTCCACTCCGTGATTATAGCGGGGCGACGAATTCCGGCTCTGGTGCCGCAATTTCTGCTGGAAACCTGCCGAAGAAGAATGACTGCTTGTTTTTGCGTTTTAGCCTTTTAGGGTTAAATAAATTTATATATTTAAACAGTTAACCCTTCTATCTTTCACTACTTCATATTTGGTTCCTAAAACTTGTATAAGTTTACATAAAAAGTGTAAAATTAGTTTGTGTATTTTAACCTTTAATCCCCTCTATTTTCACTAGTTTACATTTGGTCCTTAGACTTATAAATTTATACGTAAAAAGTATAAAATTAACATTATATATACAACAACAACAACAACCATACCCAGTAAAATCCCACAAATAGCAAAGCTACTTATAGGGTCTGGGGAGGGTGGGATGTAGACAGACCTTGCCTCTATCCATAGGGATAGAGAGGCTGCTTCCAGAGAGACCCTCGGCTCGAAAACGAATAGCATACCAACACACCAAGTCAAAGAATCTATAAATAAGAAGTCAACCATACCAAGAAAGTGGTCAGAGTGGCACAATATAATGTAAATCAAGTATAATAGCATACAACATCATTTGGGCATAAACACCAGAAGGCGCTCACCGGAAAAGTCCCTTAAAGAGTAAGGGAAACCTACGTCCCTAAAAAACACCTAAGACCTTACTGCGATATCTTCTAGAATTCCTTAACCCTAATCCTACGCCTCCACGAAGTCCTATCTTGGACCATGTCCTCAGAAAGATGCACCTCTAATAAATCATGCCTAATCTGCTCTTCCCATGTCAATTTGGGTCTGCCTCTTCCTCTCCTCCCCTCCACAGTAAGAGTTTCCACCACTCTAACTGGTGCCGTCATTTCCCTCCGCTTCACATGCCCAAACCATCTCAATCTTCCCTCCTTAATCTTCTCCGATATACTAGCCACTCCTAATCTTTCCCTAAAAACCTCGTTTCTTATCCGATCTAACCTCGTGTGTCCACACATCCACCTCAGCATCCTCATCTCTGCTACCTCCATCTTGCGCGCTTGTGTCTTCTTGATAGCCCAACAGTCTGTTCCATATAGCATAGCGGGCCTAACTGCTACCCTGTAAAATTTCCCCTTTAGTTTAGTTGGGAACCTCCTATCGCACAATACCCCACTGGCTGCCCTCCATCTACACCAGCCAGCCTGTATGCGATGAGTTACGTCACTATCTATGTCACCATCTCTTTGTACAAACGACCCCAGATACTTAAATCTAGTTACCTGCGGGACCAATTGATCCTCAATGGTGATTTGGGTGTCATCGTCGTCGGCTACACCACTGAAATCACAGTGTAAATACTCAGTCTTAGATCGACTAATCCTTAGGCCCTTGCCCTCTAAAGCTACTCGCCACTCCTCTACCCTCGCGTTCAGGCACTGTTTAGTCTCTGCAATCAACACAATATCGTCTGCAAAAAGCATGCACCACGGAACTGTCTCCTGAATCAACTTGGACAACTCATCCAAGACAACCGCAAAAAGAAAAGGGCTCAACGCAGACCCCTGGTGGAGTCCTACCTCCACAGGAAAGAAGTTTGTATCTCCTACAACCGCAAAATTAACATTATATATGTATATATAAAATTATAAATTGGTATTTTTATTTCTTAAAATTTTAACTGCCTTATCGCTAAACATGAAATAGCAGGCGCTATTTCGTCGCTATCGCTTGATAGCATATATGCACCTTGTCGCTATTCGCTATCGATAACTATGTGGGCAAGATATTGTTTATCTAGTTAAAAAATTTAGATGATTCATCCTTTTTATTCTGTTTTTTTTTTCAATTTGTAATTGTAATTGTAATTGTAATTGTAATTGTAATTGTAATTGTCAGGTATATGGATTTTCTCAATGAGGGAAATGAGAACGAATTTGACAATATTCTAGCAGAAATGGAGAGGGAGATGAACATGGCTGACATGTTGAAAGAATTGGGCTATAAGTGCACATCAGATGTATCACTTTGCAAAGATGTGTTATCGTCATTCTCACCTCTAACTGAAACAACTGTCGCTAGGATACTTGGGACCATTATCAGATCCGATGCTGGTCTTCCGGACCACGAAAACGCTTTTTCCACATTTTTTTCCGCTATTGGTAGAGGGACTCTGTCTGATATGCCCTCGTTGAACTCTTGGAACACTGATGTCCTTATAGAATCAATTAAGCAACTCGTTAGTTTCTTTTCGTTTTCTGGTTTTCATGAATATGTGAGATGCAACCTGCATGTTTAGTTACTTACTCATACTAATATGAAAAAAAATCAGGCTCCTGGAATCAGCTGGATCGCTGTAATTGAGAACCTTGATCACGAGGGTTTCTATGTCCCAGATGAGGCGGCATTTCTGCTACTGATTTCTTGTTACAAACGTGCATCCCAGGTTTTAATTTATTTTGTGTAGTTTTTGATTTCTCATATGATGGATAAGTGCATTGTTTGAAGCTTAATTTTGTACTGATGAAAATGCAGGATCCCTTTCCACTGGCTGCTGTTTGTGGCAATGTTTGGAAAAACACTGAGGGCCAGCTGTCCTTTCTGAAGCATGCTGTTTCTGTGCCACCTGAAGTATTCACATTTGCACACTGCAAAAGACAATTGGTATGAAGATTCATGTGTGTATAAATAAATACACATACATACGTGTATAGGGGTGTAAATGAGCCGAGCCGAGCCCGAGTTTGCCTAAGCTCGAACTCGTCTCGTTCAACTTAAAGAGAGCTTGAGCTCAGCTCGTTAGTAATTTTTTCGAGCTCGAGTAGACTTGTTTATTATTTAATTATCTTATTTGTCTGCATTTACAATTAGCTAGACTTTCTATAGTTTTATATATAATAGTAGAACTAATTTTTATGTAAGTATATTTTATATATTAAATGAAGTTACATAGATAATATGCTTGTTTTGCTCATTTAGGCTCACGAGCCTAGTCAAGTTTGATATGTGAAGCTCGGGCTCGTTTAAGCTTGGCCCCATTTGAGTTTTTAGCCAGCCGATCTCAAGTAGCTTACGTTCGGCTCGGCTACACCCCTAACATGCACACACACACATAGGTGCGTGTTCAATACAGAACCAATTTTAATAGAGAGCTCTGAAAACGGCATAATGCATTGTACATGGTGTTTGATGGATATAATGGGAGTTCGAAACAGAGTGGGTGCGGTTACATAAACGTCTTATGTATCACATATAAAGCTTAAGGTGCAAGTGTTTATGTGGTTCTTACAGTTTTTTACTTATTGTATGTTCTGTATTAAATGTTCCTCTACAGACAGACACATATATACACACATACATTTATTAATTCTTACAATCTAGTTCTTATGATTTCACGCATATGTCCACTGGTTTCAAATATTTAGTGGTTCTCATTTGAACCCGTCTCTATACATATGCATACACACAAGGATTTTTAAGTAGAGAACTGTGGTTGGATAAAGTGAGAGAGATAGTGGGGTGGTTATGTGGTTCATTAAACAATAGGTACTAGCGTTTCTGTAGTTTTCTACATAAAATTGGTTATGTATTGAATGTCCATCTATGCACACACATATATATGTTACATACATTTATACACACACATACATACACACATATATATATTTATGTGTGTAATTTTATTATTGATATATTGGATCCAATCCAAGAATTTGCATGTATCGTTGCAGGCAAATGTTGATGCAGTCCATAGTCACAAGTATCAATCTGGGCATGCAAATCATGCGTGGTTATGCCTTGACCTATTGGAGGTGTTGTGCCAGCTAGCTGAGAGAGGCCTTGCAAAGCCTGTTCGATCACTGCTTGAATATCCTCTTAAGCATTGTCCCGAAGTGTTGCTATTCGGGATGGCACATGTTAATGTACTGTCTTCACATTGTTGAGTGGCTTATGTTTCTTCTTCTTCATTAAGTTGTTTCATAGAAGCTTATATATTTTTACAAATTATGCAGACATCATATAATTTCCTTCAACTCGAAGTTTCTTTGGCTGTTGTTCCTGTGATACTTAAAGATGCTTCCGCCAGTGGCATTCTGCTCCATCTTTGGCATGTTAACCCTACCTTTTTACTAAGAGCTTTAAGTGATGCACTCAACACAGATTCAGATAGTATCACCAGGGTCTTGGATTTATGCCAAGAGTTAAAGGTCAGAGACCAGTTTTAGTTTCTGTCCACTGTTGTTATGTATGTGCTAAATGTTCTCTGTCACAGATTGTATCTCCTGTATTGGAAATGGTACCTATGCCGTTAGGTATTAGGCTTGCTCCCCTGGCTTCTCGAAAAGAGCTCATAGATCTGGAGAAATGGCTGATTTCAAATCTAACTACTTACAGAGATACTTTCTTTGAGGTAATGATAAGTTGATAACTAATGCTGTATGTTATATATAATAATAATTACAACAAGTAGTTACGTCTACAGTTCTTTTCAGCGATTGGCCCCTTCTTTTTTCTTTTGGTCTCTTAGTGTCCTTTTGTTTTTTACCTTTTCCCTTCAACATTTAGTATTGGCATTTACAACCCCTCAACTTTCTAAAGGCTTTGTAATCAACTTTTACGTGCTTATTTTTATGTACGTGTCGGTATGAATTCAAGTTGATTTACGTTTCGACATAATTTTATTTTGGAAATGGGTAGGCTCAGATGTAATACGTTTTTGTGCTTATTTTTATGTACATTTTCAGTTCGTCTACGTTTTCACATAAATTTTGTTCTAAAACGAGTCGGGTCAAATATAATACGTTTTCATTAGACGGTATAAGTTTGAGTTACTTTATGTTTTGACGCCGCCGCAACGCGTGGTACCATTGATTAACTTAAAAAACATAATTTTCTTACGTGCTTATTTTTATGTACGTGTCGGTATAAATTCAAGGTGGTTAACATTAGACGTAAATCTCTTTCGCAAATAAGTCGGTTCACATATAATACGTTTTCGTGTGTATTTTTAATGTACGTTTTCAGTTGGTCTGCCTTTTGACATAAATCGTGTACGTTTTCAGACGGTATAAATTCAAGTTACTTCACGTTTCGAAACCGCCGCAACGCGCGGGGAAAATTTACTAGTTTTGGTATCTTGACATTTAAGATGGTATTGACATATGCATGTGCTACATTATTAGGAGTGCGTCCGATTCCTGAAGGAGGTGGACTTTGCTGCTCGGGAATCTTCAAATCGTTTGCGTAGTCCAGGAAACATCTGGAGTCTTTATATGGAGACAGCCCCTGTGTTTTTAAAGGTTTTACCTTCCAAATAGTTTTGTACTTCATTATTTTTATTATTTCAGCCCACACTGATAAAAGTTTGTTTTCTTTTAGGTTCTTCAAGCACATGCAAACTTGCACTCCTCTAACCAACTTTCTAAGGAAATGGAAACTTTGCATTTGAACGTTACAAACAACAGTTCAAGGATGAGGAACGATGGTGGTCCTGATTCATCAACAACTGAAGTATATGCGGATGATATAGAGACAGAGGTCAACGCTTATTTCCAGCAAATGTTCTCTGCCCAATTGACTGTAGATGCAATGATTCAAATGCTAGCTCGATTCAAGGAATCTTCCGAGAGAAGGTTTATTCTTTATGTGTTTCTTTTTGGGCCTTGACTACATACATACATATATGTATGTATATTTATATATATAGGGGTTGGTTAACGTGCAATGCTCCTTAACGTACGATGTGTACGCCGGGAAATTACGCACGTTATAAAACTCAAAAACCCAAATCACGCATGTTGAAAACCATAATCACGCATGTTGAAACCCATAATCACGCACGTACAAAATCAGAAATCACTCATGGGTAAAAACCCTAATCACGCATGTTATACAACTAATCACGCACGTTATATATTTCCAGCGTACGCAGCGTACGTTAACCCAGATTGTACAATACACTTTCTCTCTCTCTCTCTCTCTATATATATATATATATATTATATTTGTGGTTAATTGATTTTTGATGTCCTGCTATACCATGTGGCCTTCCAGGGAACAATCCATATTTGAGTGCATGATTGCGAATCTGTTTGAAGAGTACAAGTTCTTCAACAGATACCCTGACACACAACTTAAACTCGCAGCGGTTCTCTTTGGTAAGGCCTTGGTTTGATGCGACTTTGATTTCAACTTTAAATTAATATTCATGATACTAATTTAATATAACGAAATTTGTTTCCATTCCTCAATCTTTAAGTTAAGCTCGTTTTTTTTCTTATCTTATAAAATATGAAAATTGCAGGGTTGCTTATTAAGAATCAACTTGTGACCCATCTGACACTTGGCATTGCCTTACGAGCTGTTTTAGATGCGTTGCGTAAACCTGCAGATTCCAAAGTTAGTTCTAAGTTTTCGGTTTATGCTTTTGATATTCCCCGAGCTCCAAAAGCATTCTTATAAATAACGATGAAACATGCTTGTATTCAGATGTTTGTATTTGGTACAAAAGCATTGGAGAATTTTGTAGATCGGTTGATCGAATGGCCACAGTACTGCCAACATATCTTGCAAATATCACATCTACGTGGCGCTCAACCTGAGCTTGTTGCTTTCATTGAAAGGGCACTTGCTAGAAATTCATCGGGCCATCCGGAATCAGATGCTGACCAACACCATAATTCTATTTCGCAACCAAACACTGAGGTACACATGTTTTTTTCTTAATGGTTTTTTGTGTTCCGCTCTTTTGGATTACCTTAGATTGGTATCTTATACAGTGTTACAAATTGTAGGTGGCGGGTTCATCTTTTCCGTTGATTGGATCTGGTAGTTCACATCTTGTTTCTCAGATATCTTCTCCAATTCAGCTTCAGCAAAGGAACCAAAGTTATTTAGATGAAAGACACAGAGCCTCTGTAACTTCCTCTAACTATGTGAAGCCAATCTTAAATACAACAGGACAAGTTTCAGTTGCTCTAGCAAACGAACCTGTAAACATCCCCAAGGTAACCGCTGCTCTTGCAAACGAACCTGCTAATGTGCCTAAGGTAACCACCATACTGTAACTTCAGTAATATGAGTGTGAGCTTTATGATCATATTATAATTTATGATGGTTAAATGCAGCCACAGAGTGTAGTTAGTTCTTCAGCAGCGTTGGGTTCATCTCCTGCTTTTGCTCGTGCTTCTCGAGCCGTTACTTCAGCAAGTAGGTTTCAACTTTTCTTAAGCCTTATACCCTCATGTGTATGTACTTCTATAGAGTAATTTATGGTGGTTTGTCATATTATATCTATATATATAATGCAGAGTTTGGTTCTCTAAATATTGAAACACTTGTTGCTGCTGCTGAACGTAGAGAAACTCCCATAGAGGTATTTAAGTATTTTATCTACCTTTAGCCCCTTTCTGGTGGTTTATTTTCCAGGATTCTTAAATGAATTTGCCTATTACTGAAAATATTCATCATACTAAGAGTACTTCATAAATTAGATTTTGGTAAAAGATGAATTTTAATAATAAATACCGTCTTAAGATATTCTGGTCATGTTCATCTCACATGCATCTCCCTTGCAGGCACCGCCATCAGAAACTCAGGATAAGATTTCTTTTATCATCAACAATTTATCGATTGCCAACATTGAAGCTAAAGCAAAGGAATTCACCGAAATTTTGAAAGAACCGTACTATGCGTGGTTTGCTGAGTACATGGTCATGAAAAGGTGAGATACTATATCACGGATCGAAAACATATTGTCAGTAAGAATTTTTCTAGTAAATCTGAAACAATCGTGGAACTATCTGAGTGTCTTACTGATCTTGTTGACAGAGCGAGTATCGAACCAAATTTTCATGACTTGTACTTGAAGTTCCTGGATAAAGTAAGCTCGAAACCTCTTATCAGAGAGATTGTTCAAGCCACCTATGAGAATTGCAAGGTATAATTCACTAAACGATTCTTTGCTTTTCTTAATGTTGGTCGTTTGTGGATCGTTGGGAGTTACAGTACATTATTAATTATACGGCAATGCAACAGGTTCTTCTAGGATCTGAACTTATAAAGTCCAGTTCAGAAGAACGTTCTTTGCTGAAGAATCTTGGAGGTTGGCTCGGAAGGATCACAATCGGTAGAAACCATGTTTTGCTTGCTAGAGAGATTGACCCAAAGCCTTTAATTATTGAGGTTAACACATTTTTTATACACATTATTTGAGTGATATGTAGCTAAATGCGGTTTCGATTTTTTGTAGGCATATGTAAAGGGTTTAATGATTGCAGTGATTCCGTTTACTTCTAAGGTACATAAATTGGAATGGTTGGTTAAGGTTTATACTTTTTTTTACTGATCAAAGTAATGTGAGGTATTTAATTTCTTTGTGCTGTTGATGTAGATATTGGAGTCATGTTCGAACAGTCTAGCTTATCAACCGCCAAATCCTTGGACGATGGGAGTTCTAGGGTTACTTGCCGAAATATACGCAATGCCAAATCTCAAAATGAATCTCAAGTTTGAAATTGAGGTATGTATATGTGTACTTTACATGGAGACAATTGCTAAATTGATTAACAATTTTAAAATCATCTAGTAAATATGTTTCTGTTGTGGTGTTTCAGGTGTTGTTCAAGAATCTTAATGTGGATTTGAAGGAAGTAACCCCGTCATGGCTTCTTATCGACAAAGTGAGAGAAGTCGAAGGCAACCCTGATTTTTCTAACAAAGATATTGGGCCGGCCCAGCAACCATTGGTTGGGGAAGTTAAATCTAGTAAGATATCTAATCTAAATCAAGTCGAATTACCAGTTGAAATTGGTAGTTCATCTCATTCGGGTGGTCATCCACGAATATTACCTCAGGTGTTTCTTTAATCTTAATATGTTTCCACGTGAGTTTTTTTTTTTTTTGTTTTCCTGGGCTTTATGGTGCTAATTTATTATGTGGATAGTTTGCTGCTTCGCATCATTTTCCTGCGGTTACTTTAAGTGAGGAAGAGAAAATGGCAGCTTTAAGCTTGTCTGATAAGCTTCCATCTGCTCAAGGACTTCTACAAGCACAATTGCCGTTTTCGGTTGGTCAGGTGTGTAGGTCTTTTTTTATGTCTTGTGTTTATTGTTTTATGAAAAAGTATATCGTACATTACGGCTTAACGTACTTCACGTACGACAACGTGCGTGACTTGTTCTATAACATGCGTGATTATTGTGTTTCAACATGCGTGATTTTGGATTTTTGAGTTATAACGTGCGTGATTTTAAAATGAACGTGCGTAATTACCTGTCGTACGTGATGTACGTTAAGCCGTAATGTACATTAACCTTCCTCATTGTTTTATTCTCTACTGAAATATTAGTCATTATTGCAGCTACCGTCATCAAGTATGGATCAACAAGTGATCGTCAATCCTAAGTTACAAGCTCTGGGCCTGCATATGCACTTTCAGAGGTACCAACTTCTCCTAAAGATATGATTATAGAGGCGGTTAATTTTAATTCATTATACAATATATTAAAAGGCTATGTGGTAGCACTCACATGTGCTTACCCTTATGGTAAGGTAGCCAATAAGATTTTTGTAACTTTCTCAATTTGTATCTTTCTTTCTACTTTATTATTGTTTTCTTTTCTTTTTTTAAGCAACCGAAATATTGCCGTCACAAACCGAAAATCATCGGTACCGGTACTATCATAACCGTTACTGATATTCTTTTTTTACAGTTTTCGATTGACGTAAAATGCGTAGCGACATTCTTTTGGGCTTATGATGACTTTTGACATCACGTAGTCTATGTCGAGTGTCGTACTGTCGTTACATTATCTATACATTAATGAACAGAGCCAACATCAACCAAATTCCCGCTACTAACATTATTTTTACTATTACGTTAACGTTTTCATTTAAAATTTGTTAAAAACCGGCTCATCCCCGCCGGGAGCGCGGGTGTAACCCACTAGTTTATATTAACTGCTGTTTGGTCAAATGGGCATACACATAATAAAATTTATATAACATTCCAAATGGGTCAAAAGTCACCTGTAGTGTATTTAAAAGATTGCAATGCTTTAAATCATTTTATATAAAAGAAATTATATTCTTACAAAAAGTCATCTGTAGTGTATTTAGAAGATTGCAATGCTCTAAATCATTTTATACAACAGAAAATATATTATTACTTTGTAATATAGTTTTGTAGTTGTATTTTATACATAAAATTAGTGCAGAAACAAACAAAAAAGTCGGCTCAGAATTTGATTAGTAAACTAAATATTGCTCGGTGTATGCAACTTGTTTCTTTTACAGAGTGCTTGGAATTTCAATGGAACTGGCTATCAAAGAAATAGTTTCTAGTATTGTTCAGCGCAGTGTTTCAATAGCAACTCAAACAACAAAAGAACTTGTGTTAAAGGTGGCATTTTGCTGGTCCATTATGTTCATTGTGTGTTGATGTAATTAACACTGATTTTGAAAGATGTTTTACACCTTTTCTTCAATGGCAGGACTATGCTATGGAGTCGGATGAAAGCCGTATACACAGTGCCGCTCACTTGATGGTTGCAAGTTTGGCGGGAAGTCTAGCTCATGTCACGTGCAAGGTTTCTTGTGAAACCATTTATTAAAAAAATTGAATTATGAATATAATTAACATTGGTTTTGATCTCTGTTATTAGGAACCTCTTCGTGGTTCAATATCAAGCCAGCTAAGAAACAGTCTTCAGGCTCTGAGTGGGAATATTTCAAGTGAACTACTTGAACACGCGGTTCAGCTTGTTACAAATGACAATCTTGACTTGGGCTGTGCATTTATCGAACAGGCTGCAACCGAAAAGGTTAGAGATTACTAGATTAGTCTCATCACATTTCTCCTTTGATCATTACTGATGTGTATTTTGTTAAATACAGGCTGTACAAACAATAGATAGCGAACTTGCTCCTCAACTTTCGATAAGAAGGAAGCACAGAGAAGGGGTTGGGTCCGCGTATTTTGATAACAGTCTGTATACACAAGGTTACATAGGCGTCCTACCCGAAGCCCTCCGTCCGAAACCTGGCCGATTATCTCATTCTCAACAGCGGGTTTATGAGGTAACATCTTATTTCCGCCGTTGACATATCATTCAGTATAAAATCACTATATATCGTAAAATTAATTGTTATTTTTTGTCAGGATTTTGTTCGCTTACCATGGCAAAATCAATCCAACCAAAACTCGAACTCCGTACCTCTTGGTCCTTCACCTTCACCAGCAAGTGGTGCTCTACATCGGGGTTACGGTTCCAGCACAGGTTCAGTATCGGTTTCAGGTCAACTGAACCCTGGAATTTTCTCATCTGGTATCAATGCTGTAGCACACGAGGATATGGAGCCTAGCTCAGTAAAACTTCTCAGGTGTGATTCGTTAGACGGTTTTCCATTTCGGCTCCTCGTGTTTTATCTTTTTTACAATTTTTTATATTTCCAGTGGTTCTTCGGTCCATAGCACGGTGGGCAGCGGTATGGGTTCTCACAACTTTGAGGCTGTTCCGTCTTCGTTTTCTTTGGCACCGGCTCCTGAACTGCACGTTCCAGAATCTTCCAGTGTTCCCAAAGTTAGTAAAGTTATTTAGCATGAGTTCAAGATGGGTTGTAATGTGTTTGCATTGCTTAACATGCTTTCTGTTAATTGGTAGGAACTGGGAGTGCATGCACAATCTTTGTCTTCAACTTCGGATCGCATTATAAATACCACTGCAGAACTTTCATTGACTACCAAGGATGCAGTGGATAAATACCAATTTATCTCAGAGGAGGTTCATAACTTCATAAACATTTCACTTTCATTTTGGTTTACTTCAGGAAATTTCGGTTTAGAGCTTACCGGACCAATTGATTGTTGTTTCAGCTGGAATCTCTGATAGTGAAGGATGCTAACGAAGCTGAAATTCAGTCTATTATTGGCGAGGTTCCTGGGGTGATTCTCAGATGCATTAGTCGGGATGAGGCTGCGTTGGCTGTAGCTCAGAAGGTCTTCCAAGGTTTATATGAAAATGCAGCAAACAGCGCTCACGTTAATGCTCATCTTACCATGTTAACCGCCATTCGTGATGTCAGCAAGCTTGTGTTCAATCAACTCACGAGCTGGGTATGCGTTATTTCATTTCTTCTTCGCTCAGCCTCTACAATGGTTTGTTATTGACTTATTTCAGTGAATTTCATTACTAATTGCTCACATCGGGGTTTGTGTAGGTAATATATTCCGATGAAGATAGAAAGTTTAACAAAGATATTATTATCGGCTTAATTCACAGAGAGTTGTTGAACCTTGCTGAGTATAATATTCATTTGGCTAAGCTTCTTGATGCCGGAAAGAACAGTATGTATAATCTGTATTATTGTTATTGTTATTGTTATTGTTATTGTTGTTATTTAATCACTATCTGTTCTGATAGAAAAAGAACTAACTTTTGATATGATAAGCAGAGGTGGCAACAGAATTTGCAATATCGCTCATTCAAACACTGGTGGTTAGTGACGCCAGAGTAATATCTGAACTTCAGACTGTTGTTGATGTGTTGGCTAAGGTACGAGACTAAGATCTACTCTTAAAATAGTTAAATGCATTTTTACGTAATCGAATGCAGCGTTCTGAAAGCATAATCACACGCAGCTTGCAACAAGGCCTGATGCTCCCGAGGCACTTCAACAGCTTGTTGAAATTGCTAGGAACCCAGCAGCTGGACAACAAAAAGACCAAAAGGTTACATCATAGTATCATACCTGTTTTTGTTTCTGTTGCTAGACAACATTCTCAGATCTTAACTTTTATCGTTTAATGTATCAGGTGTCGAATCTTCTTGTATCAAGTAGGGATGATACTGGTGTTCTGGAATCTTCTGAACCAGATCCAGCTGCTTTTCAAGAGCAGGTATATAATATAAAGCTGCTTTACGAACTTCTGACTTTAATATCTATGATTTCACAGGGGTAAATAAATAAATTTATATATAATATATCTCACAGGTTTCGCTGCTGTTTGCTGAATGGTACCGGATATACGAACTTCCTGGTGTAAATGATCAATTGTCTGCTCGTTTCGTTCTCCAACTGCAGCAAAATGGCCTTTTGAAAGCCGATGATACTTCCGACCGTTTTTTTCACCGTCTTCTTGTAATGATTTTTTACCAAAATGCCCTTTTCTGATTATGCTTTAAGAAACCTGTGTCTTATTTTCTCTAATTATATCAGGATATTGCTGTATCACATTGTATATCTTCTGAGAGCGCTGTTCAATCTCATCAGCAAGCACAAACATTATCTTTTCTAGCCATTGATATGTATGCATCACTTGTCTTTACAATACTGAAGGTAGGGTTCGTCGATTTTTATTTGAACGTTTAATTCACATATGCATTTTTTTATTGTTGTTTCTCAAATCGACATTTTTTTCCGTATGGGTAGTTCTCTACTGACCATGGATTAAGCAAGCTGCAACTTTTTTCGAAGGTTTGAATTTTTAGTCATAACCTGAGTTTTTTGATAATTTTCAATTAGTTGCATATCATAAACTATTAATCCACATTTTGTAATGCAGGTGTTAGCGGTGACTGTGAGATTCATTCAAAAGGATGCTGAGGATAAGAAAACATCATTCAACGCTAGGCCGTATTTTAGGTTATTTATTGATTGGCTACTTGACCTTGGTACTCTTGATTCAGTCTTTGAGGGTGCAAACTTTCAGGTACTTGCATTTTTCTGTGTGACGTATCAACACTTTGATCTAAGTTTTCCGTTTCAAGTTATTAGTTTTCTTGCAGGTTTTGACAGCTCTAGCAACTTCCTTTCATGCGCTACAGCCTTTGAAAGTTCCTGCATTTTGGTTAAGTGACTATAAATGATCTTTTCGATGATACCAAACTATCAAAGACCTATATATTTTTTTTGGATGTTTGTCTAATGTTGGGAAAATGGTCTTTTTACAGCTTTGTATGGCTTGAGCTAGCAAGTCACAGAAGTTTCATGCCGAAATTACTGAGCGGGAATGGCCAGAAGGGATGGCCGTATTTCCAACGTTTACTGGTAGACTTGTTCCAGTTCATGGAGCCGTTCTTGAGGAATGCTGAACTTGCCGAAACGGTTTGCATCTGTTTTTTTACTCATAACTAGGCCTATAAACGAACACGATTTGTGTTCGTTCATTAACTTTAACCGAACACGAACATATAATTGAATAATTTTTTTTGTTCATGTTCATTCATTAAGAAAATGGGCAAGTTCGTGTTCATCTATGTTCGTTCGTTTAAAATCTAAACGAACAGTTCACGAACATAAATGAACATAAACAAACTTAAACGAACATAATTTAACAAACATAAAACAACACAAATGAACTTATATGACCAAACATAAACGGACACAAAGTAGCTTTTTTTTATAAAAAGTTGTGATTAATTACGATACATTCTATTGGAAAGCCCTTTTTAATTACTGAAAAGCCAAATTATTAACTAGTTATATGTATATAAGTAGTTAGAAAGCCTCTTTTATGTTTATATTTATATGAATTTAACTCCATGAGCAAACATAAACGAACATAAATGAACGAACAACACGTGTGTTCATGTTCGTTCGTTTAATAAAATGAACAAATATTTTTGTTCATGTTTGTTCGTTTGTTAAATAAACAAACTTCCCGCCGAACAAGTTCACGGACAGTTCATCATAGTTCAGTTCGTTTACAGGCTTACTCATAACTTTAATCTTTAGCAGAATCATCTTATTTTTGTTTTTTTTTTTCAGATTCGTTTTCTGTACAAAGGCACACTAAGAGTGCTTTTGGTGTTGCTTCATGATTTTCCGGAGTTCCTTTGTGATTATCATTTCAGTTTCTGTGATATTATTCCTCCAAGCTGCATTCAGATGAGAAATATCGTACTCAGTGCGTTTCCACGCAACATGAGGCTACCCGACCCTTCCACCCCCAACTTGAAGGTCTCTGTCTAATCTTGGTTTTAAGTATTATACGAGTGTAGTTCTCGTTGATCAGAACTGATTTCTGGTTCCGTCCGATCTTGTTTTCTCAGATTGATTTGCTTGCTGAGATTAATCAATCGCCACGCATTCTGTCAGAAGTTGATGCAGCTTTGAAAGCCAAGCAAATGAAAAGTGACTTGGACGAGTATCTCAAGGTACAGTGTTAGGGCTGCAAACGAACCAAACGTTCAACGAACAGTTCGTGAACCGTTCGGCCGTAAGTTTGTTTGTTTGTGTTAGTGTGTTACTTCGTTTAATAAATGAACGAACATGAACACGAAATTTCGTTCGTTTAGTTAAACAAACCAACATGAACACAGGTCGCATTCATTCATTTACTGTTCGTTTGTGTTTGATAGTTCATTAGGGTTTTTAACTTTTATTTTTATTTTTATTTTAAGTACTTCAAAATTCCCAATAAATAGATTATTTAATAAATATTAGTGTATTACCTATTGGTATTACTTCATTTATTTTGATTAACTATTCTTCTGGGTGGACTAAATGAAGACTTCGAGTGTCTTTTGGGTGGTCTAGTTTTGCTCCATTTCATATCTTTTAAATAATCGTCTCTTTTTTTAATATATGTAGACGAGGCCACAAGGGACTTCGTTTCTTTCAGAATTAAAGCAAAAACTGCTTCTTTCGCCAAGTGAAGCTGCAAGGGCCGGAACACGATATAACGTGCCTTTGATGAACTCCCTTGTTCTTTATGTTGGAATACAGGTGTGTTAAAGTTCTTTAATAATTTTAAAAAGTTTAATTAATGCGGAAACAAAAGGATGTTATATTATAATATCTTTTAGTTTTTAATTTTTTACAAATAATCTGACTGGGTTAGGGCTAAAGGATATAACATGCAGGGTTTTGAAACATAAACTACAAAACTCGTCAACTTTTGCGCTAAAGGACAGCGCCTGCAAAAGGGCGTTAACTTAAAGGACATAACTTGTAATTTACTCTAATATCAATCAATGATGCAGGCGATCCAGCAGCTACAGGCGAGAACACCACATGGACAGTCGATGGCTAGTAATGCATCACTAGCTATCTTTATGGTGGGCGACATATTCCAAACGTTGATATTGGAGCTAGAGACTGAAGGGCGTTACCTCTTTTTGAACGCGATTGCTAACCAATTGCGTTATCCCAACAACCACACACATTACTTCTCATTTATCCTTCTTTACTTGTTTTCCGAGTCTAACCAGGTCAGTCGGTAGTAGTTAGTTGGTGGTTAGTTGACTTTGATGCTTGTTTCACTTTCAAACATTTACACGCACTTAAATGTCATGCAGGAGGCTATCCAGGAACAGATCACTAGAGTTTTATTAGAACGGTTGATTGTTAATCGGCCACACCCATGGGGGCTTCTAATTACTTTCATTGAGCTTATCAAGGTAATTACCATCTGATGAACGTAGATATATATGTTGATAATGATAATGAGTCGTAAGGCAATTATGAAGGTTAACTTATTATATCTATGTATGATTGAGCAGAATCCCCGTTACAACTTCTGGAGCCGATCATTCACAAGGTGTGCTCCTGAGATTGAGAAACTCTTTGAATCAGTGTCGAGATCGTGTGGAGGTCCTAAGCCCGTAGATGACGGTGTGGCTGCTGGAGGAATATCTGATGCCATGCACTAGCACTAGGATTTTTTTTTGTTGCTTTAGGTTTCAAGACGTGACATCTAAACACCCGTTTGAATGTTAGTTTTTGTTCCTCACTATGACATTTTCAAGTTTTGGATACATGCAAACCTAATGCCAAGAAAATGTCAAAAACAAGTTTATTATTACCCAGAATGGGTCGATCTGTGTTTATATTTCAACTATAGTAAATCAAATGGATAAAAAACATTAAAAAAATACGAGTTTAAATCAATCAAAGGGGTGTTTTGTTAAACCAAACTAGATAATCATTGTACAAAATTTTTTTAGACATTAAAGTGTTTTTGAGTTGACCCAAAGTCCTCAACCAAAAACCATACACGTTTTTACCCGTTAGCCGTTTTGCCAAAACTACTACGTGTACATCATCTCCTAGACCTATGATGTGTATCGCTAACACATTGCATTCAAGTATTCAACTCACCAACAGCGATTTAAGAAGTAACAAAAGAGTTAAAACATTGAGAAACTTAACTGCTCGAAAAACTAGAGTCACCAAAAGATCTTAACAATCTAGCTACCTAGTAAGTTCATAGAGTACAAAGGATTGGTTCTCTTAAGCCTCTTGACGAACAAAGTAAAGCTTTAAGCCTCTATACCCAGGATCTAATCACAAATATTATGTATCGTGATGTTCGGAATCCATCACGATATATGTACACACTGTAAACAAGTACAGAAATGAGTAGAAAACATAGAGAATTCACCAAAACTGAACCTGTATTAAACACACAGCTATACAAGTTCTCTCAAAGTCACATTATTACCTGACATCACAAAGACTCAAATATATAGTGCAAAAACAAAAGCAATGAAGGCAATGCTCATAACAAGAACAATATTAGGAGATATTTTCTAATCCAGGCAGTGGCGGACCCATGATTTTTTTTCAATGGGTCCCTTTTTTTGGGTGTTAGAGATTTTTTACAATCAAACGTTAGAATTTTCGGGTCGGATGGCTTTCGGTTCGGGTTGGGTCGGGGAGAATTCTATTTATCCCCTTGTAAACCTCCTTAACTGAAGCATATTAGTAACATAGTTGTCACTAATTATTGGGTTATTTTTAACAAATGTGTAGGTTGATTTTGCTATTATATGCCACTTCAATTTTTATATATTTTGTTGAGAGCAACAAAACAAGTGAATGCAACTTATACTAGTATACCAGTATGCTTCATTAGTTATTCTTGTGGGGTCCTTATAAAATTTAACATAGCGGCTCTACAGTGGCGGAGCTTGACCAAAAGTTTCGAGGGGATGGAAAGTCATGGGACCCAATTTATATATTGTATAAATATTTAGGCAAAATAATTGGGGGGACAATCCTATATAATTTTAAAATTTTCGGACGAAAAATTAAAAATTTTGCACCCCCCACATTCCACTAAGCTACGCCCTTGTCTCTACTACATTTAAAAAAAAACATTGGAGTCGGTATACACAACCAATATAGGGTGGGTCCGCCGGGCATTTTTGGAAGTCAATCTTGGTATGTACAAGACCTTAGGCTACATGGTATGGTGACCATCCACCCTTGGAGGATGATCCGCCACCTAGGCGCCACATCATAGTCCTCTTGAGGATGGTTTATCCCACAAAAACAATGGAAATGGGAGGATGATCCTACCCCACTTGTTTATTTTTTTTTTTAATCTTTCACTTTTTTTTACATTTAACAAATAAAATAGGAAAATACTTTCATTAAACTTAAAAAAACAATACATAAACTTAAAAAAAAATCCTAATAACTTAAAAAAAACATAAACTTATAAAAATCATTTACTTTGGTCCATCCCATCGTGGGATAGTACCCCGACACCGAAAATACGTTCGGGTTGTTGGGGTTGTTGGGGACGTTCGGGTTGTTCGGGTTGAAGGGATCCATGATTGAATAATGTTTTATAAAAAGGGAAGAAAGTTTAAAAAAATTAGAGAGAGAGATGAGGTTGTAGTGGGTGAAAAGTGTTGAATATATATAAATTTTGGCTGGATTTTGAGGTATTTAAAAAATAAAGCCGTTTGTTTTCAAAATTGGAAATTAATAATTTTTTTTAACGGTCAAATGGCATGGGGAAGACAAAAGTTTTTGTCCTTTAGCGGATCGTCTCCTACTCGACGGAGACGACGAGGACCGGGGGGGTGGTGTTTGGATCGGCACCGGATGGGGACGGGTGGAGGACGTTCCCCATACCGTGTAGCCTTAGGTGTTAGGTGCACTCTTTCCTGTATTGATTACTTGCCATTCTTGACTTTTGTTTAATCAAACAAAAGATGAGTTATCAGTCATTAACTTGCCTAAACTATAAATAGTAACTAAATATGTTTGTTTTACTCTATTTAATTCTCAAAAAAAAAAAAAAAACTTTCTCTAATAACTTGCGTCCGTTAATTTTTATAAAAATAGTTAAATGCGAGGTTTAAACTTTTTTCTTAACATTCCAGAATGAATTTCGTCGAAAACTAAGTTGTATTCTAAATATATTATTATTATTTTGATATCTTAAAACTATGACGACTGTCGGTACCGTAACGAATCGATATCGTCATTAGTAAAACCAATATTCTGTTTATGGTTTTTGATTGATGTAAGATACGTGCCGGTATCCTTTTAGGCATATCACAACTTTATCTTATCAGTTTAGTTTCATTCGGTTGTTGTATTGAGTGCTGGTACCATACCAGTACAATAACTAAGCGAACTCCATAAACTTTATGGAGTTGTTTTCAAATTAGGTATCGTAAACTCTACCGATTAACAATACCAATACCATAGTGATGCTATAACAAACCAAACAAATACTAACCAAAACCGAATCCCCCTCACATCACACAGTTGAATCCCAATCCCACTAGAATTGTTTCAAAACTTGGTATTCATAAATAAAATTCTTTAAAATAAGTGGATTCATGATTTTCTGTATGTTTTTTTTTCCATAATTACATTACATACCAATAAATATAGACATATATAGTTATCATCCATTTTTGTCTGGACCGACCAAACATCATCATCATAAAAATGGCAGAGCATCAAAGTGAAGACAATATTGTGCGTCCCACAAATCTGATCCACTCACGAGAAAAACTAAGCACACACTCATATACATACATACATTCATAACAATAACTTTTTCTTCGAAGCTTCAAATTATACTTCTTTGATCAAATTCATGTTCAAGAATTCCACTTGTTGAATTGGGTGTCTTTCATACCACTTGTTTATATCAAATTCTGAAAAATCAATAATCTTTTTTAATTGGGTGTGTCTCTCATTTGAAGCCCTAACCCTAACCCTAATTCCAAAGTTTCAGCAAATTCAAGCTATACCATCAAGAAAATCTTAAACACATGCTCTCAAGAATGAGATTATCGAAATGAATTTGAGTCCTCTTTCAAATTCAAACACACCCCCTTCTGAGCCTGATGAAACCCTAACCCTAGAATCACACAATCCCATTTCAGCAGGTCAAGATTTGTTCTTTTTGCTTTCAGATAAAATCTTGGCTCTTATACTCTCAAATCTTACAAAAAGGCAGCAAATTTCCACCTGTTTGGTTTGTAAAAGGTGGTTAAAGATTAGTGGTGGTTTGCTGACGTCATTGAGATTATTAGATTGGGATTTTCTTGATTCTGGTAGACTTTCTTACCGTTTTCCTAATCTTGTTGATGTTGATATTGTTCAAGCTTGTATAATATCCAATCGAAATAATTCGGGTGTTTGTTTGAGTGATAAGTTTGTGTCTATTCATGTTGATTTGTTTATATCAGATAATGGGTTGTTTTGGAAACCTGATTTTTTGGGTGCTCGGGTGATCGATAGAGGGGTTCGGGTTCTGGCACAAGGGTGTTGTAATTTACGGAGGCTTGTGCTGCTCGGTGCGAGCGAAGACGGGTTGGGTTATATCGCGAATGAGTGTTTGGCTTTACAGGAACTAGAGTTATGTTCATGTACAGATTTGGATTTAAAAGGGCTTGCAGGGTTTCGGAACTTACAGATTTTGAAACTAGTTGGTTCGGTTAACGGGTTGTATGGCTCGGTGATTTCGGATATCGGGTTGACTATTTTGGCTCAAGGGTGTCCGAGATTGTTGAAGCTTGAGCTTGTCGGTTGCGAAGGGAGTTACGATGGGATTAAAGCGATTGGTCAATGTTGCCAAATGTTGGAGGAGTTGACCCTTTGTGATCATAATTTCGAAGGCGGGTGGTTAGCTGCGTTGTCGTACTGCATGAATTTGAAGACGTTGAAGTTTCAATCGTGCAAGTTTATCGATCCGAGTCCGGGTCCTGATGAGTATTTAGGTTCTTGTCTTACGCTAGAAGAGTTACGTTTGGAGAGGTGTCGGTTGAGAGATAAGCAGGGTCTCGGAGCGTTGTTTTTGGTGTGTGAAGCTGTTCGGGAGTTGGTTTTCGAGGATTGTTGGGGATTGGATAACAACTCGTTCGGTGCTGCAAGTATTTGTAGGTATGACTATGACCCTTTCTTTATGTTCAAATTGTCGGTCCATTGTATGACATTTTAATAGATCCTATAACTGAAAAGTAGTGAAAGTGGACGACCACATTTTCCACCTCTTAGAAGTAGAGATTAGGCCTGTAAATGAACCGAACGAACAACAGAGACATGTTTGTGTTCGTTCACATAACTTTAACCGAACATGAACACCAACATATAATCAAACACATTTTTTTGTTCATGTTTGTTTATTAAGAAAATGTGCATGTTCGTGTTGTTCGTTATTTTAAACGAACGAACATGAAATGAGCATAATTTAACAAACAATGAACAACACAAATGAACATAGTTGAAGAAAGATAAAAGGAACACAATTTACTAAAAATAAACGAACATAAAGTGATTTTTTATATAAATTAGTGATTAATTATGATATATTTCATTGGAAGACCCATTTTTATTACTATAAAGCCCAACTACCCATTAGTTATATTTATATAAGTAGTTAGACAGTTCCTTTTATGTTTACTATTTATATAAATATAGCTACTAATGTATTTAAATTGAAACGAATATAAATGGACGTTCACGAACATAAATGAACGATTAAATGAAGTAATGAACAAAAAATTGTGTTCATGTTCGTTCTTTTGTTAAATAAACGAACTTCCCGCCAAACAAGTTCACGAACAGCTGATGAACGTTCGGTTCGTTTACAGGCTTGGTAGAGATTCTTGTTGAACAACAATCGATAACATAAACTAGAGTTCGCATAGTCAACGCATGATGCGTCTAGTATTACGTGTACAAGATCTATAAAATTATTTAGACTTTAATGTACATTCCTTCCCCACTCGTTAAAGACTGAGATGTTTTTTACTTTTGATGCGTTTTTCAAGGAGAGTGATGTCTCTGTCGTTGGAAGGATGCTCATTGCTTACAATGGATGGTTTCGAGCCTGTAGTTCTTTCATGGAAAGAGCTTAAAAGACTTACAGTAGTTTCCTGTAACAACATAAAGGACAGCGCTATGACACCCGAACTAGCGACCCTTTTTTCTCTTCTTAAAGAGTTGAAATGGCGCCCAGATTCCAAGTCTATTCTCTCGTCGGGTTTTGAGGGCACAGGAGTATGGCAGAAAGGTGGAAGAAGCTTCAAGATTTGATCTTTTTTTATAGAATCGATGGTCACGACACAGTAGTCTTAGGATTTAGAGAACAAGTGTGTTACAAATCACTATAGGCGCTCTTTATCTAGTTCCATTTCGTTATTTTATTTCCACATATAGTTCTTTACAAAGTTATCTATACCTGTTCTAATTTTGCCATAAACAGTAGTCTTAAGACCCTTAGTATATAAATAAACAAGTGTATTACAAGTCACGATACGCTTCTTTTGTTTGGTTTCGTTATTTTCTTTCCACATATAGTTTTCTGTAAAGCTACACTGATCTTGTTTGTTATTTAAGTTGTAATTAATCTTCACAACCCTTTTATTGGCTTAACTTACCGGTTCGAAGTTCAAATCGGATACCTGTTCATACCCAATGATGTATTGCAAGTAAAACAAAGGTTCACTCCCTTGTTGTTATGGTCAATGTGAGTTAAGACAGGTAAAATCACCGGTCAAAACGGGTTCTGACGGGCTGAATGGTGAACTCAAAACACAATCTATATATTTATCCTAGCCTGCACCCTCAAAAGTATACAGTGGTTTCCACTTTGTAACGTATTTAGTCTCTAACTTGTACCTGCTTAAACCTTTAGATTTGTTGGTTGGGGACTAAATGCGTTACAAAATGTAAACCGTCAGGACCATCTGTGTGCGTCTAAAAAGCTAGGGACCGTATCCAAAATTTTAGTAAACCACATAGACCACCCATGTACACTTTCTGAAATCTAACTATGTACTTTTCGAAAATCCTTAAACGTCAACGGGTTAATAGATCAACTCGTACTAAACGAATCTCGTTCACGTTAACCCATTTTATTAAGCATGTTGTGTTACCCGCCTATAACTTTAGTTGGTGACAATTCAAGATCAAAGTAGCATAAAAAAATATCAAGCTGTTTAAAGATTCACAGAATCAAAAATTTTAGATCAAGGGTAGAGATTAAAAAGGCAAAAGTTTCTTTTCAAAGTTGATGAAAAAGTACATCTTGAATTGCAAGGCCAAAACTGCATTATAAGATACTAGAGAAACAGAGTAAAATACCCAACTATGAATACATTTAAAACTAAATCTGCTCTACCTTCTTCGTTTCCTGCCTTTGCCAAGTTGTCCAGATTTAAACGCGTGTTCTTGTTCTTGAAGAAACGCTTTAGTTCTCCCGTATTCCGCAGCCTTTTCTTCTTCTAACCGGGCCTTATCCCTAGCCTTCGCATCAGCAATAAAGTAGTTATCTTTTCTCAGCTCACGGATCGCCCCTTTAGCTTCACTCTTAACAAGTTTCTTCAGTTTTCTCTCCTCAGCCCGTTGACGGTCAGGATCATAGTCTCTGTTGCTCACAAAGCTGAAAAATATACAATTACCTTCGCTCAGTTTACGAAAATGAAAACAAAATGTTATGAGTTATGACAAAACCAATGTTTTCAGGACCGGACCAGATGTCTCTCCTTACAGGGTCAGGCTGGTCGAACCGGATGTAAGAACTGGGTGATGTCGTAAGTATTATTAAAATAAATATGGTAAAATTGATTTTTTTAATAAAAATCTGGTTCAACCGGCCGGTTCGCCTCAAAAGCGGTCTCATAGGGTGAACAGGACTGGTCAGGCCCCCGGTTCCCAATCTGGTCCGGTTTTCGAAACATTGATTAAAATAATAATCACACAAGAGAATTACTTTTCTTCAAACTTTGGATTAACCAACTTAATTGGAACGGGCTTTTGTTTCCTCATTTGTAATGGTAGACGTAACATGTGGTGTTCATCCGCTTTCTTGTTTATCAGCTGCACGGTAGCTTTTATTTTATCTTTTAATGCATCGGGCGTGTGATCTTGTCCTTCTAGTTCCATTAGTAGATTGGAAATCGGCAAAAATATCTCGGGAAACGATTTGAATTCTTCGTAAATGTTAACATATCCTTGTAGCGTATCAACTACTGCTACAAGCATGCTTGCCCTGCAAAAAAAAACACATTTTCATTAAATATTAAAATAACAAAAATACAACAAGTGTGAAAAATTATGATACGATTCCAACAGAGCCCAACAAACAACTGGACCCTTAACTCAATTGCAGCACATACCCAGTCAAAGGCCCAGTCAAGAAAGCAGTTGATGAGAATTAGGGCTGGTGGGTAAATGTGTAGCTGAAGTTTAAGAGCAGTTATCTCTATTTAAATCTATTAATATCTCTTGTTCTAGTTTTGAGAATTGTCAATGTTTACGTTATCTATACCTTTGTTCTTGGAGATTAACCCATCTCGAATCGGGTCTTCTATCTTAAAATATTTAAGTTTCCAGCAGTTAAATCTATCAGTTACGTTTGTTAGATTTCTGGGTTTTATCAAATTACGTACCTCGCGCCCCGCTTGCGGTATGCACATATAATGTATATATGTGTGGGCGCTCGGGGGGCAAAAGCAAAAGTGCACTAATTTTAACGTTATTTTACTAATTTCGTGAAAATAACGTTAAAAGAGGGGATGGTTAATCATGCATCATGTGGTGGCGTTGATAGCCGAAAGACAAGGGGGTACATGCACCAATTGGCGTTTGTCTCAATTGCTGAGTGTTATGTGCCTTATGTCCAAGGCTTGATGCAAAACCACAATCGAGCCGGGGGTCTCATTGGAAGCAGCCTCTCTATTCCTACGGGGTAGAGGTAAGGCTGTCTACATCTCACCCTCCTCAGACCCTACCTTAGCTTTTGCTATTGGTGGGATATACTGAGTATGATGATGATGATCAAATTACGTACCTGAAATTTTCTGAGGTGAAATAAGGGGAGTCGTCTGGTGAGTCCATTAACGTAAGAAAATCTAAAGGCTTTATTTCAACAACTGTGCCGTGTATACGTAGCAAAGGCTTTGGGGATTTTAATTCCATTAGGTGATATAACTGTAAATAACACAAACATCTTGATTAACAATATAATCAAATCTTTATTTATTTTTTTAGTAAAATGCCTATGTCCGTCCCTGAGGTTTGATCAGTTTTGCGACTTTCGTCCAAAAGTTTGTTTTTCCACATCTGGATCCAAAAGGTTTAAATCTTGTCATTTTCATTAGGCTCGTAAACTCCATCCAGTTGCCCTTTAAGTTAACAAACAAGACAGAAATACCCCCGACCTAATAGAGAAAAATGGATGGACTTAACGAGCCGGATGAAAATGGCAAGATTTCAAACCTTTTGGATCCAGATACGGAAAAACAAACCCTTAGACAAAAGTCGCAAAACTGACCAAACCTCGGAAACGAAAATGGCATTTTACTCTATTTTTTATAACTGTAACACACCTTAGCGTCTAACGATGGCCCAGGCTTTTCTTCCAAAGCAGCCATTAAAAGGGTTTGCAGAAACACTAAGGCCTCGGGGCAGAACTTTTTCGACTGCTTGCAGATCTACATAATAAGACCATACGATGTGAAACTGTGATTAATGATAAATTCTTTTGTATTTAAAAAGGGTATAAAAATATTAATAATGGATGTGAGTCATACAGAAAGAAGCATCGAGCACAAGAAAGAGCCAACTGCCACATCACGGCCCGATATAATGGGGCAACGCGTCAAATATTCACACATTAATAACATTGCAGGGGTCATAACAACGTGACGGAAATCTGAGCACGGAAATATCATGGACCAGAGCCTCAAGAGAAATAATGTCTTCACGGAAGGCCAACAGCTTTTCTCTGCAATAAAATTAACATAAACATCAAATAATAATAATAAATTAATAATAACAACAATGTCATTTTGTGTCAAATATTAAAGTTGGAAAAAGATTGAGGTATGAAATAAACCTGAATTTTTGATATCCTCCGCAAAAAGTGATCGAGTTTTAAGTAGTCGTTGGCGAGCACATATAGCAGCAAAGTATGGGATTTCTATACTCATTTCCATCAGTGGCTTGACAAGCAAGTTTAATAATTTAAAATTCAACGGCTTTTTATTTGCCGAAACAGAAAAATACTGCAGTAATAAACCATAAAACACCTGAAAAAAGGGAATTTTTATTCATCAGAATTTATTATAATAGGTACGCTGAAGCTGCATGAACTTAGAAAACAATTTTTTATAGATGTAAAGTATATTGCCGCTTAAAAAAAATATATGCCTTACTTGGATTTTCTTTCGATTTTCTGCAGCAATTTTGATTGCATTGAATGCACGAATTCGCCTGATTGCTTCAATGATTTCATCATCAGAACGGTTATCAAAAACTGCGGACAACTCATCCATGGTTTTTGGAGCATCAATTGTATACGGAAGATCTCCTTGTTGAGTTCCCGAAGGTTGGGCCTTTGATTCCTTTTTCTTAGCATCTAAAGTATCCACACGCTCATTAGTACTCGCAGCAGTTTTATGGTCCCTCGGTTTTTCCTCCAAATTCACACCCTCCGTGTCTGTGTCCTCCTCCTCATCGTCGTCGTCATCGTCATTGTCGTCATCACTTTGTTCCCAATCTTTTAGTGATTGTGGTATTTCACTTGCCACATCATTTCCTTCACCGTCATCTTCATCATCTTCGTCATCATCATCATCATCTTCGTCTTCGTCTTCATCTTCATCACCATCGTCACTATCAACGTCAATTTCATTTTCTTTTCTCAGCATCTGTTGTATCCAGGCCAATTTGGTTTTCGGTTCCTCTATATCAAAGGAATCTCCGAGATCATCTCCAGAGATAGACGTTGGCTTCTTAGAGGTAGAATTCACATGATCATCACCGGCATCATCATCATCGTCACTTGTATCATCAGCCGCATGCATCCTTTTCTGCCTCTCTTCCTGAAAACATAACCACAAAAAATTATATATAAGTTTTAGCAAAGTCATGCTGTGCATTTTTGAGTTTTATGCCACACTAGATTGTTGCCATAGGCCGCGTGTTGCGGCGGCGACGTCTTAGTTTTTTATAGCTGGCGGCAGTTATGTGCGTTAACCATGTGAAAACATGTGTTTCGGTGTATCCGATCTAAAGCATTGTGATTACAATTTACAAAAGAAACAGAATCGAAACAGGGTTGGTTCGTTTAATGAGGGTTTCACCTAACCACTACACCACCCTTACCTTTGCATCAAGACTTAGTGTTGTCAAAAGTACAATAACTCGAATTTATACCGTCGAATGAACACGTATTATATTTGACCCGACTAGTTTTCGAACAAAATTTCCGTCAAAACGTAGACAAACCGAAAACATGCGCAAAAAATAAGCATGAAAACATATTATATTTGACAAGACTCATTTCCGAAAAAAAAAATTGTCGAAACCAGTGTTGTAAAAGTCGCTAGGCGGTCCCTAGTCGGCCGACTGGGGAGTTGGGAGTAATCGGAGTACTCGGAGAGTACTCGGGGAGTACGCGGACATGGTAAATATAAAGAAAATTAATTGTTATATATTATTTATGTGTTAAAATAAGCATAATTCATGTCAACTGGGTATAATTTAAAATGAAACATGTTTAAAGTTCAAATATTCTGAATACAAGTCCGACTAGTCTGAGTACAAGGCCGAGTAGTCTGAGTACAAGGCCGTGTAGTCCGAGTACAAGGCCGAGTAGGCCGATTTTGTCCGAGTTTGACCGATTAAAAGTCAACAAACCACGTTGACCGCCTAGACCGACTAGGCCGACTAGGCTCCGACTAGGCGCCGACTAGGACCGAGTACTCCCGAGGCCGACTAGTTGAGACCGCCTAGGAGGAAGTCGCCAAGGTGGAGGTCCGAGGACCGAGTACTCGCCGAGTACTCGGCCGAGGAATCCGACTTTTGCAACACTGGTCGAAACGTGAATTTATATTGTTTACGTTGAAACGTGAATTTATACCGACACGTACATTTGACGCCAAACGTAGACCAACTAATGTACATAAAAATAAGCATGAGAAAGCATTATATTTGAAGCCACTGGTTTTTGAAAAAAAATACGTTGAAACGTGAATTAATACCAACATGTACATAAAAATAACCATGTGAGAAAATAGTTGTTTTTCTTTTAACCTAAAGAATGAAAATACAGGGTAAATTTGAAAAGCTAGAACTTAAGAGGGGTGATAATGACATTTTGTAAAGTTTTTAGAAAGTGTAGACTGTAGAAGGTGTAAATGTCAACTTCAATATCTAGGGGGTGTTTTGTCATTTTCGAACTTGAGTGGCCTTTTTGTCTTTTTCTAAATTTGAAAGGCCTTTTTTGTCTTTTTGTCGGTGGCATAGGCCACCGACCATTCATTATAAGATATATTATAATTATAATTAACATACCTCCAATTCTTCAAGTCGCTCTTTTTCGTCTTGTGCAAGTTCTTCAGGCGTTTTTGTCCTGTTTGACGGGCGAGCACGCATATCCAACACCATTTCATTGAGTAGTTTATCGTAAGCATCAGCTTTTTCCTGCATTATATTGATTAAATTCTGGATAATAATCTAATGCAAGAAAACCACGGCTAATTTAATACAAGTCTTTACCTGATCAGGATCGACTTTTTTAGGATAAACATTCTTAACGCTCTGCAAAGATGTAAATTGTTCGTCCAATTTTTTTATTAGCTGGTCATTTTCTTCCTTGTCCTTAGCTTTCTCAGCCTATGCATATAAAATAATAATAACAATCAAAGAATTTTTCAATAATAATGATAATAATAACGAATTTATATGATCAATGATCTAAACCTTGAAAAACTTGCTTTTGGATATTATCTCATCATAGACCTCCTTTTTACTCTTCTGCCTCTGTAATAATAAAGACACCACATTAATCGAAAAAATAAAATATGCCAGATCAGCAATTAAATAATCCAACTCGTCTCGCATTTACCTCTCCACTGGGTTCCGTTGCATGAGCACCAGGGGTGCCATCAGCGCTAAGCTGTTTCAAGATGACCGATCTCTCTGTAGAAAAATGAAAATTATGTTACGGCATATTAACATAATTTCAAACTATTAACTAATTAACATTTAAGAAAAGTTAATATGAACATACTCTGAGCCTCTGCTGCTGCTTCATCTTCCTCATCTAACGGAACTTCATCATCAAAATCGTCTCGTTCAGCGTACAAACCACCGCCCTCTTGATCCTCATACTCGTCTTCTTCGCCGTCGGATAGATTATACCTGCTTTTCTTACTATGTTTAACCTAGAAGATATATTATAAAGACACTAATCAGTATATATATGATCTATAAAATTCTATAACAAATATGAAGTTTCACTCTCAAGAAAACAATTACCCGCAATTCTCGTTGAGATCGGAGAATGGCCTTATCAAACTCACCGAGATCCTCATTCTGCTCACCAATTCGTTTATCGACAAACACTGATGACTTGCCACTCCTCTCATAATCTTTCAGCAACGTTTTCTTCCTCTGCAACATCACAAACAAATAAAAGATTACATATTAAACAAAATACACACATATATATAATCTTTCCATCATAACTTTGAATGCACCAACAATAGTCTGAATTAAGCCTGAAAAAAGGTGGGGTGGGTTGTGATGGGTAACGAGTCAAAACGGATGCAACTCAAACTGGATTTGGGTCAAAACAGGTTCTAACTAAAACTGGATAGGGTTAAAACAGGCAGCTTTAAATAAGTATCAAATTGGTTCAGGCCAAAACAGTTCTGACAAAAATGGGCTCAGGTTGAAAATGAGTCGTTTTAGAAAAAGAAATGATCCCCCAATATGTTTTGGCAGTTAATGGCGACAGGTGGAGATGGCAGCAGTGGTGAAGGTGGTAGCCAGCAGCGTCAGTGGGATGGTGACAACGGTGGCAGCTTGGTTTAAAAAAGCGGGAAGCGCACAAAAGCGATGAGGTCTAAAAAAGCTTTTTTTAAAGCGAAGCGCAAAAGCGGTGAGCTTTTCGTACGCGAAGCGCAAAGTGATTATAAAATTTATTTTTTATATATCCCATAAGTGTGTAGCCTCCAATACCTATGATTTAGCTATAATTAAGCTTTATATATGTTTTAAAATGAAAAAAACATAAATGAACACATAGTTAGTAGCAAAGGACTTATATGTTGGGTGTGTGAATGAAAGTCTCAAAAGGTGGTAAATACTTTGTCCCACATCGGTGTGGGGACAAAGTGAGTGGTTGTTTATAAGGTAAAGTCTTTACTACTCCATTGTAGCTTTAAGACATGTTTTACCACAAGTCCTACCCGCGCGCAGGGGGGGGGGGTGCAAAAAATGAGTTTCTGAATTGAAATTTAATTGAACTCGTGCATGCCCGCACGTCCTGCGGACACGAATGCAGCTCCGAAAACCCCAGGCACACAGTTTTTGCATTTAACCTTCATTTTTTTTTTTGTATTAAAGCCAAGCCCAGACGAGAGGTTTAAAAAAAAAAGCCGTGCAAAGCATAGAAACAACCCATGTACAAAAAGCGTGCGCCTCGGCATGCGCTCGATTTTCCCCTAAAAAGCGCGCCTTACCTGCGCTTTTTGTACATAGTGCGCCTTATGTCACACAAGGCGATCCAGCCTGCGCCTAGATGCGCTTCGCGCTTAAGGCGCGCTTTTTAAAACCAAGGGTGGCAGTGGTTGTGAATAGTGGTGCACAAAAAAGCTGGTTTGTAACCCAAACCTGTGTTTCAACCTGTACCAAAACAGGTTCCAACCCTATTAAACACTGTTTGGGAGCGGTTTGTAATCCTCTCCTGTAAAACCGGTTTGAACCCAAACCGAACGGTAAAAAAAAAATCAAAACTGGTTTGAAGCCGTACCAAAACCAGACAAAAACCGGTCAACAAACCGACAAAACCCGAACCGGTTTGAACCCAAAAGTCCAAAACTGGTTTTGACCTTTTTTGACCATCGCGAACCGGTTTAGGGTTTAATCCCATCTGTGCACCTCTAGTTGTGACGGTGTTGGTGACCACAGTGGTGTAGCCATGGTGGTGACGGTGGAGTTGACCGTGGTGATGGGGCGGCTAACGGCTTAACCATCTCAAAGTACTTACCCAAACCACTTGTGTTTCATCTTTCACCCTAAAAATATGTAGATAATCATAATCACTTCTCTTCATCCAAAATCTAAAAAACAATCATCCACTTTTAAAAATATGTAGATAATCATAATCACTTCTTTATAAAACAAAGAATCCCAGCTCCTAAAAACTCAAAAAACATGTAATCTTTTCAACTCAATAACACTCACTTCAAACCAAATACACAACAAACAGACACTAAATCAAATTCAAGAAGTCAATCTCAATTACACCCAATTTACTTTCCCAAACCACTGTAACGTATGTTTACTTTCAAATCTTCAATTGGGTATCAACAAAATTGTATCTTTTCAATTAATATACAAAAAAAAAACTTATTTAATAATAAAAATCTTGCCTTTTCGATAGCGAGAGAGCGTGCAAGACCAATACGGCGTTCTTCTCCTTTGCGTTTCTTTCCGAGAATATCGAATTTGCGACGGGACCAAATGGTTTCAAAAGGGTTAGGTTTGGTTGCCGGAGCTTTGAGTTTCATGGCTACAGCGTTAGGGTTGATCTTTTTCTTGTTTTTCTTCTTGGTATTGGTGTCTCCATTGTTACTGGTTGGTCTGATTACTTTCACCATTGAAGCTGCTAGCTTGAGCTTTTGTTTGATACCCAACGAAAACTGAGTTGAAGGAGACGAAAAGTATGAGGTTTTGGGGGGGTTTTGTGGCCGGCGGTTGCAGACTTGCAGCGGAGGTGAAGAAGAAAGTCTAAGCTTAAGGGTATAACTTGTGTTTTTCCTTTGGTGAAGGGTGGGCTGAAGTGAAGCTTAATGGGCTATATTGGGCTCGCCCATGATAAGGGAGTCTTTTTTTTTTTTTTAAAGGCCAATGAAACCTTAAAATGGGCTCTTGACGAATTTCATTACGTCGGAATACAATCGCCTCCGAATAGAGGTGTACAAAAAAACCGGTTTTAGAACCGAAACCGGGAAAAAAACCGAAATCGGTTTTTTTTAACCGGTTTTTTTTATAACCGGACCGGTTTTATAACCGAACCGCCGGTTTGTGACCGATTACCAATCTTGATATGAAAAACCGGTTAATAACCGAAACCGGTTTTTAAAAAACCGGTTAAAACCGGAAAAAACCGGTTTTTTGGGAAAAACCGGTCCTAACCGGTTACACCGGTTATTGTTTTGGACTTGAAAAACCGGTTAGTAACCGAAACCGGTTATAAAAAAAAACGGTTTTCGTTTTGGGTGGAAAAAACCGGTTCAATTAATAACCGAAACCGGTTTTTGAAAAAACCGATTTGTACACCTCTACCTCCGAATCAGGGAAAATCCTCACGTAGGGCCAAAGCCCGTGAACACTCGCTCGAAGGCTCGACAGTGCGGTGAGGTAAAACCCGCTCAGTTCTAGGATCAAAGTAGCGATATCCGACTAATCTTCTATCATCACCAGGTGCCGCAGAAACTAATAGGGAGAGCAGAAATCGAACCTAAGTCACTCAAAACCTATATCACTCCACCACCAGCTTATTGGCCCCTAACAGAGAGTTAGGTTAGTTAAGTTTGTTTGAACTTAAGAAGGGTTAATTAAGTTTGTTTTAAATGGTTAATTAAATGTTTAAAAAGATACAAGACAAAAGGAAACCTCAATAAGAGGAAGGAAAAATAAAAAGTACACTAAGATTCCCGATCAAAATTAGAATTGTTTGCTCTATCTTTCACCTAAAGGAAATTTGTAGCCTTAATGTCGTCACCAATCTTTTGGATGAAGGTCAATTGGTTGTTGAAAACCATGTTGTTTCTTACTTTTCAAATCTGTCAAGTTGTTATCATCAAGATCGCCATTGTTGCTTTTTTTTTTTGAACGGCAATCACTTTATATATATATATATATATATATATATATATATATATATATATATATATATATATATATATATATATAAAGAGCCAGCAAGGGGCTGAAACAAACAGAAAAAGAATCCGAAAACAGACACGAACACTTAAATACAATCAGAAACATCAAAGTCCTTCCACTTGTCCCATGTAGGAGCCGAGACCTTTGACCGATGGCAAATCCAAAGATACGCGTCCTCTTTAATTATGCCGACCGTGTTCCGGTGATGTGTAGACTTGCCTTCAAAAATCTTCTCATTCCTAGCTTGCCAAATCCTCCAAATCGTGGCATAAGCAACGGTGCTCACGAGCCGCTTCCAAGTCTTCGAGCCAGGACTATTATGGAAGACATCAATCAGATCCTTGAGATTGGTTATGTTTGTTGGGTAAGGAATCCGAACCCACATGAAAATCTCCCACCAGATGCATTTGGCGAGCATACAATTAACAAAAATATGGTTGGTATCTTCCCAGCCGATACCGCATCTGTCGCAAATGCCACTCAGCGAACTAAGACCTCTAGCAATAAGTTGATCTTTGGCTGCAACTCTTCCCAGTAAGGCTCTCCAAAGCAGCAGATTGCGCTTTGGAGGGACCCAAGGGTTCCATCGCACGATCTCCTTGGGCACATCCCTTGTAACAATCTCGAGACGTAAACTTTTTGCAGAAAAATCGACTCCAAACCTGTTTTCCCATCTCCATTTATCTCTGCCGTCGGGCATTTTGAACTGGTCCAAAAGCTTCATGATCTCCCCCAGCTGAGCCCACTCGATATGCTCCACCGGACTTTTAGCCCAATCCCACGCCCAAACGGTTTTAGACCCGACCAAATGCATATAGGCCGCAACACTAGCGTTTTTGTCTGTCGCACATCTAAACACCTCGGGGAAGAGGTCTTTAAGAGGTTTATCAAGCAGCCACACGTCTTTCCAGAACCTGGTGTTTTCCCCGTTTCCAACCTCTACTTTCAGATTATCTTGTATCCTGATATTCAGCCTATGTAATGTCCCCTCGACTGCACAAATATCCTTCCAAACCCCTGGTATCGTCTTTTTTATTGGGACCAGTTTATCATTCTTCTTCGTCTTATGAATAGCATCGATGACCACGGCCCAAAGTTGCTTCGGATCATTTTTAAAACGCCACCACCATTTAGAACGCATAGCAATATTAAAGTCTTCAATTCCTCCTATACCGATACCCCCATGAGTCCTTGGCTTAATCATTCTTTCCCAACGGATCCATCGAACTTTTTTCCGCATCCCCGTTTTTCCCCAGACGAAATCCCTCCTCAAACCTTCCAACTTTTTTATAACAAGCTTTGGAGCCGTAAAAAGAGATAAATAATAAGACGGGAGGCAACCGAGAACCGCCTTAGCGAGGGTGACTCTTCCCGCGAAGCTTAAGTGTCTCGCCTTCCAAGATGAAAGTTTCTTATTGAATTTTTCAATCACTGGCTGCCAGAACTTTGCTTTTTTCATGTTTGCCCCGATGGGAATACAGAGGTAGGTAAAGGGGAACTCCCCGGCCCGACAACCCAGAATTTTAGCCAATTGATTTACCTCTGTCACCTCCACCCCAACCCCAAATAGCTGGCACTTCTGATGGTTCACTTGCATCCCGGAAACTAAGTAAAGACACCTTAGAAACCGACTAAGGCTAACCACATTGTGTTCAGACCATTCGCCAAAGAAGAGGACATCGTCCGCATAGCAAAGGTGGGATACCACCGGCCCGTTGTTTGGAAGTTTTACGCCATGGAACAAACCCAAATCAAGAGCCTTTTGCATAAACATATTCACAACTTCCATGGCAATTATAAACAGGAACGGCGACAAGGGGTCACCTTGTCTTAATCCCCTTTTAAAAGGGAATTCCCCCGTAGGGGATCCGTTAACCAAAACCGATCCTCTACCCGACTTTAAGCAAGCCTTAATCCAAAGAATCCATTTTTCCGGAAACCCCATAAACTACATAACTTTGAACAAAAATTTCCAATTCAGGGAGTCATAAGCTCTCCGAAAATCTACTTTAAAAATCAACAATCTCCTTTTCTGCTTTTTTGCCCACGACACAATTTCACTAACAATTAGAGGACTGTCGAGAATGTACCTTCCAGAGACAAAGGCTGACTGAGTTGGAGAGATGAGATTCGATATAGCCAATTTGAGCCGGTTCATTAGCGTTTTGGAGATGATTTTGTACAGAGATCCGACCAGCGTGATTGGGCGGAAGTCTGTGAAAGACTGGGGGTCGTTTTGTTTTGGAATGAGTGCAAGAAACGTGGCATTGCAGCCGAATGATATCTCCCCTGAGGTGAAAAATTCTCTCATCATATTTAAGACCCTAGGTTTCAGCTCATCCCAATATTTTTTAAAGAACCTCATAGAGAATCCGTCTGGCCCTGGCGCTTTCCCGCCATTACAGCATCGGACTGCACCCCAAATTTCTTCCAGTGTAAAAGGCTGCACAAGACAGTTAGCTTGAGCCGCAGACAATTTTGGCAGCCCCAAATCCTGGAAGGTCGGGCGTCGGCGAATCGGTTCCGCGAAAATTTTCATAAACCATTTTCGAACTTCTTCCTTAATGGTCTTCGGGTCTGAAACCCAATTTCCATTTAAAAGCAGCCCGTTTATCCTACTACTCGCTTTATGCACGTTTACGATGCGATGAAAATAGGATGAATTTTCGTCTCCAAACTTGGTCCAATTGATGCGAACTTTCTGTTTCAGATCTTTAACCTTCGCGGCTTCAATACACTTTAATCTTAGCCTGAGATCCACCCTAAGTTTCCTTTCAGTATCATTCAGTTGAGCATTTTCCGCCATATTCTCGAGGTCCTCGACCGCCTTAGAAATCAAGTTCCATTCTTTGTCTTCAGCCTCCTTAGCTTTCACTCTCCATTGTTTGATACCTTTTTTAATATCCTTGAGGAGTTGGGTCAAGGCTCTGTCCGCTTTACCAATAGAACAGGAATTGGCTAAAGCAGAGCGAACAATGCCATCCATATCCGCGTGACCAATCCAGGAATTATAGATTCTGAACGGAGTGGGCCCAAAATCCGTATCCACACAAGACAGGAGAACAGGGCAGTGATCGGATAGGCCCTTTTTTAGAACTTCAACTTTGGCCGCAGGCCACTTATTCATAAACTCTTCACAGACGAACACCCTATCAAGTTTGCTCATCTTGATGTCTTTATTATCCGAAATGAAAGTAAAGAGGCCACCCACCATCTTGTACTCGAGCCACCCCATCCTACTGATAAAATCGTTGAACCCCATAGCTGCCATCTGATCGAACCTGGAATTCAACCTTTCTTCAATGCATCGGACCTCGTTGAAATCGCCGGCTGCAATCCACACTCCCTCCAACCGGGTCTTGAATCCCACGATCTTATCCCAAAGATTCCTTCTATTTTGACCATCATTTGGGGCATAAATATTTAGAATATTTACCTTACTGGCCATACCTTTAATCGACCCTGAAGTGATCACAAAATGCCGATCCTTAATAACCGTATCCACCATGAAGCTACCCAGATCCCATAGCGAAGCAAGGCCCCCTGAACGGCCCACTGCATTGACCGCAGCCACCCCAAGAGGAGAATTATCCCAGAACTGGCTCCAGAAAGACTCCGGCTTATCTGACTGGTGTGTTTCTTGTAAATAGAGAAAGGAGAATTTTTTATCTTTCTTCAACCTCCTGACCCAATTTGATTTGTCTGACCCAGACACCCCCCTAATGTTTAAAGTGACAAGATTCATGGAGACATATTGTTCTCCTTTTCCCCATGAACCAATTTCCTGACCTGATTATCCATACCTCCCATGTCCATCCCCAGACACTCACCATATTTTAGGGTTGCCTCTACTTCCTGTTCGAAGTCTGAATCCAAAACCTCCTGTGGCGCACAATCCCGACGTTCCGAATCAACACAGCCGGGGTCTGGTCGGGATTTAGTCTCCTTTATTATCTCCGATTTAACAGCTTTCTCAGCTCTGTGTTCTTCATCAATTTGGGCGATAATGTTTTCTAGACTGAAAGGATCTGAATCCCCTGCGTCATTCAGATCTGGAGTTTTAAATAGCTGGGCCCCTACAAGAGTCTTTTTCCTTTTGTCCTTGGGCCGCATAGTAACATAACTAAGCCCAAAAGTATTATCTTTAGTTTGGGCTGGTGGGGTAGGTCTAGCATCATCTGACCAGGCGTGATTTTGTGCCCCACTGGATTGTGGGTCCCCAAGATTTTTCGAGCCTTGCGAATTCCTTGACAACTGTGGAGTGTAATTATCATGCATATTTCCCATGCAAGTCTTTTGGTCTTCCCCCTCCTGCTCGACCACCTCTTCGTCTACCAAGTGAACTTCCGACCGGATGTTCGGAGCAACCGACGGCGAACCATGATCCGATTTTACCGGAATAGGGAAGGACGGAGCCCAAACAGCCTCAACCTCTTCAACCCAAACATTGATCACCTGATCCTTCCAAGTAACCTGGACGTCCCTTGATACCCGCTTTCCAGATTGCACCAAGATGGCCATTTTACATTATGAGAGGTCATCATCCTCACACGAGACATCAGATCCAAGAAGGAGGCGACCACATCTCTCACCGATTCTATTCATTACATGCCTATCCCATAAGCAAGGAGGGACACCCATCACTTTGATCCACGCTATTCTCTCAAAGACCGGGACGTTACCATCCCAAACATACAGCCTAGAGAACCAGACTGACCATGATTCAGCCTGAAGACGAACAAACTCCTCAGCCTCTTCCTTTGAGCCAAACGTGATAAGGACCTTTAAGCCACCTAAGTATCTTGTTACCGTCCCCGTGGTCAAAGCCTCATGCATAAAATCTTCAAGCTTTTTCACGGTTTCCAGGTCCTTAACCTCCCCGATGAGGGAGTTAAGCTCCCAAGATTTCTTAGCACCGGTATTCAGGGGTGGGAGTTCAATCTTGAGATCCGGTTGTTTACCACTCGTCATATTTTGCTTAACCAACACATCTCTATAGAGCTGCGATCCTGAACCATGACTAGTCATCCTTGTGTGGTTATTAGCTGTACGGTTATTATTAAAGGTTTGATTAACCGATGGCCCAAGTCTTGTGAACACCGAGTTATGCCTACTTGAAAAGGCGTGTTGCGATTTGCTTCCATCCCGTTTGAATTTGGCCAAGTTAACCCCAACAATCGCCCCATCAATAGAGATCCCTCTTAAGTTATCCAACCAGCTGGTAGCATCCTCGATACCTGAGAAACGAATGAAACTGAAACGATTTCCAGCCCCGTCCTTCTTCAAGGGAATAAACGCATCCTCCAAATTTTCAAAGTGCTTGTAACACCTCGAAAATTCACGTCCTATAATGTGTAGACACGTGTCGTATGTTTAAACGTGTGGAAGAATATTATGAAAGGACTAAAGTTGACAAACATGGAAAGTATGTTAATATACGTATTCTAAGTGTCAACAGTGAATAAATATATTGTGTATTAACCCTACAAGATGCTCATACCTTCAAACGAATAAATCATGGATCATACGAAGCTAAAAGTGAGAGATTACAAACTACAGGGGCTAAATGTGTCAACATGTTTAAATTATACCTCTGAGTGACCTTTTGACAAACCTGAAGCTTTGTAAATGTTAATCATGCTCACTAGAATGCTCGATATAAATTTCATAAAGTTTCGTTAACGTATGAGAAAGTTATGATCGAATTCGTGTGCGAAGGGTTAAAGTGCAAACATTGAAAGTTAAGACTTTTCGGGTTAACCGGAAGTGTTCAGGGACTTGGCAAAGTGGGTATAAGTCCTAAAGCCCTTGTAGGTAAATATAAGGGGGTCAAATTGCAAGTTTCTAGCTCAATTGACCTTTCGGAAGGGCCAAAGGGTGTGATGCAACATCAAGAAAACGTTTTTGGCTGATCAGAAGGGCCATGCGGCCCGCGTGAACATGATCAGAACTTGAGGCGGGCCGCGTCAGGCGCCCAGAACCAGAAAATCGTGACAGACTCCTGTTTTCGTGGAATTTCGATCTTTAAACGGATTTTTATCATGGTGGGCGACCCCTAAACTGTTCTAGAGCACTAGCGACATGTGTATACCAGTTGTGGTGTGTGCTAGACTTATTTGTCAACCAATTGTGGTGATTGAATTGACTATAAAAGGGCCTTCAAGTTCACAACATTCCTCACACCTTCAATTGCCTATCTGATCAATTCTGGAGCTCTCAAGCAGGTTCAACTGATCATATCTCGTGCATAGGACTCTTGTAAGTCTGCTAGTCCTTCTTTAATTGAGTTTAGCTTAGTATTTTAGCTAAAAGTCAAACCGTCGTAATTACGGTTTGACTTCGAGATTAGTCAACAATGGCTCAGTCATATCTCGAATTAAAAGTGGTTATAGGTTGGTATTTATGTGGGTAATAAACCCTTAAAAGGGTTCCCCCTGATCACCACTCTAACCTGGTCAAAAGTCGGGTCAAACTTATATTTAAAAAGTCAACAGGAAGTCTAAAATACCATTTATGCATAATTAACATTGTAGATCATATACAACCTGTTGGATCATTGTTATAACTTAGTAATAAGTGTAAGAACATGTCTAAACATGTTCAACCCGACAATTTCTTGTTTAGACCCGGTTCGGAACCGAAAGTCACATAGTTTGACTTTCGCTTTGACTTTCAGTTCTGACCCGTTTAGGCATGTTTTAGAAATGCCTCAGAGCTTTAATTGGACTAGGTTACATGTTAGAACAACCCTCTGTGATTATACACCTTGGTTCATTAGTTATCCAATTAATATGCATGTTTCCGTTAATTGCTCATATGTTGACCGTTATGCCCTTATTACCTTAAAACGTGATTTTTGGAAATGTAAAAGAGTAGAAACTTAAATTACTGATATATAAACTTGTATGCAAAGTTTGACATCAGTTTGACTTGTATATTAAGAGTTATGCTCATTATCGCAAATTTAAAGCTTTATGTTAATTAAACGGCATAATTAGCGTATAGCCTAGTTAAGCCTACCTTTTGGTATCAAACTTAATACCCACTGATGTAATATATTATTTTGGGATTTTTAAGGATTTTTAATTAATTTTAGACTGAGCATAACTAGTAGTCGTAGGCTTAATCCGGTAATTGTCGGTTTTGCCCTTACGGGCCATAAAATGAGTTTTACATAACTAAACGACTCCAAACCTTTTGCTACTGATCACATATGATAAATAAATTATTTTAAGCCTTCTGGAAATATAAAAATATCAGATTTAAGTATCGAACCCGGAAATGGCCTTTAATCGCCTTATTAAGCGTTTTTAGCGCAAAGTATGTATTAAAATTTTATTGGACATACCCGGGTTGATACCTACTGATATATGAGGCAAATTATAATATTTTAACAGTAAGCAAAGGTTGATAAACTCAGACTTCAGTTTTGAGCTTTTCGGCTTATGTGAAATTACCAAAATACCCTTACGGGGCATAGTTTGGTTAAAACTGATAAATTTCACATATATGCTTTATCTTACTGTTAAAATTCATTAACTTGAGTATGTTTACTGATTTCATCAGACCTGTAACTCAGTTAAACACTTAAACCCTTTTTCAACCTTTAAAATGACCAAACTACCCCTACGGGCCCTAGTTTGTGTTTGAACACGTTTCGGGCATAATGAAAGACATCTTACTGATGTCGCAACATATTTGAGGCATAATTAACTTAGGAAACCTGTATATAGCTCTCATGAACACCCGTCACGCTTATTACACGTACGGTTCGGTTAATGTAACAAGTTTACATAAATTAGCCGAAACGGGTCAAACCTTAACGGTTTTATCTCAAAATCTAGAATCTGAATAATAAATCCATATTAAACAAGCCTTCAAACTTGTTGGGTCTAAATCACATTCTATCCGGTCTTCGCTTAATCGTGCGTACGAACCGTATCTTGAAACTAGCCGGTCTAAGCTTGAGCTTAATAAAAGGCCGTTAGAATTCTAATAGGTTATTATAAACCTTCGTTCCAGATTAGGAGGACCAGTAAAAGCTACGTGCCTTTTGCTTATTGTGATTAATACTTACTCAGGTAAATACTTTTAACTTATTTTCCCTATACGGGCTTGGGTTACGGTATATAGCATACCGCTTGATCGAGCATCAAATCTCCACAATTGAGTGGGTAGTTGACTAATTTGATCGGCTCGTTTAAACAGTCTTGATTACTTAAAGCCTTTGGGGGGTTAATGACCATGTCCCGGATATCCTTGGCATCATCTTACGAGATGGCCACGACCTGAGCACGGGGTGTAGGCGTACACCTGTCAGTGTATAACTCTATATTGTGGTGTGTCTATTGATCTTTAACCCGGACAAGATCCGGGCTACTGAACGCACAAGTAACATGTAATTCGTTCACAAGATTATAATATTAAATAATTCTCCCAAGTTATAAAAATGTTTATGCCATGTGCATCCAAACCAATTTTAAATCATTTTTCAAAATGAGTCAGTTGATTGTATTTACCAGTGTAAACTGACGTATTTTCCCAAAAAGACTGAATGCAGGTACTAAACGAAATTGGCTGGATTGTCTCCTTAGCATCAATAAAAAGTCTCGCAAGCTTAGGATGCCTGAAGTCTGTTGAACCATTGTTTCTATTTTATTTCGATCCGTTCTGTGGATAAACAATCGAACGTTGTGACACTTGATATTACAATAATTAAATTCGGTTGTATTATATCTTTTTAAATTTGCTTCCGCTGTGCATAATAATTATTGTGTTGTTTGACTATTATGTTGCCAACCACGTCACGATACTCCCCTACCGGGCCCACCGGTGACACGTGGAAATCGGGGTGTGACAGGTTGGTATCAGAGCCAACACTGAGTGAATTAAACACTAGCCTTTTTGTGTTTAATCTCAGTTACACAATTGCACATATCTAAACCTTCGAGTCTAGACTTATAACATAGGACAAATTCCACCTTATTCGGGTTTTGTTTTGTCCTTTAAATTTTATATTTTGTTATTGTTATCTTATGCTTTATTGACAGGAATATCAAAATGCCTCCAAGATTTTTCCGTAGGAGAGGACGAGGCAAGGGGCCGATTACCGCCCCCAATGACAACGAGGCAGGACCCTCGAATGTACGAGCTCCTTCGACAATAGAAAGTGATGATCCACGACAAAACAGAAGGAACCTATTTGAGCCGGCTAGACGGTCGGTCTCACATAGCTCGACACCTCCGGTCCAAAACCCGTATGGGCCACAACCGGACTATGAGCCGAACAACCCTCAGCCTTCCTTCATACCATTACAACGATCCCTGTCTCATCATTCTTTCGGGGACCCCACCCCAGTTTTTCGAGGCCGGTTTAATCCGGTAGGCTACGTGCAAGAACCCGTGGGTTTCAACCCACTAGGGCCAGACGATCACTTCTCCGGTGATAATGCGGATGGTATGGAAGAGGATACGGACCCCGTCGAACCTGCAAGTGGTACTCCAAATCATCCGATCGAGATCTCCGACGGATCGTCTTTCTATGGATCACCCTATGTTGGTCCGGATAGTTTCCAGGCGATGTTCACCCGGCACGAGTGGTACTATACACCTCCTCACCATTCGTCGCCTCCTGAACAGCAGCAGCCGCAGCAACATCAGCATCATCAAGATTCCTCTGAGGATCACCGGTTTGTGGCAGTTACGCCACCACCTCCACCGCCACCAGTACAGCCGGCACCTCCTCAACCGCCAAGGCGTAAGAGAACCGGTGCCCGAATGTCGTCACGAGCAGGGGACTTCCATTTCAGTTCCCCACGTCAGTCCAGTGGCAGCCATTATCCGCCACATCAGGAGGACCCACAAATGGGTGGACCTTCACAACCAGCTGTACCACAGCCACCGCCAATGGGTTTTGACAACCCAATTCCGGCATATACGGGTTCCATGGCGTATAACCCGTTTGAACCGCCGAATCACCACAACTATGGTTACGCGGATGCCGATCCTTACATGGTAGCGGCGAACTACAACAACCAAGGACCCTATGGGGATCCATGGGGAGTAGGGTACCCGACTCAGGGATACCCGATACCTCCTAGGCCTATTATCAGGACGCAATCGCAGCCACCACGGTTTTCTCCCCCAGAAAGGGAGGAAATCCTACAAAGGTTGGATGAAGTAGAGCGAGGCTTCCACCGTGACCGTTGGGAGAGACAGACCTTCTTCCAAGGATTAGCGAGTTTGATCAAAGGGAAGAACAAGAAGGATCATTGAATCCTTCCAATTGTTGATTGAGCCCCTGCGTGGGCCTGTATTTGCTGTACTTGCATAAGCCCCTGCGTGGGTATGTATGTGTGTTTGTTTGACCCCTGCGTGGGTCTATTTTTCCGTTAACCCCTGCGTGGGTATGATGTTTGCTTAAAGTCCCTGCATGGAGTAGCATGTTGATTGACCCCTGCGTGGGTAATTATTTGTTGAAAAGACCCGTTTAGGGCAGCATGTAATATTATAATAAATTAATGGAATGGTTGTTTTATAAATTTCATGTTGGCCATTTGTGCATAAACAATTTATAAATGAAATAAATAAGTTAAAATCATTTCCTTTTGAAATAATCTGCCTATGTAGTTATTAATTAAGAATCTTAAAGTGTGAAACCTAGCCTCGGGTCAATTATAAGACCGGGCCAAGATGGTAAGACCTGTTTAAAAGATTCAAATCCCTGTTAACATCTTAAAACATGTTAACACTCCTGGCAGACGTGATTTGTTAAAATCACACGTCATTTGTATAAAGGAATTCTTTAGAAGATTTCCTAACCCAGTTTAATGATCTCCGAATCCTGGGTTTACATCATCAATTAAGATGATCATATGTTTACCATACGTGGTAATATAGCGCCTAAGGGCCCTGCTCATTTTTAAAAGAGCCAAAAGACGGTAGTAGCTATAACTCCCTGTCAAATAAAGGTAATGAACTAGGTTCAAACCTCAAATGCTTTGATTCTCTGAAATCCTAGCATATAATTTATAATTGTCCTTGTGACTAGGCCTATTGTGCCAGTATACCTTAATGTTTTGATTCTCTGAAATCATAGATTAAATTAAATTGTCCATGTGACTAGGCCTTTTGTGCCACAAATAAAACTGTTAATGTTTTATAATTAGGATAAATTATAATAGAAATCCTAAATAAATATGATTTATAAATTAACCAAATATGGTCTCTGTTACCATGGTTAATGAATTGCCATAAAAGACAATTCTATAATAAACCCCCAAATAAACTATTGTCCTTGTTTTCTGCAACAGTTCAATTAGTATGGCTAACTCGGACGAGGGTAATAGTCATCCGGTAGAGGTTAATAATGACGCTCGAATTAATCTAACGGGTGCGGAATTGAAAGCGATCATAGACGGCGCTGTTACACAGGCTTTAGAAAGGCAGTATGAAGAATACAGTGGGACTCGTAGTAGGACCCAATCTACACAGCCTTCAAAGCCACCGTCCAATAAGGACAACCCGAAGAAAAACGATGATCGACGCTCCTCGAACCACAGTGCTCCATCTCAACAGGTTATACGTAATCAAGGGCCCCGTGACAAGGGTTGCTCGTATAAAAATTTTGTTTCTTGCAAGCCCCGGGATTTCACTGGGGAGAAGGGAGCCATTGACTGTATGACATGGCTGGATGAGATGGATACGGTTGTAGACATCAGCGGATGTGCTGAGAGAGACGTGGTCAAGTTTGTGTCGCAGTCTTTTAAGGGTGAAGCGTTAGCATGGTGGAGATCCCTGATTGAGGCCACCGGAAAAATCCCATTGTACAATATGTCATGGGATCAATTTGTCGCCCTAATCAAGGAAAATTACTGCCCTCAGCATGAGGTGGAGAAGATAGAATCTGACTTTCTATCCTTGATGATGACAAACCTCGACTGTCAAGCTTACCTAACGAGCTTCAATACTATGTCTCGGTTGGTTCCATATTTAGTGACCCCGGAACCAAAGCGAATAGCTCGTTTTATCGGTGGTTTAGCCCCCGAGATCAAGGCAAGCGTAAAAGCTTCTCGGCCAGCTACTTTTAGGTCAGTAGCTGACATTTCCTTATCCCTCACTCTGGATGCGGTCAGGCAGAGATCGCTGAGGAATAAGGAGGCTGAGAAGAGGAAGCGTGAAGATGATGGTTCACGAAAGTCGAACAAGAAGCACCGTGGGAACGGTGACCACAAGAAAGGATCGGAGTCAAGGAGAGATGGGCATAATTCTGGTGAGAAGCCCAAATGCAAAATTTGCAAGAAGCAGCACTTTGGAAAGTGCAGACTTGAGTCGAACTCACAGACTTAGTCAAAATCTTATGCTTGTGGCATTTGCAAGTCCACGGATCACAAAACCTTGGATTGCAAGAAGATAAAAGATGCAACGTGCTACCGTTGCAATGAAAAGGGCCACATTAAAACCAACTGCCCTAAGTACAACAAGAAGCCTGAAGAGGCCAAGAAGACTAATGCCAGAGTCTTCAGAATGGACGCAAAAGAAGCGATTCTAGACGACAACGTTATTACAGGTACCTTCCTTGTAAATGACGTCTATGCTAGAGTACTATTTGATTCAGGCGCTGATAAGTCCTTCGTTGATAACAAGTTTTGTAAATTATTGAATTTACCTGTCAAAACCTTAAGCGTAAACTATGAGGTAGAGTTAGCAGATGGTACCATAGAAACCGTCTCAACTGTGTTAGATGGATGTGCTATATCCATTAAGAACCATTCTTTTCCTCTGTCTCTACTTCCCTTTAAGTTGGCCGGTTTTGACATAGTTCTGGGTATGGACTGGTTATCTCATAACCAGGCCCAAATCGTCTGCAACATGAAGCAAGTGGTAATAAAGACTCCGTCTGGTGAATCACTCACCATTCGGGGAGATACCCAGTATGGGCTACCTGAGCAAGCGACTATGCTCAAGGCTTCAAAATGTTTAAAGAGGGGTTGTGTCATTTACATGGCGCAAGTGATTATTGATGAGCCCAAACCAAAGATAGAAGACATCCCTGTCATCTCTGAATTTCCAGAAGTTTTTCCTAAAGATCTACCTGGTTTACCACCAGATAGACAAGTCGAATTCAGGATCGATATCATCCCCGGAGCAGCACCAGTTGCCAGAGCACCCTATAGGTTGGCTCCAACGGAGATGAAAGAGTTGAGGACACAGCTAGACGAATTGCTAGCCAAGGGTTTCATAAAACCTAGTTCGTCTCCTTGGGGAGCACCAGTCCTATTTGTCAAGAAGAAGGATGGATCGATGCGTCTGTGCATCGATTACTATGAGCTTAACAAGGTCACGATCAAGAATAGGTATCCTTTGCCTAGGATCGACGATCTGTTCGATCAGCTTCAAGGGGCAAGTTATTTCTCGAAGATTGATTTGAGGTCAGGCTACCATCAGTTGAAGGTTAAAGATGAAGACGTGCACAAGACAGCATTTAGGACTCGTTACGGTCATTACGAGTTCCTAGTGATGCCTTTTGGGCTCACTAATGCACCGGCTGCATTCATGGATCTCATGAATCGCGTTTGCAAGCCATACTTGGATAAATTCGTCATCGTTTTCATCGACGACATTCTTATCTATTCGAAGAATCAAGCTGACCATGAGAAACACCTTCGATGTATTCTCAAACTCCTGCATCAGGAGAAGCTCTATGCCAAATTCTCCAAGTGTGAATTTTGGCTACGAGAGGTCCAATTTCTTGGACATGTGGTCAGTGAGCGTGGTATCCAGGTGGATCCCGCTAAAGTTGAAGCTGTCATGAATTGGCAAGCACCAAAGACGCCTACAGAAATTCGTAGCTTCCTGGGATTGGCAGGATATTACAGGCGTTTCATTGAAAATTTTTCAAGGATTGCTGCACCCCTAACCTCCTTAACTAAGAAGAAGGTTAAGTTTGTTTGGGGCCCTAAGCAGCAAGAGTCCTTTGATATTTTGAGACAAAAGTTGAGCAACGCCCCAGTACTGACATTGCCAGAGGGAATAGAAGACTTTGTGGTTTACTGCGATGCGTCGCACACTGGCATGTGGTGTGTGCTAATGCAAAAAGGTAAGGTTATTGCCTATGCATCACGACAGTTAAAGGTGCACGAAAAGAATTACACCACCCACGACTTGGAGTTGGGTGCCGTTGTATTTGCACTAAAACTGTGGAGGCATTACCTTTATGGAATCAAATGTGTGATCTATTCCGATCACAAGAGCCTCCAGCACCTGTTTAACCAGAAAGAGTTAAACATGAGGCAACGCCGTTGGATGGAGACTCTGAATGATTATGATTGTGAAATCAAGTACCATCCCGGCAAGGCGAATGTAGTAGCCGATTCCTTGAGTCGAAAGGAGAGGGTGAAACCTATCCGAATCAATGCCAAGCGCATGGAAATAAAGAATAATTTGATTGAAAGGTTGTTAGCTGCACAGAAGGAAGCTGTGTTGGAAGCTAACTATCCTAATGAAAAGCTAGGAGTAACTGAGGAGCAGTTAACTCTTAGCAAGGACGGAATTTTACGATTAAATGGACGAATATGGGTTCCAATTTATGGAGGACTTCGAGATGTCATCCTCCAAGAAGCCCATAGTTCCAAGTACTCCGTTCATCCTGGAGCTGATAAGATGTACCAGGATCTAAAGGCAAATTATTGGTGGATAGGCTTGAAAAAGTCTGTGGCCACCCATGTAGCTAAATGCTTGACATGTGCGCAAGTCAAAGCCGAGCATCAAAAACCGTCAGGTTTGCTACAACAGCCTGAACTTCCTACGTGGAAGTGGGAAATGGTGATGATGGATTTCATCACCAAGTTTCCAAAGACAAGGAAAGGCAATGATACAATATGGGTTATAGTTGACAGACTGACAAAGTCAGCTCATTTCTTACCCATCAAGGAGACTTATAGCTCCGATATGTTAGCCCAGTTATACGTTGATAAGATTGTAGCCTTACATGGCATACCTGTGGCTATTATCTCTGATAGAGATACTAGGTACACGTCACATTTTTGGAAGTGTTTCCAACAATCTTTGGGCACACGTTTGAATTTTAGTACGGCTTATCATCCTTAGACTGACGGTCAGAGTGAGCGTACTATTCAAACGTTGGAAGACATGCTACGTGCATGTGCGATCGATTTGGGTGGTAGTTGGGATAAGAACCTACCACTAATCGAATTCTCCTACAACAATAGCTACCATACCAGCATTAAGGTTGCGCCTTTTGAGGCATTATACGGTAGAAAGTGTAGATCGCCTATTTGTTGGGCGGAAGTTGGAGATGTCCAGTTATCAGGACCAGAGATCGTGTTCGAAACGACGGACAAGATTGTCCAGATTCGTGATCGTCTCAAAGCTGCCCGAGATAGGCAGAAGAGTTACGCTGATCCTAAGCGTAAGGATTTTCACTTCGAAGTAGGTGACAAAGTCCTACTTAAAGTGTCACCCTAGAGAGGAGTGATGCGGTTTGGTAAGAAAGGCAAGCTAAGCCCGAGATACATAGGATCTTTCGAGGTTATCGAACGTGTCGGGTCAGTTGCCTATAAGTTAAACTTACCGGAAGAGCTCAGTGGAATTCACAATGTGTTCCACATCTGCAATCTAAAGAAGTGCTTCGCTGATGAATCACTGGTTATACCACATACAGATGTGTATATAGACGAGAGCTTGAAATTTGTTGAAAAACCTTTGTCGATTGAAGATCGACAGGTAAAGAAGCTTCGAAGGAAGCATGTACCTATTGTAAAGGTCAAATGGGATGCCCGTAGAGGTCCCGAATACACGTGGGAAGTTGAATCCACGATGAAAGAAAAGTACCCTTACTTATTTCAGTAAATCTCGGGTCGAGATTTATTTTAAGGTGGTGAGGATGTGACACCTCGAAAATTCATGTCCTATAATGTGTAGACACGCGTCGTATGTTTAAACGTGTGGAAGAATATTATGAAAGGACTAAAGTTGACAAACATGGAAAGTATGTGAATATACGTATTCTAAGTGTCAGCAGTGAATAAATATATTGTGTACTAACCCTACAAGATGCTCATACCTTCAAACGAATAAATCATGGATCATACGAAGCTAAAAGTGAGAGATTACAAACTACAGGGGCTAAATGTGTCAACATGTTTAAATTATACCTCTGAGTGACCTTTTGACAAACCCGAAGCTTTGTAAATGTTAATCATGCTCACTAGAATGCTCGATATAAATTTCATAAAGTTTCGTTAACGTATGAGAAAGTTATGATCGAATTCGTGTGCGAAGGGTTAAAGTGCAAACATTGAAAGTTAAGACTTTTCGGGTTAACCGGAAGTGTTCAGGGACTTGGCAAAGTGGGTATAAGTCCTAAAGCCCTTGTGGGTAAATATAAGGGGGTCAAATTGCAAGTTTCTAGCTCAATTGACCTTTCGGAAGGGCCAAAGGGTGTGATGCAACATCAAGAAAACGTTTTTGGCTGATCAGAAGGGCCATGCGGCCCGCGTGAACATGATCAGAACTTGAGGCGGGCCGCGTCAGGCGCCCAGAACCAGAAAATCGTGACAGACTCCTGTTTTCGTGGAATTTCGATCTTTAAACGGATTTTTATCATGGTGGGCGACCCCTAAACTGTTCTAGAGCACTAGGGACATGTGTATACCAGTTGTGGTGTGTGCTAGACTTATTTGTCAACCAATTGTGGTGATTGAATTGACTATAAAAGGGCCTTCAAGTTCACAACATTCCTCACACCTTCAATTGCCTATCTGATCAATTCTGGAGCTCTCAAGCAGGTTCAACTGATCATATCTCGTGCATAGGACTCTTGTAAGTCTGCTAGTCCCTCTTTAATTGAGTTTAGTTTAGTATTTTAGCTAAAAGTCAAACCGTCGTAATTACGGTTTGACTTCGAGATTAGTCAACAATGGCTCAGTCATATCTCGAATTAAAAGTGGTTATAGGTTGGTATTTATGTGGGTAATAAACCCTTAAAAGGGTTCCCCCTGATCACCACTCTAACCTGGTCAAAAGTCGGGTCAAACTTATATTTAAAAAGTCAACAGGAAGTCTAAAATACCATTTATGCATAATTAACATTGTAGATCATATACAACCTGTTGGATCATTGTTATAACTTAGTAATAAGTGTAAGAACATGTCTAAACATGTTCAACCCGACAATTTCTTGTTTAGACCCGGTTCGGAATCGAAAGTCACATAGTTTGACTTTCGCTTTGACTTTCAGTTCTGACCCGTTTAGGCATGTTTTAGAAATGCCTCAGAGCTTTAATTGGACTAGGTTACATGTTAGAACAACCCTCTGTGATTATACACCTTGGTTCATTAGTTATCCAATTAATATGCATGTTTCCGTTAATTGCTCATATGTTGACCGTTATGCCCTTATTACCTTAAAACGTGATTTTTGGAAATGTAAAAGAGTAGAAACTTAAATTACTGATATATAAACTTGTATGCAAAGTTTGACATCAGTTTGACTTGTAGATTAAGAGTTATGCTCATTATCGCAAATTTAAAGCTTTATGTTAATTAAACGGCATAATTAGCGTATAGCCTAGTTAAGCCTACCTTTTGGTATCAAACTTAATACCCACTGATGTAATATATTATTTTGGGATTTTTAAGGATTTTTAATTAATTTTAGACTGAGCATAACTAGTAGTCGTAGGCTTAATCCGGTAATTGTCGGTTTTGCCCTTACGGGCCATAAAATGAGTTTTACATAACTAAACGACTCCAAACCTTTTGCTACTGATCACATATGATAAATAAATTATTTTAAGCCTTCTGGAAATATAAAAATATCAGATTTAAGTATCGAACCCGGAAATGGCCTTTAATCGCCTTATTAAGCGTTTTTAGCGCAAAGTATGTATTAAAATTTTATTGGACATACCCGGGTTGATACCTACTGATATATGAGGCAAATTATAATATTTTAACAGTAAGCAAAGGTTGATAAACTCAGACTTCAGTTTTGAGCTTTTCGGCTTATGTGAAATTACCAAAATACCCCTACGGGGCATAGTTTGGTTAAAACTGATAAATTTCACATATATGCTTTATCTTACTGTTAAAATTCATTAAATTGAGTATGTTTACTGATTCCATCAGACCTGTAACTCAGTTAAACACTTAAACCCTTTTTCAACCTTTAAAATGACCAAACTACCCCTACGGGCCCTAGTTTGTGTTTGAACACGTTTCGGGCATAATGAAAGACATCTTACTGATGTCGCAACATATTTGAGGCATAATTAACTTAGGAAACCTGTATATAGCTCTCATGAACACCCGTCACGCTTATTACACGTACGGTTCGGTTTATGTAACAAGTTTACATAAATTAGCCGAAACGGGTCAAACCTTAACGGTTTTATCTCAAAATCCAGAATGTGAATAATAAACCCATATTAAACAAGCCTTCAAACTTGTCGGGTCTAAATCACATTCTATCCGGTCTTCGCTTAATCATGCGTACGAACCGTATCTTGAAACTAGCCGGTCTAAGCTTGAGCTTAATAAAAGGCCGTTAGAATTCTAATAGGTTATTCCTAAACCTTCGTTCCAGATTAGGAGGACCAGTAAAAGCTACGTGCCTTTTGCTTATTGTGATTAATACTTACTCAGGTAAATACTTTTAACTTATTTTCCCTATACGGGCTTGGGTTACGGTATATAGCATACCGCTTGATCGAGCATCAAATCTCCACAATTGAGTGGGTAGTTGACTAATTTGATCGGCTCGTTTAAACAGTCTTGATTACTTAAAGCCTTTGGGGGGTTAATGACCATGTCCCGGATATCCTTGGCATCATCTTACGAGATGGCCACGACCTGAGCACGAGGTGTAGGCGTACACCTGTCAGTGTATAACTCTATATTGTGGTGTGTCTATTGATCTTTAACCCGGACAAGATCCGGGCTACTGAACGCACAAGTAACATGTAATTCGTTCACAAGATTATAATATTAAATAATTCTCCCAAGTTATAAAAATGTTTATGCCATGTGCATCCAAACCAATTTTAAATCATTTTTCAAAATGAGTCAGTTGATTGTATTTACCAGTGTAAACTGACGTATTTTCCCAAAAAGACTGAATGCAGGTACTAAACGAAATTGGCTGAATTGTCTCCTTAGCATCAATAAAAAGTCTCGCAAGCTTAGGATGCCTGAAGTCTGTTGAACCATTGTTTCTATTTTATTTCGATCCGTTCTGTGGATAAACAATCAAACGTTGTGACACTTGATATTACAATAATTAAATTCGGTTGTATTATATCTTTTTAAATTTGCTTCCGCTGTGCATAATAATTATTGTGTTGTTTGACTATTATGTTGCCAACCACGTCACGATACTCCCCCACCGGGCCCACCGGTGACACGTGGAAATCGGGGTGTGACAGTGCTGGAATGCCTCCCACAGTCTATCCCTGTTACATGTTGCCGGCAAATTGTACACGAAGAAGGACGTGGTGTTTCTGATCCATTCTTCCCTCTGCTGGAACCGTTTCTCCTGCCTAGCCTCCTGTTTGCTTAAAACCCGGTACCACCTCTCATCATTGCCTTTGGGTTGCTGATTTAGATTGACCTTCCTTCCGTCACTCCACACCTTCGTTTTCATACTTGAACTGACAAAGAACAACAAGAGCACTATCACCGGGACAACGATGGCGGAAATCAAGATCTTTAAACTGTTAATAGGATTCGTATCGATCTAGCTCAACTATAAAAATAGCCGCGATCAATGACAGACCTACTAAGCGCTCAAGATCAAGACGATACCACCGCGAAGAAGAAGAAAACGAAACACGAGAGAAGGACTGAGATAACCTATCCCGGACGGCGAATGGGAGGAACGAAAGATCGTGTTAGGGTTACAGGTCAAGCCAGGATACAGGCGACCTCGAACACTAACGCAAGATTTCTTCATTCCGTCGAGCCTACCGGCGACGGCTGTTTTTTGAGGACTGAGATTTCCTCTTGAGTCTTGCTTGGTCAACCGAGCCTTGCTTTCTTTTTTGACAACTGTGGCTGTTTTTTGAGGACTGAGATTTCCTTTTGAGGACTGAGATTTCCTTTAGTTTGGGCTGGTGGGGTAGGTCTAGCATCAAAAGAAATATAGAGGAATGCTTTCCAAGACAGGTTTAGTTTGACTTGGTCAACCACTATAAGAGAGTGTTTTGCTTACCAACTCGACAATTTAGCTTCAAAGCTTTCACTTGCCAGGGTAACATTACGAACCCAATTCATGTTTGCTCCAACCACAAGCCGCAAATACTTCAATAGAAAGGAACTCCTTTAATAACTTAATATATTTGCCATATTAGTGATCTATATTGCATCCACACCAACCCCATAAAGTTCGTTTATGTCAAAATTAACCTTTAAACCAAAAGCTAATTGAAAACACATGATTGTTTAAGCTAAGTGTTCTAATTGTCAAAGTGAAAATATTTAACCAAGTGTGGATAAATGACTTGTGTAACTATTAACTTTGTAAGGTAGCCAAATGCCTCGATGCCAAATTGCTTCAATCAAGTTAAAGACTTGTCATACTTTTTTTTACTAGTACGGAACCCGCGCGTTGCAGCGGTGTCGACGTTTACGGCGTTGTTTGCACTTCCCTATCGTTTTGTTTGGTTACGAGTATCGTTAACTATTTAGCATTAGCGCGAGTAATAATAGGACACGTTAACAATTGCGCATGCTTTGACCCCATGGAAATCTTTTTCATAATAAGATTATTCATGTTAACTTGTACTCTTAAAAGTTGTAAAATTTATAGATCTTTTAGTCAAGCATGTGCGATGTGCTGGTAATTCTCTAGAATAAGAGATTCAAGACCATCCTATGACACGAAGCATGCACCTTTTTTGTTAAATTGTATAAACACTTTCATTAAAATATGACATAAATTGACAAAAAGGATGGGCTCACTTAACCCGTTTAATTGAAATTCACCACTTGACCTGTTCAATAAAAATTACCCATTTGACCCGTTCAATAAACCCTTTTTTTATTGTGACTTATTACTCTTTTGACACGTTCGCTAAAAATGACCCGTTTTAAAATTTTAATGGTTAATCTTATGCATATAATTGATCCGTTTAATAAAAATTACTAATTTAACCAGAGGTGTGTCGCATACATTGTTCACATACAGTGTTAACCAAGTGTTGGTACAAGAAATAACATAAAATATGATAAAAAGAACGGTACCACAATATAAGTCACTTGAACTATAGACTATAACTATAGACTAAAACTTAGAACATGAAAATGGTTCATAGGTAAAAAGAGCAAGCAAATCCAAATTGAAATTGCTAGATTGATCATACAAATGAAGAGAAAGCTAGAAAAAGTCAACTCCACAGGATGCCATGCACAGGAGTAACCAAATTTATACGGTTGCGTTGTATATTTTTCAGAGGAGCAAATGGTTATACCATTAATGGTGCATACCTTTGTTGTTAGAGCTTTTCTACGAAAGGATTTAATGGCACCTCTTTTGCTACTTTAACAACGGGTATCCTTTTTTCTTGGAGCCGCTTTAACTATTGACTTCTTTGGGGTCTCCACAATAGGAGGTGCAACCACCGGTGGATGATACACGTTGAAGGGAAAATATCGTAGCTTCACATAAAAAAATAATTTTCAATTTATGTACTCCAATCTACAAGAACGGGCAGTTCGAAGCAACAAATTTCAAACGATTATGTTAAAAGCAAAGAAATTGTACCGGAGAGGGTTCATCTTCATCTTCCCATGAATCTTTTGTACCATCTTCATCATCCCACATGCTTTTAGGGTTCTTTTTTATACCAAGTGGGGTTGGTTCATTGTTTGGCATTCAATTTAAATAGTTGAAACATGTGAAGCAATACATAAATATTATTCTAGTAATATCGATAGTTGAATATTTAAATTATAACTAAGAACTTATATTTGTGATCACACCGAACTGTTTCCAACTCATAAAAAAATTGTTTTGATCCGAACCTGCATTGACCTGTTATCCAACCCACCATCTTTCCACCTCTAATCCCTATACAGAACGGGTCAAATTGACAAAATGTAATCCACATACATACTTCATGTAACTTATTGACGGCCTTTGGATTTCACAGGAAACCGTTGCAGCATTAGAAATAGGCAGCATAAACATGTTAAGTGTGAAGTAAGAAATATGGTCCAATATGGACAAACAATGATGATTCAACTCAAAGATAGAAGAAATTTTGTTTTCTAATTGCCAATTATTTTTCCTATTTTTTTCTCACCGAAGCGTATTCCTTGCAGGAAGAGAAAATAGCTCCACAAAAGAAATATAAAAAATATAAATCATACCATCATCCATAAACAAGAAAGCCCAGAGCTGCAATTGTGCAAATAAAGAGAGCCATAAAAAAGACATATGAAGAAATTTAGCAATAAAAGAAAAAGTATACGATTCTCAACAGTAAAAAGAAACATTCAAAAAAATCTTTAAACCAACCTTCTAATAAACCTTTGAGAGAATCAACGAGATATCGACATGCTTCCACCAGATTATTAACTACAAAATAACCTGTAAAGAAATTATAGGGTTTTAGGTTAACCACTTTACTCTAACTTTCATACAAAACAAAGTAGCCTACATAAACAAAACTGTTTGCGGGTTGGCCCAAACCAAACTAATCCACATTCCCCATACTATAACCCGCCAGTTTGACCCATTATCCCACCAGCACACTTCATCATTACTATGTGTTAAGTGTCAGAAAGAACAAACATGCAAGACAAAGAAAAACATACATGATCTAGTCTCGTTCAAGATTACATTCTCATCATGACAGTTAAAATGACTAAGCTTCACCTTCCTCTGCATGTTCTTTGCAGGTTTCTTCCATTCAGAGGCAAGCTTCTCACATTGCCCACACCTGAGGACAAGGCAACATATGTGTGAACCTTTATAAAGTGTAGCAGCCATTTTGATGTATTACAATCACCAAATAAGAGCATTTAGCAAACACAGTGCTATATAAATAGCTCAAACAATATATTTACCAGGATGCAAAGAATTCCACCATCCATAGATCTTTGCTTTTAACAACCGATTCATCAAATATACGTAAATTCAGTTCAACTGATACACTTGGTTCTGATTTCTCACTTGATCCTCCGGTTGTTTTTCGTTTTTCCACTTAACCTATCCTTGAGGCGTGCCTTGACCCGTGTACAATAAACCACCTATGAATACTTCAAACAGTACAACATGCATATAGAAATCACATATGACAGGTGATAGACAGAGTTTTATTCAGTGAATGACATGTTAATTAATACAAAAACTAATCTCTTCATGGCAACCCTTACAGTGTCAAGGTTTAAATTGTAATGGAAATAGTTGTGGAAGTGGATGATGGTGATTGGTGAGGACTTATATCAATCCACCAACATACAAATTCTTGTCAAATCCTAATAGTTTTATTCCAAGACAACTGATTTTGACATACAAGTATAAAGACCCCAGTTTTCCCATTTACCGAAAAACTAATTGCAAAAAAACCATAGCACTTAACATGTATTAAGAACCATTAACTATCCGTTTATGTGTTCAGAGATGAAAAATACATGATAAACACAAGGAGGCAATTCATCGAACACCTTAACTGCAATTCATCGAACTATTTCCACTTTCTCCACAAACAAATTAAAAATAAATTCTTTGACACCAAATTTATAGTAACTATAACCCTAATTTTTAAAAAAGAGTTGATTTGTTTACCTTAGGATTTAACTCGGATTTTGACGAACGTATTCAACGACTCGCTTGATGGCCACCATCATCTTCATCTTCCTTATAATTCACACTGTGAAATCGATTAACGGTTGAACTTCAAATTTCATATTCTTCGACACCAAATTTATAGTAACTATAACCCTAATTTTTTAAAAAAGAGTTGATTTGTTTACCTTGGGATTTAACTCGGATTTTGATGAACGTATTCAACGACTCACTTGATGGCCACCATCATCTTCATCTTCCTTATAATTCACACTGTGAAATCGAAATCCCAGCATGGTCTTCCCAATTTCCAAAAATTTCAGCTTGGAATCACAGATCTGGCCAAATACCAAAACAAAAAAGAATAGATGAAATTAAAAGTCAGTGGAAGGGCTATGTACAACAATAGCAAGGGTTATGTACAAAAGAAGTAGAAATTGAAACCTGACTGTAGGCAAATGAACCTGCCAATGAGTACCCAATTCCATGATTGCTTCGATGTTAAATAGCTGCACGTATGAAACGTATGGTGTAATCATAAAGGCTGTAGAGATTCAATCATCTGCCAATGAGTACCCAATTTCAGTTCGCAAACTCATCGAATTCCTTATGCGGCTGTAGAGATTCAATCATAAAGGCTTGGACTGTTTAGCAGGTGACAATGAATTGGGGGCAAATCTGGGATAAGAAGATGAAGGTTATAGTGAGAACCCATGATCTTTCAGTTGGCGTCTTAAAATTTGTGGTGGAAATGACGATTATAGGACAGGGAGATGCATTATATAGGTCTATATATTATTTTGTTTTTTAAGAAGTAAAGTCAAGTAATGAACTTCTAAAATTAAGGGGTTGTTTGGCAACATCTGAATCAATAAGTGCTGAATGAATAAGATGTCTGAATGGGTAAGAGGCTCTAAACCAGTAAGTGCTGAACCAGTAAAGTGCTGTTTGGTTGCACATCTGAATGACTGTGTAAAATGACATTTTTACCCCTCTAACATTTTACCCCTCTAACTATCTCATCTTTCTGTACCTTCACTAATATCACACACACATAAAACACAGACATAGAACCTCATCACCATCAACATTCTTACAACCCTAACTCAAAAAAACCAGCCGCACTCTCTGACTCCTCTCAAGCTCCGGCGACAGGAGCCGGTTTCTGGTCAGATCTCCGACCGTCGCACCCCTAACCTCCTACCATTACACACCTTCCTTGTACTCTCCTACGCAACCACCTGAAAACGAGCAGAGGGAGAGGACATGAACGAGAAGAGAGAGAGAGAGAGAGAAGAGTCGGAGGGAAAGAGAGACCGGAAAGGAGTAGCGACGGTGGCAGCGACGCCGCGAGCGGCGGCGGTGTTTCGACTCCGGTAAGTTATCGTTTCAGGCAACTCGTGTGCTTTTTCTTATATCTAGATTTTGACTCAGGTGCGTTTGGTTTTCCGGTGATGAATGACGTTAATAGAGGTGTCGATGATAATGATGAGGATAGGCCGTTGACGTTGATGACGGTGAAGACTCCGGCGGCAACGGCTTCAGGCCGGCCGACAGTGGTGGCGGTTATGTTGATTCGGTAGGTGTGGAGATGAAGGGGCAGTGTGGATGAGGGCAAGCTTGTCAAAATTCCATTCAGATATCAAATTTGTCTGAACCATTCAGATCTGAATGGCTCCATTCAGAGGTGATGTCTTAATGAACCAAACACCTCTACATCTAACCGAATCAGATGTGAACCTCTGAATGGTTCCATTCAGACACAAACAAACAGCCCCTAAGTATATTAGGGTGAACGGAGTGCACCCCGGAAGCATCATTCGGGAAAAGGCCACATCGCACCAAATCGCTCCACGTGGACATGAGAACGGAAGATAGGGGGAAATCCAGAACACCCACCGATTGAGCCAATGGGTTGTGAGAGAGCGACAAGCTAAGCAAGGAAAATGGGTGCAAGTACACCGCCTCGCTCTTTGTGGTGGATACTCACCGGAAGTTCCCGATGCTATTCCCCATTGCCACTCCATGCACCCTAATTAAGCTATATGATAGATCTTATTTATTTCTATTTTGTTTGATGATTTACTAACGGGTCAACAAAAATTACTTTAAAAAATAATTACAATAGAAAAATTCAGTGACCTTTATTTTAGTACGAGTTTAGACACGTGTGTCCATGCATACTTCTTTGAGCGTATTGTATATATATATAGTAGTAGTATTAATAGAGCAAGTGAATGAATAGTAATTATATTTTTTTAAAGGTTTTTTATGTGTTATTTAGTGGTTTTTTATATGTGTTATGTGGTTTTTTTATATATCTTATATAACTTGCGTTGGTTTTTTATCGATATAAATCACATGTCGGTATTTTTTTGTCATATCATGATTTTTTTTCTCTATGGGTTGCTATAACGAGTGTAGGCGGTGTAACAAAACAAACCGATGTTTATCAATGTAAATCACGTGTCGGTATTTTTTTGTCATATCATGATTTTTTTTCTCTATGGGTTGCTATAACGAGTGTAGATGGTGTAACAAAACAAACTGATGCCGACCAAATTCCCGATGTGTTGGGCTATTTTTGGTCATATCATGATTTTTTTTCTCTATTGTATGCTATAACAAGTGTCGGTAACGTAGTTAAACGAATTGATATCCACCCACCGCGCAACATGAGAATTTCCGACGCAACGCGCGGATTTAATAGCATTAGTTAAATTTATTTTCTTTGTTAGCTATTATGTTACATTTTTTATAAGTTAGGGGGTCGGAGCACTTGCCTAATGTACCCAAAAGTCTACAAATCACGCATTGCGAATTCACTTTTACCCTAAACTATACCCCAAATCATATTATAGGTGGCACTATTATCCTAAATTTACAATTTTAGACTTCTCTCTATCTATCTCTATCTCTTCTACCCAAACACCTTTTCAATCAGGCTCTACAACCCCAACACTACCCGATTTGGGGTACCCAAATAGGGGGCGGCGGTGTTACCGATTCGGGTACCCTACTTGAAACCCCAATCGACAAGTGGTGCCACCGCCCTTATGTCATCTCCGCCTTTCGTTTGACATAAATGGTGGTGTGTTGGTTGCAAAATACAAATGCTTTTTGAGAAAATAACATATAATTAACACTATAGTAATTGGGAACTTTATGAAATTATTTGTGTCCAGTCGTTGGACTTTCTTTTAATATAGGATCATTGTTCATTATGCATAGTGAATAAACTTTGGTGCAATATATGTTCACTTATGTAGATTAGAAATAGGTATACTAAGTCAACTGTAGAGGTTCCAACCAAATGAACGCCATTGTGTTGCCGGTGGTGTGACACCATATGTTAAAAAGCATATAAATCATAGTAAAAAGACAAACTCGTATTTTAGGATACTTATAAAATAATGAGAAAATATTAGCTGGTGTGTCTGTACTTTATCGATACAATGAAGACGACACAAGATCTTATAAACCTCAAATCACTCTCCTTCCCTCCACCTTCCATTTGTCAAGTTCTTCTCCCCTTCTCACTCTCTCTCTCTCTCTATACATACATGCATATATATATATGTGTGTGTGTCTATATATACACACACACAAAACTATCTGCTTCAAACATATTCACACCAAAACACACACACACACCCTCCAAACCCTTTTCACATTAATGGCTATATCTCCAAGAAAGCTTAGAAACGATGTGTATTCATACACATACCAAAATGACTCAAACACCCCTTTGGTGATCTCGGTTCTTGCTTCTTTAATCGAACGAACGTTGGTTAGAAACGAAAGAATCGGTAGGAAATGTGGTTCCACCATGTCAAAAACCGGTTCAAAAATTAGGGTTTTTGATTGCTATGAAAGACCGGACATGAGTATACTGTCGTATCTTGAACGGATTTTTAAGTACACGAAAGCTGGTCCGTCGGTGTATGTGGTGGCGTATGTGTATATCGATCGGTTTTGTCGATCACAACCGGAGTTTAGGATAACTGCATGGAATGTTCATAGGCTTCTTATTACAACTATCATGGTGGCTTCAAAATATGTTGAAGACATGTAAGTTTTTGGTTTATATTTTTAAGCTTGGCTTATAGTGGAAAACAATAATATATAAGTTTTGTAGGATCGGTTTGTGTTGATTAGACTTGAATAACACGAATATGATATCTATGAGCAAGTAGAAAGTGCGGAATCCAATCTACGAGCTTGTGAACACTTCTAAGTTTTAAACTTTAAAAGTTCACATAATCAAGATAACGAAATCGATTGAAAAACCAATGATTTGATTATGAGGTTTTGATAACCGATTTTTATGGTTCAATTATGGTTATACACTAAACCAACATTAAAACCATATACATTAATTTCTATGAATAATATGTTATGTGTCAAAAAAGATTTGTTATAATTCGTTTATACAAACAAATTTGATTATTGGTTATTCTCTTTTATAAATTGAATAATAGTAATTTTCAAAAAAAAAAAAAAAAATTGAATAATAGTTTTATAAATTACAAGTTATTTGTTTTGAGGCAATCATTAATGTCTTTTTTTTATAACGACGCCGCTCATAAGATTACAAGACATTGATGGTCATTTGGTCAATTAAGAATCTTTAGTTGAGATTTAGTATTAAACTATAAATAATCTTTAGATGAAACTTTGTTTTCTCAGAATACGTGGACGCTAATGCTTTTAATTTGGTCAATTATTATCTTGTACTTTTGTCCTAAATAAAAAAGAAAAATAATAATTTTATTAAAGAATCTTTATTTTCTAAATGCAAAATAACCAATATAATGTGATTTTGTCGTTATCATTTTTTTTTTCATTTAGAATATCAATATACTTACAATCAGTACTGACAAGTTGGTCTAGTGGTTAGTCACTTGTTTCTCTCCTTGAGGTGCCAAGTTCAACTCCCACCAGCATCACATTGGTGGAGGCAATGAAGTTTAGAACTAGGCCTCTCTGGAGTACGCCAGTTCGAAACCGAGCCAAACCGGGTTTTACCGCAGTGGGCCTTCGGGCGGCGGGTTTTCCCCGGAACTGGTGGCTTGGTGGCTCGAGTATGCATCCAACTCTGAACGTTATGGAGGAGGGGATGCATTTGCTCGATTGAGGACATCCCAGGATGCTTATCCGGTAATTTAGTTGGTCGTTCAAAAAAATATATATATACTTACAATCAATAGTAATAGTAGAAGTAAAATATATCTAACTAATGGATGTTTGTAATTCTCACTATTCTTCTGATATGTAATTGCAGGAACTACAGAAATTCATATTTTGCAAGAGTTGGGGGAATAACAACAAAAGAAATGAACAAGTTGGAGCTTGATTTTCTGTTCTTGATGAATTTCAAAATGCATGTAAATGTGAGTGTTTTTGAGAGCTATTGTTGTCATTTAGAGAGAGAAGTGAGCATAGGAGGTGGTTACCACATTGAGAAGACATTACGATGCGCTGAAGAACTTAAATTTCTACAAGTAGATGAGAGAGGATATAATCAAATTGCCTGACTTACTTTGTAAATTAGTTTTTTTTTTTTCACCTTACACACTTTTTTTAGTATATATGTAACATGAAACCTTTATAAGTTATAAGTATCAAATGAGTCAAATAAGACATGAGTATTATAACTTGTGAACCACTAGTCCCCCGACAATATATCTAGGGGGTGTCTATTTTCTTCCGTGTGTATATTTCAGCCACTGTGGGTACCTCAATTGCTAACTGGCTGAGTGTCGTTACCAACACAACGATATGGCAATAGTGGCTTGATGACGGACCATTATGGGATGAGAGATAAAGATGAATGACACTACGATAAATTATATGACCTTAGCGACAACGACCAAAAGATCTTATCCGAAATTTGTATCCTTCAAGAATGTCGCTAATCCGTTTACTCGCGGCATTTATAAAACTTATTGTATTATTATCATTTGGAATTTGTTGTACCCGTTGAAAAATATGTCGGTACAATCAGGTAGTTAACTCTTTTTTGGATTATGATCAAAATGTCTGAGAAATTACGAGCAAGTGACTTTTTCCTTGTTGATAGTAGATTTTCTATATATTTTTTTTTGAATATATATATATATATATATAGAAAATCTACTATCAACAGTAGTGTGAGTATGAGATACCTATTATAATAATGACATATATGATTGATTTAAAGCCGACTAATGATAAAAGTTTCATGATACATTGAATAGTCATAACAAACAAGTTATGATTTATGATTTGATTCCATTACTCCACAAAATCCTAAATATTTATATCTAATCGTCCTTATATCATATCCATGTCCCCTTGTGCTCTCCCATTCCCTTCTTGAGTGACATGTTATTTTGTTGGGATACATGTAGAATATACATGTGCTAACAAATAAACAAATATTCATTTCTTAATATTATTATTTTAATTATAAAATATGGGTCAGGAATTAGATAAAACGTTGAAAAGTGTGAGAACAGTAAGAACGCTTATGGATCGTCCGATCAAAACAATCTATGACTAGATAGGCGCGGTGGCGTTATCATAAATAACACCAATTCTATTAAGTGGACGGGCTTCATTAATGGTAAAAGGGTCTTTTACCGCTCAAATTCAAAACGCCAACAAAAAATGATAACACGCCATTCAAAACAAATAAAACGCCATTAAATACAAAACGTAAAAAATTAGTGATAAAACGCGTTGGAGATTACAGGAAGAGGAAACAACACATTAACTGAAATTCAGTTATTAACATTTATTAGAAGAAATTTCATCCTAAATTACGCGCCAAAAACTTCATTATATAAACGACGTTAAACATCGCTTCCATAATCACTTCAATCTATCATTCTGCAAAAAGATCTTTTACCAAAAACGCCAAGTTTAACCAAAACGCTAAAAATGGCAACCATCGTTTGGTGGAGATACACTCTGGCAATCAGGCGATTCGTCCTACGTTTTGACAACAGAAGGAGTATGTATGTTAGGACAATCAAGGGAATTTTGAAGATGGAAGAAGAGGTACAGAGGGGTATCCTATCGCTTGGCATCGCTCTGGATAACGAAGGTCATGAAACACATAAGCTTATGAAAACATTAACAAGGAAATTTGGACCAATCAAAGCAGATAGAAAATAGGACTCAGTCATGACATCATGGCGTTTTGATGAGGAAACAAACATGGAAACCGTTATATATGACAACAGAGAGCAGGAAGACTACCTGCTTGAAAACATCATAACAAAGCAGGGGATTGGGTTCATGAAAGAATTGCACAACGCCACTTGTTTGAACACAGACATGGACTCAAAAATGGCATTGATGCAGGACATGTTCAAATTGAGGCTTTAGAATCTTCGGCAACAAGAAGCCAATGAAAGTGAAGGTGATGACATGGATGAAAGTCTAGATGAAGACTCCGAGGAAGAAGACGACGGAAGTGATGGATACTTATCGGATAAAGTACCTTCTGACGAGAAGTTTTAATTTTTTTTGGTTGGTTTTCTTATGTGTAATTTTTTTTTTCTTAAGATAATCAAATGCTATATTTCTCCATTTAGTTGCAAAACGCCAAAAAAATACTACAAAAAGTTTTTGCTTACAAAACGCCAAAAATAATAAAAAATATTTTTCATGTTTAATATTATCTCTGTTATTGTATTTCGTCATCTTGGTCTAATAACGCCATTTAAAAAAATGCCAAACTTGGAAGATGAGACGTCTATCACCCTAGAACTGATAAAGCTGAACAAAACAATAAATACACACAATAACTTAAAAGAAAGTTACTTTATTACTGGCATTTATTATAATAAAAATCTTGCCTAAACTACGTGCCAAAAAACTCCTATAAGAGAGAGGTCTCTACACAATGAATTGATCACACCCAGAAAACAAACGCCATGTTCCCTAGAAACCACTCACTTTAAGCGCCAAAAAATAGTTAAAAAAACCACAGATGGCAAAGCTTTCACTAAATGGATTCTTCTCTGAGGTGGGTATCTCTATAAGCTTTTCCTGAATGAGATGGACAACCCCCCCCCCCCCCCCCCCGCAAAACCTAACCTCCCCCCCAAGCTAAATGCTAAAAACTAAACCCCTCCAAAAAACCTAAAAATTTCAAGAAAAAGAGACTGATGACAGTGATATGTCATCATGTGAGCTTTGTTCTTGATGAATATATGCATGACATGAAGGGATCAATTCCAGTGTAAAATGTTATTTAGGACTCCATTATTATAAATAGCATTCAAGCAAGAGTTGATCTTTAATGACATCCCACCAAACAAGAATATCATACCAAAAAACAGGATGCCACTAACAAGTTTCGTCTAAAAAGACGGGCGTTATGTAGGAAAGTTGGCATCTAGCTAAGGTATTCAAAGATTCAAAACGCCAAAACAAATTCAAGAAGAATAGGCTGATGACAGTGAAGATTTGGATTAGAAATTAGATTACCATTTTTATTTTTTTTCTTTTTCATTTTCTATTTTTTTGTTATCTAATTATCTATTGTTTGTTATCTAATTCTCTACTAATAAAATACATTATTATATAAAACGCTAAAAACTACAAACACCAAAACGCTAATAGTATGAAAACTGTGAGAACGGGAGTTCGCAAAACACCTTGTCAATGTATTAAACGCTAAAAAATTGACTAAACGCCATAAAGAACATTTGGTCTTATTATAATCTTATGAAAATATTAATGACTCGTAGTGAATTATTATACAACGCCACAAACGCCAAAAACAATTTGACCAGGGAAGCGCTATAACGCCAAAACAATTATCTATGTGACATAAAAACAATTAATTCAATGTGACAAATCTAAGAAAAAATAAAACGCCAATTAGTTGATGAATATAATTAACGACAAAATAATCTTATACGCCAAAAATGAATCAGCATGTTACGCAAAATTGGGAAATAAAAGAAGATTGAAAAGACAAAAAAAACACCTCACGCTCTGATCATATCTCGCGCCACGTGTTGGGTCATGATGCATTCTCACCATTCTCACACTTTAGGGCGTTTCTCTATAACAACCCTAAAGTAAACCGACACCCTCGAAGTATTTTCGACACCTCTAAAATATATTAAAATGTCCCAATATGTCTTAAAATATAACCCGTATGAGAAAACCGAGCCCAAAATACGTTAAAACATTAAAAAATAAATAAAAACAAAAATTATTGGGCTGTCGCGGGGCGCGACGCCCCTAGCCAACATCGTCGTGGGCCGCGACTAACCTGGCCACCCGCCCTCCTCTGGAAGCCGCCACGTGGCAACACGTGGCGAAACTAGACTGGTGACGCAGTGAAGCTAGGCCCTACGCACCCTAGTCACGGGCCGCGAAGGCCCCTGTCTTCCATCGTCGCGGGGCGCGACGAATCTATCGACCAGCCCTATAAAGGGAGGCCTTCGGCCTTCAGTTCCGATCGCTCAAATCTTTCTTTCTTTCTCTAATTTTCACATAGTAGGCACTATACTCGGGTCTAATACCCCCCCTAAATAACGAAGTTCTGCTCCGTTGTAAGTATCATAACCCCTGGATACGTATTAGATACGTTGCCCGATTGATCTAGGGTTCCGTAACGGCTGTCGTGGTTCTGCCCGACGTAGTCCTTGGAATGCCATCTCGGGGAGGGTATTACTAATGTTAAAATGGGTTATTATACTAACACGTGTGCATTTGTGTAAATTATAGATAATTCTCAGGAAATCCTTACAGAAAACCTAAGACAACAATGTGAGTAATCTCCTTTTTGTAAACAGTTTTTACAAAACCTTAAATATTTTACAATGCAATTTAGCGGTGATTGAGTCTTTGTAATTCTACGATTACTGCCGGTATGTTGGGGTTTTGTATACAAAATGTGGAACACATTACCATTGGACGAAGAGTTAGCCAATGTGTAATATGACCCACCAGTCAGGATTGACAGTACTGAATGAGTAATTGGGTAGATATAAACATTGTAATCGCTCTCAATACTGTTTAAATTAATAAAACTTTTCTTGATTGATCTGGGATTCACACACCAGTATTCCCATTGACAAAATATTTTAAAACGCGTTTCAGGTAACACAGTGTGAAAGCCAACTAGAAGCCAGCTGGACAGCACTGAAGGCTTGGAAAAGTGGCTATAAAAGTTACCTAAATAAAGAAGGCGTTTTATTTCAATAAAAATGGGATTTATCCCTATAAACCAGTTGTAATGAAAACTTGGGTTTTATCCCAATGTGTTTATTTATATAAAATGTGGTATTTTACTCTGATAAAAAATTTCCTAACTACGGTCCTGATGAAATTTCCGCTGCCAAATTAATAAACACCGATACCACCAACACTATCGTTCGCGGCCGCCCGTTCCCAGGACAGATAGGGGCCGGGGGTTGCGACCAAAGGTGGTATCAGAGCTAAGCCACTGATTCAGCCACAGAAGTGTTCTGCTGACACCAAAATTCAAAGTGTTAGGAAATAAATTACGGAAATACGTGCATAATTGTATTTTATTGTTATGTGTTATTTGACTATTTGTTAGTTTACAGTATGAGCGACTCGTCTGGAAGTACGACGAGCGCAATATGGATTTTTGGATGAATCCATACTGATGGTGGAGATGGTAGTAATAATAATAATATAATAATATATAAAATGTGTGTTTGAAAAAAAAAAAAAAAACCTACGGATGCCTACTACTATTAGTGTAATTTTTATTTCAGTTGGTATTGTAATTTTAATTTCCAGTATTGGTGTGTAGTAGATGCATAATATATTATAAGAAAGAGTAAAGTCGCAATGCTCGACGTTTTTTATCAACATGCGTGTTATGTGTTTAGGTGTATCAACTATTATTTTGTGATATTAATATGTGGTAAATGTTTAAAATTCAGATGGACAACGAAGTGAATCAGAAAAACCAGAATGATAATATCCAGAACGACAATAACCCGGTTAATGAGAATCCAAACAATGATAACAATGGAAACCAAGTGGATGATAGTGCCATCCAACACATAGTGGCACAAGGAATCATAGATGCAATGCCATTTATTATTCAAACTGTTAAGGAAGCTGATAATAAAAGTAAACATAGCAGTAAGCGACCAACTGAACCTGAACACAACGTAAATAATGGACCTGTACTTCAAGCACCCATCCCTAAAAGAAGAAGAACCATGCCTTATGGTTGTTCTTATAAAGAATTCTGGTCCTGCAAACCAATAGAATTCTCGGGCAATGAAGGACCCATTGCAACTTTACGCTGGATAGAAAAGACTGAGGCTGTTTTAAAAATAAGCAAGTGTGCTGAAGAAGACAAGATAATGTTTACTTCTAATTTGTTTAAGAACTCAGCCTTAGAATGGTGGAACACTATCCTCCAGTCTAGAGGAAGTGATAGGGTTTACAACATGGAATGGGAGGAATTTAAGAATATGGTAGAAATGAAATTCTGCCCTCCCAATGAAAAGGAACATATAGCAAATAAGTTTTTGAACCTTAGGATGACCGGGGTGGATAGTAAGGGTTATACTACCACATTCTTTGAATATGCTAGAATAGTACCAACCATTGCATCACCAGAACCAGTATTAATCTTCCATTACATCTGGGGATTACTCGGGGAAATTAGGCATGTAGTCAAGGCAGCTAGATCCCAAACCATAGAAGAAACTGTAGAACTAGCAAATACCTTGACTGATGAGTTAGTACGTACTCGAGAAGAAGACCAAAGGAGAAACCTAGCTCAAAGGCTTACCTAGGAATTCCGTTCTGGAAATTCCAACCGTGGGAAATATGTAGGTTCTACCTCTGCACCTTATTGCAAGTATTGCAAAAGGAAGCATTCTGGAAGATGCTCCATATATTGCAATTTTTGCAAAATATCCGGACACAAGGAAGAAGACTGCAGGAAGAAAGCTAACAACATGATATGCTACAACTGCGGAGAACAAGGTCATATCAAGCCAAACTGTCTGAATTTAGCTCCAGCTACGAACAACAAGAACACTAAAAATGCTAGAGCATTTGTTCTGACTGCAGATGAAGCCAAAATGATTCCGGACGTCATAGCCGGTACGTCTTTAGTTAATGATGTTTTTGCTAAAGTATTATTTGACTCTGGTGCGAACCAAAGTTTTATTAATACTTCGTTTTGCAAACTTCTAAATTAATCATTAACTAAACTCCCACAAGAATGTCTAGTAGAGATAGCAAATAGAGAAACGGTTAGAATTTCTGAAATCTTGCAGGGAGCAAGAATAGAGTTTTTAAATCAAAAGTTCATTGCAAACCTTTACCCAATGAATCTGGCAGGATTTGATGTCGTTTTAGGAATGGATTGGTTAATAGCCAACAAAGCCAGTATTTTATGTGATCAAAAGTCAATTCAAGTAGATTCACCAAATGGTGAAAAGATCACAATTAAAGGAGATAAACCATCTAGATCCACAAAATTCATCTCTGTGATGAAAACAACAAGTTGTATAAGAAAAGGATCTATAGTGTATTTGATTTCTATAATCACTAACACTAAAGGGAAAGAACTAAAGGATATTTCAGTAGTATCCCAGTTTTCAGATGTCTTTCCATAAGAATTGCCAGGATTACCGCCAGACAGAGAAGTTGAATTCAGGATTCACCTACTACCAGGAACGACACCAATTGCCAAAGCACCCTACCGATTAGCACCCGCAGAAATGCAGGAACTGAAGAAACAGTTAGACGAATTGTTGGAGAAATGATTCATACATCCAAGTTCGTCGCCATGGGGAGCACTGATTTTATTTGTTAAAAAGAAGGACGGAACGATGCGTATGTGCATTGACTACCGTGAATTGAACAAGGTCACGATTAAGAATCGGTATCCATTACCAAGAACCGATGATTTGTTCGATCAATTGCAAGGAGCTTGATTTTTCTCTAAAATCGATTTAAGGTCAGGATATCATCAATTAAAGGTACAGGAAGAGGACATTCCTAAGACCGCGTTTAGAACAAGGTATGTCCATTATGAATTTACTGTCATGCCATTTGGTTTAACCAATGCCCCAGATGCATTTATGGACATGATGAACCGAATATGTAAGCCATATTTGGATAAATTCATAATTGTTTTCATAGATGATACTCTTATCTATTCTAAAACTAAAGAGGATCATGCAAAGCATTTGCACGCACTTTTAAGTCTATTAAGGAAAGAAAAGCTTTATGCTAAGTTTTCTAAGTGCGAATTCTGGTTAGAGCAGGTACAGTTTCTTGGACACTTAGTTGATCATGAAGGAATTCATGTGGATCCCACAAAGATCGAGGCGATTACCAAATGGAAAACCCCTGAGTCACCAAACGAGGTTAGAAGTTTCTTAGGATTGGCCGGTTATTATAGAAGGTTTATTCGAGATTTTTCTAGAATAGCCATTCCCTTAACTAAGTTAACCTGTAAATCTGTTAAGTTTGAATGGGGACCAAAACAGGAAGAAGCCTTTAGAATTCTTAAGCAAAGACTAACCCACGCACCCATACTAGCGTTACCAGAAGGAACTGAAGACTTTGTAGTCTATTGTGACTCTTCTAAGTTAGGTTATGGATGTGTATTGATGCAACGTCAAAAGGTTATAGCACGCATCTAGACAACTTAAGAATCATGAAGAGAATTATTTAACCCATGATCTAGAATTAGGAGCTATAATTTTTGCCCTTAAGATTTGGAGACATTACCTTTATGGTAGTAAGTTTACCGTATTCACTGATCATAAGAGTTTAAGGTATGTTTTCGGGCAAAAGGAGTTTAATATGAGGCAAAGACACTGGATGGAAATTCTTAGTGATTATGATTGTAATATCCAATATCATGCAGGAAAGGCAAATGTAGTGGCTGATGCTTTAAGCTGAAAATATCATGAAAAGTCAAAAAGAGTACGTTCTCTTAAATTAAATCTACAAATAGATTTAAATGATCAGATAAGAGAAGCGCAATAATCAGTAATCAAGGAGGATACTGAAAAGTTAAAAGGAATGATTAAGGAATTAGAACAAGGAACATATGGAATTTGGAGATTCCATAAGAATAGAATGTGGATACCTAAATTAGGAAACCTACGTCAACGTATATTAGAAGAAGCTCATAAGTCTAAGTATACGATGCATCCAGGAAGTGATAAGATGTATCAGGATTTAAGAAAGAATTTTTGGTGGATAGGAATGAAAAAGGATATAGTAGCTTATGTTTCTAAATGCTTAACTTGCTCACAAGTCAAAGCTGAACATCAGAAACCCTCAGGATTGCTACAACAGTTAGAAATGCCCGTATGGAAATGGGAATTGATAACAATGGATTTTGTTACCAAATTACCCAAAACAAGAAAAGGTAATGATACAATCTGGGTGATTGTAGATAGGATAACTAAGTCAGCTCATTTCCTACCAATGAAGGAAACTTTTAGTATGGAACAGTTAGCTAAATTGTATGTAAATGAAATAGTTTCATTACATGGAATTCCTTTATCAATTGTTTCTGGTAGGGATAGCCGTTTTACCTCTTATTTTTTGACAAGTTTCCAAAAAGCAATGGGAACCAAGCTAAATCTAAGCACATCTTATCATCCTCAAACAGACGGACAAAGCAAAAGGACGATTCAGACAATGGAAGATATGCTTAGAGCTTGTGTAATTGATTTCGGAGGTAATTGGGACGATCACTTACCATTAATAGAATTTTCTTATAATAACAGTTATCACACAAGTATCAATGCTGCACCATTCGAAGCACTTTATGGACGAAAGTGCCGAACCCCAGTCTGTTGGGCAGAAATTGGGGAAAAGCAACTGTCTGGACCTAAAATAGTACAGGAAACAACCGACAAGATCATTCAAGTCAAAGAACGACTGAAAGCAGCACATGATCGATAAAAGAGTTATGCGGATAGCATACGCAAGTCGTTAGAGTTTCAGGTAGGAGACAAAGTATTGTTAAAAGTCTCTCCTTGGAAAGGAGTGGTAAGATTCATCAAAAGGGGAAAGCTAAGTCCCAGGTATGTTGGACCTTTTGAGATTATGAGAAGAATAGGACCTGTAGCGTATCAGCTACAACTACCAGAGGAAATGGCAGGAGTACATGATGTATTTCATGTATCCAATCTCAAGAAATGCTTAGCTAATGAATCTCTTGTAGTACCTCTTAAAGATATAGAGGTAAATGAACAACTTAAATTTGTAGAGAGACCTCTACAAATTGAAGACAGGAAAGTTAAGAACCTCAAGCATAAGAGATTAGTTCTAGTCAAAGTAAATTGGGACTCCAAAAGAGGACCAGAATATACATGGGAACTTGAATCCGAAATGCAAAGGAAATATCCACACTTGTTCCAGTAGATCTCGAGGACGAGCTCTAAAACAAGGCATTTTCTCTATAACAACCCTAAAGTAAACCGACACCCTCGAAGTATTTTTGACACCTCTAAAATATATTAAAATGTCCTAATATGTCTTAACATATAACTCGTATGCGAAAACCGAGCCCAAAATACGTTAAAACATTAAAAATAAATAAAAACAAAAATTATTGGGCTGTCGCAGGGCGCGACGCCCCTAGCCAACATCGTCGCGGGCCGCGACGAACCTGGCCACCCGCCCTCCTCCGGAAGCTGCCACGTGGCAACACGTGGCGAAGCTAGACTGGTGACGCAGCGAAGCTAGGCCCTACGCACCCTAGTCGCGGCCCGCGAAGGCCCCTGCCTTCCATCGTCGCGGGGCGGGACGAACCTGTCGACCAGCCCTATAAAGGGAGGCCTTCGGCCTTCAGTTTCGATCGCTCAAATCTTTCTTTCTTTCTCTAATTTTCACATAGTAGGCACTATACTCGGGTCTAATACCCCCCCCCCTAAATAACGAAGTTCTGCTCCGTTGTAAGTATCATAACCCCTGGATACGTATTAGATACGTTACCCGATTGATCTAGGGTTCCGTAACGGCTGTCGTGGTTCTGCCCGACGTAGTCGTTGGAATGCCGTCTCGGGGAGGGTATTACTAATGTTAAAATGGGTTATTATACTAACACGTGTGCATTTGTGTAAATTATAGATAATTCTCAGGAAATCCTTACAGAAAACCTAAGACAGCAATGTGAGTAATCTCCTTTTTGTAAACAGTTTTTACAAAACCTTAAATATTTTACAATGCAATTTAGCGGTGATTGAGTCTTTGTAATTCTACGATTACTGCCGGTATGTTGGGGTTTTGTATACAAAATGTGGAACACGTTACCATTGGACGAAGAGTTAGCCAATGTGTAATATGACCCACCAGCCAGGATTGACAGTACTGAATGAGTAATTGGGTAAATATAAACATTGTAATCGCTCTCAATACTGTTTAAATTAATAAAACTTTTCTTGATTGAACTAAGATTCACTCACCAGTATTTCCCACTGACAAAATGTTTTAAAACGCGTTTCAGGTAACACAATGTGAAAGCCAACTAGAAGCCAGCTGGACAGCACTGAAGGCTTGGAAAAGTGGCTATAAAAGTTACCTAAATAAAGAAGGCGTTTTATTTCAATAAAAATGGGATTTATCCCTATAAACCAGTTGTAATGAAAACTTGGGTTTTATCCCAATGTGTTTATTTATATAAAATGTGGTATTTTACTCTGATAAAAAATTTCCTAACTACGGTCCTGATGAAATTTCCGCTGCCAAATTAATAAACACCGATACCACCAACACTGTCGTTCGTGGCCGCCCGTTCCCGGGACAGATAGGGGGCGGGGGTTGTGACATTCTCCTAATCCCGTACCTATAAAATATAAACTTAATCCAACATATACTTTATTCAACAATCATTAATTACCCTTATATACTAACAACGTTGTATTCTTATCAGTCAAGATTAATTGATTCACTTGACCTAACTACAAATTAATTATCAAATAACGCACATCATGTAGTAAAATTTTAATTTGTTTATTAACACTACTATAAAATGAGTATTTGCTAGGAGTAGGGATATAAACGAGCAGAGCCGCTCGTGAGCTAGTTGAGATCTGTTAAAAAAATTATACTTAAACGAACCTAATTATGTTAACACACCTATGATTTTATATCAAGTTAATTGTTTAGTGAAGTAATTAACTATAATATTTATTTTAATACATTTTGAGACCAAAAACATTAGCTACTTCAATTAATCTTGCTGGTGAGATGGGCACTTGCTACGACTCTTTAGTATTTACCAAACTATACAACTAGTTGCTCAATTCAAAGAGCACCCCTCACTCTCACACATTGTCCATGCAAGGGAGACATGGTATTAGGAACACATGTTCGATGTAAAAATATTTTAGGTAATCACATAGGTGTTGAAAAAATTAGCACTTACATAAATTTACCATTACATTACCGATGGAGTGGTGATTCATTAGCAAATACAAAACATTTAAACACATGAGTTTGGAAGGGGGTTTTGGGATCTCACATACGACATAAATTAAAAGAAATTCGCCGTTCAAAAAGAACATAAATTCATCACTCAAAGTTTGGTGATCAACCAGACAATTGTTCAAGTTTAGAGGGCCCAACCACCGGGGAATTAGCGCAGGGGAAATCAAAGGGGTTCTCTCAATCACCTACAAAATGACATTCAATTTTGTATATGAGAATAGTCGCATTTATAAGCGACCCAATAACATGAGAGAGATGAACGACATTAAGAGTTCAAGCATTTTGGAATCATCGAGCGTTTTGAAATGATGGGTGGGATTAAGGTGGCTCACGTATTGCAATAATAGGAGCTCTCAAGTTGTTAAGTATAACTAGAAGAGATAACCAATAACATATTATATGATATTTTGTAATAATACGCAGTTTCAGACCCATAATTTTTTTTATAGGGTGTGGAAAAATTTAGGGTTAGTTTGTCTATCCATATATAATAAAATTCGGTATAGTTCGGATCGAGTCGGGTCGGGTCATATAAAAAAGACAATCAAACTAAATGTGATATAATCAATAAAAACATGTCAAACGTCATTACAAATGCATAATGAAGATCTAATATATATAAATTCATTCTCTACGAGTTTTCATTTTTTCGAATCTAGCCATATTCAATATTTTGAAAATCAAACCGGACATTGAACCGAACGCGATAGTGCGATAGTTGTACACTGGTTGGACTGGTTGGTCGGATTAGGAACCCGAATACGTTTGTTTAAAGCTTATAATAATATAAAAAAATAATGAAATTATACAGTAAATAACGTGCTAATATTATGAAATTATCTAAATACTAATACTAATAAAAGACTCCATTAAATTGTCACACCCTGACTTTTGCGGAAGCGTGATTATGTGTGACTTGCTTAATATCATTGCATTCAGTCATAACAACAACTATATGATAAAACCAAAGATGATCATCCATTCAATAAGTTTAAAAACATAACAACATTGTCTTGAAACATAGACTTCAAATTCGAGTACAAACCATGCTATTTGTTTAAGAGTTCACAAGGACTCGACAAAAGACATTACATAAAACCAGGCTTTGGAAGATGTGTCCTGTCCAGGATAAGACACACCACCCAAACCCTAAGACACCGGATGACATCTTTTATTCTCGACATAACTTGAAACATCCAGACGCACGCCAGATCCACATTTAATTCCCTGAAATACATGTAGTTTGAAAACATCAACAAAAGTTGAGCGAGTTCATGTGTTTGTTTGTGTGTATGGATAAAGCCTTTGTAATCATTGTATGTATGTATGTATTGTAAATCCCGGTATGAAAGCAAAACAAGGAAACAGATCAATTAATGGTTTGCAAGGCCATTAACATGCGTGCAACGGCGTAGGAAGGCTCAAACCTAGCAGATTTTGTACCGGGCCTTCGGCTGTAAGACATAGTCACCTCATGGGCCAATCCCCGGTCCACATGGGTGTGGGCTCGCTACACCCAAATAGATCTATCACTCATGTCCCTCGGTCCTAACACGAGGATTAATGGTCTTAGGAGTGCGCTTACCCATTCACATGATCTACTGTGCATTCCATAGCTAACCATACCAATTGTAATTCTTTGTGCACATTTTGTAACATGTACTTCACCCCCGAAGTTATAAAACAAAACTTTTAAAAGAAAAGGGGGACATGAACTCACAGTATTGCGTTCTTCGTAATCACAGTAACTCAAAGCTTCGCCTGGCATACACGACTACCGACAACGTACTAATGTCTATTAGACGAGCGAGTCGTGCCTTGACTTAGTATTAATTAGTGTCTTCATTATTATTCCAAGTTATATAATTATTTGTTAAAATAATAAATATTTTAACTTAAATTATATTTACTAAATTTTGGAATAATTGTTAAAATCATATATTTTGACTTGATACTCTTCAAGTATTTATACATGTATTTTCTTCCCAAGGATGGGTGTATTTGTATTTGTATCCTTATACTTGCATATTTTTGCCATGAATCGGTGTCGTATTCCAGAGTGTATTTATACGTACGAGAATACGTATCTTCTTGTAATTGTTAAGTATTCTTTATACTTAATTTTGTATTAATTCTTCCGGAATAATACTTCTAGTAAAAATACATTAATATATATTTCCAAAATATATATTTGAGAAATATTACCTAGAAAAAGTATTTATGATTTTCCTTTGGCAAAAATATTTGTATTTTCATATAAGTTCCAAAAATAATATATTTTCAAGTCTAACTTAGAAAATATATATAAATCCATTTTTCTCCAAAATAATATATTTCATATTTATTTGAGAAAATATATATTTCTTCCAAAGGTAGTATACCTTCTAATAATTCCAAGAAAACATGTTTATTTTTATTCACCAAAAATAATATATTTTCTTCTTGTCAAAATATGATACAAATTGTAATAATTGTAAAAATCATATTTTTGTTTCCTTGATGTCCAAAATATTATTTACCAAAAATTTATTTGTGAATAAATTTTCCGGAATATTTTTATGAGTTATATTCCTTTGTTCGGTTTCACCAATATTTTGTGCATTCTTTGTATATTTACATTTTTTGAATTTTGGTAATATTTTGGATTGAAATTTTTGGTATTTTGATGAGTTATATTATTTCAAGTCCTAAAATAATATAACTAGTACACATAATATACAAATAATCACACACATGGTGTCATCTAAATATATATTTCCTAAATACATATTTAGTCACTTTTATTTAAAAAAACCAACCTCCAATATCTATATTTTTGTAACAAAAATTTATGGCAAACTCTATGTGAAAAATCCATGGTTTAAAGTACACTTGCAATTATTTGTTTAGAAATATTTTTCTAAGTGTTTAATTTTCAGAAAAATTTTGCCATAGTTTCCCCTAAAAATGGAGGTTTCCATACCTTCAAGGTATATCATTTTCTTTTGTAAATCAACACAATCAATCCACAATCAACAACAAACAATCTTTACTTACCAATTTTGCCATAAACAAGCATAAACTACCACTTCATGAACTTGAAAATTTATAAAAATTTTGTAGTAACTTACTAGTGTTTTTTGTAAGCCTTGTTACCCTTTAAAGTGTGGTTGATTCTTTAAAAACATCATTTTTAAAGAATTTAGATCTTTATAACTAACAATCTTATTTTCTAAAAATGTTTCTTCATGGATTTTTCTTGTTACACATAAGTTATTATACTTGTTTAACCATCAAAAATGGGGTTTATTTATGTAAGAACCAAGATTAAGTAAAACTTGTATCTTTAACTTGGTTTCTTGAAAGATTACTCTTGAAATCTTAGATTTACAAGACTTTAAACTTACTTTGTTCATCACTTATCAAGAAAACAATTTATTCATTCAAGTTCATGACTTTTGTGAGGATGATCCATTAATCTTTAACACTTTCATCCTCTCATCTTGCTAGATTATGTTTTTAATCATGATCTAGCAAGATCATATGATGATCAACATCAAATACATGAGTAAACAACAATCAACAAGTATAACAACACATAAACATTAAGATTTCTTATGTATTCAAGCTTATGTTCATGTTTCAAGTTCATGTTTCTTAATGTTCTTCAAGGTTATCATTATGTATCTTCTTTTAACTACTAAGATAAGATGTAAAATGGAGTGTATGATGTTCTTACCACTAGCTCAAGGCTAGGAATGATCAAGAGGAGAAATAGAGTGGATAAAAGCAACTGAAGAAGGTCCTTGAACTTCTACAAGCTCCTACCTCCATTGTGCACCTTCTAACACCCTTGTAAGTGTGTGGATTGAATGGAAATGAAGTGATGATGATGGTATTGTTGTTGTGGTTCTCGGCCGAGACCAGGAAGGAGAAGAAGGGAAAGATGAAGTGTTGATGTGTGTTGAGAATGATAAGTTATGTTAGTCTAGAGGTTATATAAACTTATTTCCCACACCACTTAATCCAATGGTTCTTATGTTTACAAAAGATGGAGACAAGATCTAATAAAATAAACCAAGAAAATCAAAGAGGTGGGGGCCACATGAACCGTACGCATGGGGGGGGGGTGTTTAGTTGGGTGGTAATGGTAAGTTAGGGAAACTAGTTAGATTTCAAGTGTATGTTTAGGTGTTTTAGTTAATATGATGTTATATAGTGTGTTATAATGTTCGGGGAACATAACTAGCTTGGTAATGTTAAAACAGTGCTTCTAGTGAAAATTTGGTGTTTCGGGTAGTGTCTGGTTGTTCGGTTGGTTACCGGTTTCTTAGGTGCTAAACTATGCAGTTTAGTGTGCTTTATGCTATCTTTTGTGACAGTTTTGATTCCCGACACTTAGGAAAGCATTTAGGACCATTTAATCATATTTCTGCATAATATAAGACTGTTTAAATGCTGAATTTGCTGATTTTCTGCAGAAGTCTGCAGTTTATGTGAGTTTTAGGCACTTTCCGGCACTTAAACTATCTCTAGGAAGACAGTTTTGTGATCCTTACTTTCCTACACACTATACTAGTGTAATACTTGGTTTCTGGTTCATTTTGTGTCTCAACACATTGTCTGTCTATGTACTGAACTCTGTCAGCACTTTTCTGATTTGTCTGATAACTTGTGCTAACTGTGTTTCGTGCATCATTTGAGTCAATAAAGCTCTCATGCAATAATGATATGTCATTTGCAATATGTGATGCTCATGTATGTATAATGCAATGATCAGAAAGTAGTTAAAGTCATTAATTGTAATTCAGCACAGTCATTAAGCACTAATCATGGTTTAATAGTTGTGCGGATACCTAGAATTTTAACAGTTGTCACATTCTCCCCCTGTTAAGAAAATTCCGTCCCGAAATTTTAGGCTTTACTACTAGCAGCAGGGGAGTTAGGGAACAAATGCAGATATTTTGCTTTCATGCGGTCTTCACGCTCCCAAGTAAACTCTGGGCCGTGACGCGCATTCCATCGAACCTTGACGAGTTTAACACTACTCATCTGAGTCTTGTTAACTTTCCAGTCAGTGACTTCCACGGGTTCTTCGGTAAAGTGGAGTGTGTCGTCAATGTGAACTTCATCAGCAGGAATGACCATTGTTTCTTGTGTTGGACTCTTCTTCAGATTAGATACATGGAATGTATCATGAACGCCATTAAGTTCTGCCGTTAGCTCCAACTTGTAAGCTACAGGACCAATCCTTTCCAGGATTTTGAACGGTCCGATAAATCGTGGGTTTAACTTTCCACGCTTCCCAAAGCGTGCCACACCTTTCCAATGTGAGACTTTTAACAGAACCATATAACCCACTTCAAATTCCAAGGGTTTTCTTCTTTGGTCCGCATAGCTTTTCTGGCGATCATGAGCCGCCTTGATGCGCTCTCGGATCTGCATGATCTTATCTGTCGTTTCTTGGACCAGTTCGGGACCAACCAACTGTCTATCGCCTGCATCTGCCCAGCATAACGACGATCGACACTTGCGTCCGTAGAGAGCCTCGAATGGTGCAGCTTGAATGCTTGTATGGTAGCTGTTGTTATAGGAGAACTCAACCAAAGGTAGGTGAGTGTCCCAACTGCCACCCAAGTCCATTACACAAGCACGAAGCATATCTTCTAATGTCTGTATCGTTCTCTCACTTTGACCGTCCGTCTGTGGATGAAATGTTGTGCTCAGATTCAACTGAGAACCAAATGCTTCTTGAAAATATTGCCAAATCCTTGACACAAATCTTCCGTCTCTGTCAGATATAATCGAGATAGGCACTCCATGACGTGCGACTATCTCCCTTAGGTACAGCTTAGCTAGCTTACCAGTGTTATCCTTCTCTCTGATTGGCAAAAAGTGCGCAGACTTTGTCAAATGGTCCATGATTACCCAAATCGTGTCATGACCTCTGGGTGTCTTGGGAAACTTCGTTATGAAATCCATTGAGATCTGTTCCCACTTCCACATGGGTATCTCAGGTTGCTGCAGAAGACCTGAAGGCTTCTGATACTCGGCCTTCACTTTGGCACAAGTCAAACTCTTTCCAACATAAGTAGCCACGCCGCCCTTAAGTCTTGGCCACCAATAATAGTCCTTCAAATCTTGGTACATCTTGTCCGATCCTGGATGGATCGAGTACCTCGATTTATGAGCTTCATCAAAAATCACATCTTTAAGACCACCAAAGAGAGGAACACAAATTCGTCCTATAAAACACAAGGTTCCTTCCTCGTTGGGTACCAACTTTTTCTCCATCCCATGGAGATATTCATCCTTAAGATTCTTTTTCTTAAGAGCTTCTCTCTGTGTAGCACGAATACGCAACGAGAGGTCTGTCTGTATAATCATCTCCAAAGCCCTAACCCTTATGGGCTTAATCCTCTCTTTCCGACTTAAGGCGTCTGCCACCACATTCGCCTTTCCGGGATGATATTTGATTTTGAAATCATAATCGTTTTACAACTCCACCCATCGTCGTTGTCTCATATTGAGCTCTTTCTGATCGAGTATGTGCTGTAGGCTCTTGTGATCCGTAAAAATAGTACAGCGAGTACCATACAGATAATGCCGCCAAATCTTCAAAGCAAACACCACTGCGCCTAATTCCAAATCATGTGTGGTGTAGTTCTTCTCATGAACCTTTAATTGGCGCGAAGCATAAGCGATAACCTTTTGTCGCTGAATCAGCACACAACCCAATCCCTGACGCGAGGCGTCACAGTATACCACGAAGTCGTCGGTGCCTTTGGGTAGGGATAAAATAGGTGCATCACAAAGCTTATTCTTGAGCAACTGAAAAGCTTCTTCTTGTTTATCTCCCCATTCATACTTCTTATCCTTTTGAGTAAGGGAGGTCAACGGTTGAGCGATTTTAGAAAAATCCTCAATGAATCTGCGATAATACCCTGCTAAACCCAAAAACTATCGAATCTCGGTTGGCGTCTTCGGAGTTTCCCAATTCCTAATCGCCTCGATCTTGGTGGGATCCACGTGAATTCCATCCTTGTTTACCACGTGACCAAGGAACTGTACCTCACGTAACCAAAACTCACACTTCGAGAACTTAGCATAAAGTTTCTCCTTCTTAAGCAGCTCTAACATGGCTCTAAGGTGTTGCTCATGCTCTTCTTTCGTCCGCGAATAAATCAAAATATCATTGATAAATACAATCATGAATTTATCGAGATATGGTTTGCAAACTCGGTTCATCAGGTCCATGAATACTGCTGGCGCTTTTGTCAAACCAAACGGCATCACTAGAAACTCGTAATGTCCATAACGAATTCTAAAGGCAGTCTTCGGTATACTCTCCTCTTGAATCCGCAGCTGGTGATAACCTGATCGAAGATCGATCTTGGAGTAGTAACTCGAACCTTGAAGTTGATCGAATAAATCATCTATCCTTGGCAAAGGATATCGATTCTTGATGGTTAACTTGTTTAGCTCTCGGTAGTCAATGCACATACGAAAACTACCGTCTTTCTTCTTTACAAATAGTACCAAAGCTCCCCAAGGCGAGAAGCTTGGTCTAATAAATCCCTTGTCCAAAAGTTCCTGAAGCTGCGTCGATAACTCTTGCATCTCGAAAGGCGCAAGTAGATAAGGTGCCTTGGCTACAGGCGCGACGCCTGGAACCAAGTCAATATGGAATTCGACTTGTCATTGGGGCGGCAATCCTGGCAATTCTTCGGGGAAGACTTCAGGATATTCCCTTACCACAGGGATATCTTCGAGCTTTGGTTCTTCAGCTTCTTTATCAACAACGTGAGCCAAAAAGGCAACACATCCTTTTCGCAAAAACTTTCGTGCTTTCAAGCAACTGATAATCCGTAGAGGCGTATCATGTTTTTCTCCATGCACTACAATCGTCTCCCCATTCGCCACTGGGATACGGATAATCTTCTCATGACATACGATATCTGCTCGATTACTTGACAACCAATCCATTCCAATTACCACGTCAAAGCTCCCCAATTCAACTGGTAGAAGATCGAGCGTAAACTCACGCTCTCCAAGCTCTATCACACAACCTCTAATCACTTCATTTTCCTCTACTGGCTTCCCATTAGCTAGTTCTATCGAGTACGAGATTTCTAACTTATTGGCAATTAACCCAAGTATATCCTTAAACTCTAGAGATACGAAGCTATAGTTGGCACCGGTATCAAATAGCACAGAGGCAAAGTGTTGGTTGATAGGGAACGTACTAGTAACTACGTTTGGATCTTGACGAGCTTCCCTAGCTCCAATGTTGAAAACTCTTCCTTGGGCTTGATTGTTCTTTGGGCAATCCCGCTTGAAATGCCCAACATCTCTGCAACCAAAACAACCTTGGTCGCGACCATTTCCATTTCCATTTCCATTTCCGCCCTGGTTATTGTTTGCTCCACGGTTTCCGTTACCAGCTTGATTTCCAGAACCACCACGATTTCCATTACCTCCCTGATTATTGTTTCCACCTTGGTTTCTGTTCCCATAACCGTTTCCACCACGGTTTCCATTGCCATTACCACTTCCTCTCTGACCACCATTCCCACGACCGGCTCCATACCAGCATGTCTCTTTGGCATGGCCAACTTTTCCGCATGTTTCACACTTTCCAACTCTGCATCGTCCAATGTGATGAAACTGACACACATCACATTTGGGCAGGGTGCCCATATACCCTTTTCCTCTAATCTCAACACCAGTAGCAGCACCAGTAGCACCAGCTTGTGCCTCAACTGGTGGGTTAGCAACTCTATGCTTGTTGGCATTGTTACTCGCACGAGTACCCTTCTTGAAGTTTGAGAACTTCCTTTTGTGTTCCCCTGACGACTCGACATGAGTCTTCTTCTTCTTTCCCTCAGAGATTGAAAACTTGTTCAGTCTAATTGCTTCCTCTGTCAGTGCCACGCTCAAGTCAATGGCTTCAGTGATCGTTGGAGGCTTGGAAGTAGTCACCATGCTCATAATTTGGGGTGCCAATCCCCAAATGAAATGTTCAACTCGCTTGAATTCTGGTTCTACCATGTAGGGGATAACACGAGATAAATCATGGAATCTCTGCACATACTTGGCTATCTTAGGACCATCCATTTTCAGATTCCAAAACTCGGTTTCTAGCTTCTGAATCTCATCCCTTGAACAATACTTCTTACGCATCAGTTCTTTCATCTCATCCCATGTCATACCATACGCTGCAGCCTCACCTAGAGTCTGAACCTGGAGGTTCCACCACGACAGGGCGCCATCTAGGAATAGTCCAGAAATGTAAGTGACCTGGTGCTCTGGCACACACTTGCTCATTCGCAGCACATAATCTGTTTTCTCAGCCTATCTACGAAAGCTACAGCACCTCCAGTGCCGTCAAAGTTCAGAGGCTTGCAGTCAAGGAACTGCTTGTAAGTACAGCCTGTACAAGCAACATCATTCACAAAAAGCATTAGCAAACGCACATGGAATGTCCAAACGTGTTGTAATGTGTCTTAGGTGACTTAAACATTACCGTGAGGTGGGTTATTTCCTGAGCTACCACCGCTGTGTTCAGAGCGTAGGGCCTCATGTTGTGCGATTGCCTGTGAAATTCGTTCTTGCAGTTCTGCCTCTGTTGTGGGCAACTGAGTGTTCCTTCGAGGAGGCATCTTTTAAAAGAAGATTGTATAGGTCAGGTCTTAATCGTGTAATAAATAGTACGTTTATAATAGTGTTTATCATAACAAGTAAGCATGTAATCATCACAATCATAGCACAAACATGTAAATTAACAACGTATTTAATGAGAACATGACGATTGAACTTTCATTAATCATCGACCACAAGTATTGTTACATGTTTTACAAAATGTATCATATCAAAAGGGAACACATGGTCACACTACCCTTGTCCAAAATGTCTATCAGTCTACAACAGTCATACAATCAAAAGGTGGTCTCCAAAAGGCTTCACAAGCTCAGCTCAATAGTAGTGATCTCATCAAAAGCAAAGCAACCTACATAAAACCAAAAACCGGCTATGCTGATAGAGGAGGAGGAGGAGGTGGAGGAAATAAAAGCAAGCTGCGCACATGCGCAAGCTCCTCCTCAAGCTCATAAACATGACGCAACAGATAACTGATCTGCTGCTCAGCAGTAAGAAATCGAGTATCAAACTCTGGAAATGGAGTAAGAAGTGCAGAGGGATGCACAAACGGAGACGGTGATGAACGTGGGGGAACAAAAGCAGGCTGACAAGGACATGGCAAAGGACGCGGTGTCATCTGAAGCTCCAAAATCCTACGACTCATGACCTCAAACTGAAGCTAAAGTGATAGAAGTAACTCATCCCGTGTATAACCAGTAAAGTCCGAGGGATGGTAGGGATCAGAAATCGGCATGGTGTACGGTGGGAACCATCGGAATGGCTCATCCAGTGGTGAAGAAGTAAAAGGAGCAAAAGGTGCAGACTGAGGTATGTGTGGAAAAGCTGCTGAAACATAAAGATGATGACTAGGCTGCGGGCCTGAAGTACCTTCCCCTGGACGGGGTGCGGGTATGTCCTACAAGAAAACAGTGGGTAAATCAACACGATGAACATCAGACTCCACTGGGTGAAAAGGTGCAACATCAGCGGGTGCAGGTGCAAGTGGAGTAATGAATGGCTCAGTAACAGGAGGGTCAAGGGGTGCAGGAACTGGGTCAGGTATAAGTGGTGCAATGTCAGGTATGCCAAAAGGAATAGGGTCATGATCAGGCAAAGGCTCAGGAGCAGGTATCGGCTCAGGATCAGCAGGTGCAGCATCCGGCTGATCATCAGGAACAAAATCGGGCTCAAGTCCAGGCTCAAAGTCATGTGGAGGAGACGGTGCAGCTGACATGGCCGTATCATCATCAGAATCAGTGGCCCGTCATAATCCAACTGCCTGTAAGTCGGAAGAAGTCACAAACTCAAAGGAATCTGAGACAGAGTGTAAGCTAGAGTCAGATGAAATCTTAATAACAAGGATCTCGAGAAGGGGAATAGCAACAACGTCCTCATCCAACTCTCCATCACCATGGGCGTCATCAGGAGGACCGTCGACAAACAGATCAAGATCATCATCAAACAGATCATCAAAAGGCCAATCCTCAGGAGGGATGACCACTAAAGGGACAGGAGCGAGGATCGGTGCCACGACATGCTCACCATCAGGATGCCCGATGATAAGATGATCATGGACTGGAATGGGAATAACAAAAGGATCCTCTTCTGGAATACCATCAGCAAGCGGTAAGTCATCTCCAAAATCAGGTAACGCAAATGGCTGAAAGTCGTCATCGTCGTCTGATAGCATATATGGGTCGCTCTCAGTATCGGATGTAAAGATCTCTGGCTCTGGGGCGATCTCATTGTCAGAAACAATAGCCATGGGGTCGTCAGTATCGGACAATCCGCTCTCGGATGAAGACATAGTGTCTGTAACAGAACAATCACAACATATGCACATATATTAACTACTAACATTATGCAATCAAAGATAAAGAAATCACGTAATCATGTATCCTTATCATTCCTCACAAATCCTTTCTATCCTTCCTAGTCTCCCAGACTAGACCACCTAGTCTCCCAGACTAAACCACAATGCAACCTTACTATCGTGTTTCGTGTCTGTTTGTAAAAATGTTTGTTTCCCTGGATCTGGGCGTTTCGTGTATACAATGAAAATGCTGTAAAAATATTTTCGTGAGAGCCCTAATGATTGTAGTCTAGACTCGAGAAGGAATCTTAGTTCGCTAAAATCGAAGCTCTGATACCAAAATGTCACACCCTAACTTTTGCGGAAGCGTGATTATGTGTGACTTGCTTAATATCATTGCATTCAGTCATAACAACAACTATATGATAAAACTAAAGATGATCATCCATTCAATAAGTTTAAAAACATAACAACATTGTCTTGAAACATAGACTTCAAATTCGAGTACAAACCATGCTACTTGTTTAAGAGTTCACAAGGACTCGACAAAAGACATTACATAAAACCAGGCTTTGGAAGATGTGTCCTGTCTAGGATAAGACACACCACCCAAACCCTAAGACACCGGATGACATCTTTTATTCTCGACATAACTTGAAACATCCAGACGCACGCCAGATCCACATTTAATTCCCTGAAATACATGTAGTTTGAAAACATCAACAAAAGTTGAGAGAGTTCATGTGTTTGTTTGTGTGTATGGATAAAGCCTCTGTAATCATTGTATGTATGTATGTATTGTAAATCCCGGTATGAAAGCAAAACAAGGAAACAGATCAATTAATGGTTTGCAAGGCCATTAACCCACTGGTATTGGATGGCGGGGGTCCGAACTCCTTGATCCCCTCATATGTAAACTACTATTAAAACGTGAACCCGACTACTTAGGACTGTATCCCTGCGGACTCAGACTACTTAGCCTAGGGTAACATCACCTCCAGAAGAGGGGCCTACCACAATATGCATTAATAACTTAATTAATTATCTTTCAATAATCCAACCCTTTAGGATTGTATCCTTGCTGACTCAAACTACTGGGTTGAGGGTAACGTCACCTTTAGAAGAGGGGCTGTGACAACCCAAACTTTCAAGGTCAGTGTCTCTTAGTCACGTGATTCTGTTTTCTGATTGCTTCCCTTTCATGTCCCTTACGACGATAAAAATTGTTAAACACTCGTGTATGTAATATGCTTGCTATATGTATAACGTGATTAAGTATGTGTTACGTGTGTTTAACTAATTAACTACAAGAAACTGTTAAAACGCTCTTATGTGCCAATTAGCTAATTTAGAGAGCTAATCTCACATGTCCTTATCACAACCACTTGGGCTGGAGGCCACACTACTCCCACATGTCCTCACATCGGCCCACACGCATAGATCAGGCCCGAAGCCCAAATATGGTATCACGCGTATACTTGAGGGGCGAAGGGGGTTGTAGAGGGTTACGTAATTTTAATAGCCCAGTTGTGTGAGCTTAAGCCCATTATCTCGGCCAAAAGGGTGGACCGCCCCAAACCCTCATCTTTTATGTTTACGTATTATGTTTCTTGATTGGAAAAACTCAAACATAAAACCCTATTTCTCCTTTGCTTGGCGACGACAGTAGATATCCCCCCCCTCTCGTAACCTTCTCCTCTATCTATAATTCTGCAATCGGTATGTTCTTTCCATCATGTGATTTATATTAGTTGGTTGTATTGATCATGCATGATTTATGAATAAGTGTTGCTGTGTTTAGACTAGAAGCATGATCATAGGAATTGTTGTAAATTGTATTAATTCTAGGCATAATGATTGGAAATAATGATTGTGATCTTAGGTTGCACATGATTTCATAAATTGCTAAAGGGTTTATAATGATTTCATAAATTGCACATGATTGTGATCTGAGGTTGCATGTGATTTGTCGTGGATAGTAACGATTAGCTATTGAGGTAATCATGTGGGTCGGTTTGTTGTGAACGAGGGTCTTGATTATAAAATTTATAAAAGAATAATGAATCACTAGAGCTGTGTTGTAGGAATAGGGTTTGCAGGATGCGCCATAGCATCTGATGATGTCCCCCGATGAAACATCAAGTTTCATCACAAGATAACTCCACGACGAAACATCAAGTTTCGTCACATATAATTTCACGATGAAACATGTTGGAGTTTCGTCACACCCACACACGACGAAATATATTGGTGTTACGTCACCTTGAAGCTTCACCATTAGGATCAGGAGCTCGTAAACAGACTGTATTTGGTATGAGGATGAGAATGAATGATTACATGTTGGTCTTTGATAATGAATGATTACATGTTGATCTTTGATGATGAATAATTACATGTTGATCTTTACCTGTTAGTAATGTCAGTTATGTTGGGGAAAGCATAGTTCAGTTTTGATTAACACACTTAACTGTTAAGCATTGTTACGGAACATACGTGTGAACTATGGATATGAATGAGTTATATAACTGCTATGTGCTATTCAGTGATCGTTGATTGAATACACACTATGACTTTTATTTATACGTGAACTTGTAAAGGAACTGGATATGTGCTACGTGTATACTGTGATCATGGGATAGATGCAAACTGTAACTTACGTATCGATAGAAACATGAACTTGTGATTATAATTGTGCATGAAATCAGAATGTTTACTATGTGATATGTGAATTGGATACATGATTGTGAAACTGATTACCCTTGGTAACCACAATAGGGTTTGGTAGACCAACTGGGAACGGGTAAAGTAACTTAACAATCCGAGCAAACCAAGGTGAGTTCACACTTTCTATAAGGCATGGGATTCCCGGTGGTTGGGAATGGGTTAAGAAACTAAAACGGAAACCGCATATTCTTCTTGGGTAGAATATGTACATCCATCCTCGTTGAGAAGGATGACAACATTTAACCAGTGTAATCTCCTTGTGTAGATTACGTACCTCCGTCCTCAGTTGAGAAGGACGACAACATATAACTTACTAAACAAAACTCTATCATGAAGTCCCTCATTTTTATAATGACCTAATCGCCGGGCCAATGGCAAGCGGGTCATTAGTTAATAGCGCTATTAGGGTTGACAAGCCTCACACCGTGCCGGTAGGACGGGCGTGTACTAATGGATCTGGGAACTTAGTCAATGATGATAGACATTGATGTAGGGCACAACTTTCTCAGTCAGTTGTCGATATGGTAACGGTCTAGTGGTTAACATGGGGTAGCCCCCACTGGTTATGGTTTGGGAAACAAGGAATTGGTTAACACATGGTTTTTGAAAGAACATATGATTTTTGGAACAACTCTAAAATGGACAACCAACTGTGAACTCGCTAAACTTTGTTGTTGACTCGTTGTTACATGCCTTGCAGGCCTTTAGGTGCTTATTGTTGGAACTTGCTGTCTGGGAGGCTGGAGTGGTCATGGGTCGAGATACATGGAATCGCAACACAAGACTAATGGTTTATAAACACTTAACGAATGAATTATGCTTCCGCTGTATACTGTGAATTGTTTGTAACGTTGTAACACTTAATGTTAATAAATGAAAGTTTTATTTAATTATATTATGCGAAGTTCAATGTGATTGGTGGCTTGGATCCTGGTACGTCACACGCCCCGCGGTAATTCCGCATGTGGTATTTTGGGGGTGTGACAGATTGGTATTAGAGCCATTGGTTATAGTGAACTTGGTTTTAAAAGGGGAAAAACATTTTTATAAAACCAGACTATAACCTAACAGTTCTGAAAACGTGAATACGACCATGACACTCAGCTCCAGATTGCAAGGTTCGTCTTTCTTACTTGTTGCATACATTACGTGACTAGTACACATTTGTTATGACGAAACATACGAACACACATTCGTCACTATAGCATGATGGCATGGATTGCTTGCTTACCTTATGATGCGTTGATAGTATGCCATAGTCCTTGGATTTTTGTGATCTTATTACTTTGACGACCTCCGTTTGACATCTGAGTTGAGGAACCATTTGACATGAGTTAGGAGGAACTGAGATGAGCATGCAAATCGCAATATTATTGTGGGTGCACACATAATAATAATGTGGGATGCATGCGAGTCCCAGTGAGCCTTAACAAGTGAAAAAAGGGTTATGTTCCGTTATTTGATCGACGTGAAACATAACAAACCTATAGGGGTCATAGCAGTGATTGTCCCCTACTTGAACGTGAACTTTTCATTCATCTCTAGATCCCTTCGAATCTCGATGCTATCGAGTATTACCTGAACACCCATCTGAACACCTAGCGAACCGTGTAGAATGTTAGGTGCTTATACGAACGTCCCTGAGTTGGATGTCGCAACGTCGAATGATTGATTGATACCTTTCTTACTCCTCCTCGTTTGCTGGAACTCATGTATTGACGTCTTAGATTCCGAAGTGTGATCACTTCTGCAATACCCTCGTAACAGACCGTGTATTACCCAAGCAACTTGCAACATCGATGGAGATGAGGATGAGCATAGTACTTTACCGACCTCAGTACTTTGACGACCCTGATTACCGGCAACGAGCACCAGCGAATTGGCTTCAATTGAATCCTTAACCCTTGTCAGCGACTTATGGGAGTCAACTCTTACGAATCAATCAGGACATAAGCAATGACAATCGACTATAACGTGGAAGGTGTAACTGCCAGCACAGTGAGTAGCACTCTAGGACGTGGCTCAGAATGTGAAAAGATGGGCCTTGATGGTGAAGAATTGTAGGGCTTCATTTCGAGCAACGACATTGGGAGCAGCAGTCACAACGACAACAAGGTATTTGTAACCCTAGCCTACAGTATGGAAATAAAGGTACCTATAACATGGATTGGCCGTGGTTAAGTTAAGTAGAAAACGACCAAAGGAACAACGATAGTACTTGAAATCCTTGTAATGAAAACAACAACACTGGAAATGATGCTCATGGAGGGGCATATAGGATTGGCATGGGCGACGCCAAGATTGTAATAACATGGTGGCATACACGTTCTTGGTAACGAATCACTTCGTCTCTGTTCTATATAACCCTGATGCTTCTTGAAACCCAACCTGTTGTGGAATCGGCTGATGGCAAGACAATGGAAACCTCATATGATCGTTGGGATGCAAACTCGACCTTGTGGGACAAGTGTTCGACATCGACCTTTCTTCTGTTGTTCTCGATAGATGTACCCTATGAGGAGAAGATTCTAGGTATTCCCCTCCTTAGTGGAAGATTGTTATATGTTATAATGCGTCGGAGTGGCGTAACGGTTAGCGTCATTTCAACAACGAAAGCCAGGAGTGTCTACGGAAGGATTACCCCGCCATGATAGGCCTCGTTACTGATGTCAAGGCTAAGGAAAAGAGGATCGAGGATCCACCAATTGTTCGTGATTTCTCCCTAAGTGCTACTAGAAGAACTATCAGGTTTACCTTCACATCGTCAGGTGGAATATCAGACCGGTACCACGTCAGAAACAGCCCTTGTTACTAGTATTCCTTATTGTCTTACACCAGGAAGGTTGTAGGAACTGCCTAATCAACCTCAGGAACTATTGGACATGAGTTTCATCGGATCTAGTTTTTCGCTTTGGGGAGCCCGGTAATGCCAGTGAAGATAAGCCTTTTCCTATGTGTACCGATTATTGAGAACGTAACAAGGTTACAGTTAAGAACCGCTTGCCTCGACCATGTATTGAAAGCCTGTCGACAAGTTGCAAGGGACAAGCTTCCATTTGATGATTGACTAACGAACGAACTACCATCAGATGGAAGTCCAAGGGGGAGAATGCTCTTAGAACGGCATATCAAACGCAATGCGGCCATTTCGACTTTGTACACCAAGATCATTGAATTGATCAACACACCAGCAGCTTTATGGACCACAAGAATCGACCGTGTTTGTTGATGATGTGTTGACTCATTACCAGGAGGAAGGAACAGTATGGGCAGCATATGTATCCTATTCTAGAGCTCCTGAGAAAGGAGTCACGCCGCGCGAAGTTTTGTAATAAGGTAACTTCTGGATTCGAGAGGTACATTTTGGTCATAAAAACAACGAAGTGGGAATACACGTGAATCTCGCTAAGATCCATTTTATTAGAAACCTATCGACCCCAAAGATCCCTCCAAGGATACAACAATTTCTTGGCCTCACTAGACACTATCACAGATTCATCACAGGATTTTCGAAGATCGTGCAGCCTAAATCTCTTTAGCACAGCTGGGAGTTGTGTTCATGAAAGACGAAATAGGAGGACGTCTTTTCAGCTTTCAAATCCCAACTCTGCAATGCACCGAGCATCGTCTTTACCTAAGAGTAAGGGCGATCTAGTGGTATACCATGATGGTTCGAATCAGAGTCCCAGTTACACACCGATGCAACATGAGAGAGTGATGGCGTACGTAATGTAGTTACAATGAGGGACTGCACAATACACAACCTGCGGTGGCAACCGTGGGCCTTGGATTTAAGTTGGAGGCATTACTTGGACGATACCAGATGCGTTATTTAGACCGATCACAAGGGCCTCCCGTGTGCCTTGGCTTCGACAGAGCTAAATCAGTTAATGGCATTGCTGGGGGGAACTTTAGGATGATAACGACTATGAAAACTTGAACGTACGCGAGCTTTGCAGCTCACTATTGACTCTAACTTACTCGATCCGACTCGCCCTGTTCAAACTGGAGAACTGAAGGGAGAGGATTTTCAAATTGAACCCATGCGGGGCATGGAGAAGCAACCTTGGCAGGTCAGACAATATTCGCAACCTCATGGAATGAGTATGGATCTCATTATACAGTAACTGTAGGAAATTTATGTTGAGCAAAGTACACCGGCCTTGATATTCTAGTCGTCTGGGTTTGGATGAGAGACACTAGGATTTATAAACCTGGTACGGGTAATCAGGCATGAAGGCCCACCTAGCTAGGTATGGGAATGATGTTTGACTTGTGAGAAAGTCAAGGTGAAGTATTAGCAACCAGAAACACCTATAGGGAAAGCAAAAACAGACTGCCATGGAATTCGTCGCTAGTCTACTTACAACTCGAAACGGAAACAATATCACCTGGATGATCGTTGATTGTCTCACGTAACCAGCACACTTTCTAGCCATCAAGGAAACATATAAGTTTTCTACACTTGCAGTCATCTACCTGAAAGAAGTGGTTGCTAGGCACGGGGTGCCAACCTCCATTATCTTTGATCGCGACCCACGATTTGCATCTGATTTGTGGCAAGCGATGCACAAATCCTTTGGCTCACATCTAGACATGAGCACAACATATCATCCACAGACGGATGGGCAGACTGAATGCACCATCCAAACTCTTGAAGACATGCTTCGAGCACGTGAAATCGACTTTGGCAACGGCTGGGAAAGACACCTCCCTTTAGTGGATTTTTCGTATAACAACAGTTACCACACCAGCATTCAGGCTGCTCCGTTCGAGGCATTGTACGGACGGAAGTGCCAATCACCTCTTTGTTGGGCAGAAGTTGGAAACAACCAAATCACTGGCCCAGAACTCGTCATAGACACAGTAAAGAAGGTTGCTCAGATACGACAACGAATGGCGGCAGCTCGTGACCGTCAGAAAAGCTACGCTGATAAGCGCAGGAAACCACTCGAGTTCCAGGTTGGGGATCGAGTACTACTTAAAGTCTCACCTTGGGAATGTGTAGTTCGTTTTGGTATACGAGACAAAACTCAAACCGCAATATGTTGAACGAACCTTTCGAAATCACGGAGAGAATTGGAAAGGTGGCCTACAGATTGAATCTACCCGAAGAACTCAGTGGAGTTCACAACATATTCCATGGATCGAACTTGAAGAAGTGTCTGTCAGATGAAACCCTCGTAGTTCCTTTCAAGGAGCTCACCATTGACGGTCAATTGCAATTTGTCGAAGAACCAGTGAGAATCTTGGACCGGGAGGTCAAGATTCTCAAATGCACCAGGATACCTATTGTTCGAGTTTGTTGGAACTCCCATCATGGCCCAGAGTTTACCTGGGAACGAGAAAACCAAATGAAACACAAATATCCCCAGTTGTTCGAGAACAATGAAACCACTACTGAGGCTAAAGCTACTGCGGAATTTCGGGACGAAATTCCAAACCAACGGGGGGATGATGTGACACCCCAGGAAAACCAGGAAACCATGCAACCTAACTAGCTTCCTCAGTAACTGCGTGCTAAATTTCGGGACGGAATTTCTTTCAAGTTGGGGATGATGTGACAACCCAAACTTTCAAGGTCAGTGTCTCTTAGTCACGTGATTCTATTTTCTGATTACTTCCCTTTCCTGCCCCTTACGACGATAAAAATTGTTAAACACTCGTGTATGTAATATACTTGCTATATGTATAACGTGATTAAGTATGTGTTACGTGTGCTTAACTAATTAACTACAAGAAACCGTTAAAACGCTCTTATGTGCCAATTAGCTAATTTAGAGAACTAATCTCACATGTCCTTATCACAACCTCTTGGGCCGAAGGCCACACTACTCCCACATGTCCTCACATCGGCCCACACGCATAGATCAGGCCCGAAGCCCAAATCTGGTATCACGGGTATACTTGAGGGGCGAAGGGGGTTGTAGAGTGTTACATAATTTTAATAGCCCAGTTGTGTGAGCTTAAGCCCATTATCTCGGCCAAAAGGGTGGACCGCCCCAAACCCTCATCTTATATGTTTACGTATTATGTTTCTTGATTGGAAAAACTCAAACATAAAACCCTATTTCTCCTTTGCTTGGCGACGACAGTAGATATCCCCCCCCATCTTGTAACCTTCTCCTCTATCTATAATTCTGCAATCGGTATGTTCTTTCCATCATGTGATTTATATTAGTTGGTTGTATTGATCATGCATGATTTATGAATAAGTGTTGCTGTGTTTAGACTAGAAGCATGATCATAGGAATTATTGTAAATTGTATTAATTCTAGGCATAATGATTGGAAATAATGATTGTGATCTGAGGTTGCACATGATTTCATAAATTGCTAAAGGGTTTATAATGATTTCATAAATTTCACATGATTGTGATATGAGGTTGCATGTGATTTGTCGTGGATAGTAATGATTAGCTATTGAGGTAATCATGTGGGTCGGTTTGTTGTGAACGAGGGTCTTGATTATAAAATTTATAAAAGAATAATGAATCACTAGAACTGTGTTGTAGGAATAGGGTTTGCAGGATGCGCCATAGCATCTGATGATGTCCCCCGACGAAACATCAAGTTTCGTCACAAGATAAATCCACGATGAAACATCAAGTTTCGTCACATATAATTTCACGACTAAACATGTTGGAGTTTCGTCACACCCACACACGACGAAATATATTGGAGTTACGTCACCTTGAAGCTTCACCATTAGGATCAGGAGCTCGTAAACAGACTGTATTTGGTATGAGGATGAGAATGAATGATTACATGTTGGTCTTTGATAATGAATGATTACATGTTGATCTTTGATGATGAATAATTACATGTTGATCTTTACCTGTTAGTAATGTCAGTTATGTTGGGGAAAGCATAGTTTGGTTTTGATTAACACACTTAACTGTTAAGCATTGTTACGGAACATACATGTGAACTATGGATATGAATGAGTTATATAACTGCTATGTTCTATTCGGTGATTGTTGATTGAATACACACTATGACTTTTATTTATACGTGAACTTGTAAAGGAACTGGATACGTGCTACGTGTATACTGTGATCATGGGGTAGATGCAAACTGTAACTGACGTCGTTAGTAACCATCGATAGAAACATGAACTTGTGATTATAATTGTGCATGAAATCTAAATGTTTACTATGTGATACGTGAATTGGATACATGATTGTGAAACTGATTACTCTTGGTAACCATAGTAGGGTTTGGTAGACCAACTAGGAACGGGTAAAGTAACTTAACAATCCGAGCAAACCAAGGTGAGTTCACACTTTCTATAAGGCATGGGATTCCCGGTGGTTGGGAATGGGTTAAGAAACTAAAACAGAAACCACATATTCTTCTTGGGTAGAATATGTACCTCCATCCTCATTGAGAAGGATGACAACATTTAACCTGCATAATCTCCTTGTGTAGATTACATACCTCCGTCCTTGGTTGGGAAGGACGACAACATATAACTTACTAGACAAAACTCTATCATGAAGTCCCTCATTTTTATATCGACTTAATCGTCGGGCCAATGGCGAGCGGGTCATTAGTTAATAGCGCTATTAGGGTTGACAAGCCTCACACCGTGCCGGTAGGACGGGCGTGTACTAATGGATCTGCGCACTTAGTCAATGATGATAGAAATTGACGTAGGGCACAACTTTCTCAGTCAGTTGTCGATATGGTAACGGTCTAGTGGTTAACATGGGGTAGCCCCCACTGGTTATGGTTTGGGAAACAAGGAATTGGTTAACACATGGTTTTTGAAAGAACATATGGTTTTTGGAACAACTCTAAAATGGACAACCAATTGTGAACTCGCTAAACTTTGTTGTTGACTCGTTGTTACATGCCTTGCAGGCCTTTAGGTGCATATTGTTGGAACTTGCTGTCTGGGAGGCTGGAGTGGTCATGGGTCGAGACACACGGAAACGCAACACAAGACTAATGGTTTATAAACACTTAACGAATGAATTATGCCTCTGCTGTATACTGTGAATTGTTTGTAACGTTGTAACACTTAATGTCAATAAATGAAAGTTTTATTTAATTATATTATGCGAAGTTCAATGTGATTGGTGGCTTGGATCTTGGTACGTCACACACCCCGCGGTAATTCCGCATGTGGTATTTTGGGGGTGTGACAGATTGGTATCAGAGCCATTGGTTATAGTGAACTTGGTTGGACTTTTCCACCTACATTTAGCATAGGAATCACCCTCACCGATAACCTCTTGCGTTCTCGTCTTAATTTAGAGCAACTAAGGTATCTCAGGCACTTTGGGGTTGTTCCATCCAGTAAGGAACCGCCCGATCCGGATAAGTTCCTTAGAAATAGACGAAACTTAATAAACAGCCTCTAGACACGGGGCAGTGTCCAGGTCAGCACGCCCCCGTGTCCACCCAAAGATTCCTTTCTGACTTTCTGTCAGAATACGGACAAAATATGTCAGGGTCTTGTCTGCACACGGGGCTGTGTGAAGCGTGCTGTCGTGTTCTATAAATGCAGCCAAGAATCCTGCACATTTGGACCATTCCAGGGATAGAGATTTGGTGAGATCTTCACACATACCATCCTAGGTATTTTCTAAAAGAAGGTTCTCAACAACCATCTTGTCCTTTCCTCTGTTGTCCATTCCCTTCTTCTTCATTTTTTTTACCTCAACACCTCCATTAGAGCTTGAGATCACCATGGTTCCAAGCTTTATTGTGATGTTTGTTAGGTTTTTATTCAAGGAATCTTGTTAAAAATAAGTTTTACAACATTGTTTTAAGTTATTTCTGCTCAAAAACGCTTCTTAAGTTGGTAAAATAATTTGAAACTCCAAGATTCCTTGCGCAAAAAATCTGCAGAAAGGTGAACACGGGGTCGTGCACATTGAGCACGGGGCCGTGTCCGAGGTTACTGTTTCATTAAAATGAACTCTTTTCAGTTTGTTTTCGTAGAATGTCAAGCCAAAACAGTGGAACTTCATCGGCACATTCTAGAAACAGTCGAAGAGATCAGAGGTCCTCAATCGAAGCAACTCTCGTACGCTACGTGAGGGCATTACGTGAAGCTCTATATGAGATGACATCGGTAGAGGAGGTCCTTATAGACCGTATAAATTATCTTACGGTGGGGTTGGAAAACAGTTTTCAAGAAATCAATCTTTTGCACCAGAGGTTGAACATTCTTGTGACGCCTCCCATGGAGCCAATCCTCCCTCAAGAGGATTGGAACCTAGCACTTGGAGTCAATAATCCCACCGGATGGGATGACATCCCCGCGGAGCCTCCTCTTGAAGATTTGCAAGAAGTCCCGGTGGAGGTTGCACCCCCTCAAACCGATGCAAATGAGCCCGCCTTTCTTCTCCCAAGGGAGATAGAGGAATGGCTTGCCGACGTATGAGGAACCCATATCCGGAGGAAGAAGTTTTTCGAGCCTCCTCAAACCGAGAGAATTATCTTTTCAGAAATTTTGCTAATAGAATAAACTTTAGGCTAGTACTTCTTGGTTTAGACTCCTTGTGTTTCTTTTGACCTATTTATCTAGAATTTTATTTTGTTAGGAATATTATGTAACTTTCTCTATTTGAATGAATGATGGTTTTAATTAATTTGGTGTTTGGATGACGATGTAATGGGTAAAACACACTCGGGATGGTGAAGGATACCAAGGGAAACTTGCACCAACACCCCATGCATAAAAACAGGACCACCCGACGATTTTTCTTCATTACAGCAAGTTCAGCACGGGGTCGTGCTCATCCAACACGCCCCGTGCTCAACCATCTGTAGAAAAATGCCAAGTTCAGGTACCTGGACACGGGGCGTGCTCACTGAACACGCCCCCGTGTCCAGCCTTCTGTTACTTTGTTTTATTTTCTATTACTGGCAATCTGAACACGGTGCCGTGCCCGGACACCACGGGGCCGTGTCCAGAAGCCCAGTAACATAAAATTTTGCTTTTTCACACCGTTTTACACATTCAATTAACCTAAAAACTTATTTTTGGGACACATTGAGGACAATGTGTAATTTAAGTGTGGGGGGGATGCTAAAACCTTGAATTTTGCAAGTCCTAATTACAAGCCTTACACAAAACTCTATTGGAACCGCTAAACACCCCAATTTTTTTCAAAAATTTTCATTTTTTACTTGTCTTGGTTTAATTTGGGAATTACAAGTTCTAAAAAGGTGATATTTTTACAAATTTACAACCGATAGCGTCGTGATAAAAAGAACCAACATAAGAAAATTATGAAACGACATGACAAATTTACTTAAAATTTGATTATATATACTTGATCACATAAAAACTCATTCCCACAAAAAGTGAGTTTTGAGCCTTTATTGAGCATACAAATATACATCTTTAAACTAAATGCTCATTTGTCGTTTCTTGTGTGAATAGCCGCTTGGTTCTTACGACTCTAGAACTTCCCACGACAATACATTCCCGGTCCTTACAAACTTAAACCCAAGTAAGTAAATGATGGAGGCATTATGACTAACCTTTTTTATTTCTACACCATTATTTTTCTTTTTTTACCACATACCCAAAATCCCCCTAGTTAGCCCCTTTGAGCCTAAACCTTTTCATTTCTTAACCCACAAAACAAACACCCTTTTACCTACCAAAACCCTTTTTCATTTTAAACCCTTTATTTTAGTAACAAAGCTCGGTTTCTCTTATGACTTTCTTTTGTTGAAAAAAAAAATGTTGATGAAGCCAAAAGAAATAAACAAACAAGTTTATCAAAAAGAACTTTGTTTGAAGAATTTCTTCATCAGAATAAAAAGTTACAAAAATAAAAAGTCTTACGAAAACCGATGCTTTTTACGCCTTTCGCCCTTTCCTACTAACCACTAACCAAACCACCTACCTTTAACCCAAGCCTAACCCTTCCCCAAAAGTCCTCTTGATATTTACAAAGGTTTATAGTTAAAAAGGAGGAGGATTGATTGCTTGGCAAGCATATGGTAGAAGTAACTTCCATGCCGCTCTCGAGTGTTTCACAAAAATACATCTTCGGCCGAGTGTTGAGTGATCCCCCATTGAGGTATGTGAAATTGTATATAAATGGAATTTTAAAGAGGCATGTTATGCCCTAATAAGTAATTTATCTTATGAAAAGTTTTAAATAAATCATGACGAATAGGATTGTAAATAAAATAAAAATAAAACCTAATAAAGAATCTTGGAATCCTGAAACTCTATGACAAGCCCAAAAACCTTCTCTTCTACCCATTCCATTTGGGAGTGTAAGCCACATTATAAAGAGTTTTGCTTGAGGATAAGCACAGATTCAAGTGTGGGGGTATTTGATGTGTGCAAAATGCAACATATAAAATACATCAAATGAGGCATAAAACTAACCCTTTTTAGTACTAATGTTGGAAAAAGTGTGCTTTTGTCTTCCTTTTGTATTTTCAGGGTTAAAAGAGCTTAAATGAACAAAAGAAGCAAAAATGCAGCCAAATCCAGCATAAATACAAGAAAAGGAATAAACATGGCGTGCCTGGCCCCTAGGCATCATCCTCCAAAGCAAAAACAAGAAAACAGAAGGCTGAACACGCCCCGTGCTCACTGAGCACGGGGGCGTGCCCAAGTGTCTGCAGAAAAGACAAAGTTGTAGATGCTTCTATCACCCACCACGGGGGCGTGCCCAGCGGACACGGGGCCGTGGTCAACTCTAAGATTCGCAGAATCTAGGAAAATCTTGATAGTACAGATACGCTTCTGCATAAGTGGTCGTGCCCAGCGGACACGTGGGCGTGGTCAACTAATGCAGACAAACTTCAATTAATGAAGAAAGAGAAGATGGGTGGACACGGGGCCGTGTCCGGGCTTCTGTGCAGGCTATAAATAGGGGTGCTTGGCTCATTTGCAAACCATCCCTTGGCAAACCACCTCTCTCACACTTCACCCACACTCCACCACCACCACACACCATCATCCATCATCCATCATCCATCATAGAGTGTGTGAGTAGTCTCGGGATCCAAGATTGATTGTAAGAGTTCTTGACAATCAAAGGCCATGTTTGCCTAAGTCTCTTACATCACTTGGTGAAGACAAGTGTTTAGTGTAATACTTTTTATTTTTAATCTTTTCGCACTTTTTATTTGGTTCTGTATTAATGACTTTAATAACTAGTTTCTTATGTTGAAGGTGAGTCTTCCTTATCGTTTGTCCGTGGTGTCTTGGCATTATTTTACTGTCTATATAAAATAAAAGATTTTCACCATTCATATCTCCACGGTCTATATGGAGGTATGTTGGCTACCTGGTCGGGGGTTAAGGGAACGGTTTGGTAAGAGTCTTGCCTTGTTCAGTGTATAGATCCTACAAGGACCTGGGTCAACTTTAGTAGGACCTCCTTCAATACCCACTGGTATTGGATGGCGGGGGTCCGAACTCCTTGATCCCCTCATATGTAAACTACTATTAAAACTTTAACCCGGCTACTTAGGACTGTATCCCTGCTGACTCAGACTACTTAGCCGAGGGTAACGTCACCTCCAGAAGAGGGGCCTACCACAATATGCATTAATAACTTAATTAATTATCTTTCAATAATCCAACCCTTTAGGATTGTATGCTTGCTGACACAAACTACTGGGTTGAGGGTAACGTCACCTTCAGAAGAGAGGCCTACTACAATAACTAAGATAATCTCTTAAAAAGTGCAAAAGTAATCAAAGGTTACAGTAAATACGAGTCGGATCCAAATGATTCATCTTGTCTATCTGTTTTTTATTTTATTTTATTTTTCAGCATTTTAGTTAGTTTTATTTTTCTTGTTTACAAATCTTTTTCTAAACTTTTGATTTGATTAGACGTTGAGGATAAACCGGTATTAAAAGCTCTTGTGTCCTTGGACGACCTCGGTATCTTACCAACACTATACTACGCTCACGATGGGTGCACTTGCCCATATGTGTGTTTAGTGTTAGTAAATATCGTGTTTTATAAATTTAAAACTTGGCTAAAAAGTGTTAAAGGGCTTAAAATATACATTAAAAACTATACGACACTTCACACGCATCACCTGGTATGAAAGCAAAACAAGAAAACAGATCAATTAATGGTTTGCAAGGCCATTAACATTCGTGTAACGGCGTAGGAAGGCTCAAACCTAGCAGATTTTGTACCGGGCCTCCGGCTGTAAGACATAGTCACCTCATGGGCCAATCCCCGATCCACATGGGTGTGGGCTCGCTACACCTAAATAGATCTATCACTCATGTCCCTCGGTCCTAACACGAGGATTAATGGTCTTAGGAGTGCGCCTACCCATTCACATGATCTACTGTGCATTCCATAGCTAACCATACCAGTTGTAATTGTTTGTGAACATTTTGTAACATGTACTTCACCCCCCGAAGTTATAAAACAAAACTGTTAAAAGAAAAGGGGGACATGAACTCACAGTCTTGCGTTCTTCGTAATCACAGTAACTCAAAACTTCGCCTGGCGTACACGACTACCTACAACGTACTAATGTCTATTAGACGAGCGGGTCGTGCCTTGACTTAGTATTAATTAGTGTCTTCATTATTATTCCAAGTTATATAATTATTTGTTAAAAAAATAAATATTTTAACTTAAATTATATTTATTAAATTTTGGAATAATTGTTAAAATAATATATTTTGACTTGATACTCTTCAAGTATTTATACATGTATTTCCTTCCCAAGGATGGGTGTATTTGTATTTGTATTTGTATCCTTATACTTGCATATTTTTGCCATGAATCAGTGTCGTATTCCGGAGTGTATTTATATGTACGAGAATATGTATCTTCTTGTAATTGTTATTCTTTATACTTAATTTTGTATTAATTATTCCGGAATAATACTTCTAGTAAAAATACATTAATATATATTTCCAAAATATATATTTTAAGAAATATTACTTAGAAAATTATTTATGATTTTCCTTTGGCAAAAATATTTGTATTTTCAAATAAGTTCCAAAAATAATATATTTTCAAGTCTAACTAAGAAAATATATATAAATTCATTTTTCTCCAAAATAATATATTTCATATTTATTTGAGAAAATATATATTTCTTCCAAAGGTAATATACCTTCTAATAATTCCAAGAAATCATGTTTATTTTTATTCACTAAAAATAATATATTTTCTTCTTGTCAAAATATGATACAAAATATAATAATTGTAAAAATCATATTTTTGTTTCCTTGATGTCCAAAATATTATTTACCAAAAATTTATTTGTGAATAAATTTTCCGAAATATTTTTGTGAGTTATATTCCTTTGTTCGGTTTCACCAATATTTTGTGCATTCTTTGTATATTCACATTTTTGGAATTTTGGTAATATTTTAGATTGAAATTTTTGGTATTTTGATAAGTTATATTATTTCAACTCCTAAAATCATATAACTAGTACACATAATATACAAATAATCACACACATGGTGCCATCTAAATATATATTTCCTAAATACATATTTAGTCACTTTTATTTATAAAAACCAACCTCCAATATTTATATTTTTGTAACAAAAATTTATGGCAAACTCTATGTGAAAAATCCATGGTTTAAAATACACTTGCAATTATTTGTTTAGAAATATTTTTCTAAGTGTTTAATTTTTAGAAAAATTTTGCCATAGTTTCCCCTAAAAATGGAGGTTTCCAAACCTTCAAGGTATATCATTTTCTTTTGTAAATCAACACAATCAATCCACAATCAACAACAAACAATCTTTACTTACCAATTTTGCCATAAACAAGCATAAACTACCACTTCATGAACTTGAAAATTTATAAAAATTTGTAGTAACTTGCTAGTGTTTTTAGTAAGCCTTGTTACCCTTTAAAGTGTGGCTGATCCTTTAAAAACATCATTTTTAAAGAATTTAGATTTTTACAACTTACAATCTTATTTTTTAAAAATGTTTCTTCATGGATTTTTCTTGTTACACATAAGTTTCTATACTTGTTTAACCATCAAAAATGGGGTTTATTTATGTAAGAACCAAGATTAAGTAAAACGTGTATCTTTAACTTGGTTTCTTGAAAGATTACTCTTGAAATCTTAGATTTACAAGACTTTAAACTTACTTTGTTCATCACTTATCAAGAAAACAATTTATTCATTCAAGTTCATGACTTTTGTGAGGATGATCCATTAATCTTTAACACTTTCATCCTCTCATCTTGCTAGATTATGTTTTTAATCATGATCTAGCAAGATCATATGATGATCAACATCAAATACATGAGTAAACAACAATCGTATAACAACACATAAACATTAAGATTTCTTATGTATTCAAGCTTATGTTCATGTTTCAAGTTCATGCTTCTTAATGTTCTTCAAGATTATCATTATGTATCTTCTTTTAACCACTAAGATAAGATGTAAAATAGAGTGTATGATTTTCTTACCACTAGCTAAGGCTAGGGATGAAAAAGAGGAGAAATAGAGTGGATAAAAGCAAATGAAGAAGGTCCTAGAACTTCTACAAGCTCCTAGCTCCCTTGTGCACCTTCTAACATCCTTGTAAGTGTGTGGATTGAATGGAAATGAAGTGATGATGATGGTATTGTTGTTGTGGTTCTCGGCCGAGACCAAGAAGGAGAAGAAGAGAAAGATGAAATGTTGATGTGTGTTGAGAATGATAAGTTATGTTAGTCTAGAGGTTATTATAAACTTGTTTCCAACACCACTTAATCCAATGGTTCTTATGTTTACAAAAGATGGAGACAAGATCTAATAAAATAAACCAAGAAAATCAAAGAGGTGGGGGCCACATGAACCATAAGCATGGGGGGGGGGGGTGTTTAGTTGGGTGGTAATGGTAAGTTAGGGAAACTAGTTAGATTTCAAGTGTATATTTAGGTGTTTTAGTTAATATGATGTTATATAGTGTGTTATGATGTTCGGGGAACATAACTAGCTTGGTAATGTTAAAACAGTGCTTCTAGTGAAAATTTGGTGTTTCGGGTAGTGTCCGGTTGTTTGGTTGGTTATCGTTTCGTTAAGGTGCTAAACTATGCAGTTTAGGGTGCTTTATGCTATCTTTTGTGTCAATTTTGATTCCCGACACTTAGGAAAGCATTTAGGACCATTTAATCATATTTCTGCATAATATAAGACTGTTTAAATGCTGAATTTGCTGATTTTCTGCAGAAGTCTGTAGTTTATGTGAGTTTTAGGCACTTTCCGGCACTTAAACTATCTCTAGGAAGACAGTTTTGTGATCCTTACTTTCCTACACACTATACTAGTGTAATACTTGGTTTCTGGTTCATTCTGTGTCTCAACACATTGTCTGTCTATGTACTGAACTCTGTCAGCACTTTTCTGATTTGTCTGATAACTTGTGCTAACTGTGTTTCGTGCATCATTTGAGTCAATAAAGCTCTCATGCAATAATGATATGTCATTTGCAATATGTGATGCTCATGTATGTATAATGCAATGATCAGAAAGCAGTTAAAGTCATTAATTGTAATTCAGCACAGTCATTAAGCACTAATCATGGTTTAATAGTTGTACGGATACCTGGAATTTTGACAGTTGTCACATAAATGCCACGTGTCACTTTCTCATTCACCCTCATAATTTACATTTATTTTGTTTAAAAATATATTTTGATCCTTATCCTAATTATTATTATTATTATTTATAATATAAACTATTAAAAGAAACTTGTCTTGACCCATTTTTGTGTCGGTGGGCCTGGACTTCAACACGTATCAACAACCAAATGGTTGTTAATTTATTTATTTTTTCTTGGAATTTTTTTTTAATAAATCAACCTTTGTTCCGTTGGTAAATAATAATCTTACCTACGTAATTGGTATACAATAATCCTACCTATCAAAATGTTGGTACTCAATGAACTTTCGTTAATTTTTTTTTACTGAAGTTAGTTTTTAAGTTTTATTTATTACACAAACAATCCCTGTAGTTGTCTTACAGTACACATATGTATATATAAAATTTAATTACATGGCCCTTGACGTTTTTTTGTTTTACAAAATAGTTAAAACTAGTAAATTACAACTACAGGGACTGTTTGTGTAATAAATAAAACTTAAAAACTAACTTCAGTTAAAAATAATTAACGGAAGTTCATTAAGAACCAACATGTTGATAAGTAGGATTACTGTATACCAATTACGTAGGTAAAATTATTATTTACCAACGGGACAAATGTTTGTTTATTAAAAACCAATTTTTCTTTTTTCTTTATAACAATTTATTTCACCTACACTATAATTATTTTTTTAACAAGTTACAAGTTTTAATATCTAACTTTTTAGAAAGATATAAAAACATACTTTTGTTTTAATTAATTTTAATATTATTTATATCATTTTTACTCTAAAAACTTATCAGACATCATAATACTAGAAAATAAATATCATAACAAATATATTATATAATAATAAAAATATTATTATAATTTTAGCTTATTATATACCAGCTCCGCACAAATCTTATAAACAAAAAAAAAAATTGGATTTATCAGACGAAAAATTTAAATACTAATATAATTTATGAAACAATGGATATATCCATAACAATACACATATTCAACCGTGTGATAAGATAATAATATTATTACATTTATTAATCGTAAATCACATTTTTATAAGATCATAATGTATATTTTCTCAACCCTTGTGATAAAATTCATGAATTATAAATGTATAAAATTATAATAATATGACTTTTTAACCGTGTTATCAAGATTATATAGAAGTTTATAATTTAGATTCTTTTCGATGTCCGACCTATATTGTAACATCCCGAAAATACAAATTCTTAAATTTGCAATTAAGTTGTGAATAAATTAGTAAAATAATTTAATTAGTAATGACACTAACCTAGTTAGTGTATTACTTATGAGTAGTTTAAGACATAGAAAGAAAATAAAAGAAACTAGAGGGACCAAAAGTGTTAAACATGAAAATAAATTTAATAAAAACATTTTCATTAAAACCCTTACTCAAAATTGAGTACGGGGATCAACCAGGAGCAAGGGGATGGCGACCAAGCTTCTCCAAAACCCTAACACTCACTAATTTCATAAATTGAGTGTTCAAATCTGATCCAAAACGAAATCCGAGCTGAGATTTGTGATCCTCATTGCAAGGGGATTATCAGGTATGTAAAATTTGATGAAAATTCCCCAACTTGAAATTCTCATAAATTCAGGAATCTGAAATTTATGGTTGCATGTTTGTTTTAAGATGGATTAGGAACAATATAGTGTCTAGTGACAAACCTTAGACAAATACAAGTTGAAATCATGTGAATTTTTAGTGAAATCTATGAACACCATTGTAGGTGATTAGTGGGTTATGTATAATTTGATAAACACTAGGAAATTGAGTGTTGTTCTTGTGTAATTTGACAATTATGAAGTGACTTCAGAAACTTAGAAGCTAACAATTATGTAAAATGGGTTGATTGATGTGAAATTCGTGATAAATGATAAACTAGGGACTTGCTATATAATCATGTAAAAATCTGCCCTTAAAGTGTTTGTGAAAATGCCTCAAATAAGGCTTAAAACTAAAATTCAAAGTTGAAACGCATAATTTTGATGTTTCGGTGTATTACGCGATATATGGTTTAAAGGGAGTTCTAAACATGTTATAAATGAACTCTATAGGGAAGGACGCAGGAGCGTCAAGCGGACAAGCAGGTGGTGAATCGCGTTTGAAAGGCTTACTTTGAAGGTATGTAACTTGATTCGTTACATTTGGGTAAATTTTGATATTTAGTATATGTGTAGTTGAATTGTGGAATAAAAGTTGAGTTGGATTAAAGCAATAATGTTCGCTATGTCGAATAATAGGCCAAGAATTGGTTAGATCTCGTTGGTAGTCATCAAAATAGAGGAATTCCTTAGATGAGCCAAACGGGTCGAATAACCAAATAAGGCATGGTAATGCATCGTAATATGATCACTCGTTCTTTTTTTTTTGTCATTGTTAAAAAAAACATGTTAGAGTACGAGAAAATGAGTGTGATGGTTGATTGAATGAGAAATCCGAGGATTCGGATTTGAGTAAAATGGATAAATTGGACAAACATAAAGTTGCAGGGTCCACCGTAAGTTGCAGGGTCCACCGTAAGTTACGGTCTCCACCGTAACTTACGGTGGAGAACAAATTGTTACGGTAGTTTAATACTGTGTTACGGCAGACCCAGGTTTATCCAGGAGCTACCGTAACTTACGGTAGATACCGTAAGTTACGGTAGAGTCCAGAAAGTTTTGATTTTAAACTTTAATAACCTAATTAATCGAATCCGTTTTGAGCGTAGTTTTGATTAAGCTATATTCCTAAGAACTCTAACACTAAGATTTGTTAAAATTCTCTAGTTTCAGATTTGGCAAGTAGGTGGGCGATGATCAAGCATGTTTGAAGAACCGAACACAACTTTTGAAGCTTCCGCGATTTCATAACTTTGTCAAACAATTTTTCTATTTCTTTTGTATGTAAACAACTTGTTAATCAGGTCATGAATGTTTTAACTAGTCGGTTGTTGACTAGTTTTGATTACTTAAACTTTGTTTTGGTAACTATGTTTTAATATAAGTACCTTTCATATAAATCGTATAAATTTTTACTAAATTCAAGTAGTAATTAGATGGGTGTTACAAGTTGGTAATCAGAGCTTAAGGTTGTCAACAAGTGTTCGGTTCAGGCTTGATTGATCGTCCAGTAAGAATTAATTTATTATTTTAATAGATTATATCTTATGTAAGAAATGAGAAGTAAATTGAGAAGTGAGTTGATATGCATGGGAAGAGTGTGTTAATTCACTCAAACCCGGAAAGTGCACCAAATGTGAACGGTTAAAGCACGTTGGAAACTTAGCTAAACCGAAACAAATGAAATAATGTTATAAATGAAATGTTTAACGTTTAATGAAAACATTTCAGTTTCAAGATGTCGAAAGGAAACGATAATGATCCGGTGCCGATAAGCACCGAGTAAATGAAAGAGATAATTGCCGAAGAAGTGGGGAAGGCAATTGAAGGTAGTCTATCCGGGTTAAAGACAAAATTCAAAACACGGTGTTGTCACTTGTTGAGGAACGAGTCAAAAGGTTGGAGGATAGTGTCAACCTTATGAAAGAGAAATCAGGAGAACGTAAAGGGTGTTCATACAAAGAATTCATGGCGTGTAAACCGCCAATTTACAACGGGGAGGTTGACCCAATAATTTGCCAAAGATGGTTGGGCGATATAGAAGGGGTGTTTGAAAGGAACCATTGTGACGAAAGCGACTTTGTCGCTTACGGAACGGGTCAGTTGAGAGGGCAAGCCAAAGATTGGTGGGACAATAAAAAGAACGAAATTGGGGCTGAAGCGGCAAGGGCAATGACATGGGAGGAGTTTAAGACACCATTTCTTAAAAATCATAGTCCCAAGGCGGTCATTAATAAAATCAAAGAAGAGTTCATGCAACTCAGGCACAAGGGTGAGACCATAGACAAGATTACGTCGATGTTTATGGATAAGATGAAGTTTAGTAGTGAACTGGTGACGAATAAAGAACCGAAAATATACTACTACTATAACATGCTGAGCGCTGAATATAGGGAGTTTATGACTCCTTCAAAATATGAGACCCTTACCGAGATCATAAACGTTGCTCGGGAACGGGAAATCGAGTTGAAGAAACAAGTTGAAAGGGGTGAGAGAAGGGCACATGATGTGAATCCAAGCCCTACAAAGAAAGCTCGAACTGGGGAATCGGGAAAGAAGGTTGATGCTAAAGGCGGGTTGCCAAGTTGTAAGGTGTGTGGAAAGGGGCACAAGGGTGAGTGCCGCTTCAAAGATAAGCCGTGTCTGGTATGTGGGAAGACGGGGCACACTGCATCGCTATGTCCCGGAAAAGTTTCCGTTTGCTATAAATGCTATCAGCCAGGCCACAAAAAGTCCGAATGCCCTGAATTGGTTGGGAAGAGCGACACAAAAGAATCTCCAACGGAGGCTCCAAAGGCGAAGGCTAGATCTTTCCAACTTACTGCTGTTGAAGCAAAGACAGAACCCGATGTGGTCTCAGGTATATTCACAATTAACTCAATTCCTGCACGTGTACTGTTTGATACGGGTGCGAATAAATCTTTCACTTCACATGGATTTATTCGACATCCTTCATTTGTATTGACGAAATTATCTGTGCCCTTAGAAGTTGAAATAGGGGACAACAAAAGTTTTATTGTTAGTAACATTTGTCGAGGCTGCAAATTAAGCATCGACGATGAAGAATACTTGATAGACCTAATCCCGATGTCAATGGGGGAGTTTCAAGTAGTCCTTGGAATGGATTGGCTATCTCAGCACCACGCAAAGGTCGTCTGTTTTCATAAGGAGATAAAGCTAACATCTCCGAGCGGAAAACAAGTCACTATTTATGGCGAAAAAGGAGGTAACCCCATAATATGCTCGATGTTGAAAGCACACAAGTTTATGAAGCAAGGATGCAAGGCATTTATGATATACGCGAATGAGCCCGAGAAGGAATCACTGAAGGTTGAAGATGTACCGCTAGTACGAGATTACAAAGATGTGTTTCCGGAAGATTTACCGGGGATACCGCCCGAACGGGAAGTAGAGTTTGGAATCGAATTGATTCCGGGCGCAAAACCTGTAGCTAAAGCACCGTACCGACTCGCACCGTCGGAATTACAAGAGTTGATGGCCCAGCTTCAAGACCTGCTTGATAAAGGATTCATAAGGCCAAGTGTGTCTCCTTGGGGCGCACCAGTACTGTTCGTGAAAAAGAAAGACGGAAGCATGCGCATGTGTATCGATTACCGGGAGTTAAACAAACTCACGATAAAGAATCGATACCCGCTTCCGAGAATAGATGATCTATTCGACCAATTACAAGGTGCAAACTAGTTCTCAAAAATTGACCTTAGATCGGGGTATCACCAACTAAGGGTCAAGGAGGAAGATGTGCCGAAGACGGCTTTCCACACGCGATACGGACATTACGAGTTCCTCGTGATGTCATTTGGGCTAACAAATGCACCCGCGGCTTTCATGGACCTCATGAACCGGGTTTGCAAGCCAATGCTGGATAAATCGGTTATCGTATTCATCGATGAAATTTTAGTGTATTCGAAAAGTGAAGCTGAGCATGCACACCACTTACAAGAGGTGTTAGAGACACTTAGACGAGAAAGGTTGTATGCGAAATTTTCTAAGTGCGCTTTTTGGTTACGAGAGGTGCAATTTCTCGGCCACATCATAAATGCCGATGGAGTGTTGGTAGATCCGTCAAAGATCGAGGCAGTGTCTAAATGGAATCCTCCGAAGAACCCTTTGGAAATTAGAAGCTTCTTAGGGCTTGCGGGATATTATAGGAGATTCATTCAAGATTTCTCCAAGATTGCGTCGCCACTAACAAAGTTAACCCGGAAGGAGGAAAAGTTCATTTGGGGTGTTGAATAAGAAAGGGCGTTTCAAACGCTAAAAGTGAAGTTAACTCAAGCTCCAGTACTAACATTGCCGGACGGGGTCGAAGACTTGGTGGTTTATTCGGATGCTTCATTATCGGGGCTCGGATGCGTTTTGATGCAATGGGGCAAAGTTATAGCTTATGCCTCGAGGCAATTGAAGATACACGAGAAGAAATATCCCACGCACGACCTCGAGTTGGCTGCGGTGGTATTTGCATTAAAAATATGGAGGCACTATTTATATGGGGTAAAGTGCACCATATTCACCGATCACAAGAGCTTAAAATACTTCTTCGATCAAAAAGATTTAAATATGCGACAAAGGCGATGGTTAGAAACGGTGAAAGATTTCGACTGTGAAATACACTATCACCCCGGAAGGGCAAACGTGGTGGCGGATGCCCTAAGCAGGAAGGCAGATTATGTCCCGATACGAGTAGGATTATTGCAGCTCATTGTGACCTCGGGCTTACTTGAACGAATCCGAGAGGCACAAGATGAAGCAGTAAAGACGGAAAACTGGAGAAAGGAAAGGATTGTTGGCCAAGTTAAAGATCTCGAAGTAGGCAATCACGGTTTGAAAATACGTTACAATAGAATTTGGGTTCCTAACACATGTGGAGTTAAAAAGCTTCTACTAGATGAAGCTCACAAGTCCCGTTATTCCATCCATCCGGGGGCGACCAAGATGTATAATGATTTAAAACAAAACTATTGGTGGCCCGGGATGAAAAGAGATATTGTGAAATATGTGGAGAAGTGTTTGACCTGCTTGCAAGTCAAAGCGGAGCACCAGAAGCCATATGGTAAGTTGCAACCATTGGACATCCCAGTTTGGAAATGGGAACAAATCACCATGGATTTGTTGACCAAATTGCCCAAAACCAACCGCGGGTTTGATGCTATATGGGTAGTCGTGGATAGATTGACGAAAAGCGCTCACTTCATTTCGATTCGTGAGACTTACACATCCGAGAAGATGTCGGAGGTGTACACCAATGAAATTATAGCACGTCATGGGGTACCGATATCCATTGTGTCAGACAGAGATACTCGGTTTACTTCGAATTTTTGGCGTGAATTCCAAGAACAAATGGGAACTAAACTGTTCATTAGCACCGCTTACCATCCACAAACGGATGGGCAGAGTGAAAGAACAATACAAACGTTGGAAGATATGTTGCGGGCTTGCATTACTGACTTCGGGGGTAGTTGGGATGTCTATCTACCCTTGGTCGAATTTTCATATAACAATAGCTATCACGCAAGCATTAGAATGGCCCCGTATGAAATGTTATATGGTAGGAAATGCCGAACCCCGGTATGTTGGGGTGAAGTGGGCCCACGTGAACTCGCCCACCAAGATATAGTACGAGCTACTAACGAAAAGATTGATGTAGTTCGGGCACACTTGAAAGCGGCTCAAGATAGACAAAAGGCATATGCTGATAAAAGGAGGAGACCGATTGAGTTCCAGGTTGGCGACAAAGTCATGCTCAAAGTATCCCCATGGAAGGGGGTTATCCGGTTTAGAAAAAGAGGAAAATTGAGCCCGAGGTTTATCGGGCCGTTTGTGATTGCAGAACGGGTAGGAAAGGTAGCTTGCCGCCTTGAATTACCGGAGGAACTAAACGGAATTCATAGCATATTTCATGTGTCACATCTTCGGAAATGTCTAGCGGATGAGACAATTTATATTCACTACGACGATATCAAAGTGGTGATCGCTTGAATTATATTGTAAGGCCCATAGAAATTTTAGATCACAAGATTAAGCACTTGCGAAATAAACAAATCGATCAAGTGGGAGCATAGGAAAGGTTCGGACACTACATGGGAGTCCGAAGAAGAGATGCGACGTCTCTACCCTACACTATTCGGTACGTGCTTTGGTTTCGGGGACGAAACCCTTTTTAAGGGGGGTGGACTTGTAACATCCCGAAAATACAAATTCTTAAATTTGCAATTAAGTTGTGAATAGATTAGTAAAATAAATTAATTAGTAATGACACTAACCTAGTTAGTTTATTACTAATGAGTAGTTTAAGAAATAGAAAGAAAATAAAAGAAACTAGAGGGACCAAAAGTGTTAAACATGAAAATAAATTTAATAAAAACATTTTCATTAAAACCCTTACTCAAAATTGAGTACGGGGATCGACCAGGAGCAAGGGGAGGGCGACCAAGCTTCTCCAAAACCCTAACACTCACTAATTTCATAAATTGAGGGTTCAAATCTGATCCAAAACGAAATCCGAGTTGAGATTTGTGATCCTCATTGCAAGGGGATTATCAGGTATGTAAAATTTGATGAAAATTCCCCAACTTGAAATTCTCATAAATTCAGGAAATCTGAAATTTATGGTTGCATGTTTGTTTTGTGATGGATTAGGAACAATATAGTGTCTAGGGACAAACCTTAGACAAATACAAGTTGAAATCATGTGAATTTTTAGTGAAATCTATGAACACCATTGTAGGTGATTAGTGGGTTATGTATAATTTGATAAACACTAGGAAATTGAATGTTGTTCTAGTGTAATTTGACAATTATGAAGTGACTTCAGAAACTTAGAAGCTAACAATTATGTAAAATGGGTTGATTGATGTGAAATTCGGGCTAAATGATAAGCTAGGGACTTGCTATATAATCATGTAAAAATCTGCCCTTAAAGTGTTTGTGAAAATGCCTCAAATAAGGCTTAAAACTAAAATTCAAAGTTGAAACGCATAATTTTGATGTTTCGGTGTATTACGCGAGATATGGTTTAAAGGGAGTTCTAAACATGTTATAAATGAACTCTATAGGGAAGGACGCAGGAGCGTCAAGCAGACAAGCAGGTGGCGAATCGCGTTTGAAAGGCTTACTTTGAAGGTATGTAACTTGATTCGTTACATTTGGGTAAATTTTGATATTTAGTATATGTGTAGTTGAATTGTGGAATAAAAGTTGAGTTGGATTAAAGCAATAATGTTCGCTATGTCGAATAATAGGCCAAGAATTGGTTAGATCTCGTTGGTAGTCATCAAAATGGAGGAATTCCTTAGATGAGTGACGTGTGCGTATATATACATAATTTTTGCAATGAATTACACACGATTGGGTTTTAAATTTATAAAAGTGATTATTACTTTTACATCAAAACACACACGAAGAGGCAAGTGTACCCCGTCATATATGTAATAAAGTATTGGTAAGAACCAAGTATCGATCCAAGGAAATGGGCGGAGAATTTGTACTAGACCTTTGTCACTAAACTACCGGTAAAAACATAGGTTTTGTAGATTTAAACTAAACTAAAGTAACATAACCAAATGCATAATAAAAACATAATAGATAGTAGATAAAAAGCCTTGCTAAATACACAACCACAGCATGTCAACTAAGTCAGTTTTGGCACTAGAAGCATTCGGTCAATTTTCCAATTTAAAACAATTAGTATCCCTTTCGGGAATCCTAACATGACAATCATTCGGAAAGCTAAAACGATAAACACACTTTAACCACCTAAAATTGTTCTTTAACGTGCAATTGATAAATGTCTATGAAAATCTCTTAAAAATAAGTTAGTCAGCCGTTAGGATTATTCTAACCTCACTTAAACAAGGAAAGCGACACCGATAAACACAATGCAACCACCGAGATAAGCATAATCTAGATTAAATCACAACCGAGTTCATTTTACAAATCTTACACAATAATTCACTAAGATAGCAATTTTGGCCTAAACTACTAACTAAGCTAACAAATCATGGCAAGAATTTATAACGACACCATCTAACCCGTTTAGGCCCTTACGTGACGGCAAGCTCTCTTGATTAACAATAATTACATTTTATTAAATCACTAACCATTTCTAGTATCATGATGCATACATTTAAACCAAGTTAAACTAGTTAACCAAATTCAAAGTTTACTAATACAAGATTAATTAAGCTTCATTTTTCAACTATCTTAACTAACCAAACACCAATCATCCAACATAATTACTTATAATCAAGAATTCAATATCAATAACAAGGTTGCAAACTAATCATCAAAGATTAACATAGAAAATACTTCAAGTGTCATTACAAACAAAGTTTAACAAACTAATGGTTATAATCTAGCAAGGGATTGTTGTTGTTTTTGCCCAAAGGCTACAATAATACATAAATCATAATCTAAGTACTTGAAAGATTAACAAAAACATGGAAAGATTAGAAAATCAAACCATAAACAAGTACTAGACTAAGGATCCGGGTAGTAATCGAGCTAAACGAGACAATGTGGCTTGAATCCGGGTGAAAGCTAATGCCTCCGGAGCCTGAAAATCGCTTGTGAAGCTCTCCAAAAATCCAGAATGTCGAGCAGAAAGTTTCTGCTGTGTTTTTATACTTTTTTTTGCTGATGCACGGTCGTTCCCCATATGGAACGACCGTTCACTTTATTGAATTATTAAAGATGGGTCGCCATACTGCATACGTCATCGGATCGTTGACCAGATCTGAAATTGCACGGTCGTTCTTCGGGACGGAACGACCGTTCAGTTCCGAGCTACATGTTGCACGTCAGGTCGCACCGACCGTTCAGTTCCGAGATGATCATCGATGTCGGAGATGCACGGTCGTGCATCAGGTGGAACGACCGTTCCACAGGCCCAGTTCAGAATCCTTAACAGAATATCCGCAGCTTCTCCGTTTCGTCCGGAAAGTCCTCGTTTTTGCTATCATCTTGTCTGAAATGCAGTTTTAGGCCTGTAAACACAAATGTAGATAAATAAGTATCCGAACGACGGTTTTACGGCCAAAAACGCATAAAATAGGGGTAAAACGGGGGACTAAAATATGTGTAAATTAGAGTGTATCAAATCTCCCCACACTTAAACCTTGCTTGTCCTCAAGCAAGCTAAACTAAAAAGCAATAAAAAGACATAAACAAACAAGAACGAAAATTTACACACTATTTTATTTAAAACTAAAATACAAACGGTTAGCCGGTTTGTCGAAAGACAACATCAAAAGATTCAAACCCAACAAGCATATGCAAGTTTAAAAAGCGACAACCAAAAAGCCGAGACTAAACATTTAATTGACTCACATGTTAATCTTCACCCAACTCACAATGTTCACACACACTCGGTTTTATTTATGAATCATACATAAAATGTGTATGCGTAAACACTCAACGCCTAGTCAATGAAATGTGCAATATCATAAGCTTGTCATAAGATCTCGTCTCCACCAACTAACATGCAAATAAGTGTAAATCAAGAGGTCTTTACGGGTTGTAACGTTAGGCTTGGGCGAAGGGTATGGAAGTGGACATTTAAAATGGCGAAAACGGTTAAAACTCGGTAGTAGCGTTTAACTAGCAATAAACAATACAACTTTACATACAAACGCCTTAAAAAGGCGACTAAAGCGCAGTCGAGCTAATCAACAAGATTTTTAACATTAAAGCATTCAAAATTGCTCGATTTCTATCAACTTCACCCTATTTTAGGGTGTTTTTTTTTTTTTTTTTAACAAACTATACAATGAAAAATAAATACTAACAAGCTAGTTAAACTATTATTTTAACCGAGTTTCAACACTAAAAAGGTTTAAAAATATAAAAAGGCTAAATATGGTTAAGTAGGCGATAATGTGGGTAAACAAAGGTGAACGGGAAGGCTCGACATGGTTAATCCTAAAGGGTAATATAAGGTGAACGGGAAGCACAACACAAAGAACAAGGTACACAACAAAGGGGGTAATCTAAGTGCCTCTATCACGTTTACACAAATCCGCACGTTCATGGTCTTAACAAGCATACTAGTGACAAGTTCTAAATTGCACAAAACATCCGGCTCACTCCTATATCCGAAATGAACAAATGTATAACAATCTAAGCTCAAATATGCTCACGTAACGGAAGGAATGGGTAAAAGTGTGAAAACTATCATGCAAGTCTTTCTTTGTTTGTCATGCTTTCCGGTTTCCTTTTTTTTTTCAAAAATATTTTGCTTGTCGAGTTTTTATCAAGTCCGATGCTTTCTAAAACATAACCAACCGGTTTATTTACCAACATATACACAAAACACAAGTATTTTTAAAATGATTTTTCTGATTTTCTGTTTTTTTTTTTTTTTTTTTTTTTTAATAAATGAGGACAAACAAAGCTAAGTTAACAAAGTTAACTCCCTCCCCACACTTGAACTTCGCATTGTCCCCAATGCGAGACCCGAAATATAGAGAAAGGGATAAAAAATACTCCCCTCAAGATGATGTTGGTGCCACGAGACTTCCGAAGCTCTAACTGGTACGTGCTCCGGTCCAAGATCCGATAGACAAAATCTGCAAGTATGTCGTGTACACCCAAAATATAACAGAAAAGGAAAAATCAAACAACCATAATGTACATAAATGCTAATATCCAAACAAAACAGAAAGGAAATTGTTTGAAAATACATATCCGGGGTGTTTTAAATACTAAGTCAAAATAAACACCCAAAGAAAAACAAAGTACTGAAACATGAAACACCACCAAGTGCTACCACTCCCGCAAACTACTCATCATCATCGTCATCATGCCTCGTGCCAGATGGGCCCTGATCGCCATAGCTAGGGGGGTTCCATGGTGGGAACTCCGGCGGGTGCTGAAAATAGTTGGGGTGTGCGTGATGCATCTCCCCGAACAAATAAGAAAAACCCGCAGACACCCCCTGGTATAGAGTATCCTGGCGCTGCTCTAGTCGGTCATGTGTGGCCCGAAGCTCTGCCTGACTGCCTCTAATCTCATCCTGGCTGGATCTGATCTGGTCAAAGTATGTACCATGCTGCTCCTGTGTGACACGCATGTCCTGGAACTGCTGGTAAAAAGTAGGCCAATCCTCATGCTGCTGAAATGCATGATGCTGCGGCGAGTGTGGTGGTGTCGGTGGCTGTGGCTCGTGCTGCTCTCCCATCTCTTCGTCCTCATCCTGATGTTCCTCCTCAGCTGGAGGCAACGGGTCCCAGACCTCTCCATTCAAACCCCTCAACCTATCTATCCCATCCAACTCAGCAATAACCCCCATAAACTTCAAAGACCGGATATCAATATGCACCCCCTCAGTGATCAAGGTGAGACCCCTAAGCACTCCCGGCGTCATTAATCGCTCATTGTACGCGATCTCGGTCACGTACTGACCGCCGTGGATCTCACTATTGTGGGTCCGCCCTGAACACTTAACAAAGTACTCAGCCATTCTCGCGGCGAGGTTGATCGGTGCTTTGTCAACCAACGCATAAAGAAAGAGCAAATCAGGTGTTGGACAGTTACCTTGACTGTCCATGCGTCCGCAAATAGAATGGCTGAAAACATGGTGCATCACGCGCACCAGAGGGTCTCGAAGGCGCGAAGCCTTTGACATCCGTGGGTTGTAAGGGCCCCCAATAGTGTTACGCGCCCAGAATACCTCTCGCGCTGCATCATTTGGGAAGTTGAACTGATCGTTGAAGATGTCGGGATCATCCATGTCCTCCCGCGTATAAATCCCAAGCCTCCGTCCTAAACGACCCACCGACCATGTATGCCATCGACCACACAACCTGAAGGTTACCCGATTCCTGTAGCGGAAATCGGGCTCTGTACGTGCAACTGGCTTTTCATACTGATACGAGGCGAAGAATTCGATTGTCAACTCCTGATAAACCGGTCGGTTGCAACCGACCAAGTTTGCAAGTGGGCGGGTCATCATTTCATCTAGGCGATCATACTGGTTGAGGTCACGCATAACCTCCCAGTCCAACCAACGGGGCTCTCCAAACTGATCGCGCCTCGCCCATAATTCATCGCGCTTCGCGATGCATAACGCTTCCTTCTCGATGTTGGGGTTAAATTGTAGGAAAGGGTGATCCATCTGCAATGGGGAATGTTGTTAGGAAGACAGAAACAGGAGAAAAATGAGTTGAAAACAAGCGAGCAGCCAATTATGAAGCTACTGTCCAAACTGTACTGGCAATATGGCACGGTCGTTCTCCGGGACGCACGGTCGTGCGTCACCGAGAACTAACAGGCCAGACCAGATGATATCGTGAATCAGCCGGCGATGCACGACCGTTCCACCCGAGGAACGACCGTGCACTTCCGAATCTGCAGAATACAACCCCTGAACTTAGAAAAATCAGATTTTTCAAAATTTCAACAAATATTGGGTCAACAGGGGTCTGCAAATCAACCGGGTGTTCACGATACTTCGATTAAACAAGGGTTAGGGTTTCGATTTGTTTATGAAGAGAACCCTAAAAATTCCTTGAAAAATCGGAAGAGAATTACACTAGAAAGAAGGAAAACAAGAAATCTAACACTAGAGACATACCGTGCGAAGTTGGGTGTTTGATCGTGCGAAAAATCGTGCGAAACGGTGAAAAATCGCCTTGGAACGAGCTGCAGCTGCTAGGGTTCACGAATGATGGTTTTTGCAGCAGATAATGGTATATATAGTGTGCAAAATGACCAAATTGCCCTCAGCCTGTCGCACGGTCGTTCTCCGGAATGGAACGGTCGTGCGTCACCGAGGTCGTTCAAACCCAGCAGCGTGTTCTCGGAAATGCACCGAGGGTGCGATCTGTCATGCCGGCGTCCTCGGAATCGCACGGTCGTGCGACCCGAGGAACGATCGTGCATCAGATGCAGATCAGAATTTTTCCGCAGAAGCCATTTTTAGCAGCTGTTTCGGCCGTTTTTCGCCGTTTTTTCGACACACCAACTGTTTTAACATTATTACAATACAAAACCTTCGCCCGGCATGTACGGAAACAAAACAAACAAACGAAAACTACCTAACTAACCTAAATTACGCTAAAACTACAAAAGCAAATAAAAGGACAATTTTGCCCTTATAGCGCCAAAGACGCTCCGGCTGCATTTTTGTCGGCGAGTCAGCAGCGTAGACTCATGCTAAATTTTTTTGTCGACGAGTCGATAGCAAGACTCAAAGCTAAAAACTAGAAAAACTACAAAAACTACGAAAAAGACTACAAAGACTAAACTACCCCTAAAGCGCAAAATACGCTCTTGCTACATTTTTGATCCGCGAGTCAGTAGCGTAGACTCTCTCCTCCCCACACTTATGATGTGTGCGGGGTTTAGAGTTCAATCACCTCCACCGCCGATTCTATCGGCCCGGCAACGTACAACTTCAACCGGTGACCATTTACCTTGAAAATAACGCCATCCGCGTTCTCTACTGCAACAGTACCATACGAAAATACTTCCTTAACTGTGTATGGTCCTGTCCAGCGTGAATGAAGCTTCCCAGGAAATAAGCGCAGCCGTGAATTATACAGAAGAACAAGATCACCCGCTTGGAATTCTTTGTGGTCCCTCAAGCGTTTGTCGTGACGTTTCTTCGTGCGCTCTTTGTAGAGTACGGAGCTCTCATAGGCTTGGTGCCGCAATTCTTCCAATTCATGAATTTGGAGAAACCGGGCTTCACCTCCGGTCTTAATGTCCAAATTCGCGGTTTTCAATGCCCACATAGCCTTGTGCTCCAACTCCACCGGTAAATGGCATGCCTTTCCGTATACCAACCTAAAGGGGGTGGTCCCTATAGGGGTCTTATAAGCTGTACGGAATGCCCATAATGCCTCATCAAGCTTGTCCGACCACTCCTTGCGGTTCGCTCCAACCGACCGCTCAAGGATGCGCTTAAGCCCACGGTTCGTGACCTCCACCTGCCCGCTCGTCTGCGGATGATATGGTGTGGATAAACGATGATGCACACCGTATCGGGACAAAGCCTTTTCAAGCTGTGTATTGCAAAAATGAGTCCCTCGGTCACTAATGAGCGCTTTCGGAGCGCCAAATCGGGCGAACAAACTCTTAAGAAACCTTACAACTACTCTGGCGTCATTAGTGGGTAAGGCTTGCGCCTCCGCCCACTTTGATACATAATCAACAGCCACGAGTATGTATTTGTTTCCACGTGAGGGGGGGGAATGGTCCCATGAAGTCTATCCCCCAGACATCAAAGACTTCACACACCTGTATCCAGTTCTGGGGCATTTCGTCGCGTGCCGATATGTTCGTCGCCCTCTGACAAGCATCGCACGCTTTCACCCAACTCTGCGCGTCACGGAAAATGGTCGGCCAGTAAAACCCGGAATCCAACACCTTTTTCGCGGTGAAGTTGGCTCCGTGGTGGCCTCCGGTAGGTCCCTCATGACACTGGCGCAGAATGTCGGTCGCCTCAGACCCAGATACACATCTCCTAATCACCTGATCAGCACCCACCTTGAACAAGAAAGGGTCGTCCCATATGTAGTGCTTGAGATCCGAAAAGAATTTCCTCTTTTGCTGGTGAGTCAACCCTTTTATCAGAATCCCGCAGGCCAGATAGTTCGCAAGGTCGGCGAACCATGGCGACTCATCACAAATCTCAACACCCATCAAAGATTCGTGTGGGAACTTGTCATTTATTGAATCCCAACGCGAATCCTCGATGTTTCCGTGCTCTAACCGAGACAGATGGTCGGCAGCTACATTCAAAGCACCCTTTTTGTCTTGTATCTCAATATCAAACTCTTGCAGCAACAGGATCCATCTGATTAGACGCGGTTTTGCGTCCTGTTTGCTGAAGAGGTATCTAATGGCTGCATGATCAGTGTATACAACGGTTTTCGAAAGCACCAGATACGATCTAAATTTATCGAATGCGAAAACGACCGCCAAGAGCTCTTTTTCAGTCGTGGTATAATGCTCTTGAGCGTCGTGGAGAGTTTTACTCGCATAGTAGATCGGATGGAAGTGCTTTTCCTTCTTTTGACCCAGAACGGCCCCTATAGCGTAATCACTCGCGTCGCACATGATTTCAAAGGGCAAACTCCAGTCCGGTGCGACTAAAATAGGGGCCTCTACCAACTTTTGCTTGAGGAGGTCAAAAACCCTCAAGCAATCATCTCCAAACACGAACGGAGCATCTTTCTCTAACATACGAGTCATGGGTCTGGCGATTTTGGAAAAATCTTTGATGAATCGCCGATAGAACCCGGCATGACCGAGAAAGATCCGTATAGCACGAACAGAGGTGGGGGGCGGAAGTCGTGATATAACGTCGACCTTAGCTGGATCGACTTCCATGCCCGCGTGAGAGATTTTGTGTCCCAGAACTATGCCCTCCTTCACCATGAAGTGGCATTTCTCCCAGTTCAGGACCAGATTAGTCTCCTCACACCTCTTCAACATTCTTTTCAAATTTTCCAGACACTGATCAAAGGAATCCCCAAATACCGAAAAATCATCCATGAACACCTCCATGGAATCCTCAATCATGTCGTGGAAAATTGCGACCATACATCGCTGGAAAGTAGTCGGCGCATTACACAGCCCAAATGGCATACGCCGGTAGGCGAATGTACCGAAAGGACAGGTAAATGTGGTCTTCTCCTGGTCCTCAGGAGCGATAGGAATTTGAAAATAACCCGAGAACCCATCCAGAAAACAATAATATAACTTCCCTGACAGACGCTCCAACATTTGATCAATGAATGGAAGCGGGAAGTGGTCCTTGCGGGTGGCGTCGTTGAGTTTGCGATAATCGATGCAAACCCGCCATCCAGTGACCGTCCTGGTTGGAATGAGCTCATTCCTATCGTTCGTGACCACAGTCATGCCCCCCTTTTTGGGCACTACCTGCACAGGGCTGACCCAAACAGAGTCGGAAATGGGATAGATCATACCAGCATCTAACAACTTAATCACTTCCTTTTTAACGACCTCTTGCATGTTCGGGTTCAACCGCCTCTGGTGCTGCGCACACGGCTTGAACTGGTCCTCCATAAGAATTTTATGTGTACAGAAGGAGGGATTTATACCTTTGATGTCCATGATTTTCCAAGCGATTGCTTTCTTATGAAGTTTCAACACATTAAGCAGCCTGCTCTTTTCCTCTCCCGCCAATCCAGATGAAATAATGACAGGCAAATGACGCTCCTCATCAAGAAATGCGTACTCTAGATGCGGTGGGAGCTCTTTAAGCTCCAAGGTAGGAGGATCTTCCACTGAAGGCTTCGACAAAATGGATGCTGGGAATAGGATCCAAGAAATTTTGGGACAGATCTCCTGGAAATACGATGAGAAGGAACGCCATTACTAGAACATCACCTGACAAAGGATAGGGGATTATAAAATATGGTTGTGTAATCATAATCGTAAAATCGGTATGTGTAAAATAAATAATAAAACGGGTATATATAGAAGTAAGATATAAGGAAATTTTAGAAAGTTACAAATTTTGTTTGTATATTCGTTTACGTGATTACGTGCAATTAAATTGTGATATTGGATTATTACTTTTATACTAATTATTTATCTATAAATTAGATATCAGATGGAAAACGCTAATAATGAACCAGTTAATGAGGGTAATCAATCTGAGCACCAACCAGGGGACCAATATGTGACTAGGCAAGATATAGAAAATATCGTTGCTCAAGGGATAGCCAATGCTATTCCAGCAATCATTGCTGCTGTTAAAAATCCAATTGAACCTCAACAAATTGTTTCAAGCAAACGTATTTCTGAAAATAATTTCAGTAATAGCGTAAATGGAGGCAGTAATCATGTTAATCATGATAATGAACCACGGCAAGCTCCGCTCCCTAAGAAAAGGAAAGTTGCAACGCCTGGTTGCACTTACAAAGAATTCCTTGCTTGTAAACCCACTGAGTTTGCAGGCAATGAAGGAGCGACTGCAGCACTGCGTTGGTTAGAGAAAACCGAGGCAGTAATTGCCATAAGTAAATGTGCTCAGGATGATCAAGTCATGTATGCGTCAAATCTTTTCAAAGAAGTAGCGCTAGAATGGTGGAATACGGTGTTACAATCAAAAGGAAGAAGGATGGCATATGCTATGAACTGGGAAGAATTTAAGAGTCTTGTAGAAAGAAAATTCTGTCCCGAATATGAAAAAGATCAAATGGCAAATAAGTTTCTAACCCACCGGATGGTGGATGTAGATTGTCGAGGGTATACTACGACATTCTTCGAATATGCTCGAGTGGTACCAACCCTGGCTTCGCCAGAGCCGGTACTTATTTCTCGTTATATTTGGGGATTAATTTCCGAGATCCGTAATATTGTCAAAGTTGCGAAACCTCGTACGATTGATGATGCAGTAGAATTAGCCAATACTATGACTGACGAGCTAGTACGGACAAGAGAAGAAAATAGAAGGAAGGAAGTAGCCCAAAAGATTACCCAAGAATTCAGTTCGGGTAACCATAACCATTTCAAGAAAGGAGGGAATGGGCAATCTTCTACTAGTCCATTTTGCAATTTCTGCAAAAGGAAGCATTTTGGAAGATGCAAAGGATATTGCAATTTTTGCAAGATTCCAGGGCATCAAGAAGAAGATTGTAGGAGGAAAAAATTTTCAGTTTGCTACAACTGTAGAGAAACTGGACATCTTAGGCCAGATTGTCCAAAACTGAATAAACCATTTAACAATCAAGCCAAACCAGCAGAAGGAACAAAAAGGAATGCGAGAGCCTTTCAGCTGACTACTCATGAAGCCGAGATGATTCCAGATGTGATAGCCGGTATGTTCTTAAGCTTACAACGTTTACACAACAGTATTATTTGACTCTGGTACAAACCAAAGTTTTATAAATACTTTACTCTGCCAAACTCTTAACTTACCGTTAACCAGCATTAGATAAATTTCTATATTAGAAACGGCAGATGGGAATTCAGTTAAAATAAATAAGGTTATGCAGAACATAGAAATAAGTTATAAGTTTTCTGCAATTCTATTATTTATGAAATTAGTTGAATTCGATGTTGTGATCATTATCAGTGATCAGAATTTCTTAGAAATCAACCATCGGAGAAGTAATTATGATTACAGGAGATAAACCATGTAAGCCTATGAAGTTCATATCAGTAATGGAAATTGCTAATTATGAACGAAAGCAAGGAATAGTATATATATGATTTTAGTAATCATTAATACTAAAGATACAGAATTTAAGGAAATTTCTGTAGTTTCAGAATAACCAGATGTATTTCCAGAAGATTTACCTGGATTACCACCAGATATGAAGATAGAATTTAGGATTTAACAATTCCAGGAATTTTACCGATAAGCCAGGGAACCTTATCGGTTAGCACAATATTGGTTGTTAAGAAAAAGTATGGTTCGATAAGAATGTGTATTGATTATAGGAAATTGAATAAGGTTATAATTAAGAATCAATACTCATTACTTAGAATTAATGATCTATTCGATCAATTCCAGGGAAATAGATATTTTTCTAAAATCGACATATGTTACAAGTATCAGAGGAAGATGTACCTAAGACTATTTTCAGAATTAGGTATGGTTATTACGAGTTTACAATCATGCCATTCGGATTAACGAATGCACCTGCAGCATTCATGGACATGATAAATAGGGTCTGTAAACTCTATTTAGATAAATTGGTAATTGTCTTCATAGATAATATACTTATTTATTACAAAAGTAGGAAAGAACATTGACAGCACTGGCATGTACTCTTAACTTTGTTAAGAAAAGAAAAGCTTTACGCCAAATTTTCGAAGAATGAATTTTGGCTGCTAGAAGTGCAATTTTAGGTCATATGGTGAATCATGAAGGTATTCACTTAGATCTTGCTAAGATAGCAGTAATTACCAAATGGAAGATTCTGCAATCAGCAATGGAAATTAGGAATTTTGTAGGTTTAGTATTATAGACAGTTTATTAAGGATTTTTCCAAGATAGCTGTACCATTAACTAAGTTAACCTGTAAAACAGTTAAGTTTGATTACGGACCTAAACAAGAAGAAACCTTTAAGTATCTTGAAACAGAAGTTAACCAATACTACAATCCTAACCTTACCAGAAGGAACAGAAGATTTTAAAGTATATGGTGAAGTTTCAAAGTTAGAATTTGGAAGAATGCAAAAAGGTAATTGCATATGCATCAAGACAATTGAAAAAGGTACAAAGGAACTATATCACTCATGAGTTAGAATTAAGAACCATAATTTTTGCCTTAAGATTTGAAGACATTATCCGTATGAAAGTAAGGGTACTATCTATATGGATTATAAGAATTTAAGATATATATATTTTTAGGCAAAAAGAATTTGAGGCAAAGGAGATGAATGAAAATCCTAAGTGACTACGACTGTGATATTCAGTATCACAAGGGAAAGGCTGAAAACGGCAAGAGATAGTCATAAGAATTATGCAGATAATAGATAAAAGCCGTTGGAGTTCGAGTTGGAGACAAAATACTATTAAAAGTATCTCCTTGGAAAGGAGTAATAAAGGAAAACTAAGTCCAAAGATATGTAGGATCATTTCTAGTAATCCAATGTATAGGAACAATTACTTATAGTTTACAACTACCAGGAAGGTTAGTTGGAATACATGATATATTTCATGTATACAATCTCAAGAAATGTCTATCAGATGAATTTTGGTAGTACCTTTCCAAGATATAAAGGTAAATAAATAGTGTTAAGTAAAGTAGGATTCAAAGACAGGATCCTAATATATTTGGGAACTGGAATTCAAAAGGAAGACAATGTATCCTCAATTATTCCAGTAAATCTCGAGGACGAGATTTTATTAAGTTGGGGAGAATGTAACAACTCTCATCAAAAGTCATAATTATTAAATTAATTAGTCCAAAAAGGAAACCCTAATTGAGACACCCAAGTGATTCTGAACAAACCCTAAAATTTTCAGAATTTTCAGAATCAGGATTAGGGCCCCTAAAACTCAAGGGGGGTTAAACCCTATTGACGATTATCCAAATTGTGAGCTGTAGAAATCAAATTTTCGAAATCTACCAACTCAGCAAGCCTACCCATGCACGTAGCTACCCTATGAATATAGGTTGGCAGTCGCGTAGCGCGACGACTAAGGGGTAGGCAGTCGCGCTACGCGACGGGGTAAAATTTTCAGTATAAATAGGTTGGTTTGGGACTTGAATTCTGGCACAAAAACGACGAAGAAATTCCAATTCTACACGGAGTTATGCTCTGTATACTTCAATTAACACACACAGGTCCCTAATTGATGCCGCAATCAGGGTATTAGCACAATCGCTGCTACGATTCATTGTCCGATCGATCAATATATCCAATGAATGTTTAAGTGCCGCCCACATTAGGGTTATACTTTATCATTCGTCATTAATTTGACGGATCATCGTTAGTTCGATGGATAAAGTATTGTACTTTGTCGTTCGTTGTTAATTCAACGGATCATCGTTAATTCGATGGATGAAGTATTGCACTTTGTCGTTCATTGTGAGAATTTGATCTCGTGAGTTATCGTAAATGCTGGATTGATTACTGACCCCAAATTGTGTGCTTGTTATTGAAATTAGGATAAAAGGCTAATCAGTAGGCTAGGCTCTGCCCGTATAAATCTGCAATGTGAGTCATTCTCCTTTTCTCACAGTTTGTGAGTCATTCTCCTTTTCTCACAGTTTGTGAGTCATTCTCTTTTTATCAAATTGTTTTACAATACTCCAAAATTATTTTCAAGGTTATAATTACAGGGACTAAGTCGTGGATATCTTGAATTACTGGTTAGTGGGGTATTGTGCACATTACTAATTTTCTCCCAGTTAGGTTCATTGACCTACTCGGGATAATCACTGTTAGGTTCATTGACCTACAGGGATAATCATCACTATTTAGGTTCATTGATCTAAATAGTGGTATGACCATCGTCACCATTGTGACAGAATGCCAGATAAAAATAAGATAGAAGCCATTGTAATCACTCTTATGCTGTAATTAATAACTATGCATCATTATGCAAAATAGAATGATTCACTCAGTATTTCCCGTTGACAAAACCGTTTTCAAACATGTTTCAGGTAACCTGTTATGAATCAGGAAAAGTGCCATATAGCACTACAAGCTCAAGGAAGTGGCTCAGTATAAAATAAAGAAACATGTTTTGTAAAGTAAAAGATTTCTTAGTGAAATCAACTACTGTAAATTACCGGGTTTTATCCCGCGTTGTGAAATAAAATAATCGGGAAATATTTACATTTTAAAAGATCCTGATGAAAACTTCCGCTGTCAAACTCAATTAAATAAATACCGCAGTATTTCTGTCCCGCGGCTCCTGAAACGGGTCAAACCGGGTCGGGGGCCGTGACAGAAAAAGGTGGTATCAGAGCCACTTATCGAGCCACTGATTTAAGCCAATTAAGTATTTGGAAAATACTTAATAATTTTTATTAATTACTATTTTGTGATTATATGTTTATTATCTGACTAATTTTTAATAGTATGGGCAGATTTTTATATGTTAACAATATTATAATATTTATTGCTCTATCATCGTTAATCGAAAAACATTATATATAAATTTACTTGATTATATATGGAATTACCTAATTTATAAATATAGTATTACTATATTGTGGTAAAGAAATTATATTTTTATGTTTGAGGTATACTCTTATTTAAAATTATTGTTTAGTTATTTATTATTAATAATTTATTATTAATAATAATATATTAATAGTAGTAGTATTAAGATTATTTTTAAATACTAGGGTTATTATCAAAGGCAGATATTGGATAGCCTAGCCTTAATTAGGCATGGACTGATCACCTATGCTTAAACAAGGCAGCACTAACCAATATCCACCATGATAATGACTAGTTAATATATATAAATTAAGTCATCATACTTATTTAGTATATAGATTTTTATATATTAACTACTGTAATAGTAAATATAAATCTTTAAATATTCTGATTTAAAGTTTAGTATTTTTATTATCTACAGTCTAGAAAATTTATAAATAAATTACAAATAAAACCTAGTATGTTTTAATTTTTAGTTGATTTGGTAGTATGAAATACTATTTAAAAAGTTGTTCTATAAAATTTTGTTATGACTTAGTAATTATGTGTATGTTGCTAAACAGCATGAGTGATCTGTCGGAAGCCCTTCAGAATTTAAATCTCTATCCAGTAAGAATAGAAGTTTCCAGAGATTTCAATAAGTATATACCAGATATAGAAGGACCTATAGAATTCAATGCATTACCTCTTGAAAAACCTAAGCCTAAGAAAATGGAAATTGGGGAAAGTTCTAGGCAAATGGAGGGATTACCATCTCAGGAAGAGCTAGATTTTATAATGGCAACCGATGATACTATTGAGCCTGTTAATGAAAATAATTTTATGAACTTAGAACCATCTATTCCAAACTCTTTTAATCACTGGAATATAGACGAATGGTTGGATAATGAAATACTGTTACAAAACCATCCCTATAGGCTTTTTCCTAAGTACAATTCAGAACCTTTACCAAATTTACCAATAAGTAACGAGAATATGACGGAACTTCGTCATTTTGACAAAATGGATGCTGGGAATAGGATCCAAGAAATTTTGGGACAGATCTCCTGGAAATACGATGAGAAGGAACGCCATTACTAGAACATCACCTGACAAAGGATAGGGGATTATAAAATATGGTTGTGTAATCATAATCGTAAAATCGGTATGTGTAAAATAAATAATAAAACGGGTATATATAGAAGTAAGATATAAGGAAATTTTAGAAAGTTACAAATTTTGTTTGTATATTCGTTTACGTGATTACGTGCAATTAAATTGTGATATTGGATTATTACTTTTATACTAATTATTTATCTATAAATTAGATATTAGATGGAAAACGCTAATAATGAACCAGTTAATGAGGGTAATCAATCTGAGCACCAACCAGGGGACCAATATGTGACTAGGCAAGATATAGAAAATATCGTTGCTCAAGGGATAGCCAATGCTATTCCAGCAATCATTGCTGCTGTTAAAAATCCAATTGAACCTCAACAAATTGTTTCAAGCAAACGTATTTCTGAAAATAATTTCAGTAATAGCGTAAATGGAGGCAGTAATCATGTTAATCATGATAATGAACCACGGCAAGCTCCGCTCCCTAAGAAAAGGAAAGTTGCAACGCCTGGTTGCACTTACAAAGAATTCCTTGCTTGTAAACCCACTGAGTTTGCAGGCAATGAAGGAGCGACTGCAGCACTGCGTTGGTTAGAGAAAACCGAGGCAGTAATTGCCATAAGTAAATGTGCTCAGGATGATCAAGTCATGTATGCGTCAAATCTTTTCAAAGAAGTAGCGCTAGAATGGTGGAATACGGTGTTACAATCAAAAGGAAGAAGGATGGCATATGCTATGAACTGGGAAGAATTTAAGAGTCTTGTAGAAAGAAAATTCTGTCCCGAATATGAAAAAGATCAAATGGCAAATAAGTTTCTAACCCACCGGATGGTGGATGTAGATTGTCGAGGGTATACTACGACATTCTTCGAATATGCTCGAGTGGTACCAACCCTGGCTTCGCCAGAGCCGGTACTTATTTCTCGTTATATTTGGGGATTAATTTCCGAGATCCGTAATATTGTCAAAGTTGCGAAACCTCGTACGATTGATGATGCAGTAGAATTAGCCAATACTATGACTGACGAGCTAGTACGGACAAGAGAAGAAAATAGAAGGAAGGAAGTAGCCCAAAAGATTACCCAAGAATTCAGTTCGGGTAACCATAACCATTTCAAGAAAGGAGGGAATGGGCAATCTTCTACTAGTCCATTTTGCAATTTCTGCAAAAGGAAGCATTTTGGAAGATGCAAAGGATATTGCAATTTTTGCAAGATTCCAGGGCATCAAGAAGAAGATTGTAGGAGGAAAAAATTTTCAGTTTGCTACAACTGTAGAGAAACTGGACATCTTAGGCCAGATTGTCCAAAACTGAATAAACCATTTAACAATCAAGCCAAACCAGCAGAAGGAACAAAAAGGAATGCGAGAGCCTTTCAGCTGACTACTCATGAAGCCGAGATGATTCCAGATGTGATAGCCGGTATGTTCTTAAGCTTACAACGTTTACACAACAGTATTATTTGACTCTGGTACAAACCAAAGTTTTATAAATACTTTACTCTGCCAAACTCTTAACTTACCGTTAACCAGCATTAGATAAATTTCTATATTAGAAACGGCAGATGGGAATTCAGTTAAAATAAATAAGGTTATGCAGAACATAGAAATAAGTTATAAGTTTTCTGCAATTCTATTATTTATGAAATTAGTTGAATTCGATGTTGTGATCATTATCAGTGATCAGAATTTCTTAGAAATCAACCATCGGAGAAGTAATTATGATTACAGGAGATAAACCATGTAAGCCTATGAAGTTCATATCAGTAATGGAAATTGCTAATTATGAACGAAAGCAAGGAATAGTATATATATGATTTTAGTAATCATTAATACTAAAGATACAGAATTTAAGGAAATTTCTGTAGTTTCAGAATAACCAGATGTATTTCCAGAAGATTTACCTGGATTACCACCAGATATGAAGATAGAATTTAGGATTTAACAATTCCAGGAATTTTACCGATAAGCCAGGGAACCTTATAGGTTACCACAATATTGGTTGTTAAGAAAAAGTATGGTTCGATAAGAATGTGTATTGATTATAGGAAATTGAATAAGGTTATAATTAAGAATCAATACTCATTACTTAGAATTAATGATCTATTCGATCAATTCCAGGGAAATAGATATTTTTCTAAAATCGACATATGTTACAAGTATCAGAGGAAGATGTACCTAAGACTATTTTCAGAATTAGGTATGGTTATTACGAGTTTACAATCATGCCATTCGGATTAACGAATGCACCTGCAGCATTCATGGACATGATAAATAGGGTCTGTAAACTCTATTTGGATAAATTGGTAATTGTCTTCATAGATAATATACTTATTTATTACAAAAGTAGGAAAGAACATTGACAGCACTGGCATGTACTCTTAACTTTGTTAAGAAAAGAAAAGCTTTACGCCAAATTTTCGAAGAATGAATTTTGGCTGCTAGAAGTGCAATTTTAGGTCATATGGTGAATCATGAAGGTATTCACTTAGATCTTGCTAAGATAGCAGTAATTACCAAATGGAAGATTCTGCAATCAGCAATGGAAATTAGGAATTTTGTAGGTTTAGTATTATAGACAGTTTATTAAGGATTTTTCCAAGATAGCTGTACCATTAACTAAGTTAACCTGTAAAACAGTTAAGTTTGATTACGGACCTAAACAAGAAGAAACCTTTAAGTATCTTGAAACAGAAGTTAACCAATACTACAATCCTAACCTTACCAGAAGGAACAGAAGATTTTAAAGTATATGGTGAAGTTTCAAAGTTAGAATTTGGAAGAATGCAAAAAGGTAATTGCATATGCATCAAGACAATTGAAAAAGGTACAAAGGAACTATATCACTCATGAGTTAGAATTAAGAACCATAATTTTTGCCTTAAGATTTGAAGACATTATCCGTATGAAAGTAAGGGTACTATCTATATGGATTATAAGAATTTAAGATATATATATTTTTAGGCAAAAAGAATTTGAGGCAAAGGAGATGAATGAAAATCCTAAGTGACTACGACTGTGATATTCAGTATCACAAGGGAAAGGCTGAAAACGGCAAGAGATAGTCATAAGAATTATGCAGATAATAGATAAAAGCCGTTGGAGTTCGAGTTGGAGACAAAATACTATTAAAAGTATCTCCTTGGAAAGGAGTAATAAAGGAAAACTAAGTCCAAAGATATGTAGGATCATTTCTAGTAATCCAATGTATAGGAACAATTACTTATAGTTTACAACTACCAGGAAGGTTAGTTGGAATACATGATATATTTCATGTATACAATCTCAAGAAATGTCTATCAGATGAATTTTGGTAGTACCTTTCCAAGATATAAAGGTAAATAAATAGTGTTAAGTAAAGTAGGATTCAAAGACAGGATCCTAATATATTTGGGAACTGGAATTCAAAAGGAAGACAATGTATCCTCAATTATTCCAGTAAATCTCGAGGACGAGATTTTATTAAGTTGGGGAGAATGTAACAACTCTCATCAAAAGTCATAATTATTAAATTAATTAGTCCAAAAAGGAAACCCTAATTGAGACACCCAAGTGATTCTGAACAAACCCTAAAATTTTCAGAATTTTCAGAATCAGGATTAGGGCCCCTAAAACTCAAGGGGGGTTAAACCCTATTGACGATTATCCAAATTGTGAGCTGTAGAAATCAAATTTTCGAAATCTACCAACTCAGCAAGCCTACCCATGCACGTAGCTACCCTATGAATATAGGTTGGCAGTCGCGTAGCGCGACGACTAAGGGGTAGGCAGTCGCGCTACGCGACGGGGTAAAATTTTCAGTATAAATAGGTTGGTTTGGGACTTGAATTCTGGCACAAAAACGACGAAGAAATTCCAATTCTACACGGAGTTATGCTCTGTATACTTCAATTAACACACACAGGTCCCTAATTGATGCCGCAATCAGGGTATTAGCACAATCGCTGCTACGATTCATTGTCCGATCGATCAATATATCCAATGAATGTTTAAGTGCCGCCCACATTAGGGTTATACTTTATCATTCGTCATTAATTTGACGGATCATCGTTAGTTCGATGGATAAAGTATTGTACTTTGTCGTTCGTTGTTAATTCAACGGATCATCGTTAATTCGATGGATGAAGTATTGCACTTTGTCGTTCATTGTGAGAATTTGATCTCGTGAGTTATCGTAAATGCTGGATTGATTACTGACCCCAAATTGTGTGCTTGTTATTGAAATTAGGATAAAAGGCTAATCAGTAGGCTAGGCTCTGCCCGTATAAATCTGCAATGTGAGTCATTCTCCTTTTCTCACAGTTTGTGAGTCATTCTCCTTTTCTCACAGTTTGTGAGTCATTCTCTTTTTATCAAATTGTTTTACAATACTCCAAAATTATTTTCAAGGTTATAATTACAGGGACTAAGTCGTGGATATCTTGAATTACTGGTTAGTGGGGTATTGTGCACATTACTAATTTTCTCCCAGTTAGGTTCATTGACCTACTCGGGATAATCACTGTTAGGTTCATTGACCTACAGGGATAATCATCACTATTTAGGTTCATTGATCTAAATAGTGGTATGACCATCGTCACCATTGTGACAGAATGCCAGATAAAAATAAGATAGAAGCCATTGTAATCACTCTTATGCTGTAATTAATAACTATGCATCATTATGCAAAATAGAATGATTCACTCAGTATTTCCCGCTGACAAAACCGTTTTCAAACATGTTTCAGGTAACCTGTTATGAATCAGGAAAAGTGCCATATAGCACTACAAGCTCAAGGAAGTGGCTCAGTATAAAATAAAGAAACATGTTTTGTAAAGTAAAAGATTTCTTAGTGAAATCAACTACTGTAAATTACCGGGTTTTATCCCGCGTTGTGAAATAAAATAATCGGGAAATATTTACATTTTAAAAGATCCTGATGAAAACTTCCGCTGTCAAACTCAATTAAATAAATACCGCAGTATTTCTGTCCCGCGGCTCCTGAAACGGGTCAAACCGGGTCGGGGGCCGTGACAGAAAAAGGTGGTATCAGAGCCACTTATCGAGCCACTGATTTAAGCCAATTAAGTATTTGGAAAATACTTAATAATTTTTATTAATTACTATTTTGTGATTATATGTTTATTATCTGACTAATTTTTAATAGTATGGGCAGATTTTTATATGTTAACAATATTATAATATTTATTGCTCTATCATCGTTAATCGAAAAACATTATATATAAATTTACTTGATTATATATGGAATTACCTAATTTATAAATATAGTATTACTATATTGTGGTAAAGAAATTATATTTTTATGTTTGAGGTATACTCTTATTTAAAATTATTGTTTAGTTATTTATTATTAATAATTTATTATTAATAATAATATATTAATAGTAGTAGTATTAAGATTATTTTTAAATACTAGGGTTATTATCAAAGGCAGATATTGGATAGCCTAGCCTTAATTAGGCATGGACTGATCACCTATGCTTAAACAAGGCAGCACTAACCAATATCCACCATGATAATGACTAGTTAATATATATAAATTAAGTCATCATACTTATTTAGTATATAGATTTTTATATATTAACTACTGTAATAGTAAATATAAATCTTTAAATATTCTGATTTAAAGTTTAGTATTTTTATTATCTACAGTCTAGAAAATTTATAAATAAATTACAAATAAAACCTAGTATGTTTTAATTTTTAGTTGATTTGGTAGTATGAAATACTATTTAAAAAGTTGTTCTATAAAATTTTGTTATGACTTAGTAATTATGTGTATGTTGCTAAACAGCATGAGTGATCTGTCGGAAGCCCTTCAGAATTTAAATCTCTATCCAGTAAGAATAGAAGTTTCCAGAGATTTCAATAAGTATATACCAGATATAGAAGGACCTATAGAATTCAATGCATTACCTCTTGAAAAACCTAAGCCTAAGAAAATGGAAATTGGGGAAAGTTCTAGGCAAATGGAGGGATTACCATCTCAGGAAGAGCTAGATTTTATAATGGCAACCGATGATACTATTGAGCCTGTTAATGAAAATAATTTTATGAACTTAGAACCATCTATTCCAAACTCTTTTAATCACTGGAATATAGACGAATGGTTGGATAATGAAATACTGTTACAAAACCATCCCTATAGGCTTTTTCCTAAGTACAATTCAGAACCTTTACCAAATTTACCAATAAGTAACGAGAATATGACGGAACTTCGTCATTTTGACAAAATGGATGCTGGGAATAGGATCCAAGAAATTTTGGGACAGATCTCCTAGAAATACGATGAGAAGGAACGCCATTACTAGAACATCACCTGACAAAGGATAGGGGATTATAAAATATGGTTGTGTAATCATAATCGTAAAATCGGTATGTGTAAAATAAATAATAAAACGGGTATATATAGAAGTAAGATATAAGGAAATTTTAGAAAGTTACAAATTTTGTTTGTATATTCGTTTACGTGATTACGTGCAATTAAATTGTGATATTGGATTATTACTTTTATACTAATTATTTATCTATAAATTAGATATCAGATGGAAAACGCTAATAATGAACCAGTTAATGAGGGTAATCAATCTGAGCACCAACCAGGGGACCAATATGTGACTAGGCAAGATATAGAAAATATCGTTGCTCAAGGGATAGCCAATGCTATTCCAGCAATCATTGCTGCTGTTAAAAATCCAATTGAACCTCAACAAATTGTTTTAAGCAAACGTATTTCTGAAAATAATTTCAGTAATAGCGTAAATGGAGGCAGTAATCATGTTAATCATGATAATGAACCACGGCAAGCTCCGCTCCCTAAGAAAAGGAAAGTTGCAACGCCTGGTTGCACTTACAAAGAATTCCTTGCTTGTAAACCCACTGAGTTTGCAGGCAATGAAGGAGCGACTGCAGCACTGCGTTGGTTAGAGAAAACCGAGGCAGTAATTGCCATAAGTAAATGTGCTCAGGATGATCAAGTCATGTATGCGTCAAATCTTTTCAAAGAAGTAGCGCTAGAATGGTGGAATACGGTGTTACAATCAAAAGGAAGAAGGATGGCATATGCTATGAACTGGGAAGAATTTAAGAGTCTTGTAGAAAGAAAATTCTGTCCCGAATATGAAAAAGATCAAATGGCAAATAAGTTTCTAACCCACCGGATGGTGGATGTAGATTGTCGAGGGTATACTACGACATTCTTCGAATATGCTCGAGTGGTACCAACCCTGGCTTCGCCAGAGCCGGTACTTATTTCTCGTTATATTTGGGGATTAATTTCCGAGATCCGTAATATTGTCAAAGTTGCGAAACCTCGTACGATTGATGATGCAGTAGAATTAGCCAATACTATGACTGACGAGCTAGTACGGACAAGAGAAGAAAATAGAAGGAAGGAAGTAGCCCAAAAGATTACCCAAGAATTCAGTTCGGGTAACCATAACCATTTCAAGAAAGGAGGGAATGGGCAATCTTCTACTAGTCCATTTTGCAATTTCTGCAAAAGGAAGCATTTTGGAAGATGCAAAGGATATTGCAATTTTTGCAAGATTCCAGGGCATCAAGAAGAAGATTGTAGGAGGAAAAAATTTTCAGTTTGCTACAACTGTAGAGAAACTGGACATCTTAGGCCAGATTGTCCAAAACTGAATAAACCATTTAACAATCAAGCCAAACCAGCAGAAGGAACAAAAAGGAATGCGAGAGCCTTTCAGCTGACTACTCATGAAGCCGAGATGATTCCAGATGTGATAGCCGGTATGTTCTTAAGCTTACAACGTTTACACAACAGTATTATTTGACTCTGGTACAAACCAAAGTTTTATAAATACTTTACTCTGCCAAACTCTTAACTTACCGTTAACCAGCATTAGATAAATTTCTATATTAGAAACGGCAGATGGGAATTCAGTTAAAATAAATAAGGTTATGCAGAACATAGAAATAAGTTATAAGTTTTCTGCAATTCTATTATTTATGAAATTAGTTGAATTCGATGTTGTGATCATTATCAGTGATCAGAATTTCTTAGAAATCAACCATCGGAGAAGTAATTATGATTACAGGAGATAAACCATGTAAGCCTATGAAGTTCATATCAGTAATGGAAATTGCTAATTATGAACGAAAGCAAGGAATAGTATATATATGATTTTAGTAATCATTAATACTAAAGATACAGAATTTAAGGAAATTTCTGTAGTTTCAGAATAACCAGATGTATTTCCAGAAGATTTACCTGGATTACCACCAGATATGAAGATAGAATTTAGGATTTAACAATTCCAGGAATTTTACCGATAAGCCAGGGAACCTTATTGGTTAGCACAATATTGGTTGTTAAGAAAAAGTATGGTTCGATAAGAATGTGTATTGATTATAGGAAATTGAATAAGGTTATAATTAAGAATCAATACTCATTACTTAGAATTAATGATCTATTCGATCAATTCCAGGGAAATAGATATTTTTCTAAAATCGACATATGTTACAAGTATCAGAGGAAGATGTACCTAAGACTATTTTCAGAATTAGGTATGGTTATTACGAGTTTACAATCATGCCATTCGGATTAACGAATGCACCTGCAGCATTCATGGACATGATAAATAGGGTCTGTAAACTCTATTTGGATAAATTGGTAATTGTCTTCATAGATAATATACTTATTTATTACAAAAGTAGGAAAGAACATTGACAGCACTGGCATGTACTCTTAACTTTGTTAAGAAAAGAAAAGCTTTACGCCAAATTTTCGAAGAATGAATTTTGGCTGCTAGAAGTGCAATTTTAGGTCATATGGTGAATCATGAAGGTATTCACTTAGATCTTGCTAAGATAGCAGTAATTACCAAATGGAAGATTCTGCAATCAGCAATGGAAATTAGGAATTTTGTAGGTTTAGTATTATAGACAGTTTATTAAGGATTTTTCCAAGATAGCTGTACCATTAACTAAGTTAACCTGTAAAACAGTTAAGTTTGATTACGGACCTAAACAAGAAGAAACCTTTAAGTATCTTGAAACAGAAGTTAACCAATACTACAATCCTAACCTTACCAGAAGGAACAGAAGATTTTAAAGTATATGGTGAAGTTTCAAAGTTAGAATTTGGAAGAATGCAAAAAGGTAATTGCATATGCATCAAGACAATTGAAAAAGGTACAAAGGAACTATATCACTCATGAGTTAGAATTAAGAACCATAATTTTTGCCTTAAGATTTGGAGACATTATCCGTATGAAATTAAGGGTACTATCTATATGGATTATAAGAATTTAAGATATATATATTTTTAGGCAAAAAGAATTTGAGGCAAAGGAGATGAATGAAAATCCTAAGTGACTACGACTGTGATATTCAGTATCACAAGGGAAAGGCTGAAGACGGCAAGAGATAGTCATAAGAATTATGCAGATAATAGATAAAAGCCGTTGGAGTTCGAGTTGGAGACAAAATACTATTAAAAGTATCTCCTTGGAAAGGAGTAATAAAGGAAAACTAAGTCCAAAGATATGTAGGATCATTTCTAGTAATCCAATGTATAGGAACAATTACTTATAGTTTACAACTACCAGGAAGGTTAGTTGGAATACATGATATATTTCATGTATACAATCTCAAGAAATGTCTATCAGATGAATTTTGGTAGTACCTTTCCAAGATATAAAGGTAAATAAATAGTGTTAAGTAAAGTAGGATTCAAAGACAGGATCCTAATATATTTGGGAACTGGAATTCAAAAGGAAGACAATGTATCCTCAATTATTCCAGTAAATCTCGAGGACGAGATTTTATTAAGTTGGGGAGAATGTAACAACTCTCATCAAAAGTCATAATTATTAAATTAATTAGTCCAAAAGGAAACCCTAATTGAGACACCCAAGTGATTCTGAACAAACCCTAAAATTTTCAGAATTTTCAGAATCAGGATTAGGGCCCCTAAAACTCAAGGGGGGTTAAACCCTATTGACGATTATCCAAATTGTGAGCTGTAGAAATCAAATTTTTGAAATCTACCAACTCAGCAAGCCTACCCATGCACGTAGCTACCCTATGAATATAGGTTGGCAGTCGCGTAGCGCGACGACTAAGGGGTAGGCAGTCGCGCTACGCGATGGGGTAAAATTTTCAGTATAAATAGGTTGGTTTGGGACTTGAATTCTGGCACAAAAACGATGAAGAAATTCCAATTCTACACGGAGTTATGCTCTGTATACTTCAATTAACACACACAGGTCCCTAATTGATGCCGCAATCAGGGTATTAGCACAATCGCTGCTACGATTCATTGTCCGATCGATCAATATATCCAATGAATGTTTAAGTGCCGCCCACATTAGGGTTATACTTTATCATTCGTCATTAATTTGACGGATCATCGTTAGTTCGATGGATAAAGTATTGTACTTTGTCGTTCGTTGTTAATTCAACGGATCATCGTTAATTCGATGGATGAAGTATTGCACTTTGTCGTTCATTGTGAGAATTTGATCTCGTGAGTTATCGTAAATGCTGGATTGATTACTGACCCCAAATTGTGTGCTTGTTATTGAAATTAGGATAAAAGGCTAATCAGTAGGCTAGGCTCTGCCCGTATAAATCTGCAATGTGAGTCATTCTCCTTTTCTCACAGTTTGTGAGTCATTCTCCTTTTCTCACAGTTTGTGAGTCATTCTCTTTTTATCAAATTGTTTTACAATACTCCAAAATTATTTTCAAGGTTATAATTACAGGGACTAAGTCGTGGATATCTTGAATTACTGGTTAGTGGGGTATTGTGCACATTACTAATTTTCTCCCAGTTAGGTTCATTGACCTACTCGGGATAATCACTGTTAGGTTCATTGACCTACAGGGATAATCATCACTATTTAGGTTCATTGATCTAAATAGTGGTATGACCATCGTCACCATTGTGACATGTCACCATTGTGACAGAATGCCAGATAAAAATAAGATAGAAGCCATTGTAATCGCTCTTATGCTGTAATTAATAACTATGCATCATTATGCAAAATAGAATGATTCACTCAGTATTTCCCGCTGACAAAACCGTTTTCAAACATGTTTCAGGTAACCTGTTATGAATCAGGAAAAGTGCCATATAGCACTACAAGCTCAAGGAAGTGGCTCAGTATAAAATAAAGAAACATGTTTTGTAAAATAAAAGATTTCTTTGTGAAATCAACTACTGTAAATTACCGGGTTTTATCCCGCGTTGTGAAATAAAATAATCGGGAAATATTTACATTTTAAAAGATCCTGATGAAAACTTCCGCTGTCAAACTCAATTAAATAAATACCGCAGTATTTCTGTCCCGCGGCTCCTGAAACGGGTCAAACCGGGTCGGGGGCCGTGACATTTTGTATGTAAACAACTTGTTAATCAGGTCATGAATGTTTTAACTAGTCGGTTGTTGACTAGTTTTGATTACTTAAACTTTGTTTTGGTAACTATGTTTTAATCTAAGTACCTTTCATATAAATCGTATAAATTTTTACTAAATTCAAGTAGTAATTAGATGGGTGTTACAAGTTGGTAATCAGAGCTTAAGGTTGTCAACAAGTGTTCGGTTCAGGCTTGATTGATCGTCCAGTAAGAATTAATTTATTATTTTAATAGATTATATCTTATGTAAGAAATGAGAAGTAAATTGAGAAGTGAGTTGATATGCATGGGAAGAGTGTGTTAATTCACTCAAACCCGGAAAGTGCACCAAATGTGAACGGTTAAAGCAAGTTGGAAACTTAGCTAAACCGAAACAAATGAAATAATGTTATAAATGAAATGTTTAACGTTTAATGAAAACATTTCAGTTTCAAGATGTCGAAAGGAAACGATAATGATCCGGTGCCGATAAGCACCGAGCAAATGAAAGAGATAATTGCCGAAGAAGTGGGGAAGGCAATTGAAGGTAGTCTATCCGGGTTAAAGACAAAATTCAAAACACGGTGTTGTCACTTGTTGAGGAACGAGTCAAAAGGTTGGAGGATAGTGTCAACCTTATGAAAGAGAAATCAGGAGAACGTAAAGGGTGTTCATACAAAGAATTCATGGCGTGTAAACCGCCAATTTACAACGGGGAGGTTGACCCAATAATTTTCCAAAGATGGTTGGGCGATATAGAAGGGGTGTTTGAAAGGAACCATTGTGACGAAAGCGAATTTGTCGCTTACGGAACGGGTCAGTTGAGAGGGCAAGCCAAAGATTGGTGGGACAATAAAAAGAACGAAATTGGGGCTGAAGCGGAAAGGGCAATGACATGGGAGGAGTTTAAGACACCATTTCTTAAAAATCATAGTCCCAAGGCGGTCATTAATAAAATCAAATAAGAGTTCATGCAACTCAGGCACAAGGGTGAGACCATAGACAAGATTACGTCGATGTTTATGGATAAGATGAAGTTTAGTAGTGAACTGGTGACGAATAAAGTACAGAAAATATACTACTACTATAACATGCTGAGCGCTGAATATAGGGAGTTTATGACTCCTTCAAAATATGAGACCCTTACCGAGATCATAAACGTTGCTCGGGAACGGGAAATCGAGTTGAAGAAACAAGTTGAAAGGGGTGAGAGAAGGGCAGATGATGTGAATCCAAGCCCTACAAAGAAAGCTCGAACTGGGGAATCGGGAAAGAAGGTTGATGCTAAAGGCGGGTTGCCAAGTTGTAAGGTGTGTGGAAAGGGGCACAAGGGTGAGTGCCGCTTCAAAGATAAGCCGTGTCTGGTATGTGGGAAGACGGGGCACACTGCATCGCTATGTCCCGGAAAAGTTTCCGTTTGCTATAAATGCTATCAGCCCGGCCACAAAAAGTCCGAATGCCCTGAATTGGTTGGGAAGAGCGACACAAAAGAATATCCAACGGAGGCTCCAAAGGCGAAGGCTAGATCTTTCCAACTTACTGCTGTTGAAGCAAAGACAGAACCCGATGTGGTCTCAGGTATATTCACAATTAACTCAATTCCTGCACGTGTACTGTTTGATACGGGTGCGAATAAATCTTTCACTTCACATGGATTTATTCGACATCCTTCATTTGTATTGACGAAATTATCTGTGCCCTTAGAAGTTGAAATAGGGGACAACAAAAGTTTTATAGTTTGTGACATTTGTCGAGGCTGCAAATTAAGCATCGACGATGAAGAATACTTGATAGACCTAATCCCGATGTCAATGGGGGAGTTTCAAGTAGTCGTTGGAATGGATTGGCTATCTCAGCACCACGCAAAGGTCGTCTGTTTTCGTAAGGAGATAAAGCTAACATCTCCGAGCGGAAAACAAGTCACTATTTATGGCGAAAAAGGAGGTAACCCCATAATATGCTCGATGTTGAAAGCACACAAATTTATGAAGCAAGGATGCAAGGCATTTATGATATACGCAAATGAGCCCGAGAAGGAATCACTGAAGGTTGAAGATGTACCGCTAGTACGAGATTATAAAGATGTGTTTCCGGAAGATTTACCGGGGATACCGCCCGAACGGGAAGTAGAGTTTGGAATCGAATTGATTCCGGGCGCAAAACCTGTAGCTAAAGCACCGTACCGACTCGCACCGTCGGAATTACAAGAGTTGATGTCCAAGATTCAAGACCTGCTTGATAAAGGATTCATAAGGCCGAGTGTGTCTCCTTGGGGCGCACCGGTACTGTTCGTGAAAAAGAAAGACGGAAGCATGCGCATGTGTATCGATTACCGGGAGTTAAACAAACTCACGATAAAGAATCGATACCCGCTTCCGAGAATAGATGATCTATTCGACCAATTACGAGGTGCAAACTAGTTCTCAAAAATTGACCTTAGATCGGGGTATCACCAACTAAAGGTCAAGGAGGAAGATGTGCCGAAGACGGCTTTCCACACGCGATACGGACATTACGAGTTCCTCGTGATGTCATTTGGGCTAACAAATGCACCCGCGGCTTTCATGGACCTCATGAACCGGGTTTGCAAGCCAATGCTAGATAAATCGGTTATCGTATTCATCGATGAAATTTTAGTGTATTCGAAAAGTGAAGCTGAGCATGCACACCACTTACAAGAGGTGTTAGAGACACTTAGACGAGAAAGGTTGTATGCGAAATTTTCTAAGTGCGCTTTTTGGTTACGAGAGGTGCAATTTCTCGGCCACATCATAAATGCCGATGGAGTGTTGGTAGATCCGTCAAAGATCGAGGCAGTGTCTAAATGGAATCCTCCGAAGAACCCTTTGGAAATTAGAAGCTTCTTAGGGCTTGCGGGATATTATAGGAGATTCATTCAAGATTTCTCCAAGATTGCGTCGCCACTAACAAAGTTAACCCGAAAGGAGGAAAAGTTCATTTGGGGTGTTGAATAAGAAAGGGCGTTTCAAACGCTAAAAGTGAAGTTAACTCAACCTCCGGTACTAACATTGCCGGACGGGGTCGAAGACTTGGTGGTTTATTCGGATGCTTCATTATCGGGGCTCGCATGCGTTTTGATGCAACGGGGCAAAGTTATAGCTTATGCCTCGAGGCAATTGAAGATACACGAGAAGAAATATCCCACGCACGACCTCGAGTTGGCTGCGGTGGTATTTGCATTAAAAATATGGAGACACTATTTATATGGGGTAAAGTGCACCATATTCACCGATCACAAGAGCTTAAAATACTTCTTCGATCAAAAAGATTTAAATATGCGACAAAGGCGATGGTTAGAAACGGTGAAAGATTTCGACTGTGAAATACACTATCACCCCGGAAGGGCAAACGTGGTGGCGGATGCCCTAAGCAGGAAGGCAGATTATGTCCCGATACGAGTAGGATCATTGCAGCTCATTGTGACCTCAGGCTTACTTGAACGAATCCGAGAGGCACAAGATGAAGCAGTAAAGACGGAAAACTGGAGAAAGGAAAGGATTGTTGGCCAAGTTAAAGATCTCGAAGTAGCCAATCACGGTTTGAAAATACGTTACAATAGAATTTGGGTTCCTAACACATGTGGAGTTAAAAAGCTTCTACTAGATGAAGCTCACAAGTCCCGTTATTCCATCCATCCGGGGGCGACCAAGATGTATAATGATTTAAAACAAAACTATTGGTGGCCCGGGATGAAAATAGATATTGTGAAATATGTGGAGAAGTGTTTGACCTGCTTGCAAGTCAAAGCGGAGCACCAGAAGCCATATGGTAAGTTGCAACCATTGGACATCCCAGTTTGGAAATGGGAACAAATCACCATGGATTTGTTGACCAAATTGCCCAAAACCAACCGCGGGTTTGATGCTATATGGGTAGTCGTGGATAGATTGACGAAAAGCGCTCACTTCATTTCGATTCGTGAGACTTACACATCCGAGAAGATGTCGGAGGTGTACACCAATGAAATTATAGCACGTCATGGGGTACCGATATCCATTGTGTCAGACAGAGATACTCAGTTTACTTCGAATTTTTGGCGTGAATTCCAAGAACAAATGGGAACTAAACTATTCATTAGCACCGCTTACCATCCACAAACGGATGGGCAGAGTGAAAGAACAATACAAACGTTGGAAGATATGTTGCGGGCTTGCATTACTGACTTCGGGGGTAGTTGGGATGTCTATCTACCCTTGGTCGAATTTTCATATAACAATAGCTATCACGCAAGCATTAGAATGGCCCCGTATGAAATGTTATATGGTAGGAAATGCCGAACCCCGGTATGTTGGGGTGAAGTGGGCCCACGTGAACTCGCCCACCAAGATATAGTACGAGCTACTAACGAAAAGATTGATGTAGTTCGGGCACACTTGAAAGCGGCTCAAGATAGACAAAAGGCATATGCTGACAAAAGGAGGAGACCGATTGAGTTCCAGGTTGGCGACAAAGTCATGCTCAAAGTATCCCCATGGAAGGGGGTTATCCGGTTTAGAAAAAGAGGAAAATTGAGCCCGAGGTTTATCGGGCCGTTTGTGATTGCAGAACGGGTAGGAAAGGTAGCTTGCCGCCTTGAATTACCGGAGGAACTAAACGGAATTCATAGCATATTTCATGTGTCACATCTTCGGAAATGTCTAGCGGATGAGACAATTTATATTCACTACGACGATATCAAAGTGGTGATCGCTTGAATTATATTGTAAGGCCCATAGAAATTTTAGATCACAAGATTAAGCACTTGCGAAATAAACAAATCGATCAAGTCAAGATCAAGTGGGAGCATAGGAAAGGTTCGGACACTACATGGGAGTCCGAAGAAGAGATGCGACGTCTCTACCCTACACTATTCGGTACGTGCTTTGGTTTCGGGGACGAAACCCTTTTTAAGGGGGGTGGACTTGTAACATCCCGAAAATACAAATTCTTAAATTTGCAATTAAGTTGTGAATAGATTAGTAAAATAAATTAATTAGTAATGACACTAACCTAGTTAGTTTATTACTAATGAGTAGTTTAAGAAATAGAAAGAAAATAAAAGAAACTAGAGGGACCAAAAGTGTTAAACATGAAAATAAATTTAATAAAAACATTTTCATTAAAACCCTTACTCAAAATTGAGTACGGGGATCGACCAGGAGCAAGGGGAGGGCGACCAAGCTTCTCCAAAACCCTAACACTCACTAATTTCATAAATTGAGGGTTCAAATCTGATCCAAAACGAAATCCGAGCTGAGATTTGTGATCCTCATTACAAGGGGATTATCAGGTATGTAAAATTTGATGAAAATTCCCCAACTTGAAATTCTCATAAATTCAGGAAATCTGAAATTTATGGTTGCATGTTTGTTTTATGATGGATTAGGAACAATATAGTGTCTAGGGACAAACCTTAGACAAATACAAGTTGAAATCATGTGAATTTTTAGTGAAATCTATGAACACCATTGTAGGTGATTAGTGGGTTATGTATAATTTGATAAACACTAGGAAATTGAATGTTGTTCTAGTGTAATTTAACAATTATGAAGTGACTTCAGAAACTTAGAAGCTAACAATTATGTAAAATGGGTTGATTGATGTGAAATTCGGGCTAAATGATAAGCTAGGGACTTGCTATATAATCATGTAAAAATCTGCCCTTAAAGTGTTTGTGAAAATGCCTCACATAAGGCTTAAAACTAAAATTCAAAGTTGAAACGCATAATTTTGATGTTTCGGTGTATTACGCGAGATATGGTTTAAAGGGAGTTCTAAACATGTTATAAATGAACTCTATAGGGAAGGACGCAGGAGCGTCAAGCAGACAAGCAGGTGGCGAATCGCGTTTGAAAGGCTTACTTTGAAGGTATGTAACTTGATTCGTTACATTTGGGTAAATTTTGATATTTAGTATATGTGTAGTTGAATTGTGGAATAAAAGTTGAGTTGGATTAAAGCAATAATGTTCGCTATGTCGAATAATAGGCCAAGAATTGGTTAGATCTCGTTGGTAGTCATCAAAATGGAGGAATTCCTTAGATGAGCCAAACGGGTCGAATAACCAAATAAGGCATGGTAATGCATCGTAATATGATCACTCGTTCTTTTTGTTGTCATTGTTAAAAAAAACATGTTAGAGTACGAGAAAACGAGTGTGATGGTTGATTGAATGAGAAATCCGAGGATTCGGGTTTGAGTAAAATGGATAAATTGGACAAACATAAAGTTGCAGGGTCCACCGTAAGTTACGGTCTCCACCGTAACTTACGGTGGAGAACAAATTGTTACGGTAGTTTAATACTGTGTTACGGCAGACCCAGGTTTATCCAGGAGCTACCGTAACTTACGGTAGATACCGTAAGTTACGGTAGAGTCCAGAAAGTTTTGATTTTAAACTTTAATAACCTAATTAATCGAATCCGTTTCGAGCGTAGTTTTGATTAAGCTATATTCCTAAGAACTCTAACACTAAGATTTGTTAAAATTCTCTAGTTTCAGATTTGGCAAGTAGGTGGGCGATGATCAAGCATGTTTGAAGAACCGAACACAACTTTTGAAGCTTCCGCGATTTCATAACTTTGTCAAACAATTTTTCTATTTCTTTTGTATGTAAACAACTTGTTAATCAGGTCATGAATGTTTTAACTAGTCGGTTGTTGACTAGTTTTGATTACTTAAACTTTGTTTTGGTAACTATGTTTTAATCTAAGTACCTTTCATATAAATCGTATAAATTTTTACTAAATTCAAGTAGTAATTAGATGGGTGTTACAAGTTGGTAATCAGAGCTTAAGGTTGTCAACAAGTGTTCGGTTCAGGCTTGATTGATCGTCCAGTAAGAATTAATTTATTATTTTAATAGATTATATCTTATGTAAGAAATGAGAAGTAAATTGAGAAGTGAGTTGATATGCATGGGAAGAGTGTGTTAATTCACTCAAACCCGGAAAGTGCACCAAATGTGAACGGTTAAAGCAAGTTGGAAACTTAGCTAAACCGAAACAAATGAAATAATGTTATAAATGAAATGTTTAACGTTTAATGAAAACATTTCAGTTTCAAGATGTCGAAAGGAAACGATAATGATCCGGTGCCGATAAGCACCGAGCAAATGAAAGAGATAATTACTGAAGAAGTGGGGAAGGCAATTGAAGGTAGTCTATCCGGGTTAAAGACAAAATTCAAAACACGGTGTTGTCACTTGTTGAGGAACGAGTCAAAAGGTTGGAGGATAGTGTCAACCTTATGAAAGAGAAATCAGGAAAACGTAAAGGGTGTTCATACAAAGAATTCATGGCGTGTAAACCGCCAATTTACAACGGGGAGGTTGACCCAATAATTTTCCAAAGATGGTTGGGCGATATAGAAGGGGTGTTTGAAAGGAACCATTGTGACGAAAGCGACTTTGTCGCTTACGGAACGGGTCAGTTGAGAGGGCAAGCCAAAGATTGGTGGGACAATAAAAAGAACGAAATTGGGGCTGAAGCGGCAAGGGCAATGACATGGGAGGAGTTTAAGACACCATTTCTTAAAAATCATAGTCCCAAGGCGGTCATTAATAAAATCAAATAAGAGTTCATGCAACTCAGGCACAAGGGTGAGACCATAGACAAGATTACGTCGATGTTTAAGGATAAGATGAAGTTTAGTAGTGAACTGGTGACGAATAAAGAACAGAAAATATACTACTACTATAACATGCTGAGCGCTGAATATAGGGAGTTTATGACTCCTTCAAAATATGAGACCCTTACCGAGATCATAAACGTTGCTCGGGAACGGGAAATCGAGTTGAAGAAACAAGTTGAAAGGGGTGAGAGAAGGGCACATGATGTGAATCCAAGCCCTACAAAGAAAGCTCGAACTGGGGAATCGGGAAAGAAGGTTGATGCTAAAGGCGGGTTGCCAAGTTGTAAGGTGTGTGGAAAGGGGCACAAGGGTGAGTGCCGCTTCAAAGATAAGCCGTGTCTGGTATGTGGGAAGACGGGGCACACTGCATCGCTATGTCCCGGAAAAGTTTCCGTTTGCTATAAATGCTATCAGCCCGGCCACAAAAAGTCCGAATGCCCTGAATTGGTTGGGAAGAGCGACACAAAAGAATCTCCAACGGAGGCTCCAAAGGCGAAGGCTAGATCTTTCCAACTTACTGCTGTTGAAGCAAAGACAGAACCCGATGTGGTCTCAGGTATATTCACAATTAACTCAATTCCTGCACGTGTACTGTTTGATACGGGTGCGAATAAATCTTTCACTTCACATGGATTTATTCGACATCCTTCATTTGTATTGACGAAATTATCTGTGGCCTTAGAAGTTGAAATAGGGGACAACAAAAGTTTTATAGTTTGTGACATTTGTCGAGGCTGCAAATTAAGCATCGACGATGAAGAATACTTGATAGACCTAATCTCGATGTCAATGGGGGAGTTTCAAGTAGTCGTTGGAATGGATTGGCTATCTCAGCACCACGCAAAGGTCGTCTGTTTTCGTAAGGAGATAAAGCTAACATCTCCGAGCGGAAAACAAGTCACTATTTATGGCGAAAAAGGAGGTAACCCCATAATATGCTCGATGTTGAAAGCACACAAATTTATGAAGCAAGGATGCAAGGCATTTATGATATACGCGAATGAGCCCGAGAAGGAATCACTGAAGGTTGAAGATGTACCGCTAGTACGAGATTACAAAGATGTGTTTCCGGAAGATTTACCGGGGATACCGCCCGAACGGGAAGTAGAGTTTGGAATCGAATTGATTCCGGGCGCAAAACCTGTAGCTAAAGCACCGTACCGACTCGCACCGTCGGAATTACAAGAGTTGATATCCCAGATTCAAGACCTGCTTGATAAAGGATTCATAAGGCCGAGAGTGTCTCCTTGGGGCGCACCGGTACTGTTCGTGAAAAAGAAAGACGGAAGCATGCGCATGTGTATCGATTACCGGGAGTTAAACAAACTCACGATAAAGAATCGATACCCGCTTCCGAGAATAGATGATCTATTCGACCAATTACAAGGTGCAAACTAGTTCTCAAAAATTGACCTTAGATCGGGGTATCACCAACTAAAGGTCAAGGAGGAAGATGTGCCGAAGACGGCTTTCCACACGCGATACGGACATTACGAGTTCCTCGTGATGTCATTTGGGCTAACAAATGCACCCGCGGCTTTCATGGACCTCATGAACCGGGTTTGCAAGCCAATGCTAGATAAATCGGTTATCGTATTCATCGATGAAATTTTAGTGTATTCGAAAAGTGAAGCTGAGCATGCACACCACTTACAAGAGGTGTTAGAGACACTTAGACGAGAAAGGTTGTATGCGAAATTTTCTAAGTGCGCTTTTTGGTTACGAGAGGTGCAATTTCTCGGCCACATCATAAATGCCGATGGAGTGTTGGTAGATCCGTCAAAGATCGAGGCAGTGTCTAAATGGAATCCTCCGAAGAACCCTTTGGAAATTAGAAGCTTCTTAGGGCTTGCGGGATATTATAGGAGATTCATTCAAGATTTCTCCAAGATTGCGTCGCCACTAACAAAGTTAACCCGGAAGGAGGAAAAGTTCATTTGGGGTGTTGAATAAGAAAGGGCGTTTCAAACGCTAAAAGTGAAGTTAACTCAAGCTCCGGTACTAACATTGTCGGACGGGGTCGAAGACTTGGTGGTTTATTCGGATGCTTCATTATCGGGGCTCGGATGCGTTTTGATGCAACGGGGCAAAGTTATAGCTTATGCCTCAAGGCAATTGAAGATACACGAGAAGAAATATCCCACGCACGACCTCGAGTTGGCTGCGGTGGTATTTGCATTAAAAATATGGAGACACTATTTATATGGGGTAAAGTGCACCATATTCACCGATCACAAGAGCTTAAAATACTTCTTCGATCAAAAATATTTAAATATGCGACAAAGGCGATGGTTAGAAACGGTGAAAGATTTCGACTGTGAAATACATTATCACCCCGGAAGGGCAAACGTGGTGGCGGATGCCCTAAGCAGGAAGGCAGATTATGTCCCGATACGAATAGGATCATTGCAGCTCATTGTGACCTCGGGCTTACTTGAACGAATCCGAGAGGCACAAGATGAAGCAGTAAAGACGGAAAACTGGAGAAAGGAAAGGATTGTTGGCCAAGTTAAAGATCTTGAAGTAGCCAATCACGGTTTGAAAATACGTTACAATAGAATTTGGGTTCCTAACACATGTGGAGTTAAAAAGCTTCTACTAGATGAAGCTCACAAGTCCCGTTATTCCATCCATCCGGGGGCGACCAAGATGTATAATGATTTAAAACAAAACTATTGGTGGCCCGGGATGAAAAGAGATATTGTGAAATATGTGGAGAAGTGTTTGACCTGCTTGCAAGTCAAAGCGGAGCACCAGAAGCCATATGGTAAGTTGCAACCATTGGACATCCCAGTTTGGAAATGGGAACAAATCACCATGGATTTGTTGACCAAATTGCCCAAAACCAACCGCGGGTTTGATGCTATATGGGTAGTCGTGGATAGATTGACGAAAAGCGCTCACTTCATTCCGATTCGTGAGACTTACACATCCGAGAAGATGTCGGAGGTGTACACCAATGAAATTATAGCACGTCATGGGGTACCGATATCCATTGTGTCAGACAGAGATACTCGGTTTACTTCGAATTTTTGGCGTGAATTCCAAGAACAAATGGGAACTAAACTGTTCATTAGCACCGCTTACCATCCACAAACGGATGGGCAGAGTGAAAGAACAATACAAACGTTGGAAGATATGTTGCGGGCTTGCATTACTGACTTCGGGGGTAGTTGGGATGTCTATCTACCCTTGGTCGAATTTTCTTATAACAATAGCTATCACGCAAGCATTAGAATGGCCCCGTATGAAATGTTATATGGTAGGAAATGCCGAACCCCGGTATGTTGGGGTGAAGTGGGCCCACGTGAACTCGCCCACCAAGATATAGTACGAGCTACTAACGAAAAGATTGATGTAGTTCGGGCACACTTGAAAGCGGCTCAAGATAGACAAAAGGCATATGCTGACAAAAGGAGGAGACCGATTGAGTTCCAGGTTGGCGACAAAGTCATGCTCAAAGTATCCCCATGGAAGGGGGTTATCCGGTTTAGAAAAAGAGGAAAATTGAGCCCGAGGTTTATCGGGCCGTTTGTGATTGCAGAACGGGTAGGAAAGGTAGCTTGCCGCCTTGAATTACCGGAGGAACTAAACGGAATTCATAGCATATTTCATGTGTCACATCTTCGGAAATGTCTAGCGGATGAGACAATTTATATTCACTACGACGATATCAAAGTGGTGATCGCTTGAATTATATTGTAAGGCCCATAGAAATTTTAGATCACAAGATTAAGCACTTGCGAAATAAACAAATCGATCAAGTCAAGATCAAGTGGGAGCATAGGAAAGGTTCGGACACTACATGGGAGTCCGAAGAAGAGATGCGACGTCTCTACCCTACACTATTCGGTACGTGCTTTGGTTTCGGGGACGAAACCCTTTTTAAGGGGGGTGGACTTGTAACATCCCGAAAATACAAATTCTTAAATTTGCAATTAAGTTGTGAATAGATTAGTAAAATAAATTAATTAGTAATGACACTAACCTAGTTAGTTTATTACTAATGAGTAGTTTAAGAAATAGAAAGAAAATAAAAGAAACTAGAGGGACCAAAAGTGTTAAACATGAAAATAAATTTAATAAAAACATTTTCATTAAAACCCTTACTCAAAATTGAGTACGGGGATCGACCAGGAGCAAGGGGAGGGCGACCAAGCTTCTCCAAAACCCTAACACTCACTAATTTCATAAATTGAGGGTTCAAATCTGATCCAAAACGAAATCCGAGCTGAGATTTGTGATCCTCATTGCAAGGGGATTATCAGGTATGTAAAATTTGATGAAAATTCCCCAACTTGAAATTCTCATAAATTCAGGAAATCTGAAATTTATGGTTGCATGTTTGTTTTATGATGGATTAGGAACAATATAGTGTCTAGGGACAAACCTTAGACAAATACAAGTTGAAATCATGTGAATTTTTAGTGAAATCTATGAACACCATTGTAGGTGATTAGTGGGTTATGTATAATTTGATAAACACTAGGAAATTGAATGTTGCTCTAGTGTAATTTGACAATTATGAAGTGACTTCAGAAACTTAGAAGCTAACAATTATGTAAAATGGGTTGATTGATGTGAAATTCGGGCTAAATGATAAGCTAGGGACTTGCTATATAATCATGTAAAAATCTGCCCTTAAAGTGTTTGTGAAAATGCCTCAAATAAGGCTTAAAACTAAAATTCAAAGTTGAAACGCATAATTTTGATGTTTCGGTGTATTACGCGAGATATGGTTTAAAGGGAGTTCTAAACATGTTATAAATGAACTCTATAGGGAAGGACGCAGGAGCGTCAAGCAGACAAGCAGGTGGCGAATCGCGTTTGAAAGGCTTACTTTGAAGGTATGTAACTTGATTCGTTACATTTGGGTAAATTTTGATATTTAGTATATGTGTAATTGAATTGTGGAATAAAAGTTGAGTTGGATTAAAGCAATAATGTTCGCTATGTCGAATAATAGGCCAAGAATTGGTTAGATCTCGTTGGTAGTCATCAAAATGGAAGAATTCCTTAGATGAGCCAAACGGGTCGAATAACCAAATAAGGCATGGTAATGCATCGTAATATGATCACTCGTTCTTTTTTTTGTCATTGTTAAAAAAAACATGTTAGAGTACGAGAAAACGAGTGTGATGGTTGATTGAATGAGAAATCCGAGGATTCGGGTTTGAGTAAAATGGATAAATTGGACAAACATAAAGTTGCAGGGTCCACCGTAAGTTACGGTCTTACGGTGGAGAACAAATTGTTACGGTAGTTTAATACTGTGTTACGGCAGACCCAGGTTTATCCAGGAGCTAGCGTAACTTACGGTAGATACCGTAAGTTACGGTAGAGTCCAGAAAGTTTTGATTTTAAACTTTAATAACCTAATTAATCGAATCCGTTTCGAGCGTAGTTTTGATTAAGCTATATTCCTAAGAACTCTAACACTAAGATTTGTTAAAATTCTCTAGTTTCAGATTTGGCAAGTAGGTGGGCGATGATCAAGCATGTTTGAAGAACCGAACACAACTTTTGAAGCTTCCGCGATTTCATAACTTTGTCAAACAATTTTTCTATTTCTTTTGTATGTAAACAACTTGTTAATCAGGTCATGAATGTTTTAACTAGTCGGTTGTTGACTAGTTTTGATTACTTAAACTTTGTTTTGGTAACTATGTTTTAATCTAAGTACCTTTCATATAAATCGTATAAATTTTTACTAAATTCAAGTAGCAATTAGATGGGTGTTACAAGTGATACATGGGTTTATAGCACCTATAAATTAATATAATAGTCAATCTATTTTTTATAGTTGACCGTGTAATACACGGGTTTATAAGCTAGCTTATAATAAAAGACTTAAATTCTTCAAATAATAGCACATGGCAAAACCTCCTCCTCTAAGATTTTAAAGACATTATTCATAAATTTAAAAAAATATCTTGTGTCAAAAACATATCTTTTATATAAATTATATAAAATATATAAATCACAGATAACATGGTTTGTAAATCTTTTGAAAATTCTCAATTGAAATAATCTGATATAACAAATATGATATATTGGTTTATCACTTCATCCATCCTACACCACCAGTCTCTGTTATTATTAAATTAAATTAAATTTTAAACAAAATATTCGATGTATAATTATAATGATAAACAATTATCATGTTAAATTTCATTGGTCAAGGCCATCAGTCAAAGCAAGAAAAATGTAAAGCGTGTTATTATGTTATAACTTTATATTTTCATTTGTAAATCATTTAATTTCGAATCAATTTTAATTACTTTTGAGAAGAGAAATCACTATGAAGTTACAGGCATGTCGGTTATTTTTGGTCACCGAGTTTTTTAATATACAATTAAATACTTAGTGACATTTATCTATTGTTTCTTAAATTATAAAATATTTTCTTACTTTAAATTTACCAAATAAAACATAAATCATTTGTATAATAACCATACCATCATTAACTATTATGAATTAGCAACATGCTTAGGCATGCTGTTGTTGTACCATCTGCTTTAATGGTTTTTAAAGCTTCTTTCTATTGTAACCTTGGCATATTATGTTGTACTTTGTTTACCCGCTTTGTCATCGTTATGCATGCCACGGGGTTTCCCAAGCTTTAGCCACGTTTCTTTTCAACCAGTTTACTTTTGTTTTGTTTTGTTTGTATATGCAAGACAGACAAAGAACAGAGAGAAGCAGCATACGGTAGAGAGAGAGAGAGAGAGGAGAGCGGGTGCAGAGACGTCGGCGGCGGTGACACGATGGTGGTGTTGAAGGTTCCGTCAACCGTGAATTAGATCTTCGAGGTTGCTCTCCTCATCCTTTCAGTTTTCAGTGTGACCTTATTTACAATTCGAATCATGTTTCTGTTTTCATTTATCTATGTGTGTATATTGTTTGATTCACAGGAGGTGCTACTCAGGTTAGTGTTTATGTTTTCCGATTTCTAGGGTTTCAAATTGTGCGATTGATTCATAATGTAACTGTTGGATTTGGATTTTGATTTGGTGATATGAGTTTTTTACACAAATGTTTAGTTCATGTTTTTTTAACTTTGTTGTCTTATAATTTTAAAAGCTTAATGATTTATACGGGTTAGGGTAAATGAACCGACTACCGGCAATTCCGATTGTGGTTCTGCTGGCGAACGGATATCATCAGAGCATGGGGTCGGCGATGGTAGTTTCCGGCAATTAAGGTGCATCCCCCCCCCCCGGTTCAAGTTTTTTACTTCCCTCTTTGATAAAGTCGTTAATTAGAAAATCTGGTTGGTTATACTGATATTACCTTTCGTAGTTATCAAAAGTTTCAGGTATTTTAAACTGCGTCGTTATAATTGTTGTTTGCATCAATAGGTTTGTAGGATATTACTATCTTCAAGAATAGTTTGCTGAATTCTCCAGGTCAAGGTATAAGTGTATAACAAGGTTTTTGGCATGGGTCGATGTGTTATGTTACATGAATTAGGTCTAATCATTGTCCTTTATCTGAGATTTGATGCAGGCTACCTTTTTAATTATCAGACAAGTGAATTTTACAACTTTACATATGCACAAAAGCAACCAGAATGGTCAACAAATGGAGGTTTGCTACTTTTGCCATATATTTTTTTTCAACTTTGGTTATGTTTAAACAGGGCATTCTACAACTGATGTCTCTTTTGGAATGGTCTTGATCAAACATCCTATACATGAATGGATGTCACCTAAGGAATGACAAGGAAATTAACATAAACAAAGAAATAAAGATACCGAGTAATATCCCACTGGACACACTCAGAAAGGAAGTTACTTGCGTAAAATGTAAATATATATTTTGAGAATCACGTAACCAAGATCAAATATACCATTAGACAAAATGGGAGTAGTGTCGAATATGTAGGGCTGTATGGATTAAAAATTCCTTTATAATTTTCATCTAATCTCCAAACTGTATGGTTAATTTTGTCCTATACCTTGCAGTCTATTTTGCTACAAAGTGTGGTGTTCCTATGATGTCTCTTTTTGGCATGCTCAAGTTCACAGGTTTGTTCTGTACTTTTATCTTCTAATTACAGATTTTGAATCAAATAGAAAGGAAAAAAGGTAAAGCAAGATAGGCAGGATATAATAGTGTTCTATATATTATATTAGGTCTCAGTTACACATAGTTTTTTAATTGGTTTTTGGAAACATATAGCAATCTGTCAATCGCATATGATTGCTTTTTTGGAGTTGGATTGTTTCAGAATTGTTTTTTTGCAGTTGACAACTTCAATTGAAAAAGCTAGAAGATATAGTTCCCTCTTCCCATAGCTCTGATGTATGTATCAAATACCTGGCTTACTGATTTATAGTAAAAAAAGACACCTAGGTTACTGACTTCCACGTGTGATCATTGCATGTCTCATCCTTCACCTACAAAACAGATAGAGAGAGACTAAGAGAGAGAAACTAGAAGATGAGAGAGCACACAGAGAGAGAGAGAGAGAGAGAGAGAAAGTGAGATGTGGAAGAAAGAGCGAGAGATTCGGACCATGGAATGTAAGATGCACGAGAATGAGAGCGATGACGGGGTGGTGGCTCGAAGTCGAAATAGAGACGGGGTGGGTAAAGACGTTGGCGGCTCAAGGTCCTTATGTTTCCGGCAAAGATGGTAAGAACCAAAACCTCACCTCTTTTTCGTTTTAACTAATTTCACTTATGTGTTGGCTATTTTCTCTTGTGATATTAGAGTGTATTTCCAAATAAAGTTAGGATTTAAAATGCAGATGTTGATGAGATTCATGTGTGTATGACGTTCGAGCCTTTAGCCATCGGTTCAGTTGGTTTCAATTGTTTATGGAGTATGACACCCCTACTTTAAAATGTGATATCTTTTTTTTCCATTCTAATTCATATGCCAGCTAAATTAGTAAACAATTTTTAGTTTTTCTAACTATTTGTGGTCTAGAAATTAGTTATGTTGACCTGGTTGGGTGTCAAATGCTTAATGTGACTGGTTCTGTACATTTTTTTTGTAAATTGATGTAATTTGCCGAAAATTTCTACTAACTATTTGCATAATATTGACTGACATGTTTTTGTCTTATGTAGAATGCCTTGAAGAGGCATCTTCTGCTCTGTAGACAACAGGAACTTAAGAAAAGAACTGACAGGGTTGAAGAGGAGGTTTATGCTGTTGCCATATGCCAGGTTTGTTATATCATGTTCGTTGATTGCAAATTATATTCTTTGGTATCATGTTAATTGTTTGATTATATGTTTTCACTATGTTTTTCCACTTTCAGGTTCCACTTCTACCAGTTGCAGAAAGACTATTCTGAAGACTGAATCCTCACAACTTCAAATGATCAAACTCGTGGATTTTCATGGAGTCAATGATGCTTTTGAGTTAGGTGTAAAGTTCTCCTACGGAATCACGATCACTCTGAGCGCCTACAATATCGTAGCTGCTCGATGTGCAGCCAAATACCTTCAACTGACGGAAGATGTTGAAAAGGGCAATTTAGTTCACTAATTGGGAAGTATTTTTCAGCTCTTGCATTCTCAATGGTTGGAAAGATTGCATTGTCGCTCACTCGCTCTTCATGCCACAAAACCATTCTAATTATGGTTCAGATGAGTTGGGAATCACAAACTGGTGTATCGAATCCTTGGTGTCAAAAGTATCTTCCAACCCTTTGAAGGTGAGTGTATCACGTAGCCATTCGAATAAAAAAAGGAGATAGAAGAAGTTCATACAACCAAAAGGTGGTGGGGTGAAGATCTTTAGATGACAGCTAAAGTTTGTGATTTGATGATCCAATCTGTATCAAAAGATAGTGATACCATATACAATCATGACATAGACTGTTTGAAATCCGATGAAGTACAAGTGTATGGTGTCATATGATAAAAACTAAAGCACAATCGAGTTACTTACGTCGCGCATCCACGAGAGTGCGTTGTTACGCCGCCGCAACGCGCGGCGGGTAAAAAATCTAGTTATTTATAATTAGTATTCATTCAATATTTATTTATAGATCAGAAATTAAGAGGAATATGTATAATACAAATCTGATCTAAATCACCATATCATCATCTTGCCACCTATTCTCATGTCCATAATCAACTACATTTTAAAGAGATCATAGATATGTTACTTTTATTTTTTGAAGAAGTATTATAACTTATATTCATATTATACCTTCACATTTTGTGAAATTTGGTTTGTAAGTATTTTTTATTGATATTTTCTTTTTTCCTCAACCCGTGTAACACACGGGGTGAATAACCTAGTTATATAGTAAATGCATATTAAAATAGTTTAATATCAGTTGAGTATAGATGACTATCAACGTTATTTTTATCCAATGAAAAAAATTAAGATGATTAAACCCTAATCTACATTATTAAACTAAATGATAAATAAACAAAAATACAAGTAAAGAAAAAGAAAATTGTAGATATTTTTTAAGTTATTATCCACTCAACTTATAAACTAAAAATAAATAATCAAATCACTTTTAACCTTTCAGTCGCAAAAGAGAGTAATTTCAATACGAATAAATAAAATAGCAATGAATAAAATTACAAGGCTTAGACCCCCATATTGGGGCGTTTTTTTAAAAAAATTTCAAAAATAACGCCGAAAAACGCTCGGAACCCATTACATAGGGGCGTTTTTTAGCGTTTTTTTTTTTTTTTGAAAAAAATTGAATCAACGTTTTTTAAAACACGTTGTGAGCATTTTGATTCCACCAATCATAAACTAGCAACGGCTAGTTCTTTAACGGCTATTTTTTTTTTAAAACCTTTTACCTATATATATATATATATGTATGTATATATATGTATGTATATATATATATGTATATATATGTATGTATATAAACTCATTCAAAATTAACCAAAATTCTCTCAAAAACACTTCCATTTTATAAAAAAAAAAACTTGATGGATTCCCCTAGTTCTTCGTCCATGGTAAATTTTTACTACAAAGAGTTTTTTTGCGGATGGCGATGATTCCAGAATTATGTGCCAGAAGCCGTTCAAGAGGAGCATCCACAGGCGTCAATGGAAGAAAGAGTGAATAATGCGCGAGTGTTGCGTTACGAACCGTACCATTCCACGTTAATGGTTGATTTGGTACAACACGCATGGTCGGTTCGGTATGTACCACCTGAGGGTGAGGAAGAAACGGAGGACGAGGAAGACGAAGTTGGCGAGGGTGAAGAAAGCGAAGACGAAAACTAGTGTATTTTTTTTTAATTTAGTCGGATTTTTTTTTTATTTCTAGTATTGTATTTTTTTTAATTTAATGAAGTATTTTAAGTTTTTAATTAAAAAAAATAATTGTTTAATGATTGGAATGGGCGTTATTGGGCATTATTCCCACTACGGCACTTTTGCAATAACCCCCAATAATTCCCCATGCTGACTGGACTGCCACGTGTCGCAAAACGCCCCATGGTGGGGGCATTATTGAGCTAAACCACTACACATGGTCTTAGACCAACCGTACTGGGGCGTGTTCCCCCCTTGATACCGCCGGAAAACGTCGCCCCCCCCCCCCCATTACGCTAGGCGTTTTGGGGCGTTTTTTTTGAAAAAAAATGAACACGGCGTTTTAAAAAAAAAACGCTGAATATTGCTTTGGGCCAAGAGATGACCGTTTGACAACAGTCAATTGTTTTATATTTTTTTTAATCCATAATTTACCCACTATATATATATATCACCATCTTTCTCCCATTTTTTATAAAAAAACCTCACTTTCTCTCCTACTTCTTTTATATTTTATACAATCATGCATCCATTTCGACCCCCTTTTGGTGTCCCCGCAAGACCCACGAACCCGAACACAACTGATGTATAAGAATTTATACATCTTTTAAACGTCAAATACGCCCCGTTTATGCGAAAACTCTTTGTATTTTCATTGATTTTGGTACTCATTTGAGTTGTTTGTGAAAATGCTGGTCCGGGCTTCGGCCCGGTGATGAAACGAAGGCTTTTTGAGCAAAATGGAGCGAAAACGGAACATTCCAGCAAACTGCCAGATGTGGCACGACCGTGCCACCCAGGCACACGACCGTGCTAGCCATTCCAACATCGGCACTCTTGATCAGCACCTGCACCCGGAACCAGCACCATCAAAATCCAGAAACGGCACGACCGTGCCAGGTCAATTTGAGCCCCAGATCAGAGTGTTTCCGAGATCGTTGCCGAGCACTATCGGCTGGCACGACCAGACCATGCCCGAGCACGGTCGTGCCACCTCGGGAACTTTTGGGCGCGATCTTTCCCAAAATGGAAGCATACTTGGTCAACATTCGAGAAAGTAGTTCTGACACTTGCCAAGCACGACCGTGCCAAAAGGTGGCATGGTCGTGCCATTCTCCCAGCAGTTTAAATACGAGTTTCTAGCACATTTGGAAGGGAGTTGGAGCATTTTGGTGACTTTTTCTCTCAAGAATCTGGTCTTGGAAGCTTGTTGGAGCCAAGAGGGAGCCTTGAAGAGGACTTAATCACTTGAAGATCTACTCAAACATCATTTTAATCTTGTCTTTAACTTGGTTAGCTTATTACATTATGAACAATTTATGTTTCTTTGCACTTGATTTGGTAGCCATGAGCCTTATGGGCTAAACATTTGAGTTGTCTAAACTTAGTTGAAGCTAATGAATATGTGATAACATGGAAGTAGATGTGATGATTGTTCTTGTTAATCTTCATGTTGGCATTTAATCTTGTTCTTGGAGTTCATGTGTATGCTTAAAGTTCTTGTTCTTGAATGTTTGCTCATAAGTATTTACATGTTATGTTGGAAAGCCCATGTAAAGATTATGATTATTGAATCTTGTTAACTTGTTAGTATGATTCATAGCATGAAACTAGGAATGGTGATTGCTAATGTGATTGAATGATGATTTGAGCATATATGTGAATTCTTGCATCTAGATTTGGAAAGATCATAAGTATGTTTATATGGATTCTATAGTTTGTGTTCTTGTTAGTTTGATGATTTAGGCCAAAATTGTTAGCTAGCATGACCATGCTTGTGGTTCATATCAAGAACATGATGATAGTGCCAACTACTTAAAACCAAGTTAGGGTGATTAGTGTGTTTTTCTTATTAGTTTTCCCTAATTTGTAGAGTTAGGAGTTTTGACAAACAAATAACTCATTATTAAAGATTAACATCAACTTAGCAAGTGGGCTTAAAAGAATAATTTTTAGATGATTAGAATGTTAATTCAATTTTAGTTTTCCTAAGAATTATAGACTAGGAAGCCTTGATTGGGGACTTAGTTAAATTTAGAGCTTGCATCATCACAATTCCTTCCACCTTGTTGTCATATGTTTGTTAGTGGAGACTTAGTTTAGGCAACCCTTTCTTAGATATTGTTCCTTGTTAGAATTTTTAGTAGTTTACTTATTTGCATGCTAAGTTAGAAAAAATCAACCCAATCATTTGAAAAGGCTTTAAAGTAGCAAAAGTTTAGTATCGAGACACCGCATCCACGGATTGATATCCGGTTCTTACCGATTAGCTATATTACCACCCGACGGGTACACTTGCCCTTTTGTGTGTGTAGTTAGTTTCTAGGTGAAAAACCATTTTTAAAACTAAATTTGTGTGAAGAAAAACTCAATTAAAAATATATTTAATTCACGCAAATCAAGTTTTTGGCGCCGTTGCCGGGGATGCGATCTTCTTGAAAACGATTCGAGTTGCTTATTTAGCCATTGTGAAAAGTGTAAAAAGTTTTTGTCTACTTGTTTTATTTTCCTTTGCTTGATTAATTGAAAAAAAAATGATGATTATTTGCTAGTTGTTTTTGTTTTTGTATATATTTTGTGCATTGTGCTCCTCCTTATTCCCTACAGGTCGTGCATGTCCTCAACCCCCGCTGCTGATATCGTTGAGCCTTCAGCGGAGCCGGAGCGTGATCTTCACCGGAGGCTGCGGGAGCGGTTTCGCTTGGTAGCCGAGGCGATCAAGGTAGACGGGGGAGGAGACGACACATTCTACGAGGTTCAAGTAGACATGGCGGACGAAGAGGAGAATAGAATTTTGAACGAAATTGGAAAACCGTCACTTGATGGTTTACCTGCGAGCATCAATGCACCGACAATCGACAATAATAATTTTGAGATCAAGGCTGGCACCATATCGATGTTGCAGAATGCGATACAGTTTTATGGCAAGGATCACGAGGATCCTAGTGTTCACATTGCGGGGTTTCTAGAGGTTTGTGCCACATTTAGGATTTGTGATGCATCACCAGATGCTATCCGCCTTCGGCTCTTTCCGTTTTCTTTACGGGATGGGGCCAAGGAGTGGCTTCTTTCACTTCCAGCTGGATCTATCACTACATGGAATCAATTAGCTGAGAAGTTCCTTCAGAAATATTTCCCTCCAGAGAAAACTGTTCGGTTGAGAACCAAGATTCTGAACTTTCGTTAGGACGAGGACGAGTCTCTTTACGAGGCATGGGAGCGTTTCAAAGAGCTTATGCGAAAGGTCCCACATCACGGGTTGCCCAAGTGGCAACAATGTCAGATCTTCTACCATGGTTTGGACAGTCAGGGACAGATGATGGTTGATACATACTCGGGTGGGGACATCGGCACGAAAAATGCCACCGAGGCATTTGAGATTCTAGAGAAATGTGCCACGAAAAACCGGACGCAACAGCCACCAAGAGGTAAGAGTTCTCGGCAGGGAGTTCATCATGTGGACGACTACACGGCCATGACAGCACGTATGGATGCCTTATCTTCGAAATTTGATCGAGTGATGGAAATGCACTCGAGAGGTTCTTCGAGTGGGGGAGCATATCAGGTAGGTGATTTTCAGACAGGAGAGATGTCACACGAGCATGTTGATTTTATGGGAAACCAATACCGTCCTCAGAATAATCCCTACAGCAATACTTATAATCCGGGGTGGAAGAATCACCTAAATTTCAGTTGGAGGCCCGATGCTTCTAATCTGCATCCACCCGGATTTGCTCCACGTCCCCCAGCTCCAGCTCATGGAGCATATGTGTCACGGCCCCCGACCCGGTTTGACCCGGTTCAGGAGCCGCGGGACAGAAAATCCCGTGGTATTTATTTAATTGAGTTAACAGCGGAAGATTTTAACAAGATCTTTTTTAAAACTGCAATTTCCCGATTATTTTATTTCACAATTCGGGATAAACCCCGGTAGTTTACAATCATATGATTTCACGGAGAAATCTTTATTTTTACAAAAACATGTTTCATTATATTGAGCCACTTCCTTAAGCTTGTAGTGCTTCACGGCACTTTTCTTGGATCACAACAGATCACCTGAAACATGTTTGAAAAAGGTTTTGTCAGCGGGAAATACTAGTGAATCATTCTTTTTACTAAAACGACGTGTTTTTTTATAATTTACAGTATTAAGAGCGATTTACAATGTTTCCATATTTCAACCAACTACCCACAGTATTTGTCACTCGAACATCCATTGGTAACCTCAGAGTCCAATGGTGTCTGTGACTATGGTCATATCACCCTTTGGCTAACTCGTTGTCCAATGGTGAAGGTTATCAAGTAATGTATACAAAACCCCACATACCGGCTGTAATTTGGTGACTACAAAGACTTAATCCCTGTAATTATAACTTTGAAAATAGAGTATTGTAAAACATTTGATAAAAAGAGAATGACTCACATTGCAGATTTATATGAGCAGAGCTTAGCCTACTGATTAGCCTTTTAACCTAAATTTAATAACATGCACACGAACTCGGTTAGTAACTAATACAGCATTTACGATAACTCACGAGATTAAACCTTCACAACAAATAACAAAGTGCGATACTTAAACATCCATCGATTTAACGACGAATGAAAAAGCATAAACCCTAATGTGGGCAGCACTTAAACATCCATTGGATAGTTTAATCGATCGGACATTGAATCGTAGCAGCGATCGAGTTAATACCCGGTATCGGAGCAGCGCCTCGCTAATATTGGAACTGAATTCGACTTTAGGACAATAGCAATTCGTTTTTGAAAGTTTGTTTCGACACCAGTGGACTGTGCATGCAACAAGCTATTTATAGATAAAATTGAGGCCTCACGCGGCCCGCGTAAGCCTTCGGCTTACCTTTACGCGGCCCGCATGGCCGCCTAGTCTATGTTTAGGCTTGATTGGTCACGAGTAGGTTCGACAGATGGCTTATACGTGGCTCGGGAATACTTATCCGGTCAAACCCAGGGTTGACGTGGCCCGCGTAAGGTATGCTTAACCTTTACGCGGCCCGCCTGGGAACCAGAATTTTGTTTTTCTTGATTTTAAATATGGTTTAGGGTTTCTGGGATCCGGGTTTTTACTTACGGGTATTTTTAGGACAATTTTGAGAGTCCTTACATTCTCCCCACCTTATTTAAAATCTCGTCCTCGAGATTTATTGGAATAAGTGAGGATATTTTCGCTTTATCTCCGAATCTAGCTCCCAAGTGTATTCAGATCCTCTCTTTGAATCCCACTTAACTTTGACCAGTACTAGCCGTTTGTGCTTGAGAAACTTGATCTTTCTATCTTCTATTTGCAATGGCTTCTCAACAAATTTTAACTTTTCATTTACCTCTATATCTTGAAGAGGTACTACCAGAGATTCGTCTGATAGGCATTTCTTGAGGTTGGATATATGGAATACATCATGTACTCCAACTAACTCTTCTGGTAGTTGTAAATGATAAGCAACTGGTCCTATACGTTGGATCACTGAAAATGGTCCTACGTATCTTGGACTTAACTTTCCTTTTTTACCGAATCGAACTACTCCTTTCCAAGGAGATATTTTTAAAAGTACCTGGTCTTCGACTTGGAATTCTAACGGCTTGCGTCGATTGTCGGCATAACTCTTCTGGCGATCTCGAGCCGTCTTCAATCTTTCCTTGATTTGTGTGATCTTGTCGGTAGTTTCTTGCACAATCTCCGAACCTGATAATTGACTTTCTCCTATTTCTGCCCAACAAACTGGAGTTCTGCACTTTCTTCCATATAGTGCCTCAAATGGGGCAGCTTCAATGCTTGAATGATAACTATTGTTATAAGAGAATTCAATTAAGGGTAAGTGGCCATCCCAATTTCCACCAAAATCTATCACACATGACCTAAGCATGTCTTCCAGAGTTTGGATTATCCGTTCACTTTGTCCGTCTGTTTGAGGATGATATGCAGTGCTTAAATTTAATCGAGTTCCCATTGCTTCTTGGAAACTTGTCCAGAAATGGGAAGTGAAACGACTATCCCTATCTGAAACAATGGAGAGTGGAACTCCATGTAAAGATACTACTTCATCTACATACAATTTTGCCAACCTTTCCATGCTAAAGGTTTCTTTCATTGGTAGAAAGTGAGCTGATTTGGTTAATCGATCCACAATTACCCAAATCGTATCATTACCTTTTCTGGTTTTGGGTAACTTAGTAACAAAATCCATTGTTATGAGTTCTCATTTCCATACAGGCATCTCTAGTTGTTGTAGTAGACCTGAAGGTTTCTGTTGTTCTGCCTTAACTTGTGAACAAGTAAGACACTTAGAAACATATTGAGCTATATCCTTTTTCATTCCTATCCACCAAAAGTTATTTCTTAAATCTTGGTACATTTTATTGTTTCCTGGATGCATAGTATACCTAGATTTATGAGCTTCTTCTAGTATCTTATGCCTTAAATCTCCTTGCTTAGGCACCCAAATCCTTTTCTTGTGGAATCTCCAAATTCCATCACTTCCTTGCTCTAATTCTTTTATTCTTCCCTTCATTCCTTCAGCATCATCCTTGATTGCTGTTTCTTGAAAATGCTTTAGTTGTTCCATTAAATCTAACTGTAGATTTAATCTAAGAGTACGAACGCGTCGTTGTTTCTCATGGTACTTACGACTTAAGGCATCTGCAACTATATTTGCCTTTCCTTCATGATACTGAATATCACAGTCGTAGTCACTTAGGATTTCCATCCATCTCCTTTGCCTCATGTTTAAATCTTTTTGCCCAAATATATATCTTAAACTTTTGTGATCCATATAGACAGTAAACTTACTTCCGTACAAATAATGTCTCCAGATCTTAAGGGCAAAAATTACGGCTCCTAATTCAAAATCATGAGTCGTATAGTTCTCCTCGTGCTTTTTCAATTGCCTTGATGCATACGCAATTACCTTCTTGCGTTGCATAAGCACACATCCTAATCCTAGCTTTAAAGCATCACAGTAAACTTCAAAATCTTCTGTTCCTTCCGGTAAGGCTAGGATTGGAGCATTTGTTAATTTCTGCTTCAAGATCCTAAAGGCTTCTTCTTGTTTAGGTCCCCATTCAAACTTAACTGCTTTACAGGTTAGCTTAGTTAATGGTACAGCTATCTTGGAAAAATCCTTAATAAACCGTCTATAATATCCGGCTAAACCTATAAAACTTCTAATTTCCATTGCGGATTGCGGAACCTTCTATTTGGTAATTGCTTCTATTTTAGCAGGATCTACGTGAATACCTTCGTGATTCACCATGTGTCCTAGGAATTGCACTTCTTGCAGCCAAAATTCACATTTCGAGAATTTGGCGTAAAGCTTTTCTTTTCTTAACAAAGTTAGGAGTGCATGTAAGTGCTGACAATGTTCATCCTGACTTTTGGAATAAATAAGTATATCGTCGATAAAGACAATTACAAATTTATCCAAGTACGGTTTATAGATTCTATTCATCATGTCCATGAATGCGGCAGGTGCATTTGTTAGTCCAAAGGGCATGACTGTAAACTCGTAATGACCATACCTAGTTCTGAAAGCAGTTTTAGGTATGTCTTCTTCTTGTACCTTCAATTGATGGTATCCGGAGCGTAAGTCGATCTTAGAAAAGTATCTAGCTCCTTGAAGTTGATCGAAAAGATCATCAATCCTAGGTAATGGGTATCGATTCTTAATTGTAACTTTATTCAATTCTCTATAATCAATATACATTCTCATCGAACCATCCTTCTTCTTTACAAACAACACTGGTGCTCCCCAAGGGGATGAACTAGGTTGTATGAAACCTTTACTTAATAATTCATCTAATTACTTTTTCAGTTCTAACATTTCTGTGGGTGCTAACCGATAAGGTGCCTTGGCTATCAGTGTAGTTCCGGGAATTAGATGAATTCTAAATTCTACTTCCCTATCTGGGGGTAATCCTGGTAACTCTTCTGGGAATACATCTGGGTATTCTGAGACTACAGGAATTTCCTTAAGTTCTTTACCCTTAGTACTAATGATTACTGAAATCATATATACTATTCCTTGTTTTCGTTCATAGTTAGCAACTTTCATTACTGATATAAACTTCATGGGTTTACGTGGTTTATCTCCTGTAATCATGATTACTTCCCCAGTAGGTGCCTGAATCTCTATAGAATTTTTATCACAAAGGATTCGAGCATGGTTGCCTACTAACCAATCCATCCCTAACACAACATCGAACCCAGCTAAATTCATTGGCAATAGGTTTGCATGAAATTTATATCCTAAAAGTTCTATATTTTCTTTTTGCAAAACCTTATCTATTTTAAGAAAATTTCCATCTGTTGTTTCGACTGTAAAAATCTGCCTAAGGTTGGTAAGGGTAAGTTAAGAGCTTGGCAGAATGAAGTATTGATAAAACTTTGGTTTGCACCAGAGTCAAATAATACTTTTGAGTAAATGTTGTGAACTAGGAACGTACCAGCTATCACGTCAGGAATTAGCTCGGCTTCCTGAGTAGTTAACTGGAAGGCTCGAACATTCTTCTTGGTAGCTCCGTCAGTTGGCTTGACGTTGTTGTCTGCTGGTTTAACCAATTTAGGGCATTCTGGTTTAAAATGTCCCATTTCTCCACAGTTAAAGCAGATCCTTGTTTTCTTTCTACAGTCTTCTTCGCGATGTCCTACGACTTTGCAAAAGTTGCAGGTTACATTACATTTTCCATAATGTTTCTTTTTGCAATTCCTACAGAACGGCGGAGTTGAAGATTGCCCTGTTCCTCTTTTCTTGAAGATGCTATTATTACCCGTACGAAATCCTTGGGTAATTTTCTGAGCCAGTTCCTTTTTCCTGTTTTCATCTCTTGTGCGGACCAGTTCGTCAGTTAGGGTGTTAGCTAATTCTACCGCATCGTCAATAGTACGAGGTCTCGCAGCTTTAACGATATTACGGATTTCGCTAATTAATCCCCAAATATAGCGAGAGATGAGTACCGGTTCTGGCGAAGCCAGTGTTGGTACCACTCTAGCATATTCAAAGAATGTCGAAGTATACCCTCGACAATCTACACCCATCATTCGATGATTTAAGAACTTATTTGCCATTTTATCTTTTTCATATTCGGGAAAGAATTTTCTTTCTACAAGACTCTTAAATTCTTCCCAGTTCATGGCATAGGCCATATTTCTTCCTTTGGCTTGAAGTACTGTATTCCGCCATTCTAGCGCCCCTTCTTTGAAAAGATTAGACGCGTACATGACCTTATCGTCCTTGGCACATTTACTTATTGTAATTACTGCCTCGGTTTTCTCTAACCAACGCAGTGCCGCAGTCGCTCCTTCATTGCCTGCAAATTTCAGTGGGTTTACAAGCAAAAAATTCTTTGTAAGTGCAACCAGGCGTTGCAGCTTTCATTTTCTTAGGGAGCGGAGCTTGCCGTGAATCATTATCGTGATTGGTATGATTACTGCCTCCGTTTACACTATTACTGAAGTTATCTTCAGAAATACGTTTGCTAGGAATGATTTGTTGAGGTTCAACAGGTTTCTGGGCAGCAGCAAGTATTGCTGGAATAGCATTGGCTATTCCTTAAGCAACAATATTTTCTATATCTTGTCTAGTCATAAATTGATCCTCCGGATGTTGCTCAGATTGGTTAACCTCATTAACTGGTTCATTATTAGCGTTTTCCATCTGATAATTAATATATAAAATTTATTAGTATCGAATAAATAATAATCATACAAATTTTACAACACACATATAACCAAAACTATTGATTTCTCAATTCCCATGTTTATATTTTATAGTATGCATCAATACACACCATTATCTTACAAAGTTTTATTTGTAGTTATTTTACAAGATTATATTTTTCTATTTATTATACAACCACAGTTTCACAACCCCATTATCCCTCGTCAGTTGGTATTTCAATAACGACGTTCCCTCTCGTCGTATTTCCAGGACATCTGTTATCCTACTTCCCTGATCCTATTTCCTGCATCCACCAGCTCCTCGCCAAAGTGGCGGAGTTCAGCTAAATTTTCATTGCTCATTGGTGGGTTTGGTATAGGTTCCGGGTCGAACTGAAGGAAAAAGGTATAAGGACTGTTGAGAAGGTTTTGGAATTGCCAATCATTGGTCCACCACTCGTCCATTCCTAGAGGTTGGGTGTGGATTATAGGTTCTGGAATTGCTGGTTCCAAGTTCATTGGAAGATGATTTTTAGCAGGATAAGGGTAGAGATTATTATTGACAGGCCTGACGATATCACAGCTTGCCAATGCACGATCCAATTCTTCCTGAAATGGTAACTCCTCGATTTGTCTAGAGCTTTCCCCAATTTCCATCTTTGTCTGCCTAGAACCTTCTCCAATTTCCATTTCTATATGCTTAGAACCTTCCCTGACTTCAATCCCCTTTCCTTTATCTAAGGGATTTTCTATTTTGGGAATCTTCCTAGTGGCGGGTTTCCTCCTGCGCACACGCCTCCATCCCACAAATCTTCTCCTTTTCTTAGGCTTGGGTTTCTCCGGTGGTGGAGCGTTGAATTCCATAGGTTCTTCTATATCGGGTATATAACCAGTAAAATCTCGGGAAACCTCTATTTTTACCGGATAGAGATTGAGATTTTGAAGTGCTTCAGATAAGTCATTCATGCTGTTTAGCATATATGCAAAATACACAAAATTGCTAAGTTAAAATTTTATAGCAAAATTTCATAGATAACCTTTAAATATTATTGCATACCGTGTGACTAATTTAATACAAAGACAATTGAAAATTAAAACACACTAGGGTTTACTGTAAACTTATTTATTTACTGGATAAGGTTTCTGGATTGTAGGTGATAAGGGTGCTAAAACTTTGAGTTAGAGTATTAAAGATTTGCATTTACTGCTACAGTGGCTAGCATATAGAGATCAGCCCATTTTTCATCTAACTTGTCTTCCCATGGTGGGTTACTACCTAGTTCTTGGGTTTTCTGATTAACTCTCTTTTCTTTTGGTTGGGATTTCTTTATTTTCTCCTGACTTTTCCTAATAATCAAACTTCTTTTATTAGGAGAAAGTGGTTCTTCATATTGTGCCTTTCGAACAAATATTCCTTCTTCAGGAATTGTAGAGTGATTTGAGGATGATGATCCTTTTTCTTTTGGTGTAGTATCTAATTTATGGTAAATAGCCGAAAGTCTTTGTTTACCCATACTGTACACAATATAAAACATATAATCACAGAATAGCAATCAGTAAAATTAAGTATTTTCTAAATACTTAATTGGCTTAAATCAGTGGCTCTGATACCACCTTTTTCTGTCACGGCCCCCGACCCGGTTTGACCTGGTTCAGGAGCCGCGGGACAGAAAATCCTGTGGTATTTATTTAATTGAGTTAACAGCGGAAGATTTTAACAGGATCTTTTTTAAAACTGCAATTTCCCGATTATTTTATTTCACAATTCGGGATAAACCCCGGTAGTTTACAATCATATGATTTCACGGAGAAATCTTTATTTTTACAAAAACATGTTTCTTTATATTGAGCCACTTCCTAAAGCTTGTAGTGCTTCACGTCACTTTTCCTGGATCACAACAGATCACCTGAAACATGTTTGAAAAAGGTTTTGTCAGCGGGAAATACTGGTGAATCATTCTTTTTACTAAAACGACGTGTTTGTTATAATTTACAGTATTAAGAGCGATTTACAATGTTTTCATATTTCAACCAACTACCCACAGTATTTGTCACTCGAACATCCATTGGTAACCTCAGAGTCCAATGGTGTCTGTGACTATGGTCATATCACCCTTTGGCTAACTCGTTGTCCAATGGTGAAGGTTATCAAGTAATGTATACAAAACCCCACATACCGGCTGTAATTTGGTGACTACAAAGACTTAATCCCTGTAATTATAACTTTGAAAATAGAGTATTGTAAAACATTTGATAAAAAGATAATGACTCACATTGCAGATTTATATGAGCAGAGCTTAGCCTACTGATTAGCCTTTTAACCTAAATTTAATAACATGCACATGAACTCGGTTAGTAACTAATACAACATTTACGATAACTCACGAGATTAAACCTTCACAACAAATGACAAAGTGTGATACTTAAACATCCATCGATTTAACGACGAATGACAAAGCATAAACCCTAATGTGGGCAGCACTTAAACATCCATTGGATAGTTTAATCGATCGGACATTGAATCGTAGCAGCGATCGAGTTAATACCCGGTATCGGAGCAGCGCCTCGCTAATATTGGAACTGAATTCGACTTTAGGACAATAGCAATTCATTTTTGAAAGTTTGTTTCGACACCAGTGGACTGTGCATGCAACAAGCTATTTATAGCTAAAATTGAGGCCTCACTCGGCCCGCGTAAGCCTTTGGCTTACCTTTACGCGGCCCGCGTGGCCGCCTAGTCTATGTTTAGGCTTGATTGGTCACGAGTAGGTTCGACAGATGGCTAATACGTGGCTCGGGAATACTTATCCGGTCAAACCCAGGGTTGACGCGGCCCGCGTAAGGTATGCTTAACCTTTACACGGCCCGCCTGGGAACCAGAATTTTGTTTTTCTTGATTTTAAATATGGTTTAGGGTTTCTGGGATCCGGGTTTTTACTTACGGGTATTTTTAGGACAATTTTGAGAGTCCTTACAATATGGTCCATCTCGACCTCAGCAAGCGCCTCCCGCTAGCGAGCCTAGTGTGCATGATATGCTTAGCCAGATCTTATCCGGTCAGAACACTCAAAAGGCTTAGAATGAGAAGCGTTTTAAGGAGTATGACGGTCGTTTCACGAGGTACGAGAATGAGTTGAGAAGCCAAAAGGCTTCCATGCAGACCATTGAGAACCAAGTTGGCCAGATTGCCAAGATGTTGTCTGAGAGACAACAGGGGGGCCTTCCGAGCAACACAGAGACTAATCCTAATGCTACTGCAAAGGCCATCACGTTGAGAAGCGGCAAGACCGCTCAACCCATCCCTCCGGCTGTTCCAGCAAAGCCGGTTGATGACGATGAGGTTGATGAGGAGATTGAGTGTGAGTCTCCGGGTGAGGTGCAACAGAGGCGAGTCCCAGCAAGTACCGCACGACCCAAGGAGCCAGTGAGAGAGTATGTCCCTCCTATTCCATACCCGGGGAGGTTGAAGAAGCAGAAAATGGAAGAACACTATGGTAAATTCCTCGAGCTTTTTAAGCAACTTCATATAAATTTACCATTTGTCAAGGCACTTGCTCAAATGCCTAAGTATGCCAAGTTTCTGAAGGATATCTTATCCAACAAAAAGAAACTTGAGGAGCTTTCGCAGGTGACCTTGAATGAAGTGTGTTCAGCGGTTCTTCAGAACAAACTACCGAAGAAGATGAATGATACTGGGAGTTTCACTATCCCTTGTTTGATTGGTAGTTTGTCGGTCAGCAATACTTTAGCTGATCTTGGAGCTAGCATAAACCTCATGCCATATGCGGTTTTTGCTAAGCTAGACTTGGGAGAGCCCAAGCCGACTCGTATGAGCATTCAGCTAGCCGACCGTTCAGTGAAGTATCCTCGAGGCATAGTTGAGAATATGCTGGTGAAAATCGACAAGTTTGTCTTTCCTGTCGATTTCATGATTCTAGACATGGATGAGGACAAAAATGTTCCACTTATCTTAGGTCGACCATTCTTAGCCACTGCGAGAGCCTTAATTGATGTCTGCACCGGCAGACTTACTCTTAGGGTTGATGATGAGGAGGTTACCTTTGACATTGGGAAATCCATGCAACACTCGCAAAGTCAGGATGATACACTCTACTTCATTGAGACTATCGACACATATGTGAGTGATCATCTTTGTGATGCATTCAAGGAGGATGTTGTGGACACACAGCTGCTAGGAGGGGAGGATTTTAGTTCACCTAGGGTGGACCGATTAGTCGAGGAGGTGACCTGTCTGATAGGTCACGCGTCTCCCCCGTGTCCCGAGGTTTTTGAGGTTGTGCATCGCGTTGCTGAGCCTAAAGCACGCCCTTCTATTGAGGATCCACCTTCGGTTGAGCTTAAGGAGCTTCCAGATCATTTGGAGTATGCTTTCTTGGAGGGTGAGACTCATCTGCCCGTCATCATTTCTGCCGAATTGTCGAAAGAAGAGAAGGATCGATTGCTTGAAGTCCTGAAGCAGCACAAGAAGGCGATTGCTTGGAAGATTATGGATATAAAAGGGATCAATCCATCCTTTTGTACCCATAAGATTTTGATGGAGGAGGACTTTAAACCTGTAGTACAACATCAGAGGCGTTTGAACCCCAACATGTAGGAGGTTGTGAAGAAAGAGGTCATCAAACTACTTGATGCAGGTTTGATATATCTGATCTCTGATTCACCATGGGTTAGCCCTGTACAGGTAGTCCCGAAGAAAGGAGGCATGACAGTGGTGACCAATGAGAAAAACGAGTTGATTCCTACTCGTACTGTCACCGGATGGAGAGTTTGCATTGACTACCGCAAACTCAATGATGCCATGAGGAAGGATCACTTCCCACTACCTTTCATTGATCAGATGTTGGAGAGGTTGTCGGGCAGGATGTACTACTGCTTCCTTGATGGTTTTTAGGGTTATTTTCAGATTCCCATCTCTCATGAGGATCAGGAGAAGACGACATTCACATGTCCCTATGGCACATTCGCCTACCGGCGGATGCCCTTTGGACTGTGCAATGCCCCGGCCACATTTCAGAGGTGTATGGTGGCCATTTTTCATGACATGATCGAGGACTCCATGGAGGTTTTCATGGATGATTTTTATGTGTTTGGGAGTTCTTTAGACCAGTGTCTCGGGAATCTGAAAAAGATATTGGCTAGATGTGAAGAAGCCAACCTTGTGTTGAATTGGGAGAAATGCCACTTCATGGTGAAGGAGGGCATCGTGCTTGGCATAAGATTTCACAGGCAGGGCCCGAGGTTGACCGAGCCAAAGTCGAGACTATTTCAAAGCTCCCGCCTCCCACATCAGTGAAATCTATTAGGAGTTTTCTAGGTCATGCAGGTTTTTACCGGCGATTCATAAAGGACTTTTCCAAAATCGCCCGTCCCATGACTCAGCTCCTCGAGAAGGATGCCCAGTTTGTTTTCTCCGATGAGTGCCTTCGGGTATTCGAGTTATTGAAGGAGAAGTTGGTGAATGCCCCGATCATGGTCGCTCCCGACTGGGAGCTACCATTTGAGTTGATGTGTGACGCGAGTGACTTCACAGTCGGGGCTGTCTTGGGTCAAAGGAAAGATAAACACTTTCACCCGATTTACTATGCGAGCAAGACCTTGAATGACGCTCAGGAGCACTACACCACGACAGAGAAAGAGCTCCTAGCTGTGGTCTTTGCCTTCGATAAGTTTCGATCATATCTTGTCCTTTCCAAGACCATTGTGTACACGGATCATGCAGCCCTTCGGTATCTTTTCAGCAAGCAGGATGCTAAACCGAGATTGATACGTTGGATTTTGTTGCTCCAAGAGTTTGATATTGAAATCCGTGATAAAAAAGGGGCTGAGAATTTGGCAGCCGATCATTTGTCTCGACTTGAGCATTCCGAGGAAAAGGAATCTCGTGGGCCTAACATCAATGACAACTTCCCCCACGAGTTCCTCATGAGGATCGAGACTAGTGATGATTCCCCATGGTTTGCTGACTTTGCAAACTACCTAGCTAGTGGCATCCTGATCAAGGGGATGGCCCATCAGCAGAAGTGAAAGTTCTTTGCGGATGTCAAGCATTACTTCTGGGATGACCCTTACTTGTTTAGGGTAGGAGCGGATCGGATGATCCGGCGATGCGTGCATGGTGACGAGGCGAGGGATATTTTACGCCACTGTCATGAAGGACCCACGGGAGGCCACCACGGAGCGAACAACACGGCGAGGAAGCTGTTTGATGCCGGATTCTTTTGGCCGACTATTTTTCGTGATGCCCATGAGTGGGTGAGGTCCTGTGATGCTTGCCAGAGGGCAAGCAACATTTCTGCACACCATGAGATGCCACAAAACGGCATCCAAGTTTGTAAGGTTTTTGACGTATGGGGGCTAGACTTCATGGGCCCTTTTCCGACCTCTTTTGGGAACCGCTACATCCTTGTCGCTGTTGATTACGTTTCAAAGTGGGCTGAAGCACAAGCTTTGCCCACTAACGATGCAAGGGTAGTGGTGAGGTTTTTGAAAAAGTTGTTTGCTCGCTTCGGTGCCCCGAAGGCGTTGATTAGTGACAGTGGGACGCATTTCTGTAATGCTCAGCTTGAGAAGGCATTGTCCCGATATGGTGTGCAACATCGATTCTCTACACCATATCATCCGCAGACGAGCGGACAGGTCGAGGTTACTAATCGGGGTATCAAGCGGATTCTGGAGAAGACGGTTAATTCTAGCCGTAAAGATTGGCCCGAGAAATTAGATGATGCACTGTGGGCTTTTCGGACAGCCTACAAGACTCCTATAGGCACCACACCGTTTAAATTGGTGTATGGGAAGTCTTGTCATTTTCCTGTTGAACTCGAGCATAAAGCATACTGGGCTTTGAAGACAGTTAACCTCGATATGGCTGCTGCGGGTGAGAACAAGTTTGTGCAGATTCACGAAGTTGAGGAGCTTAGGCACGATGCGTATGAAAGCTCCAAGCTGTACAAGGAACGTACTAAGATGCTTCATGATGCCCGCTTGAAGGACAAGAAAGAATTCCGGGTGGGTGATCGTGTGTTGTTGTACAACTCACGTCTCAAGTTGTTTCCTGGTAAGCTTAAATCTCGGTGGTCGGGTCCCTACACTGTACGGTCAGTGTTTCCTTACGGGACCGTGGAGATAGGCCATGAGGATGGCCGATTGTTTAAAGTCAACGGGCATAGGTTAAAGGCTTATGTTGGAGGGCCCGTTGACCCGAGTGAGGAGGTTGTTACCCTCCACCCCAGGAACAAATGAATTCGGGGTGGTGAGTCTAGCTGAAGACTCGTAAATAAACTTAGCATGTTTGTGTGTTTATTATTTTTGTTATTATTTTTGTGTGTGGTTGTCTATTTCTTTTCAGGTTGCGGTTCGTTCTGGTCGCGAGGGATGTTAGAGCTTGTTGCCGGCTCTCAGGTATGTTAGTTAGGTTCTTTTTCTTGGTAGGAGATGCTTCGTGAGTGCCCCGGGTTTAAGGAGTTTTTTATTTATATATTTCCATTTTACACAAAAAAAAAGTTAAAAAAAATAATATATATTTTTCGAAAATACATCCCTATCACCAAAGTCTGGCACCACCAGACAACTTTTGCAGTCCAATAATAGACCTAAATTGAATAAAACCAACCACCTTCATCTTTTTCTTCATAAATTCATCTTCTTCCTCCATTGAACCCATTCAAATCACTCACGGATTCTTGCATCTCCTAGCTTCCTCCAATAAATTATTTCATTCCAACATCATTCCAGGTACGAATCCTTCCTTTTTCTAGTTAGTTTCATGTGTTTTAGTGTCATGTTCTTCATGTTCTTCATAGTAGTTTCTTTAAGTTTTTAGGGCTTGGTCTAAATCACCCGATTCAAGCCCGTTTTTAGTGTTTTTTGTGTTGGTTTGAACCACAATGGGCCGATTTACAAAACCCCTAAGCAAAAAGGTGAAAAAATCGGGGTTTCAGGGGTGATTTGGGCGATTTTCCGATCTGGGTTCCGTCGGGCACGAGGGTGCCATAAATCGGCACGGTCGTGATCTTCAAACTGTTCGTCGGATCTTCATAATTCTGCCCAGATCTTCAAGAGGCACGAGGGTGCCATTCACCGGCACGACCGTGCTTCTCGAGAAATCGCTCAGGTCAGTTGCCGGATATCGGTTGGGCACGAGGGTGCCGCTGGGTAGCACGATCGTGCTCCTAGAAAATGTGGTTCAGATCCGAGCCGTTTACGGCCGAGCACGAGGGTGCCGTGGGATGGCATGGTCGTGCTCCTGGGGAATAAAAACCCAGACTTCATAAAATTCCCAGAAATCTTCATAAACTCGCTGATTTGCAGGCCTCGTACGGTAGTGCCATATGGTGGCACGACCGTGCCATATTGTCCAGTCCCAAAAATTTTGTCTGTTTGTTTTGGCTGCTGATTAATCTTGTCTCAATTTTGCAGATGGATCACCCTTACTTGCGGTTCTCAAACAATGCCAGGGAAGGGTACTGTATCCAGAAGGTGGAGCGGTTATGGGCTAGACGGCACCTAATTGAGCCCATGAGGAGATTACAAAGGGTTGATTTAGACTTGCTTGGACAGACCGAGTGGTTTGATGATCTTCTAACACCTCCTTGGTCCCGCCTTTTTGAGATCGCAGAGCCACAGTATATAGAGTTGGTGATCGAATTTTTCGCATCATTCCGTTTCACCTTTCCATGCCCAGATGTTTATGCTAAGAATGTTGGTGTCAAGTTTCGATTGGGAAGGAAATGGCATCACCAATCGATCAGCCGATTCGCTGTGGTGTTGGGGCTGTATACGGAAGATGAGATAGATTCTGAGTTATTTCATGGGAGTTTACAAGATTGGGAGCCAGACACAGACAGGGCCGCCTTTTGGAATCAAATTACTGTACCGGGTCGGGATTGGGAACCTCGGAAAGCCAAAGCTACATGGATCCTCGACCCACTTCATCGGGTCATTGAGCGCGCCATCTTCCACGTCATTGGAGGTCGGGGTGACAGCACGGGAAATATCACCACCCGCGACCTTTTCCACCTTTACTGCATCGTCTCCGGCTCGCATTGCAACTTAGCCGTCAGCGTTGCAGAGTCGATTTTTCGGGGTGTTGGTTCGACACCCACATCGCGCATCTGCGGAGGGGCCTTTGCTACAAAACTTGCCAAATACTATCGGGTTTCTTTAAACAATTTAACCGAAGTCTGTGACTATGGCCTTCTCGATCTGCAGCAGCTAAAATCAATGCACCTGATTCGTAAAGTAAATGGGGTCCCGAAGCTTGTGGACAAATTAGGAAGGATTTGGGACCCGCTGCCTGTTGATGGTGAGGCGGATGATGACGATGAGGGTGGTGATGGTGGAGATCATGACGTGCACATGCACGACATTCCAGTTCAGGATCAGGAGGGGGCCGCTGTAGGAGCGGGCCCCCAATTGCAGATTGGACAGGGGTTTGATGGTCCGAACTGGGAGAACGTGTATGGTGGATTTGGTGGTGGAGTTTATGATCATGGTCCTTACGAGCCGTCAGGGATAGATCTGTGGAGGCGCATAGACGGGCTGGAATTAGGCCAGCAAGAGGTGAGGCGAGATGTCGATCTGATACGCGCGGAGCAACACAGGCAGGGTAACTTCTTGGAAGAGATGTACGAGCAGACCCGACGCAGCATGGATTGGTTGTTTGGTTCGCAGCAACACATCGCGAACTCAATCAACCATCCATACACACAGCCGCCGCCGCATTTTACGCATAGATCCAGATTTGATCGCAGGAGCGACGCCGGTCCTTCGGGATCCGGCGAGAGGTCTTAGTCCTGCTTTCCATCTCGTATTTTTATCATCATTTCGTGTTTGAGGGGTGTGCCATTTTCCGTCGTACGTACACCCCTCCGTCGTAGGTGTTAGTTTTTATTGCTTTAGTAGTGGTTAAATTAATAAACAAAGGCAAGGGAAAAATGGGTTGGGTAATATTCTTGTGAATTTGATCTTGTTTGCTATATGTGTAGTGTTGGTTCAAACTCTTTTGAATAAACGATGAGATGTTGGCTTGGTGGATGGCTTGGTAGTTCGTTGTGGATGCTCCTTTTTACTTCATATTGTTCCGATTCTAGCCTTTTTGTTTCAGGGGAGTTTTCGTGTTCCTACCTTCCTTTATTTGTATTGAATTCGCAATTCCATTGCTTATTCAATTTTTTGTTGTACATCGAGGGCGATGTACAATTCAAGTGTGGGGAGGTGGTCGATCGCTTGAGCTTTGTTGTCATATATATGTATAAATAATAATAATAATAATAATAATAATAATAATAATAATAATAATAATAATGATGATGCAAAGCTCTCTTTTAACAATTTTTGTGGCATATTAATCAAATCAACATAAGTATCGAAATAAGCACCAAAATTTTTGATAAATAAATAAGGGTAAACGCAAAAAGGGGGTTCGCTCGTGTAAGTAAAACCGTCAAGTAACAGGTTTTTTTTTTGTATAAAATTGAGCATGAGAAATCAAGCGATTGACCTACTTGTTTGCCTTTCATATTTACCCAACCCGTTTCCGTGAGTTATTTTTGAGCCTTATAGCTTTAGGATTATTTTTGCTCATGTTTTTGCGGGCAAAGATTGAGTGTGCCGGATAACTTTTGCGATTTAGAACTTGTGTTAGGTATGCATTTCGAGGCCACAAAGCGATAATACAAGCATATAAATGATTGAGGCGTTAGGAAACCTTTTCATTTTAGCCATTTTTCATTCACCTCCCTACCCAAATCATTCCCCTAGTTAAACCAATTTGAGCCTTTCCCTTTCGTTTCTTGTAAACCACAATATATTAGCCACTTAGCCAAATTAGCCTTTTATATTTTTAACCCATTTTTGGTTGGAAGCCCGGTTCGGTTAATGATTAACTTGTAGCTTTTGTATAGTTTCCTCTTAAGTTGTTATGTCCCTTATGATCAAGAGTTTTTAGCTAAGTAGACGTACTTAGTTCTCTCCAAAGCATGGGTTATTCTTGTAAAAAAAAAAAAAACCCCAAGAAATATAGTTGAAAAAGCCTTATCAAATGGCTTTGTTAGAGCAATTTTGGGAGTGAAAATCAATACTTGTCGGTTAGCTCTCGGTTAGTTATTATTTAGTTGTATAGTTATTTTCTTGTATTTCAAGTTAGTTAAACCGTTGGGTTACAACCGTTTTAGCCACTTTTCAAAACACACTTCCACACCCTTAACCCAAGCCAAATTACAACCCAATCAAGACCTCATGATTTATGCTATATTTTTGCCGAGTGATTAGATTTGATCCTTCCACAAGCTTATGATATCGCATAGTTATCGTCTTGGCATCGAGTGTTCTAAACATACTCCACAAATTGTATGTGCACCTATATTTAGCCGAGTGTGTGAACATTGTGAGGATGCATGGTGAACTTTGATTTCTAAGATGGACCATTGCTCATAAACATATTTTACATATCTCTTTTCGGTTGTTTCTTTATATCGAGCACTCCTTGATTGTTTTGACCCGAGTTATTTGTTTGTGCTTATGAAATGCTAGTTGAGATGATTGCCATTTAGAGAGTTTCGTGATTTTAGTTTGCTTGAGGACAAGCAAAGTTCAAGTGTGGGGATGTTTGATGTATAAGAATTTATACATCTTTTAAACGTCAAATACGCCCCGTTTATGCGAAAACTCTTTGTATTTTCATTGATTTTGGTACTCATTTGAGTTGTTTGTGAAGATGCAGGTCCGGGCTTCGGCCCGGTGATGAAACGAAGGCTTTTGGAGCAAAATGTAGCGAAAACGGAACATTCCAGCAAACTGCCAGATGTGGCACGACCGTGCCACCCAGGCGCACGACCGTGCCACCAAGGCGCACGACCGTGCCAGCCATTCCGACATCGGCACTCTTGGTCAGCACTTGCACCCGGCACCAGCACCATCAAAATCCAGAAACGGCACGACTGTGCCAGGTCAATTTGAGCCCCAGATCAGAGTGTTTCCAAGATCGTTGCCGAGCACCATCGGCTGGCACGACCAGACCATGCCCGAGCACGGTCGTGCCACCTCGGGAACTTTTGGGCGCGATCTTTCCCAAAATGGAAGCATACTTGGTCAACATTCGAGAAAGTAGTTCTGACACTTGCCAAGCACGACCGTGCCAAAAGGTGGCATGGTCGTGCCATTCTCCCAGCAGCTTAAATACGAGTTTCTAGCTCATTTGGAAGGGAGTTGGAGCATTTTGGTGACTTTTTCTCTCAAGAATCTGGTCTTGGAAGCTTGTTGGAGCCAAGAGGGAGCCTTGAAGAGGACTTAATCACTTGAAGATCTACTCAAACATCATTTTAATCTTGTCTTTAACTTGGTTAGCTTATTACATTATGAACAATTTATGTTTCTTTGCACTTGATTTGGTAGCCATGAGCCTTATGGGCTAAACATTTGAGTTGTCTAAACTTAGTTGAAGCTAATGAATATGTGTTAACATGAAAGTAGATGTGATGATTGTTCTTGTTAATCTTCATGTTGGCATTTAATCTTGTTCTTGGAGTTCATGTGTATGCTTAAAGTTCTTGTTCTTGAATGTTTGCTCATAAGTATTTACATGTTGTGTTGGAAAGCCCATGTAAAGATTATGATTATTGAATCTTGTTAACTTGTTAGTATGATTCATAGCATGAAACTAGGAATGATGATTGCTAATGTGATTGAATGATGATTTGAGCATATGTGAGAATTCTTGCATATAGATTTGGAAAGATCATAAGTATGTTTATATGGATTCTATAGTTTGTGTTCTTGTTAGTTTGATGATTTAGGCCAAAATTGTTAGCTAGCATGACCATGCTTGTGGTTCATATCAAGAACATGATGATAGTGCCAACTACTTAAAACCAAGTTAGGGTGATTAGTGTGTTTTTCATATTAGTTTTCCCTAATTTGTAGAGTTAGGAGTTTTGACAAACAAATAACTCATTATTAAAGATTAACATCAACTTAGCAAGTGGGCTTAAAAGAATAATTTTTAGATGATTAGAATGTTAATTCAATTTTAGTTTTCCTAAGAATTATAGACTAGGAAGCCTTGATTGGGGACTTAGTTAAATTTAGAGCTTGCATCATCACAATTCCTTCCACCTTGTTGTCATATGTTTGTTAGTGGAGACTTAGTTTAGGCAACCCTTTCTTAGATATTGTTCCTTGTTAGAATTTTTAGTAGTTTACTTATTTGCATGCTAAGTTAGAAAAAATCAACCCAATCATTTGAAAAGGCTTTAAAGTAGCAAAAGTTTAGTATCGAGACACCGCATCCACGGATTGATATCCGGTTCTTACCGATTAGCTATATTACCACCCGACGGGTACACTTGCCCTTTTGTGTGTGTAGTTAGTTTCTAAGTGAAAACCCATTTTTAAAACTAAATTTGTGTGAAGAAAAACTCAATTAAAAATATATTTAATTCACGCACATCAACAACCCAACCGCAACACCCGTATAACCTTCAAGACATGGACCCGAGCTTTTTAATGTACGCGGCTTACTTGAGTGGCGCCACTCCGTTCGTGCCTCCCACCTTCGGCTATGGTCAAGCCGGCGGGTCTCAACCGTCACAACAACAAGCCGAATCCGAACCCGATGTCGATGTCGTGCCGGAGACGCAACCCGAACCGGTGCAAGAGAAATCGTAACGCAGCAGAAGATCGCATAAGAAGAAGGAAAAGGACGAACCTCAACGTACAAAAACTACCATTAAATGGACGAAGGACGAGGAATTCACGTTGACTCGGGCGTGGCTCGACATTTCGGAGGACGAAGAAACCGGTAACTCTTATATTTTTTTTTACTTATTTTTTACTTTTATTTTTAACATACAGCTTATATTTTTACTTTTTTTTTTAATTTGTAGCAAACTTTCAAACGGGCCCTTTTTTGGGATAGGGTTCGTGCACTCTTTTTTAGCACGTGGGGTCAAGGCGAACATCGGGACAAAGATTCCATTTCTAGCAAATGGACCGACATCAACAACAAGTCTCACGCGTTCCAAGAAGTTTACCAACGTAACTACGATACTCGCCCGAGCGGTGAAAGTGATGTCGGGGTTTTAACGAGGACTTTGGAGGAGTTCGAGAGGACGAAATGCCCTTTCCCGTACTATAAGTGTTGGGATCTACTACGAAAAAGTCCAAAGTGGGCGCTAGTTAATCCAATGACATCTAGTAGTAGACGTCGAGCTAAATGGTCAAAAACATCATCCTCCGTTGACCCTTCAACTCCGACATCGGATGCCCGCAATGTCGATTTAAATGAGGTGGTGGACGTTGACGAGGAACTTCAAGAAGAGTTGACCCGACCGCCCGGTAGAAGAAATGATAAGCGAACCGGGAAAAAACGGTCGAGTCGTCTTCCGATCTCGAGTTAAAGGAAGATTTCGAGGAGATGAACCGTCGTCTCCAAGACATTCGCGACTTCGGCCACCAACGTTATGAGATTATGAAAGAACGAGTGGCCGAAACCAAAAAGTTTAACGAGATGCAAGAGACGAGGCAAATGGAAAAGGACATTGAGTTTTTGTCCAAACCTATCGACCACCTCCAAGGCGATGCGTTGATCCTTGCGCAAATGCGTCGCCAAAAAATTCGAGAAAAATATGGACTCTAGATCATCTTCTTTTTTTTAACTTTTTTTTTTCGGTTTTTTTATTTTCTGTTTTTTTTTTCGGTTTTTTTTTTATTTCAAGTAGTGTAATTTTTATTTTAAATTAATGAAGTTTTTTATGTTTTAAATTAAAAAAAATAATAATTGGGAAATGATTGCATGGACGTTATTGGAATAATGCCCCACTACACCACTTTATGCTATAATGCCCCATGCTGACTGGGATGACACATGTCGAATAATGCCCCATGGTGGGGGCATTATTTTGATTTACCACTACACATGGTCTTAGAGTTGTTATTAGAAGTAGCGGGCCCATACATAAGATAAAACCCAACATATGGATAAAAAACCCCTAGTCGTCTTCTTCTCAGATCCTCGTTTTTCATGCAGAGCTTTTAGTGCTCCGTCTGTTGTTTTTCCAGCCAAATAAAATATATTGATGACCGTTCTCGTTTCACACAGTTTCAACGAGTTTAAGGGGGCGATTTTAAAATTTTATGGGGGCGCTCGGGATTTTCACGCACATATAACACTAAAAGTTATATTTTCAACGGGGTGCCCGCACACCCCCGGTAAAGCATAGGTCCGCCCCTAATAATAAGATAAACAATACATAATATGTAAATATATACATAAATAATACATTTGTTTAAATTTATTAGCCTAGTTAAATCGGTATATGAAGCCTAGCTTACATTAAACTATTAAAAGGAACACTAATCACTGATGCCTAGCTTACATTAAACTATTAAAAGGGAACACTAATCACTAATGTAGGCCGAATTCCAACGTTTTTATTTGGAGAGCTGTCTTATAGACCGAATTCCAACGCTAACAACTCTTCAATCCATAAATTGTTTTGCATGCGACGTCTCTTGCTGTATATGTGAAGATAGGGCTGAAACTGCAGAAAATCTACTTTGCTCGTGCAGAGTGGCGTATGAGATCTGGAATAACATTTGGTGTAAGGTGAGTCCTTTTATTCTCTTTTCGGTCAAAGATATAGTGTAGTTACACGAATTTTGCAACCTGAATTATAAAGCTAAGGAGGCATTCCAAGGTATTTTGTTTCTGGCGTGCTGGTGCATTTGGTTTGTCAGAAATAATAAACGAATCTCCAACACTATTGTTAACCCCGAAAAGATTATCTAAAACATTAAGTCTTTTAAGTTCTTGTGGTATAGGAACCGTTCCAAACATAGATCGTTGAGTTGGGATTGATAGTGTAAGTTTGATCTTATGTAAGTTGTGGGTTAGGCCGGCCTTGTTTTTGGGCTTGGCGTTGTGAATTAGGTTGGGTATCTCTACAAACCCAAACATGGTAGTACATCATGCATCAAATCTAGTACTCTCGAATTCTAGATGATACCCTCTTGCCGCACGAATAAATCGGCAAACATCATCACCCTCTTCTTCTTCTTCTTCTTCTTCTTCTTCATCCCCAATCAATCCCCCTTTTCCAAACTCACCATGGATCCCTACGCTGCTCAAACCCAAACCCAATCCTACCCTTCTTCCCAAATTCAACAAGATCCTTACATCTACTCCCAACAACCACAACATTACGACCCATCTCAACCCCAACAACAACAACCTTACGACCCATCTCAACTCCAACAACAACATTACGACCCCTCTCAAATCCAACAACAATACGACCCATCTCAACATTACGCCTATTATACCCAACAACCCTACGACCCATCTCAACAATACTCTCACCATGTTGTGTACCCTGATCAACAACCACAACAGGTTGCTCAACAGCCTGAACAAGAACAGGCTCCGATTCATCCTCCGGGTGTACCCGTTACGCAGACGGATCCGAATCAAGTGGCTGCGTACCAGGCGTATGGTCAGGCTCATTATCAGAGTGACCCGAATTATTATTATCAGCAGCAGCCGCAGCAGCAGCCGCAGCATGTGGGTTATGGGTCTGATCCGGGTATGGTTCATCCGCAGTGGCAGCCGCAGCCGGGTCAACCCGGGGATTATGGGGTTCCTCCGTTTCATCCTCCGGCTCCGGTAACCTTTTATGTTTTTTGTTGGTTGATGATTGGATGGTTTGTGATTTGGGAATTAGGGTTTTGTTAAAGTTAGGGTTTTGTTATTGGGTGAGTTTGGTTTGTGTTATTTGTTTATGCGTGTATAAATGTTGATATGGGTTTCTTTTTACTTGATTAGGTGTTGGGTATGCAATTTTTTTTTAGACAGTGTTCTTGTGTTTCGGTCATAGTTTTTAACTGCGAATAGCGACAAATGGAGATAAGGTACCTTTATGCTAAATTGCGAATAGCGATAGCAAGAGCTATTTTATAAATAGCGATACACTAGAAAAAAAATTATATGTATATTATATCAAAATACAACATATACGCTATTTTAGATGTATAATTGTATATTTAACACAAACCTAAAATCCAGCTATTTTATAGCTATTTTTAATGGAGTTATATTTAAAAAAAATAAACTGAAATCCCGCTATTTATGGCTACATACCTTCTTCGACCTATACGCTACGCTATTCGCTATAGTGACCATAGCGACCGCTATTGACAGCTATGGTTTAGGTGGAAACGAGGACTTATTGTGGGTTATGTAGTTAGGACGGTAAGAATGGTAGTTCTGTCATAGTGTTATTTATATAAGTTTGGTAGGAGTAGCTGCGTACTTGCGTATTACATTAATGAGTGCATGTGATTGATTCTAGGGGGTGTTTGATGTGAGTTTTCAAAGTCATTAGTGCAGCTTCAAGAAGTTGAACCAGGTTATCGGTTTAAAAGTTAGGGATCTTTTGTGAGTTGTACATTTATCTCAGTAATTGGTTCTTTTAGTGTCAGAGAATAAGAATCGAAATCAGTTTTTTTGTAAACTAAAAAGTAAAAGCGCAAGTCATACTAATTACTTTTGATGCACATCCAAACATATCTTTAAGTAAAGGGTGGAAATTTGGATTTCTGGAATTATGAATGCGTGCCGAGAGAAAAGAGTTTTGTTAGAAGTACTCCTTTCGCTCTGCAGCAAGAAGTTTGTTGTAAAAAGAATGTGTATATAATAAGTTTGTATTGTTTATGACTGTTTTAATATTTTAAATATAACTCCGTTCCTAATTAACTTACATTAAAGGACATTCTTGTCTTGATTTACAACTTTAATATTATTTAAATGGGTATTCGTGCATAAACAACACACTTAAACGACCTCTGTTAGTTTTTATGGACCAACCAAACATGATAATGGAATGTAGTTCATTCCATTAAATTTTATCTCTTTCTTGGATTTTTCTTTGTCATCATCTTGTACATAGATATCTTTAGAGCATCTATGTACATTTTTAAGAATCACTTATGAAGAAACCTTCACATAAGTTGATAACAGTCCTCTAAACAAAGATGATAAAGGGATAGTATAAATCCAAGAACTATTCCTTTATAATCTATGATGTATAAAGGAATAGTTCTCTAAAAAGATTATAGAGGGGTAAACCTTCATATCAGCCCGAGCGGTACGGCAAATAATTCTCACAAGCTCAGGCTCGAGTTCAAAACCAGTCCTTGGAATGACTTTGGTTTACGCTCGAATGAACTTTACTTCTGGTTAAACGTTGTTTTTGCCCTCTGCAGAAGTGATTAGCCACAAGATCTCGGTTTTATTGAAGATTTGCAGGTTTTGACTGTTGGAATTTGGAAATGGTACATCATATTTTCTCATTTTGTAGAATAGTTTAGGGGAAATGAAGATGTGGCTATTGTACACACTAGCAGAGCCAGAACAATCTATAATTGGGGTCAAAACTTACGATTTCTTTTGAGTAAAGTGAAATTGAATAATATAATATAATATATGTTTGTATAATAAAATTTATAAACACATCTTGTATAATAAAATCTATAAACACATCTATCTACTAAAAAAGTTGGCTCCGTCAATGCTTCTGTAAGCTTGGCGTCATAACCTTAAAACGACTATGTAATGAAAAAATTCAACAGAATCCCATTCCAATTCAGTGCGTTCATCACTTCTAAATAAAGGTGGCAATATCGACCCATTTACTTGTCAGTGGGTCGAACTCGGAAATGTTTTATCTAAACGGGTGAAATGGGTAAAATCGTTAAAAAACCTGTTTGACCCGTTACCCAACCCGCCTTTTTTGCCACCTCTACTGCTGTATGGCCTTGTTAGTCACATGTGCCATTCAGCTAGGGGCGTTCAACATTCCTGTTCCAGCTGTCATCCAAATATCCAACGATCTTTATCGTAAAGGGTTTCATTGGAAAACTATGATTTTCTCACAGCTTCTTGCAGCAGTTTCTATATTGATGGGAGGCGGATCTTCTTGAATTTCATGTTCGGCGGATCTTCTTGAATTTCATGGAACTTTCACGAGTTGGTTCTTAGTTCTTCAAAACCGCGCATAGAATTGTGAATATTATAGCGTTACGGTAATGAGAGAAGTTACTATTTACTATTGCTTTATCCCAAAAGGGATACAGACATACAGTTTGACTTTCAAGGTAGTGATACTACATTTCAACTTCAAAAATGATATGATATCCTTCAAGATTTGTAACAGCTAACAAATACCACATGAAACTTAATAAAAAGTTTCATGTTATACCTATTAAAGAACCCATGTCTTTTTTGCATTTGAAATGTAGTTTGCTTGACCTCAAAAGTCAATGTTCTAGCTTAACAGAAGGCGTCTGCATTAATGCACACGTCTCGATTCTAAAGCCCAAATCTACCGTTTAGAATTGGATAGTAAGTTTTCATTTTTCCTACTGGTATTTACAAATTACAACAGTAGGATACCATCTGTAACAAACTGGTCACATTACACTGATAGAAGAAGAGAAGTTTAAAATCTTAAGGTTTAAATTGTATGTTATCTATACCTTTTAAATTAATCCAGAAGTTATTGTATATTTGTATGTATATTTGGGCTTGGGGTGTTACACCTAACACCTCTTGTGTTCATGACTTTATTATATTAATAATTGTTGTGCTTGAGACTGTGATTCTCCTCTGTGAATATTTACCTTTATAACCTTGTTAATAGTTCTGTTACATTCCATCTATACTTTATTGTTTTCTCGCATGTGCAAGAGTTTGTATGCTTGAAATTATTATGGTGTGTTGTTTGCAGAATGTTCAAGGTGGTCAATTCGGCGGTTCTGGTCGAGGCGGCAGTCGAGGTGGCGGTCGCGGAGGAAGTCGTGGCGGTGGTCGGGGTGGAAGTCGAGGCGGAGGCGGAGGCGGAGGCGGAGGCGGAGGCGGAGGTCGAGGCGGTAGAGGTGGTGGTTCATCTTTCTCTGGACGTGGCGGTGGAGGACGTGGTGGCGGAGGACGTGGCGGTGGTGGACGTAGTGGCGGGGGACGTGGCGGGAATCCCAGGATCAAGAGTGAGCCGAAGCCTCAGTTTCTGGCATGGTGTGAACTTTGTCGAGTCGACTGCAACACTCACGAGGTTCTTGAAAATCATAAAAATGGGAAAAAGCATAAAAAGAATATGGAAATACAGGAAGAATTACAGCGGCTTGCGGGAAAAACACAAATGCCGTTTCCCATGGAGAGACCGGAAGTCAAAGTCGAAAGTCAAATGATGCAGGCTGAAGAACAAGGGAACAGTTTAAAGAGAAAAATGAGGGAGGATGAACGGAAATCTGCTGAGCCCGAAAAGGAACCTGTACCTTTTATTTGCGAACTTTGTGACGTAAAATGTGAATCGGCGCCTGTTTTTGATAGTCATCTGAAGGGTAAAAAACACATTTTTAATTTTCAACGGTTTCAGGAGCAACAAGCTCAAGCTGCAATGGGACAAGCAGCTTTACAAGCGCTTTATCCAGCATTAGAAGCAGCGTTATATCCTGTACTTGTTCAAGCACTTTCTCACAATGCTTCCTCGTCTTATGGATATGGTGGAGGACTCGATCAACAAGCTCTTCTTCGACTGCTGCAACCGTATTTACCTCAAACCGGGCCTCCGTTTTTTCCACATGGCCCTGCACATGCACCAGCACTAGCTCCAGCTTTGGCACCCCCGGGTCCGAACCCAGTTGCAGCCCAAGAGACTGTTGAAAATGAACCTGAATCAAAGACTGAAGATCAAGTGGAGCCCGATAGCAAGAAGAGCAAGACCGAAGATCAAGTGGAGCCTGAAAGCAAGACTGAAGATCAAGTGGAGGCCGAGAGCAAGACCGAGGGTCAATTAGAGACTGAGACCGAGAGCAAGACCGAAGATCAAGTGGAACCTGAGAGCAAGACCGAAGATCAAGTGGAGCCCGAGAGCAAGGTCGAAGATCAAGTGGAGCCTTAGATGAAGGTTGACCCGAAGGCAGCAGAATTGACCTAGTGAACGAATGTTTTTTTGCTTGTGCGTTTTTGGACCAAGTAGTTTAAAGATTTAATATTTGGATGTTTTTATGGCTAGATTTATATCACACATTGAATGATGATGATGATGCTATAGTCTTGAGTTTGAACTCGAGTACTTTTAATCTTTTTATTATTATTTCTTTTTCCTTTCAGAACTACTAGATTTGCTTATATAATGAATTATGCTGTTTGTTTGCACATGGATGGCTGCCATAGTTTTTTGCTGCAGCTATGACTGTGAATTCAAGAACTTAGGGGCTGTTTGGTAGCCTCTTAATGACCATTTAGATGCAACCTTTTAGTGGTTTAAAACCTCTGAATGAATAAGAGGTAACCTCAAGTCTGAATGGTTAAGAGGTAACATCTGAATGGTAAATCATAACATGTCACATTCTTCTACCTTCTCATTAGTAAAATTCTTAATGGTTCCATTAAAAGATAGCCTCTTAATGACCATTCAGAGGCTACCAAACAGCCCTTGGAGGCGGTAATAACATACATTAGTTTTTTGTAGTAAAAATATAATGCACTTTATTTAACTAAACATATCTTTTATGAAACTAACGTGACATTTCTCTAAAGTGCTACTACTATGATTTTTAACATTTAGTTCTTAAAACCAATTTAATGGTTTTTAACATTTACTATGATTTTTGTACTAAGGAAAGCCTTTCTGTTATTGTCATCCATTCATAACCAACATTATCAACTCCCACATTTCCTTATACGACCCCCTCTTCCATTTCATGTGTTGGACAAAGGTATGTTTGTGTGCATGATTGTACATGGTAATGGTTTTAATATTTATAACATTTCACAGTTCTGATAGAATAATAATAGTAGTCTCGACAGGGGGTTATCTTCTAAGTTCTTTTCTTTGATCAATACGGCTTGGTGTGATCTACAAAATTAAAAACACTGTTAGCTCGTTAAGAGGAGAATGGAGTTTCTTCTCTTAACCAGGCTCCGATGTAAGAATAAGTTATCGTTTTAGGGGAATAAAATAGTGTGTGTGTGTTAAGAGTGAAAGAGTGAGAAATCGGATCCTTGAACCTTTGGTTAGCCGAAGGGTTAGAGAAGGAGATGGGCTCATGGGCTGGACGTCGCCATCAAGGAATATCCATTTGGTCCCCTCTGACACGACATGTAGTGTCTGCGGAGGTGAAAGGGCATTGACGCATCGTGATTGGTTACACGTGGCCTGTCAAATGTACTTGTTGTCACGTTTGTCACTAGTTGTGAGTGAAGATCATGAACAGTGAGTGGCACAAGCTGATTGGTTGGTTACATGTCACTGTCTTTTACTCAACGGTTTTGTGAGTTCTCAAATTACAAAGGTAACTTTTCATCTAAATTTGAATTTTATTTTTCAGCTTGAAACCTTGTTTAGGGTTTTGATTTGAGAGGATTTTGAGAGTATTTCAAGATTTTACATAAGGTTTGATGTAATTTAACATTACTCCTTTTGTTCTTGATTTTATATTGATCAACACCTTAATTATGCTTAAAATTTTGATAAGAGATTAGAGTTCGTGATGAGATGACGATTAAGAGGGACGTGGTTGTTACATCATATAACAATAAATTAATAAAATTCTTATGTTAAAATATAGCTATGTTTCCCAATCCCACCCCTTCAAATGCATGAAATGTGTGTCATCGAGTATAATATATATCACCTTGCCTGCCACCCTTAAGGGAGCTAAAAACGCCAATAGTGGATTTGGAAATTTGTTAGAACATGTGTAGTGGTGGAACAAAATAATGCCCCCACCATGGGCCATTATTCGACACGTGTCATCCCAGTCAGCATGGGGCATTATTGCAAAAATGGTGTAGTGGGACATTATTCCAATAACGCCCATATTATTTTTAATGCAAAAAAAAAAAAAAACACACGAAATACACACTGCTCCAAACCATTTCAAAAGTTGTCAGAGACCATGTGGGTAGCTCAAAAGTGATTGGTGGACAAAAGTGATTGTCAGAGACCACAAACCAAATTCAGCGTTTTAAATAAAACGCCAACAACAAATTTTTCAAAAAAAAAACACCGGATAACACCCGGTGTAGTGGGGGAGGGGGCGTTTTGGGGCGTTTTTTTTCAATTTTTTTTAAAAACCACGCCTCACTACGGGTGGTCTTATAACACAGCTAATATTATTAATAAAAAATCAACATAGACAGTCTATTGTGCATTCACATGTTAAAATAAAAGGCAGGTGGTCAAAGTTATGATATTACATTATTAGTATATTACCAACTTATTCATATAATGAAAAGCCGTTTTCTTTCCAATTAATCTATTCAATTGAGCGTCTTTATAACAATCGGAAATCTTGCAAACTTGTTATAATTTGTAACCCAACTAGCTAGCTTCACCCTCATTCTCCATACAACTCCATAACATGGAAAATGTTGTAGATGATGATGATGGAGAAATGAGACCTCCTGAGTTCATGATTTTGGTGAGAGATGAAGAAGACGAGCGTGTGACACGACGTGTGGCTCATGTTGTGGATTGCCAACTAGTTCATCATCGATGCCAACACTCGTTGACAAATCTTAATCAACATTCGCCTCCTACTCAAACACATGCTGCTGGGTGAGTTTTAGTTTTCATGTTGTTTTAGTCTTATAGTTGATTGATAAGTAGCTAAATAATATCCTATATATTTTATTTGATGTTACTAGTGTATGCTACTAGTTTCTTGGTTATAGTTTGGTCATGTGGTTAAAATATTGTATTATATATTATACCAGGTATAGCGATTGCTCAAGAATGTTACACTACGTTAAGTGTGGAATCCTTCTCTCCATGTATGGACCTTTGATTGGAGTGGTCCAAGTTAAGTTTCAAAACAACAGCCAGACTCCTTTCGAAACTCATAATATGTTGATGATCATGTCGGTGATCGCCTTTTCTACATCTACATTACTTGCTTTTAGACTTTTCGTTTATACAACAAAATTGCCCTCGATCTACTACACCATCGTATCAAGTATTGTATTCTTCTTGGCCGTTATTGCACCCCTCTCACTGGTGTTAGTGTTATTCGTTCCTCCAAGGCTCGTTTGGATTGGTTACACAATCATGTGTGTCCTCTTTGTAACCGTCGTTACATATAATTTCATGGGCTACACGTCGTTACTTGGCAATAGGGCCTCAGCAACTTGGAAAGTCATCAAATGGCTCAAAATGAGAAGATAAGCATAGTTATGTAAATAGTGGTGGCATGTTCATTTATTGTGAATAGGTACATATGGTCATGAAATGGTTTAAACTCAACAATAAGCATAGTTATGCAAATAGTGGTATGTGTATTTATTTTGAATACATGTCAAGTCTTGTACAAATGTGTATATGATATATTTGGATTGTATTATGTATATAATATAAGACCAGTTGGAAAACAATTAAGAATGATTAAGAAAAATCTTACACTTTTAGCCGGGTTATTTCTTTTGTATTTACTGAATTGTTTGTTTACTTAAGTTATATGATATATGATCTATAACAATAGTTTGTTTGTTTTCTTAATAATTATACCTTATTATATATATATATGGAACCCATTAAGTGGAAGTTAACTTTGAAATCAATATCATCCGTTCGATTATGCTGAGATTAAATCTGGGCCGTGTAAACTCATAAAAATAACCGCTCCTATGGCGGTTCAGAGCAGTTATTTGCAGTTATGCAGCTGGTGGTTTTGCTCCAATTTTTTTGCCTCATGATCTCCATTTATCTGGCGGTTATCTCCTTCTTTTAGGGCCATTATCTCCACTCCTACAAATCTGGGTCAGTTGAGAGATGTATTTCTATATAATGCACCTGCATTTAACAATTTCAATCATTATATATTATATTGTTCCCGTTAACTCTAACTGCTATTTAGATAAATTTTGACCGTTTAAAGTCCCCATCTTTTGATCTGAGCCGTTCAAAGTCATTAAATATCTTCTAGAAGCAGCAGCAGTTGGTTGTGTCAGTTCTACACCCTCTCTCCTACAATCCAGCAGTTGGCGACGGTTTTGCTAGATCAACGCTCCCATATCCGGCGAACTGCACACGTCCTCCGCTTTATCCTCCCAACCACCCTAGCCCATCCATTATATAAACCCTCCACCACCACCATCACCAATTTAAAATTCATCCCACTTCACCCACTGCCACTGTTTCACCCTAAATCGTTGGTTTATGTACCAAAGAAGCAACAAGTACGGTTGAAGAAAGCTTTCAATCTTCCATTGATCCCACAACTAGATTTTAGTTTCAATCCTTATGAATTACCTTGTGGTTGTGTTCAGATAATGAAATTGTGTTATGGTTTCTTTTCCCCCTCTTAATAGTTAATACACTTATAGTTTATCATGCCTGTTAAATGTTAATCATGTCTATCTCCATTGTCTCATATACCTTGGATACAGTAATGTTTAGGTTGTAGCCAATAAGTTATAATGAACTAACATTCTTTTCTTACTTAGTGGCGGGGACACTTAAAGGATATGATCAGTTGCTAAACCTTGTCACGAATTGCAGGTTCTTATGAGAGCATGATAGTAGGCACTGTTGGGCGGCTCATAGCCAATTGTGAAGCAATGATAGTGGCCCAAACTATGAAGCAAAGATAGTTGACCCAAACACGGGGACGGGTTACCTCCTATGAACCATGGTGAACTATGAGTTAGAGGCCCATTCGTTGTGAAAGGTAAGCCTTATGTTTTCATCAAGTCAAACCACAACCTTTCATTGTAAAGTATGTGTAGATTAATTTAAAATGATCACCGGTTTTCTTCTGCCAACATGATGTATATTAAAACTAACAATTTCGACAATGTTACCTATTGAATTAGTGACTTATGTTATGATTGATGTCTGATGGATCAATCGGATAAATTAAGAAAAACTTTGCTAAAAGTGAAACGTAATGGGTTGGGTCGAAAGTCACTAAAGAGTGTTTTCAACACATCAATCTTTTGAATCAGTTTATTTTAAAAAAAGCAAAAAATCTCGATAGTTAATTTAAAATTTTATTTTTCTGTAATGCTTATTTTAAAAAAAGCAAACGTATTGAGAGTGAAGTATGTGGAAACAATGTCCCCGAGAAGTCTGAAACCGAGAGTGTCGAGCAGGGTAAGAAAGAAGCTTTCAACGTGTTGGAGAAGAACCAAGGTGATGGTTGTGGTGTTACAAGCTCACAAGATGCTGCGTGTGAGGATATAAAAGAAACAACAGAAGAACATGCGGCCGTAGTGGCTGATTTCAAGGAGCAGGATCTGAATGAAACGCCTAGAGAGTTTGTCAAGGAAGAAACATATGACAAATGAGTTGATGCACAAGAGGTAAATAATGTTTAACCCAAGTAATTTCTAATTATTCCAAAAGGCTGCTATCTTGGTGTCATAAGAGTGTGGGAATGGGTCAATCCGGGTTGTATATATTTGATAACGGATAAAATATATAACGGGTGGATTTGTTTAATATCAGGAAAAACATAAAACAAAAATTGCCAAGAAAGGTAACCAGAGATTAAAATGACCAACTTTACTAATACATTCAATCAAGGGACCCTAAGGTGTAGATATACTCAAATATACTTATATAATTGTGTATATATATAGGATGCAGTTTTGAAAGTTGAAGGCATCTCAAAGCAAAAATAATTCAGTCATCATCTCACATATATTAACTGTGAGATTTTGCTTTTTACTGTGCATCAACAATGGCAACTTAAGCTAATATTCAGGAATCTGTATTCTTAAAGGTTAATGATCAGACCTTTTATCTTCTTTCTTTCTGTGTTGTTTAGTTATATATATGGTTTAGCTTTTTATGCAGTATGATGAACTATTATTTGTGTATTATTTTTTACCTGATGTTACTGGAGTCTAGATCTTAGCAAAGTAACATGGAGATCTTGTATATATACTGATCCTGCATGAGTATGAACCGATCATCCGATTGTATAGAATGATCATAGAAATCTTTAAAAATCATAAATATTTGAGTTAGTTTGAACTGTTTTAGTGGTAAGATCGCCATGTGTGTTATTCATAAATACGACCAGTTGGTGATCATAACCCTACAAGCCTAGACAACTCTTTTTTTTATGGCTAAAAGGGTCGAAAACAGGGATCACAAGAAGCAGATCAATCCGAAAAGATATTACTCATAGGGGGAAGTGTTGGTAACCTGCCAAAAACGGTTAGGGTCGAAACTGGTGAATTTTCATGGTGATCGACAGGGGTCCGAACAATTTTTGTTAAGTTTTTTAAAGTTGGTATGATTATAAATTTTTATCTTCAGTAACAAACTAATTTTTTATATAAAAAGATATACACGGTTTTAAGTACTATAAAATACACTTACATCACTCTAAACATGTTTGACCTGTTACCGTTAAGTTATTATTTTTACCTGTTAAATCAGTAAGAGACATAACCTAACCTGAATCGACCCATTCATAATTAAATGGGTCAAAATTACCACCTCGAGTTGTCACGGATACGTGATTTACCTTATATACATGCAATTCAATTAATTATCACAAAAAATATGTAACATGGTTTTTATTTTTTATCTTTTTTTTTGTAAATAGGTTCCAGGTGAGCCAACTTATAATTTTGATCCGGGCAACAAATTCATTGACAACATAACATCTTTCTTTTTAAGTTCAGTTATAGCAAATCTAATAATATTCTCAGCATAGTTTATAGTTTATTCTGATATGTAAATTACCTGCAGAAAGGTGAAAGGGAAGAGAATGCATTGACAAGTGAAAGTTTCGAAGAAAAAGTAACCGAACTTCCTGGAAACCAAGTGAAGCAACTTGAAACTAGCAGCCTAGTGGCAACAACTGTATATACATTATACACCACTAGAAACCGGTACCGGTAAACCAACCGACGAGAGTGGAATTTTTTTCCAAGCACTCTCAGTTACCATGGTCATTGCTGATGAACACAGCAACACACCAGAAAGTTACAAGGCTGCAAAACCAACAGAACTCGAAGAAGAAACCATAAAGATTGGAGAAAAGGCTATTGAGAGTGAAGTATGTGGAAACAATGTCCCCGAGAAGTCTGAAACCGACAGCGTCGAGCAGGGTAAGAAAGAAGCTTTCAACTTGGCGGAGAAGAACCAAGGTGATGGTTATGGTGTTACAAGCTCACAAGATGCTGCGTGTGAGGATATAAAAGAAACAACAGAACATGCGGCCGTAGTGGCTGATTTCAAGGAGCAGGATCTGAATGAAACGCCTGGAGAGTTTGTCAAGGAAGAAACAAATGACAAATCAGTTGATGCACAAGAGGTAAATAATGTTTAACTCAAGTAATTTCTAATTATTCCAAAAGGCTGCTATGTTGGTGTTATAAGAGTGCGGGAATGGGTCAATCCGGGTTGTATATATTTGATAACGGATAAAATATATAACGGGTGGATTTGTTTAATATAAAGAAAAACATAAAACAAAAATTGCCAAGAAAGGTAACCAGAGATTAAAATGACCAACGTTGACCCGTTACTCAACCCAACCCAACAGACCGTCCCTTTTGCCATTTTTACCTATCAGTATGACATTTTTACCTTCGACAATAATAAATTACATCAAAAATGATAAATGCTTAGAGAAAATGGCATTGTGAAGAAGACACCATTTATAAAAATTGTGGCTAATATTTGGATGAAGAACGATGAATCCAAGCTGCTACAAATTTTGTTACTACAAGCTTTGAGCTTATTCATATACATTATTTTAGATTTTCTTTCACTCTACCCATAAACTCAAAATATAAATAATTTCATATAGGCAAGTGAACTGAGTGAAATTGGATCAAGGGACACAGAAGAACAAAAGTACGAGGAAAGCGTCAAGAAAATTGAGCAAGATGTAGAGATTGAAGAAACCAAGCCGGATGTAGAAATTGAAAAAAAAGGAGCAAAATGGGTTATTACAAGCAATCACCCCCAATGCTTGCGCCTCAACACAAACAATACCTCAAGTGGAGACGACAGAACATGAAGAAAAGGAGCAAGTTGTCAACGTATTAAAAAAAGATCAAGATGAGGATGACGTTACACGCGCACAGGAGGTGACGGTTGAAGGAGGCTTACAAGAAAAGACCCACCACAATGACAATAATGAACGTGAAGTTGTTGAAGCTAAAGAAAGTGTTAAAGTGTAGAGGAAGATGTTGCTGATGTTTGTGTCTCAACACTTGTCAAGGAAAGTATAAATATTTAGTTCCACGGATTAGGATAAATACAAAGGATCCTAATTGTAAGAAGTGTAAGAAGGATTTATAGAGTGACAAGTGTCCAATAACCTAAAAAACCCACTAAAAAAAAAAAAAAAAAAAAAAAAACCTTAAACATCCACCACCACCAAAAACCCCCACACCCCCCCCCCCCCAAATTTTTTTTTTTTTTTTTTTTTTTTTTGCCGAGGGGGTGGGGGTTTAGGTTTTTGGGTGGTGGTGGTGGTGGTGGTGGGGGAAAGGTGAAAGGGAAGAGAATGCATTGACAAGTGAAAGTTTCGAAGAAAAAGTAACCGAACTTCCTGGAAACCAAGTGAAGCAACTTGAAACTAGCAGCCTAGTGGCAACAACTGTATATACATTAGTCTGTTTGTTATTAATAAAATATACGATTGATAAATCGATCAAATATGAAAAGGGGTCATTCATAACAGTGGTGCATTGGAAACCTTAGTTGGTGCTAAAACAATTTAATTCAGTGCTTCAACTCATCAGATTGTGACAATCATTTTATATATTAGATACGGATCTATATTTCGAACCAATTTACTTCATTCACGAGTTGTAGTATCAACTGATTCGGAACTAAGTTATATGGTATTTCAACAAGAAGGCCAATCCTTTGGAAGTTGGTACCCACATAAGTATAAAAGGTATCTAAAAAACATGGTGCCAAAATATATTTTTTAAAGTTGAAAGTGTAGTAAAAAGAAATATGGGTGGGTGGACTAGCCTAGAAAGTGGAAATAGTGTAATTGAAAAGTGTGGCTGCAGATGTAAGTATTGGAATTGAAAAGTGCAGTTGCAGATATAAGATATAAGTATTTTGTTTTCAATTCATGTCAAGTTATTAACTCATATTTATGATACTATATTGGTGTTTAATCAGATCCTATTTGTCTACACTTAATAAAACTTAGCTTTTTTTACGTTGTTGAACGTAACCCGTCCACCGGACGGGTATTAAACTAGTTAATATTGGTTGGTAATTATTAATGGACTGCAGTACCCATATTAACCAATAAAGGTTTCCCCTTAGGTGTATTTAAGGAGATAACTAGAGAGGGTTAAAGGTTAGACACTCACAATAACATCACATAATCTCGACCTCCTCTCTCTCTATAATCTCGAGTTCTTCGTCCCTTGAACTCGTAATCACCATCAATCATATACACCGTAAACGGGAACCATATCAAGTTGACTATCATATCTACATCGATGGTTGCATCAGTTTCTGGATTATATGTTGGCCTGAATGTTGTAACATATTATGTTTACATGTTTTCCATTATGTACTCATAGAACTGATCAACATGTGGTATCAGAGCATATGTTGCTCAAATCAGTTCTGTTAGTTTTCTCTAAATTTGGAATTAAAAGTGGAAAACTAAAGTTTTGATGAAAAACGTTTTTAAAATATGATGTTCACGTTTTTCAGCAAGAAATCCGGAAAAGAATGAATTTTAATCGGGTTATGTCTAATTAAAATCCGAATTATTGTTAAAATCGAAATCTACACACAAAAATACGTTTAAGGTTTCGATTCCAGATGAAAAAATCGTAAAATTCTTTGGAGGTGTTCATCATAAAATTCAAAGAATTGTTAAAGTTATGGATGAATTGATGAAAAGATTGTGTTTTTTTACAAGCTTTTATTATTTTTTATCCATAAGTTTTTCGAAATAATGATATTGTCTATCAGTAACAAGATTTCGAAATCAAGGAGAATCATTATCAAACACAAATTTTGGAAACTAGATAATCTATTATAAATAATCCATAATTATCACAAGTTCAATAAGAGATAATTAGTACTTTCGAAATTGATTCACAATATTATTTTCTAGAAAACTCATCAAACTCGAAATTTCATAAGAATTCGAGAACTCAAGAAAACTCGAGATCACATAAGAAAACTCGAGATCTCATAAGAAACTCGAGAACTCATCATAATCTAGAGAACTCAAAAAGGTAGAGAACTTAAAAACTAGAGAACTCAAAAAGCTAGAGAAGTCGAGAAAACCAGAGAACTTATCCTTTCTAAAGAACTCAATTTTTTCGAGAACTCGTTACTTCATGAACTGTTTTCGTAAAAATTATTGCTCGAATTTTTATCATGAACTATTACTGTGAATTACTAATGGTTTTGTACACACCTAAATAAAATAAAATAAAATAGTTCTGACAAGTTGGTCTAGTGGTTAGTCACTTGGTTTCTCTCCTTAAGGTCTCAAGTTCAACTCCCACTAGCATCACCTTGAAGGACATTGGTGGTGGCAATGAAGTTTCGCTAGTTTGAACAACTTGTTAGATTCTTTTATTATGTATGAAGATACCTTCAAATCATGAAAAAGGGTATTTATGTTCAAAGTTGAAACAATTTAAAACAACAACATAACAACAAGAATATCCAGCAAGAGACTGCTGTCTAGGAAAACATGAGGAAAAATAAATAAACAATTATCATCATCATTTTGAATTTTTAAACGCATAAAGGAAACAAAAGTTACACCAGACCAAAACCCGATCTCATTCATCAACAACGTACGTTCTATGGTGCTGCAGGAGGTGGAGTGCCCTCGGCTCCCATTTCGGCTCTAAGATCATTAATGCTTTGCTCCAACTCGCTAATCCTTTCTCCCATTTTATCGAGTGCATTGCTGTTAAGGTAACTTGACAAAAATGTGTAATAATAATAATAATTGAGATTTATGGAACCCAAGAGAGAAAATCATAATGATACTTATTAAAAATTGAGTCAGGCGGGTCAAAAACCAAAATCAATAAAACTAGAAGCTGACGACCACACCAAGGTTGGAATGTGGCCATAAAACTAGTTGGTCTCGGCTCAGTTTCACAGATTAGTTGGTCTGACCCGATTGTTGCATCCGAGTTATGACGTGCTTATTGAAAATAAGCCGACTATCAAAATACATATCAGTCCAGTTTTCACTTTTCACTTTTCGCAATATTTTGACTACACAATTTTAATAAACAGGTATGCAAAAAGGATATTCTTTGAAACAATGGAGTCTGACATTGTTTGGAATCTGTTTTGCTACAAAGATAAACTAGATTAGTACGGATTTGAAGCGTAACTGTCATGTAAATTAAAGCACACTAGCATTTTCAAGCTTACCATTTGCTGGAGAAGAGTTTGAACCTGCCAACAATAGTGTTATATGCCATAAGTTAGGTTACTCATTAGAAATGTCTGATATGCAATGTAAGTGTAACTGTGGAGTTCTCCTCTCATTCCCATCCAATACGCGTTGGATGTACTTAAGGTCGGGAATTCCCTATGACCCTATATCTCTCGTGTGGATGGAACGATATGAGATTTGCTTAAGGCGTTACATGTTAAGCATGACTCTAACTTTGCAAAATTGAAACACTATAGTCCGAGGAACTTACGAACTGTGTCATGTCGGCGGTATTTTGTTTGCCATCTCCTGAATCTTTCCCATCCTGTGAACAAAAGTAGTCCAATCCTTTCTATTGTAAGCAAATTGTTTCAAATCCAAATGTGCAAAACAAATATATACAATTCAAGAATATCCACAAATATCAAACTTCTAAAAATTCCTCACATTGTAAGACCAACGGCAGAGTAAATTATAAACTTCAACGAAACCAAAAACGAGTGCCAATAGAACATTATCGCGCCTTCAATTTCGAAACCTAATTAATCATCATAAATTAAAGGAAAATAAATTTGTTCTTACGTTACAAGCCTACAACAAAGCGCACTTCAGATCCAAAAACAACCAAATATCCTTTATTCCACTGCAGATCAGGGGCGGACCCACCCTTTGGCCAAGGTGGGCGGCCGCACCCCTTGAAAAAAAATTAGTGTATATTTTAGGCAAAAAAACCCGACCGCACCCCTTGAAAATATGGCTGAACGCCTCATCCGCACCCCCAACAAATAATTCTGGGTCCGCCACTGCTGCAGATCTGTAACATCTTATCTCAATCTCAACGACGATTTATGCATATTGACTCTATTATCACACAATCCTACTGACAATCACAAAATTAATTACCGTTACGACATTCTACTAGTAATCTTGACATTGAAATGTATAAAAACTCATATGATTGCGTTTTCTTGTGAGTCGAACGAAATTTTGGATTTATTTAATATTGGCGATGATCACGTTAATGCGATATACGATAGATATTCAGAGAAATGGTCATGAAAGAAGCATCATTCGGAAAGAATGGTTGAGTGCATACCATATTTTTGTGGTGAATTTGAATCAATTGAGGGCTATGTGGCTCATTCCTCCCAGAAAACAAACGATGTGATTGACATAATATTGTTACACACCAATTGTGCCATAGGTGATGAAAAAAGAAGGAAACAATCTACTTTGAACTTGCTATTTTTGGTAGTTAATTCGGTTATAGTGCCAACAGTTTTGCTTGTAATATAATATAAGAATCTTGTGGTTATGCTTAATTACATAAATTATACCTAAGTTTCGATGATTATCAATTTTCCCCTTGTTTTATATTTAGTTATAATTTAGATTTTATAATTAGCAAATACAATACATTCCTTTTTAACTAATCGAGTAAAACAATAGTTGTTAGAGTTCGTTTTGGTCTTGTTATCTATTGAACTTGAGATTATGATTATATTTGTCAAGTTACTTTTACATAATACTTACAACATAATATATAGAGGTACAAGGGAAATGCAATAAATTACAAAGTAATTAAATGGAGAGTATGAATGCAATTAATATGCAATGCAATGGAATGGAATGGAGAGTATGAATGCAATTAATTACAGAGAATAATGTGTGGTGTTAATACGCCCCCGCAAGATGGAGGATCCATTGGAGACTCCAATCTTGGACCGAAAATTCAGGAAAGGTGCTCGTGAAAGTGGTTTGGTAAGAACATCTCCGATCCAAATGTGGCGAGAATATCGCAAATGTGGCGATGTTGGGAAAGAAAGAGACCATGAGGCGTAGGAATGACTTCGATTCCTAGAAAGTGATGAAGGGGACCTCTTTAGCACCATCCATTTTAAATGTGGTGAGAATATCGCAAATGTGGCGATGTTGGGAAAGAAAGAGACCATGAGGCGTAGGAATGACTTCGATTCCTAGAAAGTGATGAGGGGGGCCTAAGTCTTTGATAGAGAATTTTTTTTGCTTAGGGCTTGAACAAAAGAATCCATGAAAGGATTGTGATTCCCTGTGAGTATGATGTTGTCTATGTAGACAAGAAGGTAGCAAGTGATACCATTTGAGTTGTAAACAAAGAGGGATGTATCAGAAAGACATTTTTTGAAACCAAATCCAATGAGGAAGGTGGTTAGTTCAATGTACCAAGCACGCGGTGCTTGTTTAAGGCCATAGAGAGATTTTTTGAGTTTGCAAATGTGATTTGGGAACTCGGAGTTTGGTCGGATCCAATGATGTGGTGGTCTAGTTCGAGACCAATAAGGGTGGCGGTGACTTGGGTGCGCCATGAGGGAAAGTTTTGTGGTGTTAGTTTGATGGGGAAATGAGTTGCAGCGGTGATATGGACAATTGGTTTGGCTATTGGTGAATTGAAAGAAAAGAAAAGGGAAGCGGACAGAAGGTGTCTGTCGAGTTTTGTGATTGAATCTGTGCAGCGGTGATATGGACAGTAGGATTTTTTTTTCTTGAGTTTGGATTGAATGGGTTTTTGAGTTTTTGCTATTGGTGAATTGAAAGAAAAGAAAAGGGAAGCGGACAGAAGGTGTCTGTCGAGTTTTGTGATTGAATCTGTGCAGCGGTGATATGGACAGTAGGATTTTTTTTTCTTGAGTTTGGATTGAATGGGTTTTTGAGTTTTTGGTTTTGAGATTGACGAACAGAGTTTTCAAGGATCATAACTCTGCTCTGATATGCCGTTGGTCTCCGCCATGTGGGTTATGGTGGATCGATTGGCTCAGAGGAGCAGAGAGGCTCTGATACCATATTGAACTTGAGATTATGATTATATTTGTCAAGTTACTTTTACATAATACTTACAACATAATATATAGAGGTACAAGGGAAATGCAATAAATTACAAAGTAATTAAATGGAGAGTATGAATGCAATTAATATGCAATGGAATGGAGAGTATGAATGCAATTAATTACAGAGAATAATGTGTGGTGTTAATTATCTAGCACACTTAGGGCTGCAGATGAATCGAACCTTCAACGGACATTTTGTGAACCGTTTGATAGAAAGTTCGTTTACATTCGTTTACTTAATAAGTGAACAAACTGAGCATAAAAAGTTCATTCGATTAATTAAATGAACAAACATGAACATATCGTTCAATTGTGTTCGTGAACAGTGTCTTCCTAAACATTCGTTCGTTTACGTTTTTTGCTTATGTTATTCATTAAAGTTATTTGTACATTTATTTATTTTGTAATTTTTATAACCTTTAACTTTTATTTATTTTATTATCCTAACAATTAAAATAAGAAACCATATTCTCACATTGTTTATGTGCCATAATTCCCTTTCCTTCCTCATTATTCACATCGATGAGACGGCATATACTATTGACCTCTGTTCCATGTTTAGGGATTCAAGTTCCAGCACTACTCCCTTCATTGATTTTTTCTGTGTTCGTTTATGTTCGTGAACACGTTCATTTTCGTAATGTACGAACACGAAGAGAAAGTCTCGTTCGATAGGTGTTCATAAACCGTTCATAAACACATTTGTTTGCTTAACAAACCGAACATGAACACGGCTTTGTTCTTATTCGTGTTTGTTCAGTTCCTTTACAACCCTAAGCACACTAATTTGAATATTAGAAAGCCACATATGTTGGGTTGGTTGAGAGGGGCCGAGTTGATACATCTAAGTTGTTCAAAAATTGTTTGGTATGGACGTTTAGGTCTATTTTTTATTTTTTAATATCATTATACATATATTAAAAAGGAAACGTAATGAACAGTAGTTAAAGCTATAATAAAATATTAATTTTTAATTTTGCTACTATTATATAAATATGCATATCAATCCACCTCAACGCATTAATCATTTGTATGTAATTATTCAAAGCTACAAATTTACGACGGTATGTTACCGTCGTTCACAAAAACAACCGCCGTCTCCCCTCTGCCACGCCACCTCTCAAACCACCGAAAAAGGATCAATTTCCCCAATTTCATTCGAACCCAGATGCAGCATTGTTTGCGTTGAATTAACTTAATGTTCCTTCATTTCAAGTCACTTATCTTCGAAATGTTTTCAGAACCGGACCGGACAACGAACCGGTCACTTTAGTGGTTCAATGGTCGAACCGGTCAGACCGGTCGAACCGGATTCAAGAACCGGACTACATCATATATAATTCAAAAATATAGAAAATATACCAAAATTAATTTGTAAATATCACACATAAAAAACTATATAAAACTTTGAAATTATATTATCAAATAAATAAATACTGAATATACATACATCTATATATATAATACGTAACATACTAATTTACTTTGGGTCTTTTTATATTTTTAAGTGTACAAGTGTGTAGAATCTAAAAGATATTTAATTTTTAAAAGAAAAGAAATAAATAAAATAGAATAAAAATCAAATCAAAAGAAAAGAAAAGGCTGCAAGTGGCATGGGAAATTGGAGGGATGCAGTTGGCATGGGGAAACCAAAATTAATAACCTTCAAAAGTAATCAGTGAGAAAATAAAAAACAAATGAAAAACACTCGTCCTTTTCTCATCTTCTTCTATAGTTTTTCTCCGGCGACCCTTTTTCTCATCTTCTTCAATATGCTCCGTTTGAAGGTTAGGTTTTGAAGTCATTTATTCCATTATTTAATTAAAAATACCTAACCGGCCCGACCCTACGCGAAGACCCGCCGGCCCGACCGCCCGGCCCGACCACCGGGTTAATGGTGAAACGGTCTGTTGTACTGAACCCGCCCGGTAAAGGCTCCGGATCCCGGCCGGACCGGTCCGGTTTTAAAAACATTGCTTCGAACTCTCCAAACTAACTCAACCCCTAACAAGAACAAAATCACTCCACGCTTTACTAATCAAGACCTGTCTATACCATGACCCATTTTACGCAACAAAAACCATCAAATTATACGCAACCAATGACGATCTTTACTCTGCACGCAACTTGTTCGACGAAATGCCTAACCGAACCGTTTATCTCTGGAACTCCATAATAAGAGCCTACACGCAAACCCATCGTTTTCGCGATGCATTTACGCTATTCAAAGACATGCTCACCTCAGAAACACAGCCTGATAGTTTCACATTCGCTTGCATTTTACGCGCTTGTGCTGAAAACCATGATGTGAAAGGTGTTAAGTTTGTGCATGGACAAGTGGTTGTTTTTGGTCTGGGACTGGATTCTGTTTCTGGTAGTGCGCTTGTGTCGGGTTACTCGAAACTGGGTCTTGTTGATGATGCTAGAATGGTGTTTGATGGGTTAGATAGACATGATTTGGTTTTGTATAACGCGATGATCGCGGGTTATGGAAGTTGTGGAGATTGGGACACAGGGTTGCGTTTGTTTGTTGTGATGAGGAGAATGGGAAACCGGCCTGATGGGTATACGGTGGTGGGGTTGTTATCAGGTTTTACGCGGTCTAACTTGCTGGAAATCGGTCAGGGAATTCATGGTTACTGTTTAAGAAACGGGTTTGATTCTAATGCGCATATAAATAGTGTGCTCGTAAGTACGTATTCAAGGTGTGGATGTATGAATTCGGCCTACAAAGTATTTAATAGTTTGTCACATCCCGATTTAGTAACATGGTCTGCTTTAATATCTGGTTTCTCGCAATCCGGAGAGTATAATAAAGCCTTGATATTTTTCAAGAAAATGAATTATGAAGGTAGAAAATCTGATACGGTATTAGTTGCTACGTTACTTGCTGCTACCGCACAAATGGCGGTTCTAGCACCGGGGATTGAGGTACACGGTTACACGATCCGCCATAACCTAGATTCGGATACCATGGTGTCTTCTGCTTTGATAGACATGTATTCGAAGTGCGGTTTCTTGGAAATGGGACTCAAGGTGTTGGATCATATGCCGAAGAGAAACATGGTTTCTTACAATTCAGTAATAGCAAGTCTTGGTTTGTACGGTCTTGCATCCGAGGCGTATAACGTGTTTCGCGAGGCTCTTGAACAAGGTTTAAAACCTGATGAGTCTACTTTTTGTGCTCTGTTATCCGCTTGCTCCCATGGTGGTCTTGTTAACGAAGGCCGTGATATTTTCAAACGAATGGATGTTGAATTTGGCGTCGAAGCGAAAACTGAGCATTATGTTCACTTTGCGAAACTGCTTGGGATGGTGGGAGAGTTGGAAGAGGCTTATGATCTTATTTGTTCTTTGGGAGATGACGTGGATTCGGGGATATGGGGTGCGCTTCTTTCTTGTTGTGATGTACATAATGATTCAAAGCTTGCGGAAATTGTAGCAAGTCGAGTGTTTGATAAAGAACGAGACGGAAGCAAGTATAAGATTATGGTTTCTAATTTCCATGCTGGAAATGGGAGGTGGGATTTTGTGGAAAACTTGAGGGATGATTTAGATGATGTGGGAAAGAAGAAAACTTGTGGGATTAGCTGGATTGAGATTTAACTTTTGTAGGCCCTTCTTGATCGAGTTCTTTTGAACATCTCATGGGATGAAATGGTTGTGCATTTCGGTTTATTTTTCTGGTCCACTGGAAATTAGTTGATAAAAATAGTGAACTCAGCAACTATATACCTACACTACATATTTGACTCAGCAATCTAGAGATTATGTGAAAGTGATAAGCAAGCGTTTTTCTGTCTCAAGCATGGTTGCAAAAGTCGCTAAGCGCTCCCTAGTTAGTCGACCGGGGAGTTGAGAGTACTCGACCTCGGCGGAGAGTACTTGGCAATATTAAATTATAAAGAAATTAGTTTTCAGAAATTAAAATATGTCAAATAACATAAATTTACTAATATTTATAACAAAATACGTCAAAATGATATTTATTCATTGATATCATCATCATCATCATACTCAGTAGATCCCACCAATAGCAAAGCAAAGGTAGGGTCTGATAAGAGTAAGATGTAGACAACCTTACCTCTACCCCGTAGGAATAGAGAGGCTGCTTCCAGTGAGACCCCCGACTCGATAGTAGTTTTGCATCAAGCCTTGGACATAAGGCGTATAACACTCAGCAATCGGGACAAAGACCGATTAGTGCATGTACCATTTTGTCTTTCAGCTATCAACGCCACTACATGATGCATGATTATGTTTTGTTTATTTGAAAGTCAAACTCGGCCCAAGTTGACCTACTAGATCTAATTCTGGCCAATGTTGACCGCGTTTGATCGATTCCGAGTAGTAATTAGGCAGAGTTGAAGAAAGTCGTCTCGGCAGCCTACCTTGAAGAGATTACTCGGGGATTACTCGGCCTTGGAGACCTTGTTTTACAACTATGGTCTCAAGTGAAAGCATGCAATATATAATACGGGTCAGAACAGGAAATCTTTATCTCGATTGGATTCTCGGTTGAACCATTCATCCAAGAAAGAATTATACTTCTGTATCTATGATTCTCCCATCCTTCTTATGATGGTAAATTGGTAAGCTATTCTGTCTTAAAAGGGCCCACAAAATGTTCTGATTTACTCTGTTAGTTTTTAAAAATTGATAGAATGCTTTACAAGTATTATACATATGCATTCATATAAAAGGCTAAACAAAATATATAAGAGAAACTATACAAAGAAAAACAAGTAATTTATAAAAAATCACACAACATTTATAAAAAAAAACCTACAACTTCATTAAAAATTTAAAACTTACATAATCCTAAAAATTACGTAATTTCTAAAAATTACAAAATAACAAACCTAGAGCGTTAAATAAATTTCAAAAAGGTCGATCTTGTCGAACGCCTTTTTTTCCTTGCCTCGAAACTCTATGTTCGCCACCGCCACCCGGTCCTCGTGGCTTAACTCGCCGCTCAGAACGGCTTCGTAGTAAGCCTTGAAACGCTCGAGCTTGGGCCGTAGCTCGCGCCATTTATGTTGGCACGCGTTGAGGTTGTGGCGGTCGTTACCGACGTTATGTCGGTAGGCTGCGAATGCTTCCAGCCAATATTTTGTTTGGCCCGATGGCCGTCCCTTCATAGTGTAACACCTCGAAAATTCACGTCCTATAATGTGTGGACACGTGTCATAAGTTTGAACGTGTGAAAGAATGTTATAGAAGGACTAAAGTTGACAAACATGTAAAGTATGTGAATTTACGGGTTCAAAATGTCAACAGTGAATAAATATACCTTACAATAACCTTGCATGATGTTTATACCATCAAACGAATAAATCATGGATCATACGGAGCTAAAAATGAAAGAAAGTGAGAGATTACAAACTACAGGGGTTAAATGTGTCAACATGTTTAAGTTATACCTCTGAATGACCTTTTAGCAAACCCGAAGCTTTGTAACGATTAAATATGCTCACTAGAATGCACGATAAAAATTTCATAAAGTTTCGTTATCGTATGAGAAAGTTATGATCAAATTCGTGTAAGAGGGGTTAAAAGCGTCAACGTGAAAGTTTATGACTTTTCGGGTAATAACAAAGTGACCAAGGACTCAATAAAGCGGGTATAAGCCTTGAAGCCCTTGTAAGTAAATGTGAAGGGGTCAAATTGCAAGAAATAATGTTGGTTGACCCTTCGAAAGGCCAAGAGACAAATATGCAACAACTTGAAAATGTAAAATCTGATTACAAGGCTCAGGCGGGCCGCGTAAGACATCTTAAGATCTTACGCGGGCCGCGTCAGACGCCCAGTTGCAGAAACTTTGGACAGCAGCCTGAATTCACGCTATAACCGACTTTAATCAGATATTTTCACTACATGGGCGACCCCTAAACAGTCCTAGGCACTTAGGGACATCTGTTGATGATCCATGGCCATGGCTAGCATGATTTGTCAATGATCTAAGGTGATTAAAGCACTATAAAAGGGCCTTGTGTTGCAACTTTGTAACCACACCTTCCATCTGCATTTCTGATCATTTATGGAGCTCCAAAGCAGACTCAAGTGATCACTAATCGTGCATAGGACTTCAGTAAGTATGCTTAACCTTTCTTAGTTGAGTTTTTACTTAGTTTTAGCTTAAAAGTCAAACCGTCGTAATTAACTGTTGACTTAGCGATTAATCACTAATGGTCCAGTGATTAGTCGAATTGAAAGTAGTTATAAGTGGGTAATTATGTGGGCAATAAACCCTTAAAAGGGCACCCTCTGATTCCCACTCTAACTAGGTCAAATGTCGGGTCAAACTTGTTATTAAAAAGTCAACAGAATGCTTAATTTCCAATTTATGCATAATTAGCAATGTAGAACCCATACAACCTGTTTGATCATTAATATAACTTGGTAATTAATGTAAGAACATGTCTAAACATGTTCAACCCGACAATTTTCAGTAGAGACCCGGTTCGGAACCGAAAGTCGCATAATTTGACTTTTGCTTTGACTTTCAGTTCTGACCCGTTTAAGCATGTTTTAGAAATGCCTTAGAGCTTTAATTGGACTAGGTTACATGCTAGTATAACCCTCTGTGATTATACACCATGGTTCATTAGTTATCCAATTAATATGCATGATTCCGTTAATTGCCTATATGTTGACCATTATGCCCTTTTCACCATAAAACGTGATTTTTAAAAATGTAAAAGAGTAGAAACCTTAGTTACTGAATTATAAACTTGCACCCAAAATTTGACAGCAGTTTGAGGTGTAGATTGAGAGTTATGCCCATTAGCGTAATTAGAAAGCTTCTTTAGCGATTAAACGGCATAATTAGCATATAGCCTATTTAAACCAACTTTTTGATATCAAACTTGCTACCCACTGATATAATATATTATTTTGGGATTTTTGAAGATTTTTAATTAATTTTAGGCTGAGCATAACTTAGAGTCATAAGCTTAATTCGGTAATTGTCGGTTTTGCCCTTTGGGGCTATAAAATGAGTTTTACATATCTTTTTGACCCCAAACCTTTTTCTACTGATTTCATATGATAAATAAATTATTTAAAACCTTCTGGGATAATAAAAATATCAGCTTTCTATATAGAACCCGGAAACGGCTTCTAATCGCCTTTTAAGCGTTTTTAACGCATAGTATGTACTAAAACTATTTTAAACATAGCAGGGTTGATACCTACTGATATTTTAGGTAAATTATAATATTTTAATAGTAAGCAAAAGTTTTTTAACTCAGACTTCAGTTTTGAGCTTTTCAGCTTATGTGAAATTACCAAAATGCCTCTACGGTGCATAGTTTGGTTATAATTGATAAATTTCACATATATGCAATACCCTACTGATATAACTTAGTAAATTAAGTATTTTTACTATTGATATCAGACCTGTAACCCAGGTTAATACTTAAACTCTTTTATAACCTTATAAATGACCAAAATACCCCTACGGGGCATAGTTTGTGTTTAAATTCGTTTTGGGCATAATAAAAGATATCTTACTGATGTCACAACATATATGAGGCATATTAACTTAGGAAACCTGTATATGTGTCACACCCTGGCTTTGCGGAAGCGTGGTTAATTTGGTGTGACTTCTTAATACCATAGCTTAACCATAACAAAGCTATATGAAATAAAAACCATGCAAGATCATCCATTCGATTAAGTTTTAAAAACCAAATACCATAACATTGTCTTGACGGAAACACCTCCTAACGACATAAACATTGTTTAACAACATAACATAAGCATAGTTTAAGGGCTGTGACTTGTCCAGGAAAGAGCCACATTCCCTAAACCCGGATGACCTCGTAACTAGTGCAGCGGGAAAACGTGCCATACCGCGCCAGATCTGTTAATTTCCTGAAATACATGTAAGTTGAAAAATCAACAATAATGTTGAGCGAGTTCATGTGTAAGTGAGTAAGTAAAACCTTTGTAAAGATGTCTGTTCGTATGAAAATTCCTGGTATGTAGCAAATAAGGAAAAAGAGATCACCAATGGTTTGCAAGGCCATTGATAGGTGTGAAGTGCAAGTAGGAAGACTCAAACCTAGCGGATTTTGTGTCGGGCACCGAGTCACCTCTATGGGCCGCCCCGGCCTCATGGGTGTGGGCTCGCTACACCCAAATAGATCCCATCTATCACTCTTGTCCCTCGGTCCTACGATGAGGATTAATGGCCTCCAGTTCCCGCCTACCCACTCACACCATATCATGTATAAAAAGTACTCGTAATCATAGTAACATGTATTTCACCCCCGCAGTTTAAAAAAAACTGAAAACAATTAAGAGAAAAGGGGGACATGAACTCACAGTGGTGCGTCTCTACCAAGTATGCCTCCAAATCGATCAGCTGTATGACGACCTACACGTGCTAACTCTATTAGACGGATGGCCGTGCCTTAGCTTTATGGTTTATGTTTTTGGGAAATAGTTAGGCAACTATTTCGTGTTTACATTTTGTATACTTGGTAGTTATTCTCCTTCCCAAGGATGGGGGATTTAATACATGTGTTTTCGTACATTCAGATTTCACTATTAAGTCTCACTTAATATATTTTATTTCCAACTCCAAAATATAAATATTCTTCTCAAAAATATTATATTTTCATACATGTGATTTCCCCAAAATAATACTTATGTCGTTCACAAAATAATCATAAACACTTATACAAGTGATGTTGTGAAAAATATATACTAAATATATTTATGTATCACGTTTTATTTTGTGAAAATCTCACCTCCGATGTTTTGCAAATGTAGTCGTGGCGAAACTTATATTTTGAAAACAAGTCAAAATGTATTTCTAACACTTATAGTGAAAATATTTCTAAGTGTTAGGTTTTTGGAAAAATTTCGCCAGAGTTTCCTCTGTAACTGGAGGTGGCCACGCTTTCTAGCGTATCATTTTCTTTTGTAAATCAAATCAACAATTTCCTTCCATTCAATCAAAACAATAATCAACGCATCAACTAGTCAATATTTGTGTACATCGTAAAGATTGCATGAACTTGTAGTTTTTCCAAAAATATGAAGTAAATCCCATTACTTTTAGTGGACCTTTGTATAAAATAATCCGATTTTGTAAAAACCTCGTTTTTATGGAAGTTCCGTCTTTACAACTTCTCGTCATCTTTTTCATTAAATAGTTATTTTGTCGAAACTTTGTGTTACACAAGTGTTTACACACTTGTGTGTTCTAAAAACCATTCTTGTTAGTGTAAGATCCGTCTTTTAAGGTATGATTTCTTTAACGCTTGGTCCTTTGAAAATACCACTTGCAGATACGTAGATCTGCTAGTTTTAAACACTATTGTACAAACTAAAACACTTTTACACAAGTTCATGATTCGTGTGTGGTAGAGTTTCACCCTTTAACCCTTGTTCTATTCAAAACAACCTTATGTTAAGATCCATGACCTTACCAAACCGGGTTAAACGATGATCCGAGCTACCACATCATAGATCGGGCCTAAATAATCATACATTTCGAATACTACATCATTTACACAACATATAAGCTTTTAACCACTATTTTTAGTGTTTTTAGTAAACTTTAAAACATCATCTTGCATGTTAACGAGTTTTAACCGATACAAATCCTTTTAACCACTTTAGAATAGATTGAGAAGGTGTTCTAAGTAACATACCACTAGCTCGAGGCTAGGGAAGAATCTTGACGAAAATGGCGTGGATAAAAGCAAGATAAAGAGGTCCTTCAAACTCCGAGTGCACCAAGCCTCCTAATACGTGATCCTTGAAGCTTGTATGATGTTGGAATGTGAAGATCAAAATCGAAAATTGGGTGTATGATCAAGGGGGTGTTCGGCCGTGACTTATATAGAGAGAAATAGAGAGTTTTGAGTTGAGTGAAATGTGTAGAATGATATGTGTGCAAGAGTTTGATCTTATAGGCAAAACTTGTGATTATGGACCAAAGGTTATTATGTCTATTAGATATTAGACATAAGTGAATATAATAATCAAGAGTGGTACTTGTTCTAGTTACATGGGGACCGAAATCGGCCATGGGGAGGGGGGTCCTAGTCCGAAACCAACTAGTAGTTAGGTTAAATAGTTAGGTTAAGTATAGTTAATTAAGTGCTTAACCCGGTTAGTGGTGTGTCACGCGTTACAATGGGTGTTAGGGTGTTCAGGGACCCTAACTGGCTCAGAAAAAGATAAATAATGAAAATAACAATATTTTCATGTTCCGGGTATAGTCCGGTTGTTCGGTTGGATAGTAATCCGTTAAAGTGCTTAACAAAGCTTTAAGTGTCGTTAATACCCTTTTTAGTGACACAACTTATTTCTGACACTTTGGAAAGTGTCTAGTAATATTTTTCTCATGTTTTGGCACTTTATTAGTTAGCTAAAAGCTGAATTGTTATGTAAAGTGCTGAGTTTTGTACTTAGAGTACGTTTTAGGCAGGGGCGGACCTATGTGGTTACTCGGGGGAGCGCCCGCTACCGCTAGGCGGGGAAAATTTTGACATTTTTAGTGTAAATTTTGGAAAAATTTGACGTTTTTTCGATTTCGTTACCGCTTTTCTTATAAAACGTTACTGCTTGGCGTGGATCCTAGATCCGCCACTGGTTTTAGGCACATCCAGTAATTGTGACTTATTCCTAGAGACGCAGTTCTACAACCCTTATATCCCTACACTCACCACTAGTGTAGCAAAATATTTCAGGCTCTTACAGGCCTTAGAGGCAGTGTTTGCCTGATGCTGGCTTTATCAGCATGTTCAATAGGTTATCCGTTTATAGTGCTACTGTGCTTTTTGTGCATCATGTTTGTCACTAAGGTTCAGCATACAAATAATGTAGTGACGATAAGTAAAGTATGATGCAGGTATATGCATGTATCAGAAATCAAGTAGCAGTTCATCAGTAATTTCTCGCAAGCACAGTAATTAAGAAATAATTAATTATTAATTAAGTCGTACGGATACCTGGTTTAGTGAGGGTTGTCACAATATGACTCTCATGGTCACCCGTTACGCCTCTCGCGCGTTCGGTTCGGTTTATGTAACTAGTTTGCATAAATTAGCCGAAACGGGCCAAACCTTATCGTTTTTATCTCAAAATCCAGAATGTGTATAATATACCCATATTAAGCAAGTCTTAAAACTTGTCGGGTCTAAATCACATTCTATTCCGGTCTCCGCTTAATCGTGCGTATGAACCGTATCTTTAAAACTAACCGGTCTAAGTTTAGGCTTAATTAAAGACCCATTAGGATTCTAATAGGTTATTATAAACCTTCGTTCCAGAATAGGAGGACCAGTAAAAGCTACTTGCATTTGCTGTTTGTGAATTATACTTGCAAAGGTAAATACTTTTAACTTATTTTCCCTTATACGGGCTTGGGGTACGGTATATAAAATACCGCTTGTTCGGGCATTCGACCTTAATCGATTGGTGGTTAAGTATTATCGAGATGACCCGTTTAAATATGTTTTGTTTGCTTAAAGCCTTTGGGGGGTTAATGACCATGTCCCGGATATCCTTGGCATCATTTTACGAAATGGCCACGACCTAAGCGCGGAGTGTAGGCGTACACTCGTCAGTGCATAAATAAATAATGTGGTGTGTCTATTGATCTTTAACCCGGCACGATCCGGGCTACTGAACGCATAAGGAACATGTAATCCTTTTACAAGTTTATATGTTTAAATAATTATCCCAAGTTATAAAAATATTTATGCCACGTGCATCCAAATCAATTTTTAATCATTTTTAAAAACGAGTCAGTTGATTGTATTTACCAGTGTAAACTGGCGTATTTTCCCAAAAAGGTTAAGTGCAGGTACTACGCGAACTAGGCTGGCTACTCCTAGCATCATTAAAGAGTCTCGCAAGCTTAAGATGCTTAAAGTCTGTTGAACTACTGTTTCCTTTTTATTTTTGATCCGTCTGTGGATTTAATTTCAACTGTTGTGATACTCGATATTACAATATTATATTCGGCTGAAATATATCTTTCATTTGCTTCCGCTGTGTATTTAAATATTGTGTTGTTTGACTATTATGTTGCCAACCACGTCACGATACTCCCCACCGGGCCCACCGGTGATACGTGGAATTCGGGGTGTGACACATAGCGTCAACGACGCTTGTGACGAGAGCCAATTCTTCTTCATGGGTCCAAGATGCCATAGCGGGTTCGTGGGATGGGGGGACCAGTGGGTTAGCCGGTGGGGTTGGGTTCATGGGATGGGGGGGACCAGTGGGTTAGCGGGTTCGAGAGAAGTGGGTAGCCGGTGGGGTTGGGTTCGTGGGATGGGGGGACCAGTGGGTTGGGGGTTACAATATATAGAGGTTGTTGGGAGACCCGGGTGGCGGTTTGGTTTTCCCCAAACCGTTTGAATTTAAAATTCAAAATTTGAAAAGTCCGCTATGACGTGGCGGGGTGAGCGAATGGGAGGCAGCCAGCTAGCATGGTCATACCGCCCCACGTCCGGCTTGAAAGCCAAGCCCCAAGGGCCACGCCCCAACCCAAGCCCACCCGGGGTGGTGGCTTGGGCGTTTTCCCCCAACCCAAGCCCCATACCCCATGGCCTTAACTTCCATTGAATTGATGACATGCCCGTCCTTAATCTTAGGGGCTGTTTGTTTACCTCTTAATAAGGCTCTTAATGGTTCAGACCTCTTACTGGTTCAACACTTAATGGTTCAGACTGTTTGTTTCATGAGCATATGTCTGAATGGTTCTGACATTTGCCTCTGAATGATTAAGATTTATACAGAGTCTGAATGGTTAAGACCTCTAATCTGAATTGGTCAGACATTTGCCTCTGAACGGTTAAGCATTATATAGGCTCTTAATGGTTCAGACCTCTTACTGGTTCAGCACTTAATGGTTCAGATCTCTTACTGGTTCAGCACTTAACCATTCAGATGTTGCCAAACAGCCCCTTAGTCGGTTAAAATCCTCTTAAATGGGGGTGTGCCCTTACCAACTTCGTAGTTGATTTGAACAACCAACTCCATTCTTTGGTTGGTGATGTGTTGTAAAACACATATGTTTTTCCTTACTGTTTTTATTGTTATAGTTATGTAAATAGTTGTTTTTAGCTTGTATTTAGTTAGTTAGTTAGGTTTTACAGGTACCCATGTGTAGAAGAAGTGGAATTGAGGCTAAATTGAGGAAGAAACACACACGTGGGAAAAAACATTGAAAAGAAAATATAAAATCTGGAATTTTCATTCTTCGCACCACGCGAAGAACCCATGAAAATGCCTTGCGACACGCCAAGAAGTGGATCAATAAGAAATTAAGGGCCCGATTGTTTTGTCTCTAGCGACAAGCGAAGAACTCTGATCAGGCCTTTGCTACGTGCGAAGGATGTCAGATTTCAGAAAAAAAAACCCTAGTTGATTATATTATTATCACTTTTGCCCAATCTTTTCGACATAACTGACTTACAAGCGTGAAAACTGAGAGCTCTGGGCGTTTTTGGAGTGGAGAAGCCGGATTTGATCAAGAATTGAAGCAAGGGGTCGCGAATCAGTTCGGTTACCTTAATTTGGTTTATGTTTTTTTTAACTTCTTTGTTTTTCCATATTTCTAGACCTCATGTTTCTTATTCATAAGACTTGTTATCTGATGTTAAACATGATTTTTGGCTACACTTTTGTAGCTACCTAGGTTTTGGATGAATAACTGTTGAATTTTAGTTATTATTGATGGATTAACGTTAATGCAAAGAACCATTTTACAATTGATCTGATGTATATGCATATTTAGTTTTGATTTATGATTAATCTTTGTTCTATATGCTTCTTGTTAAATGTCTTTCGGTTCTAGTTAGATATTTAGGTCGTTTACTGTTTGTTTGTGATTATTTTATGGTTTTTCTAGACGTAGTAATCCATATGAACATTGATTGGTGATTTGTTAGAGCTAAGTATTCTATTTATCTAGATAGCTAAAAGGTGATAAACACTCGGGTAGTCTTTTTTTTATTAGGTGCTTAGGTGTAAAGCCTCTTAGAGGCGGTTTCCCTAGATTTCCTAGTATCCTTGCTAGTTCGTGTCTTATCAATTGTTATTAAGTTACTCCTTGCATCATAGGGTTTATTGGGATAGTGAGACTAAGAGATAATCTGTCGTTTGGATCGAATTAAAAAGAATGAAACGCTCGATTGTGAGCCTATTGTTTCCTTTCTCAAATTTGAAGTTGGAGTTTCATCTTGAACAGGAGATGCATAGTAGAACCATAATATCAACCGCATTTCCTTATTTTCTTAGCTTCTTTCTGTTGATATTGTTTAGTTACATCATACTTGACACGATTCAAGATTAACAAATAAAAGATAAAAAGGGTAAAAAAAACGTAAGATTTGAATTAAATTAAAAAAAAGTAAACTGCCAAAATGGTCCCTAAGGTTTGGTCACTTTTAACACTTTAGTCTAAAACTCAAACATTTTGAATTTGCGCCTCTGTGTTTTCAATTTTGTTGTCATTTTCATTCAAACTCAAAATCTTGTCAGGTTTTTCAGTTAACATCTAGTTTTTTTGTCTTTTATCTCCCTTTAATGAATGGCAAAATGGTCTTTAGACGTTTCATTAAAAGAGAGAAAAAAAACAAAAAAAAAAACTGGATGTTAACTGAAAAATCTGACCAGATTTTACCTTTGGATGAAAATAACTACAAATTAAAACCACGGGAACCCAGATTCAAAAGGTTGCGGTTTACTCTAAAAACAGAATAATTGCTTAATCACATGACACAACAACACATCGTCATTCTCTCGCGTACTTTCTTCCGTTTCAAAAACCAGATTTCTCTCTCTCTCTCTACTCTCTATCTAGATTCTCTACCGGAATATACCCTTTCCGGCAACCTTCCGGTCACAATCATCTTTCAACTCTAGGTATCCAGCGACGTTTCAGTTAGCGATCTCGTACGATTAAACACAACCGACATGAGTACCGGAGACCTTCTCAGCATCGAGCCACAGGAGCTTCAGTTTGCTTGTAAGAATTCCGATTAAACTACTGCTTATATTACTTTACTTCATGTTTTCTGTTCTGATTTTGGATCTGTTACCTTTACCCGACAAAAACAACCGCCGCCTCCCCTCTGCCACGCCACCTCTCAAACCACCGAAAAAGGATCAATTTCCCCAATTTAATTCGAACCCAGATGCAGCATTGTTTGCGTTGAATTAACTTAATGTTCGTTCATTTCAAGTCACTTATCTTCGAACTCTCCAAACTAACTCAACCCCTAACAAGAACAAAATCACTCCACGCTTTACTAATCAAGACCTGTCTATACCATGACCCATTTTACGCAACAAAAACCATCAAATTATATGCAACCAATGACGATCTTTACTCTGCACGCAACCTGTTCGACGAAATGCCTAACCGAACCGTTTATCTCTGGAACTCCATAATGAGAGCCTATGCGCAAACCCATCGTTTTCGCGATGCATTTACGCTGTTCAAAGACATGCTCACCTCAGAAACACAGCCTGATAGTTTCACATTCGCTTGCATTTTACGCGCTTGTGCTGAAAACCATGATGTGAAAGGTGTTAAGTTTGTGCATGGACAAGTGGTTGTTTTTGGTCTGGGACTGGATTCTGTTTCTGGTAGTGCGCTTGTGTCGGGTTACTCGAAACTGGGTCTTGTTGATGATGCTAGAATGGTGTTTGATGGGTTAGATAGACATGATTTGGTTTTGTATAACGCGATGATCGCGGGTTATGGAAGTTGTGGAGATTGGGACACAGGGTTGCGTTTGTTTGTTGTGATGAGGAGAATGGGAAACCGGCCTGATGGGTATACGGTGGTGGGGTTGTTATCAGGTTTTACGCGGTCTAACTTGCTGGAAATCGGTCAGGGAATTCATGGTTACTGTTTAAGAAACGGGTTTGATTCTAATGCGCATATAAATAGTGTGCTCGTAAGTATGTATTCAAGGTGTGGATGTATGAATTCGGCCTACAAAGTATTTAATAGTTTGTCACATCCCGATTTAGTAACATGGTCTGCTTTAATATCTGGTTTTTCGCAATCCGGAGAGTATAATAAAGCCTTGATATTTTTCAAGAAAATGAATTATGAAGGTAGAAAATCTGATACAGTATTAGTTGCTACGTTACTTGCTGCTACCGCACAAATGGCGGTTCTAGCACCGGGGATTGAGATACACGGTTACGCGATCCGCCATAACCTAGATTCGGATACCATGGTGTCTTCCGCTTTGATAGACATGTATTCGAAGTGCGGTTTCTTGGAAATGGGACTCAAGGTGTTCGATCATATGCCGAAGAGAAACATGGTTTCTTACAATTCAGTAATAGCAAGTCTTGGTTTGTACGGTCTTGCATCCGAGGCGTATAACGTGTTTCGCGAGGCTGTTGAACAAGGTTTAAAACCTGATGAGTCTACTTTTTGTGCTCTGTTATCCGCTTGCTCCCATGGTGGTCTTGTTAACGAAGGCCGTGATATTTTCAAACGAATGGATGTTGAATTTGGCGTCGAAGCGAAAACTGAGCATTATGTTCACTTTGTGAAACTGCTTGGGATGGTGGGAGAGTTGGAAGAGGCTTATGATCTTATTTGTTCTTTGGGAGATGACGTGGATTCGGGGATATGGGGTGCGCTTCTTTCTTGTTGTGATGTACATAATGATTCGAAGCTTGCGGAAATTGTAGCAAGTCGAGTGTTTGATAAAGAACGAGACGGAAGCAAGTATAAGATTATGGTTTCTAATTTCCATGCTGGAAATGGGAGGTGGGATGTTGTGGAAAACTTGAGGGATGATTTAGATGATGTGGGAAAGAAGAAAACTTGTGGGATTAGCTGGATTGAGATTTAACTTTTGTAGGCCCTTCTTGATCGAGTTCTTTTGAACATCTCATGGGATGAAATGGTTGTGCATTTCGGTTTATTTTTCTGGTCCACTGGAAATTAGTTGATAAAAATAGTGAACTCAGCAACATACCTACACTACATATTTGACTCAGCAATCTAGAGATTATGTGAAAGTAATAAGCAAGCGTTTTTCTTAACGTTGGTCTCAAGCATGGTTGCAAAAGTCGCTAGGCGCTCCCTAGTTAGTCGACCGGGGAGTTGAGAGTACTCGACCTCGGCGGAGAGTACTCGGCAATATTAAATTATAAAGAAATTAGTTTTCAGAAATTAAAATATGTCAAATAACATAAATTTACTAATATTTATAACAAAATACGTCAAAATGATATTTATTCATTGATATCATCATCATCATCATCATACTCAGTAGATCCCACCAATAGCAAAGCAAAGGTAGGGTTTGATGAGAGTAAGATGTAGACAACCTTACCTCTACCCCGTAGGAATAGAGAGGCTGCTTCCAGTGAGACCCCCGACTCGATAGTAGTTTTGCATCAAGCCTTGGACATAAGGCATATAACACTCAGCAATCGGGACAAAGACCGATTAGTGCATGTACCATTTTGTCTTTCAGCTATCAACGCCACCACATGATGCATGATTATGTTTTATTTATTTGAAAGTCAAACTCGGCCCGAGTTGACCTACTAGATCTAATTCTGGCCAATGTTGACCGCGTTTGATCGATTCCGAGTAGTAATTAGGGCAGAGTTGAAGAAAGTCGTCTCGGCAACCTACCTTGAAGAGATTACTCGGGGAGTACTCGGCCTTGGAGACCTTGTTTTACAACTATGGTCTCAAGTGAAAGCATGCAATATATAATACGGGTCAGAACAGGAAATCTTTTTCTCGATTGGATTCTCGGTTGAACCATTCATCCAAGAAAGAATTATACTTCTGTATCTATGATTCTCCCATCCTTCTTATGATGGTAAATTGGTAAGCTATTCTGTCTTAAAAGGGCCCACAAAATGTTCTGATTTACTCTGTTAGTCTAGTTAGTTTTTAAAAATTGATAGAATGGTTTACAAGTATTATACATATGCATTCATATAAAAGGCTAAACAAAATATATAAGACCACCCGTAGTGGGGCGGTATTTTTAAAAAAATTTTGAAAAAAAACGTCTAAAAACGCCCCCACCCATTACCCCGGGCGTTTTCCGGCGTTATATTTGAAAAAAATATGCATACCGGCGTTTTTAAGAAAACGCTGAAGTAGTTTGTATGTGGCCAATGGGAGTGGTCCAGGTAAGTTTGACTATCATAACATACTCTGACATAGTTTAGTTTCATTTTTTTTTAATCCTTTTCTCTATAAAAAATAATAATTATTTATTGATTGGAGGGGCGTTATTGGAATAATGCCCCACTACACCACTTTTGCAATAATGCCCCATGCTAACTGGGATGGCACGTGTCGAATAATGCCCTATGGTGGGGGCATTATTTTGTTCCACTAGTACACATGGTCTAAGAGAAACTAAACAAAGAAAAACAAGTAATTTTACATCACTTAAACTATCTTCAACGTGGCGGCTCATTCCGACGTGGCATAATGAGTTTGAACTTTGATGAAAGAGACGACTCCTCGCATGTAGCTAAGGGTACGCACGTAGATGAGAGGTTGTGATTGTTATAGGGAGATATTGACCATAGCTTTGGCGTCCGTTGCAGAACAGGGGAGCGGATGAGCAAGATGAGTTGGTAGTGGGCCGGTGGAGCACGTGGTCTCACCCGTTGGAGGAAGGTTAGGCCGTGGGGTATGGTGGGGCTTGGGTTGGGGCATTAGTTGACACGTGGAATGGGAGCCCCCCACCGCCTGGTTACGTGTCCGCGGGGTATGGCATGGCGTGGGTTGGGCTTGGGTTGGGTGCACCGCGTGGCAGAATATTAAAAAAAAAATTACAAAAAATTTATAAAAAATCACACAACATTTATAAAAAAAAACCTACAACTTCATTAAAATTTTAAAAATTACATAATCCTAAAAATTACATAATTTCTAAAAATTACAAAATAACAAACCTAGAGCGTTAAATAAATTTCAAAAAGGTCGATCTTGTCGAACGCCTTTTTTTCCTTGCCTCGAAACTCTATGTTCGCCACCGCCACCCGGTCCTCGTGGCTTAACTCGCCGCTCGGAACGGCTTCGTAGTAAGCCTTGAAACGCTCGAGCTTGGGCCGTAGCTCGCGCCATTTATGTTGGCACGCGTTGAGGTTGTGGCGGTCGTTACCGACGTTATGTCGGCAGGCTGCGAATGCTTCCGGCCAATATTTTGTTTGGCCCGGTGGCCGTCCCTTCATAGCGTCCACGACGCTTGTGACGAGAGCCAATTCTTCTTCATGGGTCCAAGATGCCATAGCGGGTTCGTGGGATGGGGGGACCAGTGGGTTAGCGGGTTCGAGAGAAGTGGGTAGCCGGTGGGGTTGGGTTCGTGGGATGGGGGGACCAGTGGGTTGGGGGTTACAATATATAGAGGTTATTGGGAGACCCGGGTGGCGGTTTGGTTTTCCCCAAACCGTTTGAATTTAAAATTCAAAATTTGAAAAGTCCGCTATGACGTGGCGGGGTGAGCGAATGGGAGGCAGCCAGCTAGCATGGCCATACCGCCCCACGCCCGGCTTGAAAGCCAAGCCCCAAGGGCCACGCCCCAACCCAAGCCCCATACCCCATAGCCTTAACTTCCAGTGAATTGATGACATGCCCGTCCTTAATCTTAGTCGGTTAAAATCCTCTGAAATGGGGGTGTGCCCTTACCAACTTCGTAGTTGATTTGAACAACCAATTCCATTCTTTGGTTGGTGATGTGTTGTAAAACACATATGTTTTTCCTTACTGTTTTTATTGTTATAGTTATGTAAATAGTTGTTTTTAGCTTGTATTTAGTTAGTTATGTTTTACAGGTACCCATGTGTAGAAGAAGTGGAATTGAGGCTAAATTGAGGAAGAAACACACACGTGGGAAAAAAACATTGAAAATAAAATATAAAATCTGGAATTTTCATTCTTCGCACCAAGCGAAGAACCCATGAAAATGCCTTGCGACACGCCAAGAAGTGGATCAATAAGAAATTAAGGGCCCGATTGTTGTCTTTAGCGACAAGCGAAGAACTCTGATTAGGCCTTTGCTACGTGCGAAGGATGTCAGATTTCAGAAAAAAAAAACCCTAGTTGATTATATTATTATCACTTTTGCCCAATCTTTTCGACATAACTGACTTACAAGCGTGAAAACTGAGAGCTCTGGGCGTTTTCGGAGTGGAGAAGCCGGATTTGATCAAGAATTGAAGCAAGGGGTCGCGAATCAGTTCGGTTACCTTAATTTGGTTTATGTTTTTTTGAACTTCTTTGTTTTTCCATATTTCTAGACCTCATGTTTCTTATTCATAAGACTTGTTATCTGATGTTAAACATGATATTTGGCTACACTTTTGTAGCTACCTAGGTTTTGGATGAATAACTGTTGAATTTTAGTTATTATTGATGGATTAACGTTAATGCAAAGAACCATTTTACAATTGATCTGATGTATATGCATATTTAGTTTTGATTTATGATTAATCTTTGTTCTATATGCTTCTTGTTAAATGTCTTTCGGTTCTAGTTAGATATTTAGGTCGCTTACTGTTTGTTTGTGATTATTTTATGGTTTTTCTAGACGTAGTAATCCATATGAACATTGATTGGTGATTTGTTAGAGCTAAGTATTCTACTTATCTAGATAGCTAAGAGGTGATAAACACTCGGGTAGTCTTTTTTTTAATTAGGTGTTTAGGTGTAAAGCCTCTTAGAGGCGGTTTCCCTAGATTTCCTAGTATCCTTGCTAGTTCGTGTCTTATCAATTGTTATTAAGTTACTCCTTGCATCATAGGGTTTATTGGGATAGTTTGACTAAGAGATAATCTGTCGTTTGGATCGAATTAAAAAGAATGAAACGCTCGATTGTGAGACTATTGTTTCCTTTCTCAAATTTGAAGTTGGAGTTTCATCTTGAACAGGAGATGCATAGCAGAACCATAATATCAACCGCACTTCCTTATTTTCTTAGCTTCTTTCTGTTGATATTGTTTAGTTACATCATACTTGACACGATTCAAGATTAACAAATAAAAGATAAAAAGGGTAAAAAAAACGTAAGATTTGAATTAAATTAAAAAAAAGTAAACCGTCAAAATGGTCCCTAAGGTTTGGTCACTTTTAACACTTTAGTCCAAACTCAAACATTTTGAATTTGCGCCTCTGTGTTTTCAATTTTGTTGTCATTTTCATTCAAAATCAAAATCTTGTCAGGTTTTTCAGTTAACATCTAGTTTTTTTTGTCTTTTCTCTCACTTTAATGAATGGCAAAATGGTCTTTAGACGTTTCATTAAAAGGGAGGAAAAAAACAAAAAAAAACTGGATGTTAACTGAAAAATCTGATCAGATTTTACCTTTGGATGAAAATAACTACAAATTAAAACCACCGAAACCCAGATTCAAAAGGTTGCGGTTTACTCTAAAAAACAGAATAATTGCTTAATCACATGACACAGCAACGCATCGTCATTCTCTCGCGTACTTTCTTCCGTTTCAAAAACCAGATCTCTCTCTCTCTCTCTCTACTCTCTATCTAGATTCTCTACCGGAATATACCTTTTCCGGCAACCTTCCGGTCACAATCATCTTTCAACTCTAGGTATCCAGCGACGTTTCAGTTAGCGATCTCGTACGATTAAACACAACCGACATGAGTACCGGAGACCTTCTCAGCATCGAGCCACAAGAGCTTCAGTTTGCTTGTAAGAATTCCGATTAAACTACTGCTTATATTACTTTACTTCATGTTTTCTGTTCTGATTTTGGATCTGTTACCTTTACGCATATCAATTTGTGATGATTTTTGTTCGATTGTGTGTTGTATAGTTGAATTGAAGAAGCAGATCTCATGTTCCATGCAGTTACAGAATAAAACGGATGATCATGTGGCTTTTAAGGTATTGTTATTCAATTTCGAACTCGAATTTATCTGTTTCTATGCTTTGTAGTGCCACTAGTATAAGGAATTATAGACTTATAGTCATGTGATGTTGTTGGTTGATTATTAATCATAATGTTAAGAAAAGTTAAAGCAGAATTAAGTCTTAGTTATAAAGTAGTAATGAACTAAGCGAATTTGAGGTGTGAGTTTTTTAAATTTTTTGTGGAATTTCAGGTGAAAACTACGAATCCAAAGAAGTATTGTGTTAGGCCTAACTCTGGGATTGTGTTTCCTCGCTCTACTTGCGATATTATAGGTTTGGTTCTTATGCTTTTACTTTTTGTGTGTTTGTTCCCTGTTGCTTGTGCTTCTGAGCTATGAAGTTAATGCGGTAAAGTATCGGATATCGGTCAAGGACCGATATTTGAGATATAGGTTATCTCGGTGAGATATCGATGGGATATCGGTAATTTTAATTTAATGCAGAATTTATATATATAGCAATTTAACACTAATAATTCAGTGATATATCGGTCAAATATCGGTGATGTATCGGTTATATCGGTCAAATATCACCGATAATATCGGTACCGATATTTGACACCGATAACCGATATATCACCGATATTAACAGCATAGCTTCTGAGTAGCTGGTTTTTCGGTTTGTGTTTGACGATTTTAATAATGCATGTAGATTGTGGGACATTAGTTTTATTAGATTTTACGTTTGGAAGCCTCGAGAATATTTGGAGATAAAAGGATGAGTTGTTCTTTTGAGCTTCTGAAATAATTTGTTGAGTTTTAGGAGTTTTATATGTGTACAGAGTGATATGCTTATGCAACTGGCCATTTGGTATGCTAAGAACTACATGGAATTTGTGGAATTTGATATTGAAGCTTTTACTCATGAACACAGTGCTCGATACCCATTATCTCCTAGAGGATTCCTCATAACTTATTTCCACATAAATTTATGCATATAAGATTTCCCCCTTCTGAGCTTTAGGGTTTGTATACTTGATATAATTCACCAATCAGTCACTTAAAGTTAGGTAATTAACAAGTTGTGGTTTGTTGCTCGAGCTAAAAAAGTTAGAAGTAAAATTGATTTGATGTGTTGGATGGAGGAGTGATAAGCAGAGAATGTAACATATAAAGTGTTAACAGATGTAGAACTCTTGGGTCCCAATTTGAATGCTACACTTTTCACACCTTAATGTCACGCATTCACAATACAACATTATTATGTACTCTCTTAAACTAAATAATGTAAAAGTTGACAAAGTACAGGACACAAGAAATAGGACAGAAGATCTTAAAGAACTTTTACTCACCTATACCTTGTCTGTCTTTTAACTTGTTGCATGACAGCATGCGTATTTATGTTATTTACTTTTTTTCGTTTTGTTTGATCATCTTGTATGAGCCATATGTTGCATAATTGCTGGCTAAAATTGATGCATTCATTGTTTAGTTACAATGCAAGCTCAAAAGGAGGCTCCTCCTGACATGCAATGCAAGGATAAGTTTTTGCTTCAAAGTGCAGTTGCACCTGCTGGAACTTCTGCAAAAGATATCACTCCCGAGCTGGTAGTTTATTAGCTCATTAGATTGTGTTTTAACTTTAAACTGTTAACTACCTTCTTTGATTAAAACTTATACTTTTGAATTGTAACAGTTTAACAAGGAGTCAGGTAATAAAGTGGAGGAATGCAAATTAAAAGTTAACTATGTCCCTCCAAAACGACCACCGTCACCAGTAAGAGAAGGGTCAGAAGAGGGTTCATCTCCAAGGGGTTCAATATCTGACAACGGAGCAGTAAATTTGATCGATTCTAATACTGTAAGTTTTTGGTTTATTGTATTATATGACGAGCATTTCTAACAATGTGGCATGCATTTTAATCTTTGTAGGCTCCAAGATCATTTGCTGAATCTCAAGATATATCGTCTGAGGTTATTTTCTGAATAAGACACTGTCGTTTTGCTTTCATCTTAAAATATCAATGCTTCTTTATAACTATATCATTTTGTATTCAGGCGATGACCCTTATTTCTAAGCTGACTGAAGAGAAAAATTCTGCCATTCAGCAAAGTAAAAGGCTCCATCAAGAACTGGTACATATCTTTATTTTTGTTTACTGGTGTTTTTTTAACCAGCTACTGCTAGGAAATCTTCATTTTCATTAGTCTAGGAGTGATACAAGTTGATTTTTGTTTGGTCCGTCAACTTACACATTCTCAAAAGGTTTTAGATCGTTGTGCGCTTCTACCTTCTGGTGGTTATAAAGCAAGTTGCTTTCTAAGTGTATTACAAAAGCATGGTCAATAGCCATCTAAGGTGAAGGTGGAAAAAGGGGCGGGTTGCGTAACAGGTCAAACCGGCATTTTGGAAGTGTCGATCCAAAACACTTTTCGTCTAACTTTTCCAGTGATAATAACTTTCTTAAACAAAATGACTTCCTTTAGGAGGTTTAATGCAATAAAACTATAAAAATACACTTTGGTGACTTTCTACCTGTTTGACCCACCATTTATTAAAAGCTTACATGTTTGACCCGTTAGGTAAAACGTAATCCGAATCGACCCATTCATAAGTGAACGGGTTGAAATTACAACTTTTAATAAAGAAATGAATTCAAATACTGTCTTATCATATCTCCCAATCTTATGTAACACAGGAACTTTTAAGGCGTCAAGGAAACAAAAGCAATGGTGGCATCCCGTTGATATATGTTCTTCTGATTGGTTTGGTTGGGCTGCTCTTGGGATATATGTTCAAATAGTGATCAACTCTCTTCGTCAGTTTTGTGTTTTAACCCTTCTTGTGTCGAATCTAGTTTCATGATAGAGCTCAAAATGGTGTGAAGATATGCTCAAATGGTGTTCTTCAGTTTGTGTTATTTAAGTAGCTTTTCTTTATATGTTTGATTGGGTTGGTGAATTGGTAGATGGTTTTCATGGTGCTTTTGGCCTTCTGGGTTTTTTTTTTTTTTTTTTTTTTTTTTTTTTCTTCTAATCTTCGATGTCTAGAACATTATTTGGTGTGCTCTTTTATATGTAGTATTGACCTGTAAAATATTACATCATAAGCATCAGTCTTATTGATCTATGGTTAAAATTTTATTGCTGGTAGTTTATATAAAGGGTTGTTTGACTAACTCGTGGTTTGCATCTCGCTCGATAAAAGCTCGTTTATAATTTGAGATGAGTTGATTTGGCTTGTATACTTATTTGAAACTAGTCTGATTTGAGATTTTTGTTAACTTGTTATTTGAGATCTGGATGAAGAAGCTAATTTCTCGCGTCACAACCTGACTTTTTTAAATATGAGTAGAGTGTGAACTCAGTTAAATATGAAGAGTGCTAACTCACCTTTCAACACCATCCCGCCATAGCCAAAGGGGGCGCTATAGCATTCCTCCGCCAATGTCCTGGTCGGTGTGAGAGAGGAGAGAGTAGGAACCAACAAATCAGATTTCTTCTCTTTTTTTTCCTTTTCTATATATAATTAATTAATGGGGGCTTAAAAGGGTTTTATTATATACCGTGTAATTTAACAATAAAGTATCATGCTTATGTGTTGCTTACGTGGCGTGATAAAGACCCACAGGGGCTTTATTTCATACCATATAGCCTTACAAGGCAAATAAACTAGTTTTGTTTTGAGGTGGAATTTAAGTTGATAATGACTTGGTTATAAAACTTTACAATCGAACCGAAGGTAGTCCAAAGCTTTGTATTGTGATTGAAAAAAAAAACTAAGTTATTATGTATAAAGTCAATAAATTCGATAATTCAAAAATCAATAAATTCGATAATTCATTAAAAGAATATGCTGGTCAATTACAACGTGTAAAACATGCTCTACCAATCAGTCGTTTTGCAACTTCTCAAGTGTAGCATACAAACAACGTCTATACATCTATTTTACTCTCCTTTTTTATTAAATATTATTCTCCTATTAGTATATACTATTTTTTTTTGTTGTACAATACACCAAGACCATCACCAATGCAACATTTACTATGACTTACGGTTTTTGTAAGAGCTAGGGAGGGAGGAGAGAGTTCATCCTGTCCAAAACGTGCAACCGACGTAAACCCCTGTAGTTTCTGATGTTAGGATGTTTCTGGAAACAATTTTTCTATCCTTACCGAAACTTGACTAAAATCTATAAGAGTTAAATGTCATTTTAGTCCCTGTGGTTTAGGCCATTTTGTCAGTTTAGTCCAAAGGTTTCATTTTTCACATGTAGGTCCAAAAAGATTTCGTCGTTGCCATTTTAGTCCACTGGGTTAACTTAATCTATTTTTTCTGTTCACGATAAGAACGATTCGGTCATTTTATATGTAATTCTGTTAACTAGAATGGCAATTCGACCATATACAATGATCGAATTGTCTTTCTCGTTAACGGAAAAAATGGATAAAGCTAACCCAGTTGACTAAAATGGCAAAGATGAAACATTTTTAGACCCACTAGCGAAAATGAAACCTTTGGACTAAATTGGCGAAATAGCCCAAACCACAGGGACTAAAATTACATTTAACTCAATCTATAAAATATAAATTGGCACGTGGCTCATAACCGCTACTGTCATCCCTGTTGATAAAATCGAAAACGAAGGTAGGTTCGCATATGGATTGATCTGTTAATGACTACTCCGTCTTCCTATTGCGTCAAAATCGATACATTACGCACCAAATTCCTACCACTTTCAGTTCCTTCTTCCATTTGCGATCGTCATTCTCCTCCTCAAACCCTAATTCCACGCCGGTCGTCAATCAAGCTCCGGCTGAAGCTTTCAACTCATAGTGATGGATTCGGAATTCATTACAACTCACCGAAGACACTCACCCGGACTCTGGTGGTGAGAGCCGATGCGAATCAGTATCACACTCATGACCACGATGCTGCTGTTGAGGTGATTGCTTACATTTGCATGTTAACAGAGTGTGTGTGTGTGTGTGTGTGTGTATATATATTATAAATATATACCTTAGGGCTCTGTAATATCTGTTGATTTAGGTTTAACATTTGAGTATTTGACAGTATGATTTTATTTTGATTTACAGTAACAGATGATTCAATTTTTTCTATATTTTATACTATCTATTTGTGATGTGTTAAGTTATTGAATGAAGGTAGTTATTGGTGGATTTTTATGTTTGCTATAACAAGTTAAGAATTTAGGGTTTAATGGATGTGAGTGTTAGGTATAGCGGAACGGATACACAAACGAATTAACACGCAGAAACAGAAAATATAAGCAAGAAGTTCACGACAATTTAACGTGGTTCGGATTCGATGTGAATCCTACGTCCACGGGCTGCAAGAAGATCTTTTTATTAAGCTCATTGCAAAGATTACAATACAATGACATAGGTATACACAAGGTTTAAAAGTACGCATTCGTGCCTCTCGAGGCGTAAGACCGAGGCGGAATTAAAAAATAAATATAAAATATATATATAATAAAAAATAAAATACTAAACAATTTCATCATCAGATTCATCAAAAACAAACATAAAAAGACAAGAAATACACAGAAAATAAAAAACACACATAAAAATCCCCTGAGGCGCACGTACGACAATAACCCCCTGAGGCGCGCCTCAGACTCGTTTTTTGGGCGTTTCGCCTTGAAGCGCACGCCTCAGCCGTTTTTTTAAACCATGGGTATATATAGAGATAGAGTTAGGGTTTCCAACTTAGGCCCCAAGCAAAAGGACTTCAAACCCAACAGTGACTTGGTTGCCAAACTGGTACATGATACGTGAAGTTTGGAGCACGAATAATAATATAAAAATAGACAGAAATGTCCCGTATTCAAACGTTATGTGTACTTAACAAAAAGGCAGAAATAACAATTAACAAGCTTACAGCATATTTACCATGTTTTGTTATTTTTTGTGTTGGATTTTAATATTAGTCACTGGCTACTCTCGTAATGCATATGTGTAGGTTTGCAAAGACAATGGTTCATCAAAAGAGGATGCAGATTTAGAGCAAAAGCGAAAGTCGGGCCAGTTGGCAAAAAGGGTTGTGTTTGGACTTGGAATTGGAATAACCGCCGGTGGAGTGGTACTAATTGGTGGATGGGTATTCTCTGTGGCTCTAGCTGCTGTTGTTTTTGCTGGTTCGAGAGAATATTTTGAACTGGTTTGAAGTCGTGGAATTGCTTCTGGAATGACTCCTCCTCCGCGTTATGTGTCCTGAGTTTGCTCTGTCATCTGTGCTCTTATGCCTTTATTCACTCTGTAAGATCCGTCAAATACTTTCAAACTCCGCTCATGTGATAGCCATTAATTAGTTTTCCTGTGTCTTACCTTAACTAATAAACTTTAGCTAATAGAATAAAGATACATATTACTATTCCAAATGCTCAACCCTGCTCCTTCTATCAGTATGTTTCTACATGAATGATTGGCTAATTACCGGATTATAGATAAAACTATCAAATGCTTTGTATCGAAGGGATTTTCACACCTTCAACCTCAGTAATGCAATTAAAGATGCACCAAGAAAATCTTGAATTTTGACTACTATGTTTAGTTTTATATTGAGCATGATTATTATGACGTAGTTCCTTTGTGTCAAAATCTAGTTTTGACTACCGTTATGTAGCGCTCACACCTTTAGCAAAATTAGTTTATTATTTCCTTTTGTTGATCATTCTATTTGCTGTGGTTACAGATACAAGGGTCAAATCGATGTTTCTGTGGCTTCAGCTGCTTTTGTTGTTGTCATGGCATTACTTCTACAAAGAGGAAATCCGCGTTTTTCTCAGCTCAGCAGTACAATATTTGGCCTGTTTTATTGTGGATATCTTCCTTCTTTTTGGGTTAAGCTTAGATGTCGTTTGCTAGCACCTGCTTTAAATACCGGTAAGTCTTCAGGTCCGTTACAATGTTGGAAATTTCCATAACTTCAGTTAGCAGTTTATTCGCTTCATCTTCTTTAAAGATGCCACAATTACAGTATTATGTGTAGTTTTGTTACCTATTCTATATACAGACATTGCTAAATCATAGGCGTTTACTGTTTACAAAACATGAAGGGACTTAACGAAATATTAAAAGTCAATAAAAATGGTTTAGGTGGCTAACGAAATTCTAATTACATATTGTATCTTCAAGAGGAGTGGGAGCTGCATGGCCAACACTGTTAGGTGGACAAGCTCATTGGACGGTCGGTCTTATAGCTACATTGATATCTATCAGCAGCATAATTGCAGCAGATACCTTTGCTTTTGCTGGTGGAAAGGTATGTATTTTTGCATACACACATGTTTAACTTTCCTTCTGGCCTCATGGTTTGACATCTTTGTTTTCTTTACCATCATTTTACTTCCAATACAGGCTTTTGGTGGGACACCACTTACTAGTATTAGTCCCAAGAAAACATGGGAGGGAGCTATTGCAGGTTTAACAGGATGCATAGTCACCTCTATATTGTTGTCAAAGGTCTTTTCTTGGCCTACATCTATGCTCAGGTAGTCTGGTAGCCGTGGCCCGTGGAAAATGGGCGGGTCAGGTGGGTTGGGTAATGGGTCAAAACAAGTGTTTTTGTATTGTCAAAACAGATCCCACCTAGGTTGACATGAAACACCTCATGTCCAAATTTATTTCTTTGATAAAATTATTAGTGTCGTGTGATTTAAAAAATATATATAGAGAGTAAAATGCCATTTTTGTCCCTAAGGTTTGGCCAATTTTGCGACTTTCGTCCAAAGGTTTGTTTTTCCGCATCTGGATCCATAAGGTTTGAAATCTTGCCATTTTCATCCGGCTCGTTAACTCCATCCATTTTTCTCCGTTAAGTCAGGGGTATTTTCGTCTTGTTCGTATTTCTTGAATACTCGTACATTATGCTAAATGCTTGTACATAAAGTGAAAAAGACCGAATTGCCTTTTAAGTTAACAAAAAAGACGAATACCTCTGATTTAACAAAGAAAAATGGATGGAGTTAACGAGCCAGATAGAAATGGCAAGATTTCAAACCTTTTGGATCTAGATGCGGAAAAACAGACCTTTGGACGAAAGTCACAAAACTAGCCAAACCTCAGGGGACGAAAAGGGCATTTTACTCAAAAATATATTTTGACAATGACTAACCTATTTCTGGGAAACTTTTGACCTGTTCGACTCTTTCAGCCTGTTTTGGTTGACCCGTTAGAGATAAACATGACCCGAGTCGACTCATTCATAAATAAATGGGTTCATATTTCTACCTCTTACGTCATATATTGTAAATTTATAGCTGCTGAATACATGGTAGTGCTAACGTGTTTTGTTGTGTTATCAGTGCAATCGGTTTTGGGTTTCTGAACTTCTTTGGCTCTCTTTTTGGTGACCTTCTTGAGTCGATGATCAAGAGAGATGCGGGTGTAAAAGATTCAGGATCACTCATACCTGGTCATGGTAATTGGTCTATTCTCTAACCTAATCGTGATTCACATATATGGACATTTCTGACTCTATAATGCTAAAAACAAAACGGTGTTAGGACAAGTTTATAGGGGCAATGCACCCGCTTTTAGTAAACTTCTAAATTTTAAAAACATGTTGACCAATAATTGGCCATGTGCAAACACATGGCTTTTGTTTCCCATTCACCAATTTTTGCCTTGATTTTTGGCTTTATACATAATTATCGAGTAACTAAACTAAACATTTGTTATTGAGTAACCATACCCAGATGCCACGTATTTCTAAACGTTTTGTATTATGAATACTCGTCATATGGTTTCAACTTCTTACCTAAGTTTGTATTACACATTTAGAATTTTATGTTAGATTTGTTCATGATGGGGATGGAGCAATGTCTTGTGCAGGTGGAATACTGGACAGGGTGGATAGCTATGTTTTTACGGGTGCACTTGTGTATGCTTTTGTCCGTAACGTACTCCCCCTTTATGGAGTTTGAATACATCTAAGGTAGCTGCAAACACCCCAAAATCGTGAGAGGCTAGTACGAAATATGTATATGGTTTAAATGGTCTAGGATTGTTTTGTTACCGCCTTACCGGCAATGATCTGTGATAGACGTGTTTTTCTCGGCGCTCGATCAATAATAGCTTAAATGGTAGGTCGTTTGTTTGATGTTTATGTTGCATATATGTCTGGTGAAAAGATCAAAATAGCAAGCGATAATCTTTGGAGACTTCACAAGCAATTATAACATTCACATAACAAATTTATGTGCACTTAAATTCTGTGATTTCAGTGCTTGTATATGAGCCTATTTAATAAAAACCACACATAAAGGCCCTTAGGAGGTAACGAATTAAATGATACACACTAATTGTTTTTAAAGTGCTGTTATTACTTATTAGGTTAATGGATTAATATCGGGCATTTTACATTTGGGCTAGGCTTTATCGATCAATATTGCTAATAAATTTTCTATGTTTTAAGTTTTTATATTGTATAATGGGCCAAATAATATTAATAAAAACAAAATTTAACCCAAAAATTGTCAATGATGAGAATTCTTTCAACAAAAACTTATTAAAGCTTTGGTGTTATGAGTTTCATTTTCAACAAAAATTTACATGAGAATTCTCCGTATTTCATTTTCCTTAAAAATAGATTGTAAATAAGTGAAGGTTCCAACCATGTGGCCTATCCATCTCCGATAACATGTGTTGTTATTTAATTAATTTACAAAAGAGCAACAATAAATGACAACTTTTGTATTGTTAAGTTTTGCTTAGCAAATTAACTTAACATGGCGCATTAAAAGTCAAATAGAATGGGTCTTAAATGGGAATCAAACCCGGTCCTCATGCGTAACAAAGTAGCGTTCAAAATGTATGTATGTAAGAGATATATATTTTTTTGTTCTTTAATTTAGTGCCTCTAGGAAAAACAGGCCTCGGTGGCTTGCCCACCCCTAAGGCCAGCCCTGATGTGTAAAAAAACTTATAGAATAATTTAGCACGCATAAGTGTAGAGAATTAAAGTTTTCGCATTTCTATATGTGTTGAGAACAACAATTTAGAGATTAAAAAGGAACGCTTAATTCACTAAGAAATGGAAGCTTGAGATCAAAAAGTTTATATATTCGTTTAAAATCATCGAGATTAAAACATAATTTGCACTGTTGTTTTTTGGGGTTTTATTTTTTTATTGTAAAATAGCAAACCATCTTTACACAGAGGGCAACCCAAATACGCATTTTTGATGCGTCCTTAGAATGAGGTGTTCCGTGCGAAAAAAAACACCCAAATATGAATCAAAGCGGGAGGAGAGGGAGAGAGAAGGGGACATTTTCGAGACTGTGAATGGGCCAACTTTAGGTAAGTACCAAGTATCCATGTTAGAGGCGTTGTCAATAGCCTATATGAGTAGTATATGGATACTCTTTGAAAGGTATTGAAAACTAATAAGAATTAATCTTGTAGTATACATCATGATGTGAATTGTGTTTTAGTTTGCACTTTAATATTATAACCTGGCTTTGTAATTGTTTAAAGTAAAAAAAAAATTATACATTATTATATATTATATAAAAGTTCATCACCCAAAATTACCTTAATTTATGAAGTTACAGAATATGTAAAGCAAATCTTGGTCTTTAGAGTAAACTGCAGTTTTACACCCTGGAGATATAGCCCATTGGCACCCTTACCCCCTATCACGAAATTTTTGCTATCTAACCCCCAACGAATGCGAAACGTTGCAATATTACCCCCCGGTGTTAAAAAAACTTAACAGTTCTGTTAACTGGGATGTTAAATGACTATATTACCCTTTCTTATTACCCCCCTATGCTTTGTTGTAAGAAAACGTATTACCCTCGGTGTTAAATGACTATATTATCCATTCTTATTACCCCCTATGCTTTGTTATAAGAAAAAGTAATACCCCCCGGTGTTAAATATTTCTTTACTTCCTTCAATATTGCCTGAACAAGATGATGTCGAGTCTTAATGAAATTGAAACTAAACACATTTTAAAAAAAATGTTTGTTTTGCACCAGCAAATTCTTATCTTGTTTTAACCTGAGCATTTTGACAATCATTAACATATGTAATGGTCCGGATATGCAATTCATCATATGGGTAGAATAATCAACCAGATTTTGCGATAATCCATCTATATTTCAAATACCATGATCAGCATTTAGACATTTAACCATTCCAAGTTCATCATTGTAGATATTCTACCTCAACTTTTTAATAGAACAATTGAACATTTAATCATGTATATCTAATTCATACCCATACACACATTTAAACCAAATGTCTTTACACTAACAAATTCAAAAACAAAATCAACAGTAAAAGAAAACAAAACATAGATCGGATCAAACCGGATTAAACACGGGCTGCAACAGCAACAACCGGGGCGGCGACATTGGTGGCGGCGCCGCTAAGGAAAGATAGGAATCCAGTGGAAGCACCAGGCTCTTACTCATCAAGAAACAAATCCTCAGGAGTCCTAAACGCACCATGAGCAGCAACAACCGCCGTTCCAAGAAGCTACGCGGAGATCAACACAGATCCAACACTTGTCAGAAAGATCACCACAATGCTCGACACAATCAACAGCCCTAGGGTTTCACGCTCGGAGAACGTACGGCCGAGGATCACCAGCGGCGGATCCGACGGACAGAACAGGTACAATCGCCGGCCACCTGTAGAGAGAGATAGAGGAGACAGAGACAGAGACAGAGAGGTGTCTGGGTGGTGTGTGGTGTGTGTGTCTGCACCAGGAAAAGAAATGTGTGTTTGGAGAAGAAAATAAAGATAAGATAGGGGCAAAAAACGACTTTTCACACATTATTAACAGTCAAACAAACGTTGACTTGACAGAGTTGGGTGCCAGGGGGTAAGATTGCAGCGTTTCGCATTCGTTGGGGGGTTAGACAGCAAAAATTTCGTGGTAGGGGGTAAGGGTGCCAATGGGCTATATCTACAGGGGGTAAAATTACAGTTTACTCTTTATTTTATTTTCAAAATTACACCCACACTCTTTGGAGGTTTCTTCATGACAACAGTAGTAAACCCCCACCCCAAAAACTTGATTATAATTATTGAAGGGGTATGGTCCCAAAAAGCCACGCAGACCTTTCAAGATGCGCACTGGACCATACTCCTTACTCAGCAAGCTGATCAATCCTTTAGACCCGCGCGGGCTACTCAAGCAGAGCAAGACCACGCGCGAGGTCCAAACAAGAGAGAACATCAGTTTTCATCCTTAGTGGTCTGGATAAGAGCCTTCAGCTCCTACAACCCTGCGCGGTCCAGTTACGTGCACAACAAGGGCCGCGCAGGAGTTTTGGCGCAAGGACACTTTAGAAAGTACACAAGGTACAAGTGGCAGAAGATTGAGCCAATCAGCGTCCACCAGGCTGTGCTCTATCGTGCTCCACGATCGACTGACGTGCAGGAGACAGAGAGTACACAAGGACGCCTATGTGGCACCAATCAGGGGGGGCGACAACTGCCCCATGATCTCCACTTACCTGCTGATGCCAGAAGGACAGCAAGGCCGACAACTGTGACACGTGGCTCCAATCAAGGTGCGCCAGCACCGGATAGCTTCTAGAAACCACTAACGGTCAACACCAGTGAGACAAGGATGATATTCTTTGTTGTCGCCTTCCGGCCCAAGGCCCATCAGCCCATCTCCTTCTATACCTCTCCGGCTATAAATAGAGACCCTCATACACAGATTAAACATTCCACTCTCTCTACTCTCACTCTTAACACACACTTATCTCCTCAAAGCAGATACTTATTCTCACGCCAGAGTCTGGTTAAGAGGGAAACCCCCATATTCCCCTCTTAACGAGCTAACGGTGTTTCTGTTTTGCAGGAAGGATGGATCAAATCGGAGCTCAGGAAAGTTTAAGAAGATTAACCCTCATGTTTGAAACATAAACTAAACTAATTAACCCTAAAATTGGTTCCGTGTTTCTTCATTGGCGCCCACGGATTTTTACAATCACTCCTATCTTCTTTTTTCTGAGTTTTTTGTTCCCTTGATCATGGCTGGTCAAGAGATTATTCCTGATTTTGGTTTCGGCACAAACTCTAACGCAGGATTGGGGGAGGACAATCCGAATTTCCAAGTCCAGCCTGCCGAAGAGATAGGTGAAATAGAAGTAACAAACATTGGGGGACCCCGCGCGAGCTTCACTCGCATCACCCAAACGGGAACCCCAGTAAGTCATGTCGCTGGTCCTTCAAACCCAGCTCCAAACCCGAACATTTCGGTGTTGCTAGGGCTGCCAGAAGGCGAAACTTTAGCTTCCTGGTACGCCAAACAGATTGCTACCATAAATACTGCGTATCAGTCCTTGATCACACAAAAAGTAATTCTACAAGCAGAACCATCCTTGGTTACCCATCCGGGTCCAAGTCAGGGGGCGCGCCAGAAACCCCTGCAGCAGAACTTTCAAGGAAGAATTAACAGACCTCCCCCCAGAGAATGCCAAGCGTGCATGACACGCGCGATACACGAGGGAAGACAGGCAGTTATTATGACCATCCGTCAAATGTGCAAAGGGGTCCAGTTCACAGCCGGCTGGGGCCGCGCAACATGAACAACGAATGGGATGACACGGATCTGGATGATTATACTTGGCAAGAGGATGAAGGTTCCTCAGTCTTCAACCGTCTGCAGAAGAATCATGAGTCTTACAGGTCAAGATAGCGCATCGCATACAACGAAAAAGCAGAACGAGATTTCAGTCTCATCTATAGACATGCTGAAGCTGCTGAACACTCGAAGTTCATTCCAAAGATTGCTCTAGCCCCGCTATCAAAAGAAAAATTGCCTCCAACAGTGGGAAAGTTTAATGGCCTAACTGACCCCGACGATCATGTCCGAGTATTTACAAGCGTTGGTGTTATGGGAGGATGGAACATGCCGATGTGGTGCCATCTGTTTATCCAGACTTTCACAGGGGCTGCTCGCGCCTGGTTCGACAGCCTCCCGCCTGGAAAAATCACATCATGGGTCGACTTCAGAACCCAATTTGTAAACCATTTCAGCCAGCAAAGACGTTATCAACGCGATACGTCTGAAATAACAGACATCTGGCGCAGAGAGAACGAGGGGTTAGAAGATTTTATCACTCGCTTCAACAAGGAGTGCTTAGAGATCGGAGGTGTAAGCGAACAACTGATGCGCACTCATTTCAAGAAAGCCATTCAATGTGATAGTCTGATCAGGACTATCACAGGAAAAGACGGTATGCCCAAAAAATGGGACAAGCTAATGGCAGCTGCAAAGATCGTAGCGCAAACTGAAGAGTCACTGGCTGGAACCAAAAACTCTTACACTGAAGATCGTTTTTCCAAGGGAAGCTCGCGCGACAATAACAGGCGAAACAGAAACAGAAACCCTGGATGGAAAGCAAACCAATCGAGCGGTTACGAAAAAAGGCCTCGCTTTAAAGTAGACGCGCGAGACACAATTGATCGCACTGGTTACCGAAAGGCAGTCAGGAACGAGAATCGAGAAAAACACTGGACTCCGCTCATTAAGATACCAAAGGAGGTGCTCATGACGGAGAATCATGATTTCAAGGCTCCAAAGCCTATGACAAACAAGAAGGGGCAAGACCCGAACCTGTACTGCGATTTTCACAAGGATACAGGTCATCTGACGGATGACTTTATCAGTCTAAGGCAAGAAATCGAGAAAGCGCTGAAAAGCGGAAAGTTAAGCCATCCTGTCAAGAATGTGCGCAAGGAGACGCGCCAGATTCAACGCAATGATGATGGAAACCAGAAGAAAGTTAGGCGCCTAGAAACACACATGGTCAATGGACCAAGGTACAACGCGAGAGACAAAGGCAAGCGCCCATTCGAACCTGCATGGAAAGAGCAACAAGTCATCTTTCCGGTAGTGCGCGGTGAACCACGCGCCACGCGCCCCGTTGTCATTACCGGCATCATAGGTCAATATGAAACAGAATACATCTTCATCGATCTGGGAAGTACAGCTGATATCATTTATGAACAATGCTTCATTCAGTTCGATGATGCAGATAAAGCGCGCCTCGAACCTGTTGATTATACTTTATCGGGATTCTACAATGAGATGGTCTTCCCACTAGGCCAAATCAGCTTCCCCGTCACGCTATCTGACGGGAAACATTCAAGAACTACAAACGTAAACTTCATGGTAATGCCAGTCAAATTAAGGCATGACGTTTTAATTGGGAGAGAAACCCAAGGAGAGATGAACATGGTAACCTCCACGCCCCACTCAGCCACTGGTTTTCCAACTGAGACGGGGGTGGTAATTATCTATGCGAAGAAAGAGGTGATGGCAGCAGAAGACGCACGCCCAGTCAAAGCAGCAAAAATTTCAACTACCGAGCCAGAAAAATGGGTCTTGAACCGCAAGTACTTAGAACAGACGGTGACGATAGGCCACGCAATCTCACCAAGTATTAGAACGCACCTCAAGCAACTACTATTCAGGAACATGGACATATTCGCCTGGACTCCGGCCGACATGACCGGTGTCCTACGCGACGTCACTGAACATTGTTTGAACACTTATCCTTCCGTCGGGCCAAAGGTACAAAGAAGGCGCAGCCTAGGAGCGGATAAGACCAAAGCCATGAACGAGCAAGTTTGTGAACTGCTAAAGGCAGGTATACTGAGGGAGGTGCGCTATCAAAGTTGGGTTGCAAACCCTGTTATGGTTGAGAAGTCTACCGGAGGATGACGAATGTGTGTTGATTACACGGATCTCAATAAGGCGTGCCCCAAAGATTGTTATTCATTGCCTGAGATCGACAAGAAAATAGACTCCCTCGCGCCATACAGGTGGAAATGTTTTTTAGATTGCTACAAGGGGTATCATCAAGTCCAGATGGCGCTGGAAGATGAAGACAAGATAGCTTTCCGCACTGACATCGGAATCTTCTGTTACACAAAGATGCCATTCGGGCTCAAGAATGCTGGCGCAACCTACCAGCGACTGATGGACACGATATTTGCTGATGACATCGGAAAACATATCGAAGTGTACATTGACGATCCTGTGATTAAAAATCCCGAGGAGGACCAGATGCTAAAAGACACAGAGAAGACGTTCAATTCTCTAAGGAGCGTGAACATGAAGCTAAATCCAGTAAAATGTTCTTTTGGTATGGAGGAAGGCAAGTTTTGATGCTTCGTGGTTACAAACGGCGGTTTCAAAGTTAACCCCGAAAAAGTTCAAGCCATCGAGCGGATGCCGTCACCGCACACGATCAAGAAAATGCAAAGATTGGCCAGCCACCTAGCCGCGCTTAATCGATTCTTATCAAACCACGCTGCAAAATCTTACCCTTTTATCAGTACCTTGCGCAACTACGTGAAAAAGCAAGAGTTCAAATGGACGCCAGAAGCAGAAACAACCTTCCAACAAATGAAGGAGTGTTTGATCAAGCTCCCTACATTAACCGCACTGTTTAAAAAAGAACCACTCATTCTATACTTATCTTCTTCGGACAAGGCAGTTGGGTCGGTATTGTTGGTGGAAAGAGACGGAGTTCAGACTCCAATTTACTATGTTAGTAGGGTGCTTACAGATCCAGAGACACGATACTCAACCATGGAAAAGTTAGTGCTCGCACTGCTACACGCCTCCAGGAGGCTGCGCTGGTATTTCACTGTGCATGTGATCACTGTACTTACTAACTTCCATATTGGCACAATATTGCAAAAACCAGAGACGTCGGGTCGGTTGGCAAAATGGGCAATTGAACTGGGGGGCCACAACATCCTGTACAGGCCGCGCCCAGCTATCAAGGGCCAAGTGTTAGCGGACTTCATCATTGAAGTCCCAGAAGACAAGATTAAAGATTGTGAAGTTGTTGATATTCCCATCAAAGACACATCAGATGAGTTATGGTTGATGTATATTGACGGAGCTTCAAATGAAGACGGCGCAGGAGCTGGATTGCACCTTGTTAGCCTAGAAAAGCATGAGTTCACATATGCCATCAAGTTGGATTTCAAAAATACCAACAACGAGGCAGAATATGAAGCGTTTTTGGCAGGCTTGCGCCTAGCCATCAAGATGGGAGCACAAAACTTACAAGCGCACGTCGACTCTCTCCTGATCGCGAGTCAAATTAATGGATGGTATGATGCAAAGGGCGAGGTTATGGCCTTGTATTTAGAACAGGCGAAAGAGTTGCTTCAACAATTCAAATCATGCAAGGTCGTTCATATCAATCAATCAGAGAACAAGATAGCGGACGTGCTCCGCAAGCTTGCTTCAACAGCTTTCCAACATCTCGCCAAAGATGTAAGAATCAAAGTCTTAAAAAACCTATCTGTTTTGTTGCGCCAAGTTAATGTAATTGAGATAGGGCCACCATCGTGGATGACCCCTATCATTCAATATCTTCAAGAAGGAATTCTCCCTGAAAACAAAGCAGAGGCTAGGAAGATACAGAACAAAGCGTTGTTCTATGAGATGAATGGTGGAATTTTGTATAGAAGATCCTTCTTAGGGCCACTACTGCGCTGTGTGGACCCTCAAGATGCAAGTTACCTGATCAGGGAGATTCACGAAGGCATCTGCGGCATTCATGCGGGCCCGCGCATGGTCGTAGCGAAGATAATGAACGCTGGTTACTATTGGCCAGGGATTCACGTTGACGCTCTGAAGGAGCTGCGCAAATGCGACTCCTGTCAAAGGCACGCTCCAAAAACCCTGCGCCCGAAGAATGATCTCATCCCTGTGTCCACTGCCTGGCCTTTCCAGCAGTGGGGGATTGATATGGTGGGACCTTTCCCTGAAGCTCCTGGAGCAGTGAAGTTCATAATTATTGCCGTTGATTATTTCACTAAATGGGTGGAGGCCAAAGCCCTCGCTTTAACTACTGCAATGATGGTGCGCAAATTCATATGGGAACACATCATTTGCAGATTCGGTCTCCCACTCAAGATTGTAACCGATAATGGCACCAATTTTGCTTCTGAAGATCTTCAAGAATGGATGAAAGAGTTGAACATCGAGCACACTTTCTCTTCCGTTGCGCACCCTCAGGGTAACAGTCAAGTAGAAAGTGTCAACAAAAGTATCGTCGAAGGGATAAAGGCCAGCCTGGGCACCAAGAGAAGAGGCTGGGTAGATGAGCTCCCTAGCATCATGTGGGCTCATCGAACCATGCCAAAAACAAGCACTGGCGAAACCCCTTTTAGCTTGGTCTACGGCTCAGAGGCAGTTATCCCAGCTGAAATAGGCCTCCCCTCACTGCGCTTATCAGCAGTCAACAAAGTTGAAAACGAGGCAGAGCGCCTTCTAGACTTGGACCTGCTCGAAGAGAGGCGCGAAATAGCGCGAATCAAAGAGGCCAAGTATAAAACGCAGTTGGAGAGGTACTATAATGCAAGAGTGCGCATTTGTACCTACAATCCAGGGGAATACGTTTTCAGAGATAATGAAGCTTCCAATGCTGAACACCCCGGTAAACTAGCACCTAAGTGGGAAGGCCCATACTTAATACATGAGTTGCTAGGAAAAGGGGCATACAAGCTGTGCACCCTGGATGGACACATCATCCCACGCACGTGGAACGCGCAACAACTGCGCAAATGCTACATGTGGACACCCTTGGCCATGCGCCTTTTCACTTAGTTATGTTGGCCTTGCGCCTTTTATCTACTTATGTTGGCCACACACCTTTTTAATTACCTATGTTGGCTATACGCCCCTTTTTTCCATTTCAATGATGTACGTTGGCCTAGCGCCTGTTTCTATGCTACTTAATGCAAGCATTGTCTATGCCTTGTTATTTATCATCATGTCTCTCACGTTACAAATGCATGTTAAACTTTTGATTAGCACGAAAACACTTCAGTAAATTACGAGCTCTTGAGTTATGCCTCCAAGGCCCTCCGCGATCATAGCGCGAGACCGGGCAGTAGCACTCATACGAGCCACTTACATTTATTCGAGCTAATTTAACCAAAGTTTCTAACAACAATGCAATAACTGTAACTTGACAAACAGAGCAAACATAATGTCATATTCCAAGAAAGCGCGCCCGCGCAATGATTACACAAAGAGTTAAAAACAAATTACAAGGCATCAGCCTATAAACGGTATCTATTCAAAACCATCTCCACCATCTCCATCACCATTGCCATCTCCGCCCGCTGTTTCTTCCTCATCCGTTAACTCCACAGTTTCTGGAGGGTCGAGGATAGCCTTTAACCGCGAGCACCAATCATCGTGCTTTAACGCCTCGGTGACCAAATCCATAACTGGCAACGAAAGATGGTCATAGACTTCTTCAGCGCGGGCTAGCACAGCATCAGCCTGATCTGTCACAGAGCAATGACTGGTATCAAACTCTTGACCAAAGGCCACTTCCACGTGATGAGCGCATTCTAGATAACCCCCGCGATGCCCAACGGCACGTGAAGCATCTATGAACGCGGCAACAGCCGTATCCATCTCAAAAGCGTTCAAAATAGAGTTAGCAATCTGCAAAAAAGACAAACGGATAAGAACAAAGCAACAATAAATAAAACCTAAGGTAAAAGAGGAGAAACTCACCACAGCCACTCCTCTATTGCGCATCCATTCGGAATCGGAAACTAGCGTGTCCATGATTGCTTGAGCTTCGGCGTAATTGTGCTGAGCTACGTTAAGGGCGGAGATGCTAATATCTTGCGCCTCGTCGGCCCTCTGCTTGGCCTCCTCGGCGGTAGCAGCCTTCACCCTCTCGGCCTCAAGATCAATCTCCAAGGATTCATTCTTGTCAATAGCCTCATGCAATCGGCACTTTAACTCCGCAATCTCTACATCCTTCGCTTTTAAGTCCTTGTCCTTACTGGCCACCTGCGCCTTCAACTCGGCCTACAATGGACGAAATAACGACTTAGTAATATTTTGACAGTACAAAACAACATAAAGAGGAAAGGGTTAAAGATTGTTGAACCTCAACTCGCCCTTTGTCCACTTCGGCGTCCTCAACCCTTCCTTTTAATGTGGCAATCGGAGCCTCAAGGTCGGTAATCTTGGAGCGAGCAGCATACATGCGCTGGTTATCTTTTTTGCATACCTCTTTCCATTCAGCCCGCTCCTTTAACAAGAGCTCCTCAGCGGCACGCAGCTTGCTCCTCAGGCCCTCGCGCCCCCATTCTTCAGATTTTTACTCCGCTTCGAAGGCGGCATTCTCTTCAGCAAACGCGCTCTTCATCTTCTCAGAATCCTTAACCTGCCTCAACAAACGATCACAGTACTTTTCCCAATCACCACGCTCTCTAACCATTGTACGCCACTCGCGCACAATTTGGTGGTTAGCAGCGCGGGTGTTGGCCTCTCCAACAACATAGGCATGATACAACCCATCATGGGTCCGCGCTCTCTGCCTGTTCACTTCACCAGGAGGGAAAGAATTTAAGTACCAGTCACGACAAGGAGCAAACTCCATGACCGTGTCGTTTTGCTTTAAGCCCCATGGAGGTTGGTGGGGAGCATCACCGCGAGCTTCCTCAGTGTACGTCTTATAATAAATATCCCCTAAGGTATCCTTAGGACCTATCGGAGGATGTGGCATCGAGCTTTGGCTCCCTGCACCAGCTTGACCAGCTGCGAAAGCGCCTGTACGCCCACTACCTCCAGCACTTGCACCACCTGTAGCAGTGGTAATCTCTTTATGCGCAGCCTTCTCAGGTACAGCAGCAGCCGATCCCCCAGCAGCAGAGGTCACTGGCGCAGTTTGGGTGGGGGCATCAGGCTGCGCAGGCTCCGTTGGTTTAACAACCTCAGGGCCCTTGTGCTGAGCAGTGTCTTTCTCCTTCTCTTTAAATGGTTGGTCAAGCCCTGTGATATGCGTAACCTCCTGTCACACCCCGATATTTCCACGTATTACCGGTGGGCCCGGTGGGGAGTATCGTGACGTAGTTGATATCATCATAGACAAATAATCACAGTTTAATGCACAGCGGAAGTCTAAAGTAAAATATTACAAACCGAAAGAAAGTAACATAAATTATTACATAACGGTTGTAAAGTAGATCCACAGGTGGATCAAAACAAAAGAAGATAATTGTTCAACAGATTTTTAAGCATCTAAAGCTTGCAAGACTCTTTATTGATACTAGGAGTAGCCAGCCCATTTCGCTTAGTACCTGCACTTAACCTTTTTGGAAAATACGTCAGTTTACACTGGTAAATACAATTAACCGACTCTTTTTTAAAAGTGTTTATAAAATTGATTTAAATGCACAAGGCACAAATATTCTTTTATAACTTGGGATAATTATTTAAAAATAATCTTGTAAAAGAATTATATGTTTGTTATACGTTCAGTAGCCCGGGTTAAAGATTAATAGACACACCACATAATATAACCTACGGCGAGTTATTCTCGAACAAGCAGGTATATCATTTTACATACGCACCGGCAGGTGTATGCCTACACCCCGTGCTTAAGTCGTGGCCATTTCAATAAATGAGATGAGGATATCCAGGACATGGTCATTAACCCCCCAAAGGCTTAAAACAAACAAAATAGATTAAACGGGTTATCTCAATGATTTAACCTTCATATGATTAAAGATTCAATACCCGACCAAGCGGCATTATTAAATACCGTACCCCAAGCCCGTATAAGGGAAAATAAGTTAAAAGTATTTACCTGAGCAAAATACAAATTTAACTCAGCCGTATAACAATTCAGCAAGTGCAAATATCTTTTACTGGGCTCCTAAATCTGGAACGAAGGTTTTAATAACCTATTAGATCCCTAACGGGTTTTACTTAAGTTTAAACTTAGACCGGTTAGTTTTAAAGAAAGGTTTGCGGTTCAAAACGCAAGATTAAGCGAAGACCGGATTAGAATGTGATTTAGACCCGACAAGTATGAAGACTTGTATAATATGGGTAAACTAAACACATTCTGGATTTTGAGGTAAAAATGATAAGGTTTGACCCGTTTCGGTCAATTTATGCAAACTAGTCACATAAACCGCACCGAACGCGAAAAATGCATAACGGGTAACCAAATGAGTTATGAATAGGTTCCCTAAGTTAATATGCTTAAAATGTGTTATGATATCAGTAGGATACCTTCCATTATGCCCAAAACGAATTTAAAATCAATTTAAGCCCCGTAGGGGTATTTTAGTCATTTTAAAGTTTATAAAAGAGGTTAAATGACAATCTGAGGTTCTGGTCTAAAATGATCAGTAAAAATATTTATTTTAGTGAGTTATATCAGTAGGGTATTGCATATATGTGAAATTTATCATTTATGACCAAACTATGCACCGTATGGGCATTTTGGTCATTTCACATAAGCTTTAAGGGTCAATTCTGGAAATCTGAGTTTAAAACTTTTACTTACTGCTAAAGTATCAAAATTTACTTATAACATCAGTAGGTAATGAGTCTTAAATGTTAAACATAGTTTTAACCCATATTATGTGTTTAAAACGCGTAAAAACTCGGTTTTAGGCTATTTTCAGGTTATAATAGGAAAGTTGAGATTTTTATCAGCCCAGAAGGCTTAAAATATTTTATTTAACATATGAAATTAGTAGAAAAAGATTTGGTTTCAAAATGTTGTGTAAAACTCATTTTATTAGTAAAAAGGGTATAACCGTCAATTACCGAATCAAAGCAAGAACCCCATGTTATGATCAGTTTAAAAATTAATAAAAATCTCCAAAAATCCCAAAATATTATATTACATCAGTGGGTAAAAGGTTTGGTGTCAAAATTTTTGGGTTTAAATAGGTTTTATGCCAAAAATGCCGTTTAATTAATAAAAAGACTTCAATTTACGATATCGATCATAACTCCTAATTTAGACCTCGAACTGATGTCAAATTTTTTTAGGACATGTTTATAAATCAGTAATAAAGGTTTTTGTCCTCTCATATTTTTAAAAATCTCGTTTTTATATCAAAAGGGCATAATGGTCAACAATTAAGCATTTAACGGAAACATGCAAATGATTCGGATTACAAAGGAACCATATTGTATAATCTCAGAGGGTTATACTAACATGTAATATGGTCCTAATGGAATCCTAAGGCATATCTAAACTAAGCTAAATCGGATCAGAACTGAAAGTCAAAGCAAAAGTCTACTTTTGCGACTTTCGGTTCCGAATCGAGCCTAACCTCATAATTGTCGGGTTGAACATGCCTAGACATGTTCTTATATCATTTCCCAAGTTATTTTAGTGTTAAAACATGTTCCATAACTTCTACATTATCAGTTATGAATTTATTTGCAAAAATAGCTTCTGTTGACTTTTTAATATTAAGTTTGACCCGACAATTGACCAAGTTAGAGTGAGAATCAGTAGGTGCCCTTTTAAGGGTTTATTACCTACATAATTACCAACTCATAGCCACTTGAAATTCGAATAATGGCTGGACCATTAGTGAGAATCAGTAGGTGCCCTTTTGGTCATTAAACTAATATAAAACTTGAACTTAAGGAGCTAAGAACACTTACAATGGTCCTTAGCACGAATTTGGAACCTAAGAAAACTTGCTTGAACTCTAGGAAGCTCTAGAGAAAGCAATGTGAAGTGAATTTTTGAGAATGTGCTGTAACATCCGGGTTTTTTTTTTTTTTGTTACTCATTATAAAATAAGCGCGGAACTTGGTCCCAGATTTTTTTTTATTTTATATCCTTTATCATACCAAACAATGACTTTACATATTACAAGTCTTGACTTGTTTATTTGCAAAAAGACATATTTTTTTTAAATCTCATACGTATATATGACTAACCAAACTTTAGTAACACATAACATGTAAGGAAGCCCATTATGTATAAAATGTGTGTTCGATCCGTTAACACAATCTTCGGATCACGAACGACCTCTGGTTACCACATCTTTGGTTACAACATCTTTACCTGAAAGTATAAAATAAGGAAAACAAATAGATTAGCGAAAGCTAAGTGAGTGAACATGCGATAACTTAACGATAAAAACACACTGATCAAAAGAGACCATGAGAAAATCAAACCAGGTGTATAAAAGGAACGTATCCAACAGCATCTCATGTGTTTCACCAGGAGACCGCCGCATAATACGCTGACTGGTGTATGATACGCCACCTGCATATCATTTTGGACAAGATCTCGTCTTTCTGCTATGTTTTAACAACCCGGCATCCTCCATTTCCTTAATGATTATCGGTACCCAACGTGTTCTAACAATCTAATTAATGACCTTAAACCATACGGTCGTCTTTAATACACGACTAGAGTCACTCACGATTACTATGACTTTACAACCAACGGTTCAGAAATCATGTGACCCTTTCAAACTTCAGACTCCATTCACGATTACTATGACTTTACATAAAAACACGAATAATAACGATTTGATCATAATATCAAATAACATACATATACTTTATTATATAGGTTACGAATCACTCACCTTTGCCAGTAGGATTATTGGGACCTTGGATCTCATCGTGCGATCATGGACCTGCTAAGTCAAAGCAATCCATGTCAATCATCATAAATTTAATACATGGCACACCCTTTGATCAACATGTGGCTTCATTTAATTTACTAGATCCGTATGCATCACTAATCGGCTCGTTTACTAAGGTAACTTCATATATAACTGAATCAATTATCTTTAACCTTATTTCATCTAGTCATAGACTCTTGACCCAGTTAAGGATTATTTCACCATGATATATCTTGTTATCATATTTCCCAATACCTAACATTAATTAGATATTTCACGACTCGATGTATCGTTATATTATTTTATATGTTTTTATCAACAACCTTTGTTATTGAATATTTTATCTACTCATATTATTAAAAACCATGAAATCACCATTGCATGTTAGATTCTTTACAATATCACAAACACACACTAAGGATTTGACCAAATAACATGTTACCCATGACTAACAATCTGGTTGCAACATAAACGATGTCTCTAGCTTACTCATACACAATTTCTTCCATCCTAACATGGTTATAGTTTTTAATCATTAGATTTGATAACCGACTTATTGCGAGACCATAATCATAATATTAAATTCCTACGACTCGTGTTACTAAACCATGCAACTCATTTCATATATTCATCAATCATATCTGCCCATTCATATTTATATTACTCATACTATACCATTTGGGTATAAATATAACTCTTAATTTCGTTTTAAGGGATTATACCTCCCGGTGTAGACGTAACTAAATTTTGTGCTCGAAAACCCACCGTCACCACCTCCACAACTGAGAACTTTCCACCACTACAGAAACACCAGCCTTTTATTTGACTCGCAACCGTTAGATTGATTCGGTGCCGTCAATTAGAAGCATCCGCAAGCCAACGAACCAACCGTCTGGCACCCAACAAGTCCATTGTCACTGCCACGGTTTAAAATCCGGTTGTAGATTGTTCCAGTACCAACAGCATCTTTTACCTCCCTATCAGCGCCGCTGAATACTTTTGCAAGAATCACCGATAGTCGTTTGAAACCACCACAACACCGACTCAGATCCGAAATCCCACCACCGATGATAAAGTTCAGATCTTATCCATCTGCATGTCGACTTTCCAACCTGATTTCACATCCCATCAACTGATTTTATTTCAAATCACAATACCCCCACATGTTCGGTTCAGACTCGCATTCGATCGCCATCACAGTTGTCGTTCCTTGCTTAGTCGAAGAGTACAATCACAGTCGATCACCGCTTTGACCAGTCGCTTAGCCAATCTTAAGATTCCCCCACCGATTCTCTCGATTACACCCTCACAGCACGCACACATACAATCTGCGATGATTTTCTTTCTTTCTTTTTTTTTTCCTTCAAATCTGATGTACACCAGGTTTTATATAATTAAAATATGATAATTACCCATAGCCCCCTTTATCTTATCACAATTACAATTTTAGACCCTTGACTTGGTAAGCTTTAGAATAGGATGTTACATGTGCAATTGTCCAAAATGAAATGAGAGCCTTTATATAGCAATTTCCATCTCTTTTGATCAATCCACATGTCCCTATATGATCCCTGATGCTCCCAGGTGTCCCCTATGCATGAAAATCTGTTGGCTTAATCCCTGGTATCGAATTCAGGCTTTCTAAGGCGGTGGAACTGGCTGGACATGCAGCTGTCCACATCTTTCTGCAACTGGGCCTTCTACGCGGGCCGCGTAGACTCCTTAAGAGTCTTACGCGGGCCGCGACACTCCTAGGCTACCGAAAACAAACTTTCAGACTTGGCAGTTTTGGTCCCTGGTCCTTCTAAACTTGATTTAACTTTCGTTTATTGCACTTTTAACCCCCAAACTTAACTTTTAAGGGTCTTGAGTCTTTAAACATTTATCAATAAGCTCTCGGTTATTTATGAGGTCACCCGAACAGTCTTGGAATGCAACATTAACGCATTTGGCCCTTATTACTTGTAATTACCACTTTGCTTATTTATGTGGGTCGAAACTCCATGAATTTATTATCCGACAATCATGGAAGTATAAGGAAGTATTACAAAGTCCCGAAAATGTTAAAAGGACACTCAGAGGTAACTTTAAACATGTTGACACATTTAACCCTTATGCTTTGTAAACCTTTCAATTTAAGCACAAACGACTTTCTAAGTTCGATATTTTATTTATTAAAGAATGCGAATGTCGTGTGAGGTCAATCAGAGGCACAAGTTGGGCATGTTGACACTTTGGATCCCCTAATTCACATATTTACATCGTTTGACAATTTTAGTCCCTCGGAATCAATTCTTTACACGTTCAAAGTCCATGACACGTGTCTTTATTATATTGGTCGTGATTTTACGAAGTGTTACACCCTCACCCCCTTAAAAGAAATATCGACCTCGAGATTTACTGAAATAAAAGAGGGTACTTCTGTTTCATTGTGGACTCAGCCTCCCACGTGTATTCGGGACCTCTTCGGGCATCCCATTTAACCTTCACAATCGGCACATGCTTCTTTCGAAGCTTCTTAACCTGTCGATCTTCGATCGGCAAAGGTTTTTCAACAAACTTTAAGCTCTCATCTATATGCACATCCTTATGTGACATGGCTAGCGATTCATCAGCTAGACACTTTTTCAAGTTGCAGATGTGGAACACATTGTGGATTCCACTGAGCTCTTCAGGCAGGTTTAGCTTGTAAGCCACTGTTCCGACACATTCGATGATCTCAAATGGTCCTATGTATCTGGGGCTTAGCTTGCCTTTCTTGCCAAATCTCATCACCCCTTTCCAGGGTGATACTTTAAGTAGAACTTTGTCACCTACCTCGAATTTCAGATGTTTACGCCTTTTATATTCGTAGCTTTTCTGCCTATCCCTGGCAGCTTTGAGACGATCACGTATCTGCACGATCTTATCTGTCGTCTCTAGGACTATATCGGGTCCTGTTAGTTGGACATCTCCAACTTCCGCCCAACAAACTGGCGTCTTGCACTTTCTTCCATACAAAGCTTCGAAAGGTGCAGTCTGAATACTCGAATGATAGCTATTATTATATGAAAATTCAATCAACGGAAGATGATCATCCCAACTTCCACCTAAATCAATAACACAAGCTCGTAGCATATCCTCGAGTGTTTGTATCGTACGCTTGCTTTGGCCATCCGTCTGAGGATGATATGCAGTGCTGAAATTTAATCGAGTGCCTAGGGATTGTTGAAAGCTTTTCCAAAAATGCGTATATCTCGTATCCCTATCAGAGATTATAAACACTAACACTCTGTGAAGAGATACAATCTCATCCACGTACAGCTGAGCTAACTTGTCGGAGCTGTGAGCTTCCTTAATAGGTAAGAAGTGGGCTGACTTAGTCAACCTGTCGACTATAACCCAAATAGTATCATTTCCTCGCTTTGTCTTTGGTAACTTTGTGATAAAATCCATGGTTACCATTTCCCACTTCGAGGTGGGAAGTTCAGGCTGTTGCAGCAGACCTGGCGGCTTCTGGTGTTCGGCTTTAACTTGTGTTGGTGCATACATCTGTCGTCTTCGTCTTATATCGAGTCTGGGTTGCAATGCGTGATAACTTGAACATGCGTGATAGCTTGAACGTGTCTGATAGCTTGAAAGTGTCTGATAGCTTGAACATGTATGTGTCATTTCAAGCTAACAAGCATGTACTATATATAGGATTGTCATTTGTCATTTGAAGGTGACAGACCAGAGATCTTAGAGAGTGTACCGAAGTGCTGCCGGTATATTTTGTGATTGTAATCGCTGTTAGATCAATACACAAGTTGTTTAAAGTGATATTCAAGCTGTTTCTACATTCGTTTCTTAGTTTCCGCCTCTGAAACGGATTAAATCTCTTCTGAACGACTCGTTTGGGTCACAAACCGATCCTACAAGTGGTATCAGAGCTCAGGAGGAAGAGATTTCGCAAAACAGCTTGTTTTCATCACTAATTCTGTTTCTACACCATTCTTTTTCAAATTTAAAAATTTTTCACGGATAAAAACGGCTCAAATTTTCACACATTGTGCGTAATCATGTATTAACAAATCCTGGAAAGTTTCAGCATTAAATTCGAACTAAAACTTGATAAAATCGGTCTTCTCGCTTGAAATTGGTTCGTCGTTGTTGACATCATCAACTGTTCAAGCAAACAGACAATACACCGTGATCGCTTGAAATTGACTGGTCGCTTGAAAAAATCGACTTTGTTCGCTTGAAACTGGTATCTAGCTTGAAAATTCACCGTGACAGCTTGAAAAAGACTGTTCGCTTGAAAAACACTGTTGTGACTGCTTGAAAATGATGACAGCTTGAAAACGTCGACCGCTTGAAACACTTGTTCACTTGAAAGTGCATCGAGTTGTGTATATCATTAAATATTGATTGTCGGTTAAGTGGATTTGGGAGGTCCAATGGGAATTTAGAGATAAAAAAATTGTCTACCACCTTTAATTGAGGTCCAATTAGAGTAAATTGATTTTCGGCACAAGTCAAAGTGTCAGTATTACATTTCATTTGGCCCAAGATTTGCATGTGAATAGATAAGGTGTTGGTAATTGAAACATTTGCATGTGACTTAAAGAATGGCGGCCCAATCATCATACACACGAACTTCATATTGACCCATGATTGATCAGGTTGCATGTGTTGCATATTGACAAATCATTTAATAGATTTCAGTTCATTGCGTGTTATCAGCCCAAGTTTCATTATCATCGGCCCAATCAGTGAAGGACCAATTGAATTCGCTTTGTATTGATCAAGCCTATTCATCCAGTGATCTCACTCCAACAACATTGAAACGTGTTTCCGAATCATGGATATCAATTTCTTTAATATGACTAGTGAAACAATTAATAGAATAAATGTATTAAAGAAAGAATTTGAATCGTTTTCAGGTTGTCCAGGAGAAAGTACAAAGAGTATCATTGAGAGGTATAGCCATCTTGTTCGCTCAATCTCTGAGAAGGGTATTCAGAAAAGTCCAAATGAATGGGTTGAGAGATTAGCAAATTCCATACCTCAACAAGAATGGGGTACATATATTTTGGATTTAAAAAGAACTGGAGAATACTCTAGATTGACAATTTGTCAATTCATTAAGAAACTGGAAGAAGAGATGGAGAGAAATGCTGAGAAGAAGAAAAGTCAAAATGGAAAATCAATATTAAAGAAGAGCAAGAGTAAAGGTGTTCAAGTGGGAGAGGAACAGACTGAAGAAATTTCAGTTTTGAAAGACGAGAAGAAAGCTGATGAGAAACAGATTTTTGATTTGCAGAAAAATTGTGAAAAGCTAAAATCTGAAAATGTTAAACTGTTAAGTGATTTGAACAGTTTGACATTGAAAAACGAGATTTTGAAATAAAAGGAAAAAGAATTTGAAAATGAAAAATTGAAATTTGAAAAAGATTTTCAAAGTCAAATGAAGATTTTAGAAGATGAGAAATCTGCTATTTTTAAAAATAATCCTGAAAAACAGATTGAAATAAACTCTCACCTTCAGAAAATCATTCGGCTTGAAAATGAAGCTGAAAAGCTCGGATTAAAATCAAAGAGCTTGAAAAGAAATTGAAAGGTTTTGTGACTTCTTTTGAGATCCCCTGTCCAAAACCGATCAATTCTGTTCCAATAAGTGATAATGTCACAAACTTTGACAAAGTCAAGGTTGAAGATTGTGATGAGAAAACTGATGATGAAAATGAGGAGTTTTATTCAGCAGACGAGTCTGAGTCAGAGTCTGATGCTGAAAATGAGAAAAAGAAAATATTTTTGAAATTCAAAGAAAAATTTCAAGAAACTGTTCTGCAATCGACTGAAAAGGGTGAATGCTCTACGCAAAAACCTTTGAAGAAGAAAGTGGAACAGAAACAAAAAGTTAAAAATTCATAAAATGGTCAATACAAGAATAAAAGCTCATCAGTTAAATCATCCAATCATTATAAAAGATCACAAAAATTAGAAAATCAAAACTCAAAAATAGTTGGTGAAAAGTGGTGCAGGTTTGACCACAGTGCTTCAAAGCCAAATCCAGTTTTCAGGAGGGATGATGATCATCACAAAGCCAGACAATGCTATGATCTGAGTGTTTGGTGTGATAGTGGTGAATGGTACGATAACAGAGTGTGTTACTCTTCTGGCTATCAAGGACACATTGCTGTTAACTGCCAGAGTTGGAGTTATGAGACGAGGAGATGCTATAACTGCCATATCAAAGGTCACATTGCCAGAGATTGCCTAAGGAGATCGAATGAAAGATCGAGGGCTAAATCTCAGAAAATGGAAAAGATACCAGTCTCTGTCAAGCCCAAAGAACAGAATGTTCAAGAACGTAAAGTTCAAGAACAGAAAGTTCAAGAACCGAAAGTAAAGCTTTCACAGGGGCAGAAAGACAGACTGGGGAAAAAGAGGAAGAAGGCCAGAGAGTATCTGGAGAAGATTTTGTCCTCGGATACAACTGGTAAAACAGATAAAAGTTCTGATAAATCGTCTTGCTCACCAAAGAACAACAAATCAAGCAAAACGCATTCATCAGATATAAATCTGAGGACGAAAGAGGGAAAAAAGAAGAAGAAAGTTTGTGGTGATGAATCTGTTTCTTCAGAAACAAAGGAGCCACATGTAGGCGATGAATCTGGCTCATCAAAGTCAGATAAGCCACATTCAGGCAATGAATCTGGTATGGTAAAACCAGAAGAGCCATGTGTTGAGGTAAAAAAATGAGAATTCTGGTCTAACAATGGATGATGCAAATTTTCCACCATTGTTGAACAAGAATTCAAAATCACCCAAGGACAGTCAGGCTTGGGTGAATCTGTTTAAATGAAAAACCTGACTTGCCGGAGTTCCCAGGTTGGTAAGCGTAGAACATGAATCGGCACATTTCTTGAGAAATTCACGAAAGTGATTTCGATTTAAAAGTGGTAAATCAGGGACATTAAGTTGTACTTGATTTTCTACAAGTGATGTTTGTAGATTGATCTTAAAAATGTTAGTTTTTACAAGTGTTTAAAAGAAAACAAGGTGATGAATATGATCCCCATGTTTGTGAATTGACCCACAAAACTTATTTTCCGGAAAAACCATTTTGATTAAAACAAACTTAAGTGTTTTGAAATCACTATGGGAAAATGTTTTGTTGTTAGGGGGAGTTCTGATTGTTCATGCCAAGTGAATGGAGAATTGAAGTGATTCTCATCATGTTGTCAGTTTATTTTGTACAGTTGTTTTTCAAATTTTCCCAGAAAATCAAAATTGAAACATATTTTGATTTTAGGGGGAGTAAAAATTTTTAAAAAATTAGAAAATTTGAAAATGTCAAAAACATTGAAAAATTCAAAATGAGTTTTGTTGTGAAAAAGAGGAAATGATAGTAGATCAGTTGGACTGTCACAGCATGCTAAAGAAATGGAGAGATAAAATGTGATAAGCGATCTCACTAAAGATGTGACGGTAGGCTCAGCTAGACTAGTAGATTTGCGAGAACGATACAAACATAAAATGAAAAGCCTAGTTCTAGTGGGAAACATGGTCGAAAGCATAGTACTTAGTTTTGTCCTTCTTGATTGTGTGCCTACTCGGTAATCGCTGATTGTCGAAAGACATAAAGCTGGTTAAGTTTGTGAACTTTCACAACTTTGCTAAAAAGTCGCTGTGATTGTGCATTTTATTTTGCAAAGATTTAAACTTGTTTTATTTCTTTATTTTGTTTAAGCAATGGACATCCTCTGCGTATACGTGAGTATCGAACTGGATGTTATTGCTTAAACGTTCTGCTTTATTTTCTTTGGTGTTTCGTTTAAGCTTTGGATCACCTCTGCGTATACGGGAGTATCGACCTGGTGGTTAAAGCCTAAACAACTTCAACTTGTTTTATTTTTCTTATTTTGTTTAAACATTGGACTTTCTCTGCGTATACGGAAGTATCGACCTGATTGTTAATGTTTAAACATTCTGCTTTGTTTTCATACAAATCACAGTTGATAAAAGTTTAAAGGCATTACTTGAGTCAGTGTATTGCATGATGAGGGGATATGCTGAGATCATGGGGTCCATAAGAACTTAGTGCAAAATTAATATATCTTAACGTATCGGTAAGCATTTCGAAAGTTTTTAGATTGAGTTTAAGTGGATAACAATATCGTCAATCTATGTGAATTGTTTAGAACTTAAAATGAAATCAAGCTTAACGGTGTTGGTGATGTGTCTCATAAACTGATATGAGCCTCTTGCACGAACTCACAAAAATATTGTCTGTATATATTTCGTTACTGCATTTCATTTCTGTTATAAAAATCAAAAAAGATTTTCAGTGTGTTTTAGCAAAAATTTTGAAAAATACAAAAAGATTTTCGACAACTGATGTTGGAAAGCTGATATTCAAAATTTCAAGTGCTGAACATGATGAACAGGTTTGGGAGTGTGAGTTTAACAGAAGAAATTTGTTTTGAGAAAGAAAAGTTTGATTAGTTAATCAAGATCATTAATTTGAACTTGATATAACTATTACTAGTAATTTTTTCTTATTAATTTAAGTGAAAACTTATGTGTTTGTGAGAAGATTGTGCAGGAGATGAGCTTAAACAGAGTTAAAGCCAGGATGCAATCTCAAGGTATTAGCTTATTCCATATGGCGATCCCATCATGATGAGAGGGGGAGTCTGACGAGGCTAGAGCCAAAGAGAAGATCTTGGTATATGCTAAGAAAGAAAAGAGACTAATAAAGACTGAAGATGCAAAGACTCGACACTTAAGACTCGTCAACATCTAAGGGGGAGTCTGTTGGTGCATACATCTGTCGTCTTCGTCTTATATCGAGTCTGGGTTGCAATGCGTGATAGCTTGAACATGCATGATAGCTTGAACATGTCTGATATCTTGAACGTGTCTGATAGCTTGAAAGTGTCTGATAGCTTGAACATGTGTGTGTCATTTCAAGCTAACAAGCATGTACTATATATAGGATTGTCATTTGTCATTTGAAGGTGACAGACCAGAGATCTTAGAGAGTGTACCGAAGTGCTGCCGGTATATTTTGTGATTGTAATCGCTGTTAGATCAATACACAAGTTGTTTAAAGTGATATTCAAGCTGTTTCTACATTCGTTTCTTAGTTTCCGCCTCTGAAACGGATTAAATCTCTTCTGAACGACTCGTTTGGGTCACAAACCGATCCTACAACTTGCGCGCACGTCAAACATTTGGCCACATAAGTGGCTATAGATTTCTTCAAACCTATCCACCAATAATTTACCTTTAAATCCTGGTACATCTTATCACTTCCAGGATGAACCGAGTACTTGGAACTATGGGCTTCTTGAAGAATCACGTCCCTAAGCCCTCCATAAATTGGAACCCATATTCGTCCATTTAATCTTAGGATTCCATCTTTGCCATATGATAACTGTTCAGCAGTTACGCCCAATTTTTCATTCGGATAGTTAGCTTCTAACACAGCTTCCTTTTGAGCTGCTAACAGTCTTTCATTCAAGTTGTTTTTCAATTCAATGCTCTTGGCATTGATTCTAATGGACTTAACTCTTTCTTTCCTACTCAAGGCATCAGAGACTACATTCGCCTTGCCTGGATGATATCGGATTTCACAATCATAATCGTTCAGCGTCTCCATCCATCGACGCTGTCTCATGTTTAGATCCTTCTGGTTAAACTGATGCTGAAGGCTCTTATGATCAGAATAGATCACACACTTGGTACTATATAAATAATGCCTCCAAAGTTTTAGGGCAAATACAACGGCACCCAACTCTAAATCGTGGGTGGTGTAATTCTTTTCGTGCACCTTTAATTGTCGCGAGGCATAGGAAATGACCTTGCCCCTTTTCATGAGTACACAACCCATTCCAGTGTGCGATGCGTCTCAGTATACCACAAACTCTTCAATTCCTTCAGGCAATGTCAAAACTGGAGCATTGCTCAACTTTTGCTTAAGAATCTCAAAGGATTCTTGTTGCTTAGGACCCCAGCCATACTTTATATTCTTTCGAGTTAATGAAGTCAGGGGTGCAGCAATCCTTGAGAAATTTTCAATAAAACGCCTATAGTAACCTGCCAGACCCAAGAAGCTGCGAATCTCTGTGGGCGTCTTCGGTTCTTGCCAATTCATAATGGCTTCAATCTTAGTGGGATCTACCTGGATACCACGCTCGCTAACCATATGTCCAAGAAATTGGACTTCACGAAGCCAAAACTCACATTTTGAAAACTTGGCGTAGAGCTTCTCTTGCTGAAGAAGTTTAAGGATACATCGAAGGTGCTTTTCATGATCGGCCTGATTCTTCGAATATATAAGTATGTCATCAATAAAAACAATGACAAACTTGTCCAAATATGGTTTGCAAATGCGATTCATGAGATCCTTGAACGCTGCTGGTGCATTAGTGAGCCCGAAAGGCATCACCAAGAACTCGTAGTGACCATAACGAGTCCTGAATGCAGTCTTATGCACATCTTCATTTCTAACCTTCAGCTGATGGTAACCTGACCTTAAATCAATCTTGAAAAGTAACTTTCTCCTTGAAGCTGATCGAACAGATCGTGGATCCTTGGCAATGGATATCTGTTCTTGATTGTAACCTTGTTTAGCTCGCGATAATCGATGAATAAACGCATCGATCCATCCTTTTTCTTCACAAACAGAATCGGTGCTCCCCAAGGAGATAAACTAGGTCGAATAAAACCTTTTGCCAATAAATCATCTAACTGAGCTCTTAACTCTTTCATCTCAGTTGGGGCCAACCGGTAAGGTGCTCTTGCAACTGGTGCTGCTCCAGGAATAATGTCAATTCTGAACTCCACTTGCCTATCTGGAGGTAAACCAGGTAGTTCTTCAGGGAATACATCTGGATATTCAGAAATGATAGGGATGTCTTCGATCTTGGGCTTTGGTTCATCGATAGTCACTTGTGCCATGTAAATGACACAACCCTTCTTCAAACACCTTGACGCCTTAAGCATAGACACTTGCTTAGGCAACCCATACTGGGTATCCCCCTGAATTGTCAACGGCTCACCATAAGGAGTTTTAATAACCACTTGCTTCTTGTCACAAACAATCTGAGCTTGGTTATGAGATAACCAGTCCATGCCTATTACTATGTCGAATCCAGCTAGTTTCAAAGGGAGCAAAGACAACGGAAAATAGTGGTTCCTAATGGATATAAAACATCCATCTAACACGGTTGAAGCAGTTTCTATGGTATCATCGGCCAATTCTACTTCATACTTTATGCTTAGGGTTTTAACAGGCAAATTTAATAACTTACAAAATTTATTATCCACAAACGACTTATCTGCACTCGAATCAAACAATACCCTTGTATAAACATCATTGATAAGAAAGGTACCTGTTATCACGTTGTCGTTTTGAATGGCCTCCTGAGCATTCATTTGAAAGACCCGAGCATTGGTCTTTTTACCTTCTTCAGGTTTCTTTGCATACTTTGGGCAGTTGGACTTGATGTGCCCTTTCTCGTTACAGTTGTAACAAGTTGCATCCTTTATCTTCTTACAATCTAACGTTTTATGCTCGCTTGATTTGCAGATCCCACAAGCTCTGGGCTGCGATGGGGATTTCGATTCGAACCTACCCTTCCCTAGATGATGCTTCTTGCAAGTTTTACACCTGGGTTTTTCACCCGACTGTTGGTTATCCTTCTTGAACCCTGAACTCTTCTTGTTCTCAGAGTTCCCTTTATGTTTCTTCTCAGAACGACGTGAGTTCTCATCCTCACGTTTCCTTTTCCCCTCATCGGAATTCCTAAGCGATCTCTGCCTGACCGCATCAAGAGAAAGAGATAACGATAGATCAGCCACTGACCTAAAGGTGGTAGGTCTTGATGCTTTCACACTTGCCTTAATCTCCGGGGCTAAACCTCCAATAAATCGAGCTATACGTTTCGGTTCCGGTGTGACCAAGTATGGAACCAATCGTGACATAGTGTTGAAGCTCGTAAGATATGCCTGACAGTCTAAGTTCTTCATAACCAATGTCAAGAAATCAGTCTCAATCTTTTCAACTTCATGTTGAGGACATAAATTTTCTTTGATTAGAGCAACAAACTGCTCCCAAGTCAAGTTGTATAACAGAATTTTCCCAGTAGCTTGGATTAGGGACCTCCACCAAGCTAGAGCTTCACCTTTGAACGATTGTGACACAAACTTCACAATGTCTTGCTCTGCACATCCACTAATATCAACCACAGTGTCCATCTCATCCAGCCATGTCATGCAATCAATGGCTCCTTTCTCCTCTGTGAAGTCTCTGGGCTTGCAGGAGACGAAATACTTATATGAACAGGTTTTAGCACGTGGCTCTTGATTGAGGACTACCTTCTTAGATGGAACACTCCTCTGATTCGATGAGTGATGAGATTCGCTCTTGCGAGCTGTATGAGTCTTAGAGGGTGGTTTTGAATGTGGTACAGACTGAGTTCTGACGCAGGTACCACTTGATTCATTAAACTGTCTGTCAAGAGCTCGAGTAACGGCATTATCTATTAATGCCTGCAGTTCCGCACCAGCAACATTAACTCTGGTAGTATCATTATTCTCCCTCGGGTGGCTGTTAACCTCATCTGATCCAGCCATGTAGCTTGATTGCTACATAAAATATTGACAATGATTCATTCAGAAGTTTATTGTGGAATTGTCATTTATGGCAATTCATTAACCATGGTAATTATAAACCATATTGGTTAATTCAAAATTTATTATATTTTATCCCGTTATAAACTATTAAGGATAATAGGGTGGCATACAAAAGGCCTAGTCACAAGGACAATTTTAATTCATAAGCCATGATTTTATAAAATCAAGGCATTTAGGTTTGAACATATTTCATCCCTTTTCTTGACAGGGAGTCGTAGACTACAACTGTCTTTTGTCTCAGAGGACAATAAATATGGCTCGTAGGCACTACATCACTAATCGATGTTTTAAATAATAATAAAAGAAATTGGATGAATCCAATATAAGGATGACTTATGTGATTTCATCGAATCACATTTTTCAGGAGTGTTAACATGTTTTCAGATGTTAACAAGGAATTGAATCTTAAAAAGGAACTACCATCATGGCCCTGTCTTAATATGACACATAGGCAAGGTTTTGCCTTTAAGATTTTCTTTAATATTTAATGGCAGATCAATATAAAATGAAATGTTTTATGTTAATTTATTTCATATAATATATTTATACATATAATGACAAGATGAAATTTTGAACTAAAAACATTCCACTAAATTAAGAAGGGGTACATAGGTGCCCTAAACAGGACTTTTACATAAATTACTTGCCCACGCATGGGCTAAAATGAAAATACAAGTCATCACAGGGGCTGAATACATAAATAGATGTCCACACAGGGACTTAATTGAAAATTAAAAATTACAAAACAAATAATAAGAACTTCAATAATCCCTTATGTTCTTCCCCTTGATTAAATTAGCCAAACCCTTAAGTAGACCCCGACGGCTTCTACGCTCCACCTGAACATCACGTTCCACCTGGTTCAACCTCTGAAGGATCTTCTGCTGCTGCGGTGGTTGAATCGGTGGCGGCTGTGGCTGCTGCGGCTGCAGAGGTTGAGGAGGAGGTGGGTACTGATACCCATAGGCCGGGTACCCAGTCTGGTAGGAGGCTCCGTAGGGCCCTTCAGGATGAAGAGCATTGTAGTTTGCCGCTACAAGATACGGGTCAACATCAGGGGCATTGTAGTAGTTGTAGCCAATATGGGCTGGCTGCTCAAAAGGGTTATACGCCGCTGCACCGGCGTAAGAAGGTATTAGGTTATCAAAACCCACATGTGGTGGTGGTGGCGCGACTGGTGCAGAGTCCACCTCAGAAACTGGGTTTGAAGGCCCACCCATCTGTGGGTCTTCATACAGCGGCGGGTAGTGGCTGTTGCTGCTGTGTTGGGGAGTGCTGAAGTGAAATCCCCCTCGCACGGACATCCGTGCACCTGATCTTCTCCGCCTCGGTGGCTCCGGAGGCGGTTGCTGCTCTGGCGGCGGCGGTGGCGGTGGCGTAACCGCCTGGAAACGCGAATCCTCAGAGGGATCCTGCTGCTGCTGCTGAGGTGGGTTGTAAGGGGGAGTAAACTCCCAAGGGTATGTGGCCCACCTTTCTGCAAAGCTGTCTGGGCCCCTGTACGGCGAACCGTGAAAAGACGATCCGTCTGAAATCTCTATGGGATGCGTGGGCGTCCCAGTTGGCGGCTCGGCAGGCTCTGGATCTGGATCCTCTTCCATATCCATATCCTGGGCTCCAGGAAAGTGGTCTTCTGGTCCCAATGGGTTATAGCCCATTGGTTCTTCACTCACGTTTGCCTGGTTAAACCGGCTGTGAAAGAACGGGGTCGGGTTCTGAAAGGCGCGGTGAGAACTCGACCGCTGCAACGGCAAGTAGGAATGGCGCGAATGGTCGGACTCGTTGCCTTGATGGAGCCCGAAAGAATCGTGGTATGAAGGTGAAGAACTAAGCGAGACAGAACGCCTCGCAGGCTCTAAGTAGGTCCTCCAGTCTTCTTGAGGACTAGTGCTCATGGTTACTGAAGGGGTTCGCCGGTGTGATGGTCCGGCCTCGTGGTCATGACTTGCGAAAACTGGGGCTTTTCCGCCTCTACCTCTTCCTCTTATACGTGGCGGCATTTTCTTATTCCTGTCAAAACAAACAAAGGAAACAACAAAGAAAAACAATAAAGGACAAAATAAAAGATTAGGATTAGTCCTAAGTCCTTTGCCTAGACTCGGAAGTCAAGGAATGTGCAACTGTGTCATTGAGATTGAACACAAAAGGCTAGTGTTCAATTCACTCAATGTTGGCTCTGATACCAACCTGTCACACCCCGATATTTTCACGTATTACCGGTGAGCCCGGTGGGAAGTATCGTGACGTAGTTGATATCATCATAGACAAATAATCACAGTTTAATGCACAACGGAAGTCTAAAGTAAAATATTACAAACCGAATGAAAGTAACATAAATTATTACATAACGGTTGTAAAGTAGATCCACAGGCGGATCAAAACAAAAGAAGATAATTGTTCAACAGATTTTTAAGCATCTAAAGCTTGCAAGACTCTTTATTGATACTAGGAGTAGCCAGCCCATTTCGCTTAATACCTACACTTAACCTTTTTGAAAAATACGTCAGTTTACACTGGTAAATACAATTAACCGACTCTTTTTGAAAAGTGTTTATAAAATTGATTTAAATGCACAAGGCACAAATATTCTTTTATAACTTGGGATAATTATTTAAAATAATCTTGTAAAAGAATTATATGTTTGTTATACGATTAGTAGCCCGGGTTAAATACCGGGTTAAAGATTAATAGACACACCACAAAATATAACCTACGGCGAGTTATTCTCGAACAAGCAGGTATATCATTTTACATACGCACCGACAGGTGTATGCCTACACCCCGTGCTTAAGTCGTGGGCATTTCAATGAATGAGCCGAGGATATCCAGGACATGGTTATTAACCCACCAAAGGCTTAAAACAAACAAAACAGATTAAACGGGTTATCTCAATGATTTAACCTTCATATGATTAAATATTCAATACCCGACCAAGCGGTATTATTAAATACCGTACCCGAAGCCCGTATAAGAGAAAATAAGTTAAAAGTATTTACCTGAGCAAAATACAAATTTATCTCAGCCGTATAACAATTCAGCAAGTGCAAATATCTTTTACTGGGCTCCTAAATCTGGAACGAAGGTTTTAATAACCTATTAGATTCCTAACGGGTCTTACTTAAGTTTAAACTTAGACCGGTTAGTTTTAAAGAAAGGTTTACTGTTCAAAACGCAAGATTAAGCGAAGACCGGATTAGAAAGTGATTTATACCCGACAAGTATGAAGACTTGTATAATATGGGTAAACTAAACACATTCTGGATTTTGAGGTAAAAATGATAAGGTTTGACCCGTTTCGGTCAATTTATGCAAACTAGTCACATAAACCGCACCGAACGCGAAAAATGCATAACGGGTAACCAAATGAGTCATGAACAGGTTCCCTAAGTTAATATGCTTAAAATGTGTTATGATATCAGTAGGATACCTTCCATTATGCCCAAAACGAATTTAAAATCAATTTAAGCCCCGTAGGGGTATTTTGGTCATTTTAAAGTTTATAAAAGAGGTTAAATGACAATCTGAGGTTCTGGTCTAAAATGATCAGTAAAAATATTTATTTTAGTGAGTTATATCAGTAGGGTATTGCATATATGTGAAATTTATCATTTATGACCAAACTATGCACCGTAGGGGCATTTTGGTCATTTCACATAAGCTTTAAGGGTCAATTCTGGAAATCTGAGTTTAAAACTTTTACTTACTGTTAAATTATCAAAATTTACTTATAACATCAGTAGGTAATGGGTCTTAAATGTTAAACATAGTTTTAACCCATACTATGTGTTTAAAACGCGTAAAAAGTCGGTTTTAGGCTATTTTCAGGTTATAATAGGAAAGCTGAGATTTTTATCAGTCCAGAAGCCTTAAAATATTTTATTTAACATATGAAATTAGTAGAAAAATATTTGGTATCAAAATGTTATGTAAAACTCATTTTATTAGTAAAAAGGGTATAACCGTCAATTACCGAATCAAAGCAAGAACCCCATGTTATGATCAGTTTAAAAATTAATAAAAATATCCAAAAATCCCAAAATATTATATTACATCAGTGGGTAAAAGGTTTGGTGTCAAAATTTTTGGGTTTAAATATGTTTTATGCCAAAAATGTCATTTAATTAATAAAAAGGCTTCAATTTACGATATCGAGCATAACTCCTAATTTAGACCTCAAACTGATGTCAAATTTTTTTAGGACATGTTTATAAATTAGTAATAAAGGTTTTTGTCCTCTCATATTTTTAAAAATCTCGTTTTTATATCAAAAGGGCATAATGGTCAACAATTAAGCATTTAATGGAAACATGCAAATGATTCGGATTACAAAGGAACCATATTGTATAATCTTAGAGGGTTATACTAACATGTAATATGGTCCTAATGGAATCCTAAGGCATATCTAAACTAAGCTAAATCGGATCAGAACTGAAAGTCAAAGCAAAAGTCTACTTTTGCGACTTTCGGTTCCTAACCGAGTCTAAACTCAGAATTGTCGGGTTGAACATGCCTAGACATGTTCTTATATCATTTACCAAGTTATTTTAGTGTTAAAACATGTTCCGTAACTTCTACATTATCAGTTATGAATTTATTTGCAAAAATAGCTTCTGTTGCCTTTTTAATATTAAGTTTGACCCGACAATTGACCAAGTTAGAGTGAGAATCAGTAGGTGCCCTTTTAAGGGTTTATTACCTACATAATTACCAACTCATAGCCACTTGAAATTCGAATAATGGCTGGACCATTAGTGAGAATCAGTAGGTGCCCTTTTGGTCATTAAACTAATAAAACTTGAACTTAAGGAGCTAAGAACACTTACAATGGTCCTTAGCACGAATTTGGAACCTAAGAAAACTTGCTTGAACTCCAGGAAGCTCCAGAGAAAGCAATGTGAAGTGATTTTTTGAGAATGTGCAATTATCCAAAATGAAATGAGAGCCTTTATATAGCAATTTCCATCTCTTTTGATCAATCCACATGTCCCTATATGACCCCTGATGCTCCCAGGTGTCCCCTATGCATGAAAATCTGTTGGCTTAATCCCTTGTATCGAATTCAGGCTTTCTAAGGCGGTGGAACTGGCTGGACATGCAGTTGTCCACATCTTTCTGCAACTGGGACTTCTACGCGGGCCACGTAGACTCCTTAAGAGTCTTACGCGGGCCGCGACACTCCTAGGCTACTGGAAACAAACTTTCAGACTTGGCAGTTTTGATCCCTGGTCCTTCTAAACTTGATTTAACTTTCGTTTATTGCACTTTTAACCCCCAAACTTTACTTTTAAGGGTCTTGAGTCTTTAAACATTTATCAATAAGCTCTCGGTTAGTTATGAGGTCCCCCGAACCGTCTTGGAATGCAACGTTAACGTATTTGGCCCTTATTACTTGTAATTACCACTTTGCTTATTTATGTGCGTTGAAACTCCACGAATTTATTATCCGACAATCATGGAAGTATAAGGAAGTACTACAAAGTCCCGGAAACGTTAAAAGGTCACTCAGAGGTAACTTTAAACATGTTGACACATTTAACCCTTATGCTTTGTAAACCTTTCAATTTAAGCACAAACGACTTTCTAAGTTCGCTATTTTATTTATTAAAGAATGCGAACGTCGTGTGAGGTCAATCAGAGGCACAAGTTGGGCATGTTGACACTTTGGATCCCCTTATTCACATATTTACATCGTTTGACAATTTTAGTCCCTCGGAATCAATTCTTTACACGTTCAAAGTCCATGACACGTGTCTTTATTATATTGGTCGTGATTTTACGAGGTGTTACACCTCCAGGTCCCGCGCCACATCATGCTGGGTGGCAACGGCAGCATCAGTGGTCTTTTGCTCTTTTTCCTTCTCTTTCTCTTTTTCCTTTTCTCTTTCTTTCTCCTTCTCAGCCTCCAGCTCAGCAGATCTAAGAGGCTTGATTACAAATTTGGTTTTCTTAGGCGTCGATTCTTTTGGATCTTTAAACTCAACACCCTTAGTCTTCTCAGGGGTCTTCTTCTGGGCCTCTGCAGAAACTAAGTGTTAAAAAGAGATACTACTAAAGTAAGACAAGTATTAACATCATAACACTAACCTGGAGAGAACTTGTAAAGGGAGCGCAGACTGCTCTGCTTCCCTATTACTGGGGCTCCCCTAGCCTTCTACGCCGCCTTAACGCTCGCAACAGTCTCCTCTCTACTTCTCTTCCTGCTCACTAACTTGAGGGCATGTTCTTCCTCTTGCTCCTCTTCTTCATCCTCTTCATCCAGCGCGATTGAAAATGGAGTAGCGCCAGCATCTGGGTTCCTTGACCCCGCGCTTACAGAGCTTTTTGAACCAGCAGCGCTGGCCTTCTTCTCACCTATACGGGGCAAACCCTCAAGTGAATCACTTGCAACAATGTAATCTTCCAGGTTACTCTGCCGAAATCGAAGAGTACTTTTCTCAGAAGCACCAGTAGTCGCGCGGCTACTCCCGCCCTTCTTGTTGGTCGGTTCAGCATCGACAGCGATCACCTTCTTCTTTTTCTTGCTTGGCTTCTTCTTCTTCTTCTTCTCCTCCGGATCTATGCCAAGGTCGCGCAACACACCTACAAAGATGTTAGACCAGGAACTTAGCTCCCCATTTAAAGACCCTACAGACTCCTCGCTGGAAAGATAAAGAATCTCTTTCCCAGCGGAAGTCACAGCACGCAAGGGCCTGGAGTTGGGTAGATGCGCACCTTCGGTTGCAGCAGGAGGATTGGAAAAGGCTCCAGCAGGAGGATAAAGAAAAAGGCCTTTGATATGCTCATACCAATAAGGCTCCCCTGGTTGTAGCGGGCACACCCTCATAGACCCTCCAAAGGTGGGGAAAGCAGCTTGATAAAGGCGCGCCTCTGCAATGAAATCTAACACTTAAGCGCAAACGAATTAAAAAAGGGGAATTATCAAAGAAACCACAAACCTCTATCTTGAAACTTCAGAACAGGCACTTCGTTGCTGTCCTCTGGCCACTTGTCGCTCATCTGCACCGAGACCAAGACATTCTCACTAAAAATCCGATTTGGTGTTGCAGTCAGCTTCAAATACCAGTCGGCTACCTTGGGGATTGCCAGTTCCTCCTTCTCAATTGTATCCGGCTCACGGAAGATCATCGCGATCGGAATGACCTCTTCTCTGATGAAGAAGAACTTCTGCTTCCAATCATGAAAGCTCTTAGGAGGGTTTAACAAAATTTCCTTGGCCGAACCCCTGTTTCCAAAGGAATAAAACCCTATATTTCTAATTAACTGGTAAAACACCCTGAACTTCTCGACGGTGGGCTCTATGCCATGAGATCGGCATAAAAACTCGAAGTGTCTCACCCTCACCATGTCGGGTGGACTCATTTGATATATATGAAGCCCATAGTAATGGAGTGAGTATGTGTGCCATGAACTCAGTGGCCGGAAGTCGGAAGTTACCTTGCAAGAAGAAGTCTTCAAACAAGGTAATATATCCTGGTGGTGCGTCGGCGGCAGTCTGGCCCTGCCGGGGATACTGTGCATCCCATTCCGGTGGAAACTGGAACCCACGTGTAATCTGCTCAAACAAACCCTGATCCCACTTGAGGACAGGGAGAGGACCTTCTTCAACTGGGACTTCCTCTTCAGCCATAGATATTCGGATATGAAGACTTGAGTACTTCTGGGAAACTTGAAGAATATTTAAAGAAACTTGTAGATCTGCTGTAAGATCTTTGAAGATTTGAAGACTTCTTGAATATTCGAGAGAAAAACATGGAGCAGATGAAAGATTTGTGAAGATCTCTCTCCCCTCGTCGACTATATATACTCCTCGCATTTAATGTGATGAGTAAACGTGCCGGATTCACCGCGCGCGTAACCAATCAGCAGCTGCCACGTAAGGCGGAATTCCTGGAGTGACGGTTACCACGCGTGCGTGGGCCTCACTCGACTGACGGAAAGCCGAACCGTCAGCGACAACGTGATGATGGCCGTGTCAGCAATCAACTCAAACGTCACCGTCAAAGACATTTCACAACAACCTGTCAGAATTCAAAATTCGAGGATTTTCCCGCCCAAAGTTACTACAAAATTCATGTAGAAGTTACCTAGGCCACGCAACATTCATGATCATCCAATGAGCCTGCGCACTTATACCCAAAAGCGAAAACTACCAACATGCTAATCTGGTAGTCGCGCTGTAACAACTCGTATCAAAAGTCATATTTATTTAATTTATTTGTCCAATAGGAAACCCTAATTGAGAAACCCAAGTGATTCTGCATAAACCCTAAAATTTTCAGAACATTTGGAATCAGGATTAGGGCCCCTAAAACTCAGGGGGGGGGGGGGGTAAAACCCTAGTTATAGTTATCTACATAAAACGTTGTTGAAACTGAAATTGCATGCAACGTTGACTCACCTAGGCTACCTGAGACACGAGGCTACCCTAGGCTAGGGAGGTATGCCCCGTGACACGCAACAGGGACGGAGGAAACCTCCGCGACACGCGGGGGGTGTCAATTTAGGGTATAAATACAGGGGCTTGGGACTTGAATTGTTTGCATATTTCGACGTTAAAATTATTTACGTACACAAAGTTAGACGCTGTTTACTACAAAAACACACACGATTCACGAAGTGCTGCCACAAAACAGGGTAATAACTCGATCGCTATTACGATTCATTGTCTGATCGATCAAAATATCCAATGGATGTTTAAGTGCTGCCCATATTAGGGTTATCCTTTGTCATTCGTCGTGATTCCGACAGGATGTTTGAGTACCACCCGAACTCGGGGAGTACTCTGTCATTCGTTGTGACTCCAATGGATGTTTAAGTGATTGCACTTTGTCATTCGTTGTGAGAGTTTGATCTCGTGAGTTATCGTAAATGCTGTATTGATTACTAACCCAGTTTTGTGTGCATTGTTATTTAAATTAGGTTAACAAGGCTAATCCATAGACTAGACTCTATCCGTGTTAAATTTGCAATGTGAGTCATTCTCTTTTTATCAAATTACTTTCAAAAGCATATTTATTTTCAAAGTTATAAATTACAGGGATTAAGTTTATGTAATCACCAAATTACAGCCGGTATGTGGGGTTTTGTATACATTACTTGATAATCTTCACCATTGGGGCAGCCAAGGGGTGATATGACCATAATCACAGACACCATTGGACGAATGGGCCAATGGGTCGAGTGATAAAGTACTGTGGGTAGTTGGTTGATATCAGAAACATTGTAATTTTCCTTAATACTGTAAATTATAACAAATGTATCATTTTAATAAATAGAATGATTCACTCAGTATTTTCCACTGACAAAACCTTTTTCAAACATGTTTCAGGTGATCTGTTGTGATTCAGGAAAGGTGCTGTGGAGCACTGCAAGCTTAAGAAAGTGGCTCATTATAAAATAAAGAAATATGTTTTGTAAAATAAAGATTTCTCTGTAAAATAATAGTATTGTAAATTACCGGGGTTTTATCCCGAGTTGTGAAATAAAATAATCGGGGAAAATTTTAGCTTTAAAAAGATCCTGATGATAAACTTCCGCTGTTAAACTCAATTAAATAAATACCACGGGATTTCTGTCCCGCGGCTCCTGAAACGGGTCAAACCGGGTCGGGGGCCGTGACAGAAAAAGGTGGTATCAGAGCCACTGAGTTAAGCTAATTAAGTATTTAGAAATACTTAATTTTTCCTGATTACTATTATGTGATTATGTGTTTTTAACTGACTATTTGTTAGTTACAGTATGGGTAAGCAAAAGCTTTCAAACATCTATCTTAAATTAGATAGGTTATCAAATGAGAAGGGAAGTTCATCCCAAACTCCTGAAGAAGGAATATTCGTTCGAAAAGCCCAATACGAGGAACCACTTTCTCCTGATAAAAGAAGTTTAATTATTAGAAAAAGCCAGGAGAAATTAAGGAAATTCCGAGAAAAGAAAGTTAAAAAGGAAACCCAGGAATTAATCAGTAAATCACCATGAGTCAGGCACTGATTTTGAAGGGGTCAAACCAGAAGTGACATGAGTTAGGCACTGATTTTGATGTAACCCTATACGCCTCGTATAGGCCTATACGAGGCCTATACGAGGCAAAGGGTGTCTAAATAGGCAGATAAGGTGTCCAAATAGATTGACCCTTGAAACCTTTTAAGTTTTAACATTCTTTTTGAGCTTCAAAGAAGCTCTTGTGACTAGAATGACGGAGATATGACCTTGATGAGAATGAGTTGTATGTAGGGATGAGCTCGGTACCGACCGGTACCGAATATACCCGGTACCGAAAATGTCAAAAGTCGGTACCGAAAAGGTACCCGGTTCGGTAAATTCGGTACCGGTACCGGGTCCATTTTGCTCATCCCTAGTTGTATGTGGAGACAGTGGAGTGAAAGGAGCTTCACGTCCCCACATACTACCCTCTCCAACATGATTTTAGAGCAAATTAACCATTAGGCCACCTGGGACGGTGAGAATTTTGTCCGTGATAGAAGTTTTCAACGCGTGGAAAAAGCCCAAACACCACCGCCACCCTCACACCATCACGCGTGGAACTAAATTCCCGTTGTATTTTTGACGCGTTATCTTTTTATTGTTGTTAGGGAAATTGTTGGTTGGGGGGAAATTGTTAGGTGTGGTGCTGAGTGATGACCATTTCCACTAAAAAAAGTTATGAGTGATAGAATAATGGTTGATGACATGGCGGAACTTGATTGGATGCTGGGAGTGATGAAATTTGTACAAGTGATGACCACCCCTACCCCCCTTATAACTGATAATCAAACCATAACCGATATAAGTGAACCGTCATTAACCGATAACCGACATAACTGTTGGTTATGGTTATGAAACTTTGATTAACTGACTAATCAGTTATGGTTATGGTTATGGTTATGAAGCTTTGGTTATCGAAATAACCGAAACCGAACCGAACTTGTAATGTTAACTATTTATAGTCGATTTATGTTTTATGTTAACCATATTGAGGTTTTTTACTAAGATAAAAATATGTTAGTAACAACAATATCTTAATGTACATGCCCCTTGTTTTGATGAAAAGTTGAGGTGTTATGATCGTAATTTATTACTGTTGATAATTACCTTACTAAAAACAATCACACATCGGTACTTTAACCAAAAAGTGTAGTGTTGGTTATCTTGTAAAGAAAGCCCAAGCTAAGTCTAAACCATGCATGCCCCTAACGCATACCCCTATTTGTTTCAAACCTTGCTTGGTTAATTAACCAATATTAACCAAAACCGAACCATAACCAACTTCATAACCGAAGCTTGGGGTTACCGAACCAAACTGACACATACACGTCCCTAATTTTAGGCGTTGCCCCAAGGGGGCTTAGAGTTTCTCACGAGCATAGGGCTCTTTGAGTGTGTGTTGATTGAGCACTTTATGGTGGGTTTTCAAAAGTAGTCAATGAAAAAAGATTTAATAATAAACAAAAAAAAACTTCCAAACCCTTGCCCACCACCTCAAGGTTTTAGGGTTTTGGAGGGCAAAGCCCCCTCATCTATGTGGCAGACACGTGACAGGTAAAATATCCTTGGTCTTGCCTACTACACCGAGTAGCTCAATATCAATAATAATGAAGGTTTTCTAAATTTAAATTACTAAAGTATTACTTACATTCTGTATTGCCATTGGAAGATTTAATAAGTTAACAACAAGATCAGTTATACTAGGGTGTCCGGAGTGGGGGCGGCAAACCCATCCGGCACCGATCGGCAATCAATCAGCAACCAATGCCAAACCCTTTGCCGCATGAGTGTTTGACGAAATGGGGTCACATTCGGTGAAGCATAACCGATTCGGCGAAGGGAGGGAAGGGGAGAGAGAGGGGGGTGTGTGGTGGGGTCCATGCCATCTCAACCAATCACACATTTTTCTTTTTCTTTTTTATTTAAAAAGTTTACCACTTCACCAAATGTGTAAACCATTGCCAACACTTTTCACCAAAGTTTAAACACTTTTCACTGATTGACGTAGCGCACTCTGATTGGTTGATTTTTTAGTTTGTCACACTCAAGTGTTTAACCACTCCTTACACACTAATGTTTTCAGGAAAGAGATTTGATTGAAGTATCCGCATTACAAAAAATGAAAGGCATATGACATTATAGTCTAATGAAATCTTAGGGTGGGATAAGGCTTAAGAACCATTAGGACTGGGGTTCGATTCCCACAACAGGGTTTTCCCATATTTATTGGGTTTCCTTCTGAATTTGTATATAGGCATTATTGCCTAGTGAAGATGAATATGATCGGGTGGATTCGCAGGTGTCACGATGATACTCTAATGGTCTGTCGGTGATCTAAATTTGTCGTTCAAAAAAATGAGAGAAAATAACAAATTTAAAATCTCTTATTGTATCTTCTAAAAATATCTCTTTTTATTCAATTTTAATATTTAATGTCTAGTTTTCAACTGTTAATTAAACAGTTTTACGTCTAATTATTATTCTTTTCTAATAACTAATAAGATGATGGTAAAAAAGATGATAATACAAGAACACAAAAGGTGAAAAAGAGAGAAACATAAACACATGTTATCATCTCTTTATTAAAATATAATGGATAGTGGATTGTTAAAAAAAAATAGAGTGATGTAATATCACTGTACGAAATTCATTATCAAATAAAGAACGAGTCTTTGTCACATAAATCAAAATCTTACCAACAATTGTTGGAAATAATTCATTAAGTCACCATTAAACGTCAATGTACAGTTATTTGATAGAGATGTTATTGCTACAATTCTAAAACTAAGTGATTAACACTATAGAATGGTAAATTAAGAGGTATGATTGAAAACCTGTAAGAATCAAGTGGAGTATTCATTTTGCTGAAGATAATCAGAATAATCTAAATTAATCCTAATCAATATAATTCAAGATGTCTATATTAAAACGGTAATACTCACCACTAGAGACGACACCACGTGATAGCGACATCAACCTTAGGGTTCCATTGGCTCAAGAATTGATCAAAATTCAAAACTCTTACGTGAGAAAGTCAGTGTAATTTTGACTTAAATCGCATGTGGCAATGACGATGGTTGCAATGGTGGCAACAAAAAATGGTTGTCGTGAACTTTGCTCGTTCATCTAAATCTATTAAGTTAGCAAGCGTTTATAACTTTTAAATGATCCATTTTGACTACATGTTTAATTTGAGTAGCCTCATATTCCCATTTTATATAATGTTAGTATGGTTTTATATCTAAATCTAACATTTTATTCATATAATATATGGTTCATGGTAATCACTAACTTGGGTATTTTGATTCAAAGTTATATAAATCTAGTTTTGTAACTTCAACTAGTATTGGAGCCGCGCTTCGTGACGGGATTGTAGTAGGGTGCTAATGAGGATGTATTCGTCGAAGCAAACCCATATTTGGTCTTCTCCCACTACCATTGTGTAACCATACTCTAAATGTTAAGCTCATTTGGTTAAGAGTCACGCTCCAACGTATCCGAGAATCGTTCTGCTCTAATACCAAGTTGTCACGTGGTTAGTTTTCAACCCCCGTGTGGCATCCCCAGGTCCCTGGAGACAAGCAAATCCATCTCGCTTCTTTGTGTGGGTCACTGGTTTCGTTCTGCCTTGGACTCATCAGGAGAGTGACGCCAACTCTCGACTAGTGGTGCATTCGTCGTAGACAGGACTAGGCACATGCACCTCTTCATTGACACCGACTCTGTTCCCCGATAAAGTCAAGAACTAGCCAGTAACCCAAGCGTTCAAGCACAGCCCACAACATTGCGACCTTCAAATACTTGGCCCGTGACATTTAGCTATAATAACGTAAATAAAAAATAACTAAATTTGTTACCTAGTATATTAAATAAAGGGTCAATTTAGACCATGTATGTTTTAATGTAAACAAGTTTTTTTTGATCGCTCGTCTCAAACAACCGTCTTTCGTCTTGACGCATCGTTAGTAATATTTTTGACCATGTGTCCCGTAGCGGCTCCTCCACTCGTTATCTCGTTTAGTCATTGCAACCTTCCGTTTGAGCTCGCTATCCACTTGAACCCATTTTGTACCATTTTAGCCACAAACTCCTGTAAAATAAAGTAACGTAAGTGTACAACCCATACTAATTTAGACTCGATTAACAGCTAAAACGCACACAAAAACTTGTATTTACACAGGGATTTTACCAACTCATCAAGACTTCACAAGCAATTATAACATTCACATAACAAATTTATGTGCACTTAAATTCTGTGATTTCAGTGCTTGTATATGAGCCTATTTAATAAAAACCACACATAAAGGCCCTTAGGAGGTAACGAATTAAATGATACACACTAATTGTTTTTAAAATGTTGTTATTACTTATTAGGTTAATGGATTAATGTGCTAGGCTTTATAGATCGATATTGCTAATAAGTTTTTAGGTTTTAAGTTTTTATATTATATATTGGGCCAAATAATATTTAATAAAAACAAAATTTAACCAGAATGCAGAAAATTGTCAACGATGAGAATTCTTTCAACAAAAAACTTATTAGGGGGGAGGGGTGGTTATCACTTGCAAAAATTCCATCACTCACAACATCCAATCAAGTTCCGCCATGTCATCACCCATTATTCCATCACTCACAACCTTTTTTAGTGGCAATGGTCATCACTCACAACACCCAACAATATTCATCACTCACAATACTCAACACTCAACAACCCATCACTCACAACCCTTCAACGCGTGAAGAAATCCACAAGTGATAGTGTATAGTGGCGGCGATGTTTGGTTGTTTTCCACGAGTGATAGTTTGCCATCACGCTGCCAACCCCAGTCCCCTTAAAAGCTTTGGTGTTATGAGTTTCATTTTCAACAAAAATTTACATGAGAATTCTTCGTATTTCATTTCTTAAAAATAGATTGTAAATAAGTGAAGGTTTCCAAGCATGTGGCCTATCCATCTCCAATAACATGTGTTGTTATTTAATTAGTTTACAAAAGAGCAACAATAAATGAGAACTTTTGTATTGTTACTTTTGCCTAGCAAATTAAATTAACATGGCGCATTAAAAAAATCAAATAGAATGGGTCTTAAATGGGAATCAAACCCGGCCCTCATGCGTAACAAAGTAGCGTTCAAAATGTATGAACGCTAGGGCCAGGAAAAACGGGCCTCGGCGGCTCGCCCACCCCTAGGGCCGGCCCTCCCTGCATATCACATATGTTGTGTGTAAAAAAAAACTTATAGAATAATTTAGCACGCATAAGTGTAGAAAATTAAAGTTTTCGCATTTCTATGTGTTGAGAACAACAATTTAGAGATTAAAAAGGAACGCTTAATTCACTAAGAAACGAAAGCTTGACATTAAAAAGTTTATATATTCGTTTAAAAGCATCGGGATTAAAACATAATTTGCACGGTTGTTTTTTGGGGTTTTATTTTTTTATTGTAAACAAAAATAGATTTGATATATCATATGACGACATATTCATCCTTATAAGATGTTTACATTTTGTGTGGTTATGTCAAAGTATATGAATTATAGTCTATAGCAAACCATCTTTACACATAGGGCAACCCAAATACACATTTTTGAGGCGTCCTTAGAATGAGGTGTTTCCGTGCGGAAAAAAAAAACACCCAAATATGAATCAAAGCGGGAGGAGAGAGAGAGAGAGAGAGAAGGGGACATTTTCGAGACTGTGAACGTGCCAACTTTAGGTAAGTACCAAGTATCCATGTTAGAGGCGTTTTCAATAGCCTATATGAGTGGTATATGGATACTCTTTGAAAGGTATCGAAAACTAATAAGAATTAATCTTGTAGTATACATCATGTGAATTGTGTTTTAGTTTGCACTTTAATATTATAACCTGGCTTTGTAATTGTTTAAAGTAAAAAAAAAATCACATTAAAGTTCGTCACCCAAAATTACCTTATTTTATGAAGTTATAGAATATGTAAAGCAAATCTTGAAACAAATCTTGGTCTTCATTATTTTATTTTCAAAATTGCACCCACATTCTTTGGAGGTTTCTTCATGACAACAGTAGTAAACCCCCACCCCAAAAAGTTTATTATAAGGACACCCGTAGTGGGGCTTCATATCACGGGAAAAAGCAGCATAGCGCCCTATAGCGTCGCCGAACACCGCTATGGGCTGTTGGTCTTGGGTCCTCGCGAAGAGCATAACGGTGTGGCCCTTTCTTCCCCATTCACACACATATATATACATATACATATATAAAGCCCCATACATATATATCCCCACTACACACTCAAGTTATATAAAGCCCCCTTCTTACGCATTTCGTCACTTGTCGCATAACGCCCCCTAAGGGGCTTTATGACTACACATGGTCTAAGTCTACTCGGTGTGGGAGAGGGTAGTCCTCAAAGGATGCTTCGTCACGTAGGATGGGTGTGAGGATGGGCCTAAAAGGGATGGACCTAGGGAAATGGAGGATGGGGCTATATATGTGTGTGTGTGTGTGTGTCTGTTGTATGTATATGTGTGTGTGAGAAGGAGGGACAGCTTGAACGGCAAGCAAAGGACGATATCTCGACGGGAACGCCCCACTGGAAATGGTGTTGAGGGCCGGCACCGGTCCAAGACGGGGCAGGACGTTCCCGGTACCGAGTAGCCTAACTATACTTTTCAAAGGGCTGATTTTTACTAGGGCTTATAAAAATGCGATGCTCTTTTTTTAATGTGATGCTCTTGTTCTGTAAGGAAAAAAAACTGTTCATTTTTTCAGAATAAATTTTGATATAAAAATAAAGTTGTTACAACAGTTTATGAGTGTGAAAATGTATGTTCGGTTCGGCCGAGTTTTTTTTGGTTGAACCAGCTTATAGAGTGTGAAAGTTATCATACTAGATTCTTTATATTTATGTGAGTGGGTTAGTTGTATATTATAAGGAAGAGTAAACTGCAATTTTACCCCCTGGGGTTTAGGCCAATTGGCACTCTGACCCCCCCCCCCCCTAACGAAATAATTGCAATTTTACCCCCCAACGTTTGGTGTTATGTCGCAAGTTTACCCCCCGGCGTCAATTTTGTTAACAGATATGTTAACTATAACTTGAAATGACTATATTACCCTTCAATTTTACCCCCCAACATTCCTGTTATGTCGCACAACTAACCCCCACTGGTAAATTACTAATTTGTCCTTTGTTATTACCCCTATACTTTGTGTTAAGAAACAACATTACCCCCTGCAACTTCCAAAACCCTTCCCGCCAAAATCAGAAACCTGTTCTATGTTTTTATACTCAAAAATCAGAACCTGTTCTATGTTTCTATACTCAAAAATCAGAAACCTATAAGTATACTCAAAAATCAAACCTGTTCAAACCTGACCATGTATCAAACCTTCAATGTTTGGCTGTTCAATGTGTGTGTTGTATGATACTAGAATCTGACCATGTATCAAACATGTTCAATGTTTGAGTGCAGCAGGTTTTAGGGTTGCAAATGTTTGGCTGATTAAACACTTCACAAAAACCTGTTTAATGTTATAACTACCAACTATCATGTGCAGCATTCAGAACATGTTTGGCTGATTAAACACTTCACAAAAATCAAAATCAGAAACATTACAAGATCAGCAGCATTCAGAACATGTTTGGCTGATCAAGCATACCTGCTAAGTTTACAATTATAACCCTCAGTCCAAAAAGGCACATACCTGCTGCACTATCAGTTTACCATAAACTGCTTGGCTGATCAGCCAAACATGTTTATAGGTTTCATGTGCTTAAACTTCAAGCAGGTATGCTATATCACCACTATCAGTTTAAGCACAAAATAACACATTAGCACAAAAGAACACATTACCTGTAAACATTGGTCATATTTCATCCTTGTGAGAGTATAAAAAAGGCTTATCAAGAACACCAATATACCATCATGAGAGTATAAAAAAGGCTTATCAAGAACACATTAGCTGTAAACATTGGTCATAAAAAAGGATTATCAAGAACACCAATATACCATCATGATCAATCTGCTGTTGTTATACACTTAACACATACACTGTAAACATCAATCTGCTGTTGTTATACAATTTGATCATCTGTTTCTGTAAAAAATAACTAGGCACATTCTAACAGTATTAACACATTATAACTAGGCATATTTGATCAAACACATACCTTCTGCACATTATAACATTTATGCAAATGCACATTATAACTAGATCAGTATCAAAACATTAATATATACAATTAGATCAGTATCAAAACATTAACAAATACACTTAGCATACATATTAAACCAAAAGATCCTAATATATTAAAGTTCAACTACACAACCATTTCCTGCTGAGGGGGAAACTGGAAGTGCAGGAAAGGGCGGCCCCGCATTTTCACAACCAAGGAAACCACAATCGATCGTAGTGAAACACGAATCCTCATGTCCACTGCAAACACAGAAAGATCGATGTTCAATAACCCCTGTTTTTTAACCTGACATTACTTGTTCAACCTGAGATTACTATACGTGTTCAATTTTACCTGAGAAGTGAGAGAACAGGGAGGATCGCTGGTGGACAGGGGCATCGCCGGTGGACAGGTGCATCGCCGGTGGTGTGGTCGCCGTTAATGGCTCTGCTGGTGGAGGTGGAAGCATTGTGTTCTCTGATTCGCTCATTTCCGGTGGACAAGCTTAGGTATGCTTTCGCCGTTAATCGCCGGTGGGTCTGCTGTTGTTAATCGCCGGTGGTCGCCGTTGATGAAGAAGAAAGAGTGGAGTGGGGGAGTGATCGATTGAAGCTTAGGGGGTAAGGATGAAGTTGGAAGAAGAAGTACAGGGGTAATAGTAATATATAATGTAAAATTACATTTCTGCCCTTTGACCGTTTAAAGATAACCAGGGACTTTGACGCCGGGGGGTAAACTTGCGACATAACACCAAACGTTGGGGGGTAAAATTGCAATTATTTCGTTAGGGGGGGTCAAAGTGCCAATTGGCCTAAACCCCAGGGGGTAAAATTGCAGTTTACTCTATAAGGAATGATGGTGAGTAGTTTTGAATGGAAGAGAGAAAATATAAGAAAATGTAACTGTTCATCTGTAAGTATATGGGAATATTGTTCATCCCTTGTAATTTTTTTAATATTCTTAAAGTTGGTTGTGAATGAAGGGAGAGAAAAGATATAAAAAATATTATTTATTTGAAAATGAAAGAGAAAACGTAATAATTTTTAGTGTAATTATATGAATATTAATAAAGAATCCGATGTGGTTGCTTAGTAACCACTTTGAGTCTTCGACCAACTATTTTCTTTTTATATGTATTCATTGATTAGACTACTTTTAACTAAAACATTACTTATGTTATTATTATTTTATACAAATTACATCTAGTTGAAAGTCACAAAATCTACGTGGGATACGTTTTCTTTTATATTCTTTTGGTAAGGGTGAAGAAAAGAAAAAATTGATATTGGATTTAAATAACTCTAACTTTCACCAATTGTCTGATATCACTTCTAACTTTTGATTTGTACAACAACACTCTAAGTTTTCAACTTATTTTCCGATATCACTCCCTAACTACTTGAGATATGTTTTCCTTTATGTTTTTTTTTGCTGATGTGACAGCTGACGTGGCTCTGACTTGGCTTTTTTTGATGATGTGGCACTGGTTTGGTGGCGTGACATCTGACATCAGCTACCTGGGTTAGTTTGGAAGTGATATCGGAAAACAATTGGAAAGTTGGGAATGATGTTGTACAAATCATAAGTTAAAAATGTTATCAGCCAATTGGTGAAAATTGAGATTATTTAAATCTAATATTAAAAAAAGCCCTTCATTGTTCAAAAAGTAATAATAAAATGAATAGAAGGTTCTTTACGTATTCCTTTATTCATTTTTCTCTACTTTTTTGTTTGTTTCAAACTTAGAATTCATTTTTCTCTACTTTTTTGTTTGTTTCAAACTTAGGTGTCCCGTTTGCAATCCACATTAAAGCTTACGTTCAAACCAATTATATGGTGCATGAGCCGTGCATCCAAAGTGACCAGACGACCGTATGATTATAATAGTGTCTATTTGATTGCGACACATCTAAAAATACTTTTATTTATTTATATGTACGTTTATACCATGGCTTAAAATAAAATACATGTGTTGTGTTGCATCATTGACTCTTCGAACGCCTCCCGTACGTTAATATGTTATATGTGTTTGTTTGTTTGTATATACATTCCTTTAAGTTGTGCTGATTTCTGACGTTGTTTCTGTGCGAAAATGACTGTTCAATATGTTCGCTTTTGGTAAAGCTTATATTATGCATGCAAAAATTCTCTTTGTTCTGAATCACTTTTGATGAAACTTCCGTACTTGCTGCCTAAATGCATGGCTGGGGAGAAGTGTTTGAAAATGTTTCTCTTCAAATTTCTAGGATATTATATATCTTCGGTTTCTCCAACATAAATTTTAAAGATATTCGGTTCGATTTTCACGAGGGGGAGATTTTCTCATATTTATTGGGTTTCTTTCTGAATTGGTGTATAGGCATTATGCCTAGTAGAGATGAATATGATCGGGTGATTCCGCTGATGACACAATAATAATCCAATGGTTCATTAGTGATCCAAGATTACCGTTAAAAAAAAAGTTCTCAAAGGTGATATTATTACTTTAAAGTCTATCTAATGTTTGATATTGGAATAACGTACTTATAGGAAAAAATAATATGTATTAAGAGAGTTGTATAGTGTCATAGAAAAAAAATTTCAAATATATAGTCTCCTAAAATTATGAAATCGTAGGAGGGGTATCAAACGGACTTCGATAGAACTCACTCTAGCGGCATTGGAACTGTCTCGTCGAACTCTATAATCTTAGATTTTAAATTTTCGCTTTTGGATTGTTAGCTTGTAGATTTTAAAATTTTTGTTTAGATCATTGTGTCTTTTTGTTGGACATTGTGTTTTTTTCGTTCTTGTATCTTTTTTGCGATTTATTGTGTTATGTTTATTGACATTGTGTTATGTTTTGCGATCTATTATGTCTTTGTACGCTTACTAGATTTAGGTGACTGTGTAGGATAATTCAACCCTATATAGTATTATACTCCGTATATAATTTACCAAATTAGTCAAATGTATTTCTAATAAAAGACTTTGGAATTGTTCCTCGCATCTTGTATTTTTTTTTTTCGTCATGTTAAGTTTAAGCTAATAAAATTTATTAGTTTAGGATACTAAATATGTATGAATGATTTTCTTTAATCAAGATGTAAAGTTAAATTACCTTTTTTTTATAAATAAACGATATGAGTAGGAGTTTAATTTGAATGTTTCATTTTGTAATATAAAATCAGATCTCAAATTAAGTGATGCTAGTTGAATCAAAACTTCAAAAGCAGTCTTTATCCTAACTAGTCATTCTTAATACTTGATTTTGACCAAAAAAATATTTATATTTATAAAATCACAATTATTGAATAATGAATATATCACAGAAAAAAACATAATCATGCAATGTTTTAGTTTTTACACACTTTCTTTTGATTTAAAAACATTAAAAATTTATTGAATATATTTCTCTTTCTAATTCGAAAACATTAATGAAATGGTATATATCCTTTTCTCTTTTTTATTCACTTTCTATTTTAGTTTTCCACTAATTTAAAACTTGATGTTAGGTGATAAACTTGTAGCCAATGATGGCTTTGTATCATGGTTGATTGGGGCATTCTGGATTTTTTCCCATCACTGGGGTTTGAGTTCTACCTATTGTATTTTGGGTAAGGGCACTTAACTGGCTAGGGGTTTAGTGGGGTTTTTCTCCAGTTGAACGTCGTGTCACTTTTTGTGTCAGCGTGGGCCCTGTTGTAACGAACGATTGTCTGGCTTTAGTGAGACCGAGCTTCCAATGAGAAAGTGTGATGAGTCGATGTTGATAATTTGTCGTTAAAAAAAAGTGATAAACCTGGAGGGACTGAAATGAAAATCAGCCAAAGAATGAGGGTGTATATCGTTCCACTGGTACTTAACAGCTCTGACAGTCACATCGGGGCCATACACGTGGTGGGAACACTGTGATAATGACAACACTTTCGCAGGGTCCTACACTCCCACATAAGTAGGCTTTTAAGGTTGATCACTTGTCCATGTCATCTGAACTATGTTGTATAAGGGTGACGGGTAGGCTGATTCTATACACCCCCCTCCTCCTGATTATACCCCCCATTGTGAGAGGAAAACTGTCGGTCCCACGCGGGCCCCACCTGTAAGTATGTGAGAGGAGGGGGGTGTAGAAAGTAATTAGGGGGGTGTAGAAAGTAGCACCCGAAGGGTATGGAGAGCCTCATCCCCAAAGGGATGGGCTGTTACGTCACCGTCACGTAGGAGGGGCTTGAAGAGGATGGACCTAAGGGGGTGGGGGATGAGCCTCTTTATGTATATATATGTATGTATGTATAGGTATATGTGAGAGAAGGGAGGCACGGCGAGTCCGGCTGGTGGGAGCCGTTTGGGACGGACCGACCCTATGGGGGGCAGTGTGGGGGACCGGCGCCGGGCCAAGCCGGGCCCCATACCGTCTGGTCTAAGTTCAACCTTTGACCATGCCATTTTACCAATAATTAATTATAAGGTTGTGCGGTATGGGGTACGTCCCGATACCCGTTGAGGACCGGCGCCGCCTTCACACCATCCTGCCCCCCCCCCCCCCCCGGTCCCCATCCTCTCCGTCGACATCACGACGTTTGAGACGGTCCACTAAAGGACAATTTTTTGTGAGGAACGATGAGAAATGTGACCATTTGATAAAAAAAAATATAAAAGTGGTGGGGTAGGATCATCTAGGACCATCCTCCCATTTCTATTAGTTTTGTGGGATGGACCATCCTTGGGAGGACTATGATGTGGCGCCTACGTGGCGGATCATCCTCCAAGGGAGGATGGGCACCATACCCTCTAGCCTTATGCTCTTTTTTTGGAATGAACAGTAACATCAATAAGAATGAATAGTAGATGAGCAAATGGTATCGGGTACCGGTACCAGATTTATCAAATCGGTGTATTTTCGGTACCGGTTCGGCACTGGTATTAACCGGTTTTTTACCCTCGGGTACCGGTACCGGTACCAACTTTACCAAACCGGTGTATTTTCGGTACCGGTTCGGCACCGGTATTCACCGGTTTTTACCCTCAAATACCGGTGTCGTACCAGTACCGACCGGTACCGAATCGTACCGTACCAGGTATATTCGATACCGGTACCCACTTTTGAGGATTTCGGTAACGGTATTTTCGGTAACGGTTGTTACCGAGCTCATAAAATCCTGTAGCAACGCAGCAATGCAAGTAATTGCACCGTTTAAATTACTTTTCATACACACAGTAAGTAAAATGTGGTGTAAAATCACGCCCCACATATCACCCTCTCCAACATGATTTTAGATGGGGTGTCACAACCCCCGACCCCTATTCCGGGAGCGGGCGGCAGTGAGCCAGTTTCAGTGGTATCGGTGTTTATCAATATGGCAGCGGAAAATTTCATCAGGACCATAGTTAGGAAATATTTTATCAGAGTTAAACACCAAAAATATTTAAATTAAAGAAATGGGATAAAACCCAAGTTTCTCTGATAATACATTTATAAGTGGGACAAAACCCGATTTTTCATTTTGATACATTTATAAGAATAATCCCAATTATTGAAAACAGTTATCCCTTTTAAATAGGTAACTTTTATTGCCACTTTTCTAAGCCTTCAATGCTCTCCAGCTGGCTTTTATTGGCTTCACAGTAAGTTACCTGAAACACGTGTTTAAAACATTTTATCAGCAGGAAATACTGGTGAGTGAATCCCAGTTTAATCAAGTTTAATAAAAACCATTGTACAGTATTGAGGGCGATCTCGCAATTACATTTGTTTCCAAGTTATATCAATTAACATCCATGGTACTGTCAGACCCGACTTGTGAAAATGTTACCCCTCGCAAGGCAGTAACATAACTTTGTATACAAAACCCCAACATACTCATGATAATTGTATTCTTACAAATACTCAATAACTGCTTAATATATAATTAATTAAGTGAGGTTTTGTAACAACAGTTAACAAAAAGAGATTATTCACAAAAAGGTTTACACAAAAAGAGGATTACTCACATTGCTATTTTAGGTCTTTCCCTTGTGGCTTCCTGGTTATAATCTAGTTAAATAAATAATGCACACGCGTTAGTATAATAACTCATTTTAACATTAGTAATACCCTCCGCGAGACGGCATTCCAACGACTACGTCGGGCAGAACCACGACAGCCGTTACGGAACCCTCGATCAATTGGGCAGCGTATCTAATACGTATCCAGGGGTTATGATACTTACAAGGCAGAGCTTCGCTAATTAGGGGGTATAATGCACGGGTATAGGGCCTACACTACAGAAATTGAGAGAGAAAATCGAATTTTGAACGAATTGGACTGAAGGCTCGACGATCCAATTTATAGGGCTGATTTCTGACTCTCTCGCGCCCCGCGTAGGACGAGGTGAGGGTTTACGCGGCCCGCGAGGGCCCTTAAGGCGGCATAGGGTTGCTGAGTCATCGACACGTGGCGGCACCAGGTTTTCTCTTATCGTTGAGCTGTCGCGCCCCGCGTAACCCGAAGACTAAGTCTTCGCGGCCCACGAGCGATGCTAAAAATTTGTTTTTATTTTATTTTTATCAAATTAAAGGTATTCGGGACCGTTTTTCGCATTCGGGGTGTATTTTAGGACGTACAGGGCCACTTTAAATATATTAGGGGTGTCAGAAAATATTTTGGAGGGTTGATATATCTTGGTATAACTCCTGGATTAATAAAATATATAATGCACTCACATTAAGTATAGTAACCCAATTCCACTTTATCCCTACGTCACGAGACAGAACCCCAACGAATTTAGGCAGAGCCTTGACATACGTTATGGGGCTCCAGATCAATCGGACAGGGTATCAGTGAACAAGGGTTAAAACACTTAAAACGGGCAGTGCTTTTAGTATTATTATTATAGAAATATAGAATCTCTAATATTTAGAGAGAGAATGCGAGAGGCATGAAAATAAACAATGAGAGTTTGAACGGAAGTCTTCTATTTATACTCCTCCCCCAAATTCCTTGAAGGCAAAGCTTTGTTTGATATGCAGCCACGTATCAACTTGGATTGTGATTTCTTAAATCAATACACGTATATACTAAACTTTAATGCACACATGCATTCATAAAGAATTTTCAAATGTTAATATTATTATTCTATTTGAATATTACGTACACTTTATTTTAGTGAAATGTTTTTATTGTTTTTATTATTTTATTAATTTATATATTATAATTAATTCATCTGCTTTACTTATTTGGTGTGTATTACTTCTAAAATATGACATTTTATAAAACAATGAATATATCATTAGAACGAGAATATTTGTATCTATATTTTGAACCAAGTTTCATTAAAAACGGAGTAGGTTCAATTATAATGTATTTTAATAATTTAATTATTAAATGGTTCCTAGGCCCGTCTAGGTAATTAATATTTCTAACAGTCAACTTACCCGTGATCTATTCGTGTAGTAACTTTATTTAAAATTTAAAATTTTGGTAATGTTACATGGGGAGAGCAAATTAACCATTATAACTGATAATCGATCCATAACCGACATAAACGAACTGTCATTAACCGGTAACCGACATAACTGATGGTTATGGTTATGAAACTTTGATTAACTGACTAATCGGTTATGGTTCTGGTTATGAAGCTTTTGTTAGCAGAAATAACCGAAGCAAACTTGTAATGTTAACTATATATAATGGATTTATGTTTTACGTTAACCATATAGAGGTTTTTTACTAAGATATAAATATGTTAGTAACAACATGATCTTAATGTACATGCCCCTTGTTTTGATGAAAAATTGAGGCGTTATGATCGTAATTTATTTTTGTTGATAATTACCTTACTAAAAACAATCGTACATCGGTACTTTAATCAAAAAGTGTAGTAGTGGTTATCTTGTAAAAGAAAACCCAGGCTAAGTTCAAACCATGCATGCCCCTAACGCATACCCCTATTTATTTCAAACCTTGCGTGGTTAATTAACAAATATTAACCAAAACTGAACCATAACCAACTTCATAACCGAATAACCATAACCGAAGCTAGCGGTTATGATTAATGATAAAAACCAAACCAAACCGACCCATAAACAATCCTAATTTTAGGTGTTGCCCCTAGGGGCCTTAGAGTTTCTCACGGGCATAGGGCTCTCTGAGTGTGTGTTGACTTAGCAATTTATGGTGGATTTTCAAAAGAAGTCAATGAGAAAAGATTTAATATTTAACAAATAAAACCCTTCCAAACCCTTGCCCACCACCTCAAGGTTTTGGGGTTTTGGAGGGAAAAGTCCCCTCTGCCTATGTGGCAGACACGTGATAGAAAAATTAGGCCTGGTCTATTCGCACACGGCATTAGTCTTTTTGCACACTCGAAGCGCCCCGCTTTGGCCATAGCGGGGCGCTTCGCACAATAACCAAAAACTACGTACGAATTCTTTCCAATCCTTGTCAGAGAATTTCTTCTTGCTGTTCTTATTAATATTTTGTTGAATATGGAACCGACAAAGATACTTATGCGCTTTTGGAAAAACTTGTTCACACGCGTTCATCAGCGCAAAATCCATGTCTGTTAAAATCACGCGCGGTTCCATACATCCTACCAGCATAGACTTGATCCTCTGCAACACCCATAGGTAGTTCTCTGACTTCTCAGCGGAAATTACCGCACAAGCAGCCGTAAACGATTTGTTTGTCGACGTCATGCCTACGACCTGAACAAATGGCAGGTTGTACATGTTCGTTTTGTAGGTGGCGTCAATAATTAGCACATGCGGGAAGGCACACCACATATTGAATGATCTTTCGTGAACAAAGAAGACATCTTCAACTTCGTTTGATATCTCATTCGTGCGCATGTAATAAGTGTAATTTTTTTCGAGAAGAATGCTTTCAAGTTTTTGCATCGGAGACTTACCGACATTTTTTTCGGCGTTGATCTTCTGAACAGCGTTGTGTATATCTTTCGGAATAAGCTTTCTAGCCGGATTGTTTTTTGTCAGCGTTCGCCAGATACTTTGGTTAGGAATGTCTTGCTCTGCCAGCTCCTTAACCAGTTTTGTATCCTCCGAAGAAAGCCTTCTCGCATACGCGTGACCCTCTAAGTTTTCAATAGGAGTGTGGTTATGCTTCGCCTTCGTCACCTCTATCCTCCAAACACTTCCGGATGATTCCGAAAACCCGATCATCTCGAACGGGCAGCCTATTTTCTTGCTACCCGTTTTCCTCTGTGTAGCTATACTCTTATGCTCCCCACCAAAAGTACATTGAAACCAAATCTTGTAATTCTCTCCTCTTTTATTCGACCTCTTAGTCACAATGAGGTAACCGTTGTCTTTTGCCGTGTCTTGTACCCAACGCACCAACTCTTTACGTGACGAAAAGGTCTGCGTCGTATCAAACGAAAACATAACCGGGTAACAGCCTTCCTCGTCAACAGACACATCCCCCGGCTCACCATCGTCACCGAGGTCCGAATATACTTGATGTTCAAAGTTGTGCTCGCCACCGTAACCGAAATTCGAATAACCTTGTAAGCTCTGTTGACAACCGTAACTGTCGTTTGGACCACACTCCTGCTGTACAAAGTTGTACTCGCCACCGTAACCGAAATTAGAATAACCTTGTTGTGCGTAAGGGTCCTCCACAGGGGTATTCAAATCCAGCGTCACCGTGTTATCACGATAATGAATGCCAGATACAACCTCTGCCTCCCTCAAGTTGGACGAGACCGGTTTCTCATACGAGTCAGAAATAGCGGTCCCCTCGTAAGAATCAGGAACAACTGTCTCGTCAGAATATTGACCGAAAATATAGTTGTTTAACCACGACATCGTTGTTTCAAGAGATGTAACTAATACAGCAAAACCGCGCGTTATTTTGAAGAAACACAACGGATGGGTGAGTGTATATCGAAGTGTCTGTGAATGAAAATGTATATGGTCGAAGTGTCTCTCACAGGTTGCTTTTAAAAGGGGAGAAGGGTGAAATTTGGGGTCGAAGCGCCGCGCTATGGCCACAACGCGGCGCTTAGGGTTAACGACAAAACATCATGATTAGCTTTATGTCTGTCAAACAGTATCGAATGTTTCAAACGTCAATCGAAGCACGTGTTGTCGATCGAAGCGCCGCGCTTTGGCCATAGCGCGGCGCTTTGGGGTGTGAAAATAATTTTGGGCGTGTGCAGCTAGCATGACCCAAAAATTATCCTTGCCTTTGCCTACCGCACCGAGTAGTTCAATGTCAATAATTATGAAGGTTTTCTAAATTTAAATTACTAAAGTATTACTTACATTCTGTATTGCCATTGGAAGATTTAATAAGTTAACAACAAGATCTGTTATACACTTATACATTATGTTTTTAGAAAAGAGATTTGATTGAAGTATCCGCATCACAAAATATTATAGTCTAGTAACATCTTAGGGTAAGATAAGGCTTAAGAACCATTAGGTCAGGAGTCCGATTCTCACAAGGGGGTTTTCCCATATTTATTGGGTTTTCTTCTGAATTTGTGTATATGCATTATTGCCTAGTGAAGATTGATATGATCGGGTGGGTCCGCAGGTGACACGATGATACTCTAATGGTTTATCAGTGATTTAAACTTGTGGTAAAAAAAATGAGAGAGAATGATAAATTTAAAATCCCTTATTGTATCTTCTAAAAATATCTCTTTTTATTCAATTTTAATGTTTAATGTCTAGTTTTCAACTGTTAATTAACTAGTTTTACGTCAAATTATTATTCTTTTGGGTAAAGGTCAAATTATTATTCTTTCCTAATAACTAATAAGATGGTGGTAAAAAAGATGATAATACAAGAACACAAAAAGTGAAAAAGAGAGAAACATAAACACATGTTATCATCTCTTTATTAAAAATTTAAAATATAATGGATAATGGATTATTAAAAAAAATAGAGTGATGTAATGTCACTGTACGAAATTCATTATCAAATAAAGAACGAGTCTTTGTCACATAAATCAAAATCTTACCAACAATTGTTGGAAATAATTCATTAAGTCACCATTAAACGTCAATGTACAATTATTTGATGGAGATGTTATTGCTACAATAATAATTGACTAAAATTTTTAAAATAAAAGTTTGTTTATACGGGGTAATGAAATGAATAAAGGAATAAAATTGACGAAGTAAATAGAATAGACAATTAAATGAAATGGATCATTACCATTTTATTGTCTCGTTTGTTTACTATGTGATAATGTAATAAAAATTATTTTATTTTTATTATTATTAATAAAATTAATAATTGTTGACTTTATAATAATATTAAAAAATATTATTATTAATAAAATTAATAATATTAAAAAATATATAATAATAATAATAATAATAATAATTGTTGACTTTATAGAAAAACCTCTCCCCAAATAATGAAAATACTAGAATTTGAATGAATCACAAATGCTCCATTTAATTAATGCATAACAATCAACACATGTTTTATTTCATTCGATTTCATTCATATCAAATATTACCTAATAGTGAAATTTAAAACTCACGATAAACATATAGTTATTACCGTCTATAACACTCTACTTATATAAATACAAATTGCGACAATTCTAAATCTAAGTGATTAACATTATAGAATGGTAAATTAAGAGGTATGATTCAAAACCTAACCTGTAAGAATCAAGTGGAGTATTCATATTGCTGAAGATAACCAGAATAGTCTAAGGTGCTGTTTGTTTTTTGGCCAGAAGTACTTCTGGCCACTTATGTCTGCGCGACGCAGACGCGCGCAGACGTTTGATGTCTGCAGCTTGTTTGTTTTCTCGCAGACCTTTCATTAAAAAAGGTCTGCGAGACCTCTTCTTGGAGCAGACATGGACCCAAGTCTTCTTGGAACCTCTTCACCACGCAGACCTCTTCACCTCCAAATCTGCCACCACCATCTCCACCTCCGCCACCATCTCCACCACCACCTCCGCTGCTCCAGCCCCAAATCGACATCACAAACAAAACCCCCAAATCTGCTCCATCTCCACCTCCACTCCTCCACCACCTCTGCTCCACCTCCACTCCGCCACCACCTCTGCTCCACCTCCACTCCGCCACCACCTCCGACATCATCATCAACATCACAAACAAAACCCCCAAATCGACAACCCTCATCATCATCAACATCGATCTGTGGAAAAACCCTAAATCGAAAACCCTCATCATCATCATCATCATCATCATCGACATCTGGAACGAAGAGAGAGAGAGATCGTAGAGAGAGAAGGGGCGGCGGTGGTGGTGGGTTTTGATGGCGGTGGTCGATCTGCATCATCATCATCGATCTGTGGTGACGGTGGTGGCTGTGGTGCAGTGGTGACGGTGGTGAAGTGGTGGCGGTGGTGAAGTGGTGGCGGTGGTGACGGTGGTGGTGGTGGTGAAGTGAAAGCAGAGAGATGTCTGGTGTGTGTTGTGTGTGTAATGTGTGTGAAGAGGTTTATGTATAAAAAAAACAAACCCTCTTCTTCTTGCAGACTGCAGACCTTTGGTCCACCTCTTTTCCTGCAGATGCCTGCAGATGTGGTCCGCAGACTGCAGACCTTTTCCTACAGAAAAAACAAACAGAACCTAAATTAATCCATGCACAATTCTCTTATGCCTAGGTGGTAGAAAAGGTTCGATTATGACAAAACGAATGTTAATCCTAATTAATATAATTCAAGATGTCCATATCAAAACGGTTATACTCACCACTAGGGACGACACCATGTGATAGCGATATCAACCTTAGGGTTCCATTGGCTCAAGAATTGATCTATTAAAGTTTAAAGGTATAAAGGTATAAACGTAAAAAACTTATAAATCAAATTATTAGTGTTTAGAGGTCGTATAATTACTGTATAAAATTTAGGGTTAAAAATCTAAATAAGTTAAAAAAAAATAAAAATCAAACGTTTTATATAGCTATAAATTAAGCCACGTAGACCAATGGTGAATTAAGACTGCTCACATTTTCAAAGGGTTAAAAATCTAAATTAATTAAAAATTAAAAATCAATAATATTATATAGCTACAAACTAAGTCATATAGACCGATGGTAAATTAAGACTGTTTACGTTTGAAAATGTTTATATATAGAATTAATAAACCTATAAGATCTTGGAATTGCTTTAAAAAAAGTCGACATGATCTAAATTGTTTGATATATGCTTTTTATGGTTAGATTGTTATTTATTATTGACTTGTGACTTGTTTAAATATGAGATAGTCTTTTCTGAAAATTAAAATCACTAAACATGTTTAATGTTTCATAAACTAGTTTTAACATTAAAAAATTATTATTATTATTATTATTATTTTAGTAAAGAGATGGGATAAACAAGTGTTTGTGAGGCCCAATGATAAAAGTTGCATGTGATATCTAGAAATTTAGAAGTGTAATTAAAAAAGAAGTGTCATTAAAATTAGTGCTTAATGAAATAAACTAATAAGAACTTAACACACCAAATTCAATGTATATCCTCCCAATATCCAAAAAAAATGTGTAATCTTGACACGTTACGTATTCGTATATTATTTCATAGTGTTAATTACATGGCTCCGAAAAGAAATGGTGTTAGGAGGTTCCTTCGAGTTTTTTAATCGGGGTTAGATTTTTTGGGTCGCATTCTTCAGGGTTTTAGATGGAAAAAACTTACTCATTAACCGAACCATTTAAAACTTGGCTGACCGTTACTGTAATGGGCATGTTCTCAATCATTCCCTCTGTTTGGATCCCACCTTGTTCGGTTGACCGGGTTCAGGTTTTAATTGATAATCGGATTGGTGATTCCACTACATGAAAATCCCACACTCATTATTGATAATAATAGCTTTATCACCCAAAATTTGCTCCAAATTTTCTGGAATTATGAAAAACAGAAGATAACAATACGAGAAACAACTAACAAAACGGGTTAACTGGTTAACCCTGATCTCCCTAAAACAACACGATTAACGATCCATAAACCATATTTGGGAAGGGTATCAACATTATTCGGGTTAGGGGTTCTATGTAATCGGGTTCAGGTTTCGGTTAAAAAAACCCACCCCTACATGTGGTGGTAAGGTGCCTCTCCTCCATCTAAGAGGTGAAGAGTTTTAATCTTGTAAGATGTGTGTGTATATATTTAGGGGAAAGTTAACGTACAAGAGCTTCTTAACGTGCGACAGTACGTGACTTAATTACACATGTTCATTTGTTAATTACGCACGTTATAAATTTCAAACCCTAATTACGCATGAAGAAGAAATCACGCATGGCCAAAACACAAGCGCATAGGTTGGTTTTTGCCCTGATTACGCACGTTTGATCGCGTACCGTACACACTAAGAGACTTTTGTATTTTAAACTTTCTCTGTATATATAAGTATTTATGAATAAGTTGGTTTCTCGTTAAAGAAAAAAACATGTAATGATAACGTACTAATATAAGATTGTTGATTTGTATAATCTGTTTTTGTAACTTACTAAAAGTTGTTTATAAACTTTTTATAAAAGATGATATGACATTGATGTATTTAGTTTTGGTCACAATAATGCATGTATAGAAAATATGCTATAAAACATCAAATGATTACTTTTGTGACAGAAATATAACCATTCAAACATATATTGTCTTAGAGGAAGGTTTTAATGAGAATACATTGTTAGAAATTTAGTTTATACGTTTAAATTTACATAAATTCGTAAATAAAAAAAATGTACACATTTGTAAATTTGTTATATTTACACACGTGTAAAATATCTAATAAGTGTGATTTTGATATAAGAAATGAATTATTTGATGTTGTAAATTATTTTTTTGATGTTTTATCTTAATTACAATAAGGTTTGTATAAAAAAAAACTGGTTTTGATTTGTATTTTCATTCATTCTCACGTTTCTCGCAATATTTAGCGTTCTCAATATAACTATCCTCAGTTGTCATAAACCATCAAAAAAATATATAACACAAAGTGTTATATCATCATTATACATATTAAATGGTCTCGATACTTTCTTTTCTGAAAATATGACAATCCACCTTTAACATCTTTAACACCAAATAACAACATATACAATTCGCAATTTCTTTAGTAACTCGAATCAAACCAATCTTAGAGAAAGTATGAATGAAAAAAACTAAGAAAATCTTAGAATTTCTTTAATACCCAGTGCGGTACGGTTCAGTACCGGTACTGGTTCAGACCTGTTTTTGAAGGTAAATAATGGTACCGAATCGGTACTGAAAATCGAACCGGCTCGGTAAATTCGGTACCAGGTACCAGTTCCATTTGCTTATCCCTATATAGAACTATATAACCTCTCATTCATCACTGCTGTTATGGCCGATGGCACTCGTCGGCCTAACATGCAACCACTCGTTGGCGTTAAGGATGATTCATACCGCAAAACAATTGTGAAACGACTCTGATCAACAATGCATGCCGTTCCTAGAATCGAAAATCGCTCATACAGGTTAAAGTTTAGATCTTTGAATGATTTAAGTAACAAAATATACATACCACAGTGAAAAGCCATAACCTAAACATAACTAGAATCATGATTAACAAAAAAACATAATTAACAGTAATACATTCACAGTCATATCAAACACTAACAACATCAACTACCATATCATGTTCTTTCAATAACCAACACCTTTCAACACTTCCAAGCCGAACACGACACGAGCTCCCTACGTCGCCAACATAGCACGAGCAGCGATTGTCTCTTCTCGACATAAAACTCGCGAACCGGAGTCCTTTTGACCAAACATTCCGCTTGACTTTCAGTAAAGTTACTAAACAACAATGGCGAAAATCCAGCTGATACAAAAAGATCCCGCCAATGCTGAGTCTTTTCGGGGAAAAGAAACCGACCCAAAACAATCTTTTCAACTACGGGTTGAACTAAAAACCTCTCGATCTTCTGCAACGAGTCAAGGTTCATGTTGACCGCATCTAATGACTCGAGTAAGTTCGAATATGACTTCAGGGCCTGGATCAGATGATTAGCAAACGGTAAATCGGTCCTATCACACCCACGGTCAACCGAAACCACAATTTTAGGCGATAAACGTTTAACGAATCGTAAAACGGCTGGAATCTGAGTTTGGAAATTCGAAAACACATGAACCGGAAGATTCACTGCAACGGCTTCATTATCATTATCCGAAACATTAAAGGGTAAACACCATGAAGCAGAAGCAGAAGCAAGAGCATCAATGTTGACTATCTCAAACTCAAACCCGACGTTCAATTCGCTAGCAAAATGGATCAAACTCTCTCGGGTCAACCCGAGTTCGAGCTGGTCATGACTTAAAGGCGAAACCAACGCAGTGATCTTCAAGAAACACACACCATTGTTTCTCAAACCAAGCTCTTGAATCAAAGAAGCCCATTGACCACCAAACCCAATATCGAAATCGATAACATGAACCCGATCAAACCCGATAAGGGATTCAAGAATTGCTTGATTACAAGTGAAATTAGCAAACTGAATATATGGGGAAACCTCTGATAACAGTTTATAACCACTAATCTTGTAAATTAAACTAAAGGGTGAATCAATAGGGGTAATTTGGGGATTAATATTAATATTATTGAGGATTGAATGTGTGAGTAACTGAAGAGCTTGTTTGAAATAAAAAGCAGCCCTTTCGAAAGAATTACCGGCTGGTGAAAGCTGATGATTGAGCCGCGCCAATATCTCTTGCGCGAGTATCGAACTATTGTTCTCCGATTGGATCAAATCGGCGGCTTTGAAAAGCTGATCAATGATCCCTTGTTGCTGCATTGAAAGGTTGTACTCTATGCTTCTTGAGTGGTACGTTTTGGGTTGCGGTGGAATGAGCATCTGGGTGTTGTAAAGATTTGGTTTTTTATCATATTGGGGCAAAAGGGTGTCGTTTAATGGTGAAAAGTTTTGATTTTGGTGGTGGTTGAGGTGGGTGTTGAATGTCGCCGGAGATATAAAACCACCGGAAAACTCGAAGTCCGCCGGAGCACTGTCGGAGACGGTGGCGTTAAGCATTTTGTTTAAACTCACTGATGGGTCTTCAACATCACCCATAATCCACCCGAGCATAGCTTGGTCTTGGCCGGAGTTTTCGTTTTCCCAGTCGTCTGTTCCGCCGCATTTTCCGGTTCCGGCGGTGGTTTCAACCGCCGCCGCCGGCGGTAGCGGTGGTAGTTGGAACTGGTGAAGATCAAGAACACCCACATTGGAAGTACTGGTTTTTTTATTTTCCGGCCGAAGCGCCGCCGTGCAGGCGGCGGTGGCAGTGTCAGCTCCGCCGTGAGACGACAGGGTGGAAGTAGAGGCAGGTGGGCTAGGACTGGTGGTGATGTTGTCAAGTACAGATGTTGGTTCGTTAATGTATTTTCTTTTCTTGTTGTTCACCAAATCTTGTAAATGTACAAGTGGAGATGCATAAGGTACAACAAGCTCTTGTTGGTGGTTGTTCAACACCACCACCCCCTTCCCCTCAAACTCAAACTTCTCCAGCTTGAAACAAAAACTTGTGGAGAATGAAAACAAAAACAGATTTTGAAAGCTAAAGGTTTAAGAAATGCATGTGAAGGGTTTGAAGAAGAAGAAGAAGAAGAAGAACATGTAAGATTTTGTAAGTTTTGTTTTTGGTAGCTTGTGATATGATGATGTGTTTTTATGTTTGGTTTGTGTATGTAAAATAGTGTTTTTTTTTTTTTTGGCTCCCATGGATGGGTGCAAGCAACATAAAAAGGGTCTACATATTCACACACCCAACTCCCTATTTTCACACCCTTCAAGACGCCTCGTATAATACGAGGCGTATTACCTTTTTCAATTTCCAAGAGAATCTCTGATTATGTCATATTTTGTCTTATTTGCCTCGTATAGGCCTATACTGGGCGTCTAGGCGAAAAAAGACCATTTAACCCCTGATTTAGGCCTATACTGGGGGTAAATTGGTCTTTTTGCCTCTCTTATATGCCTAGTATAGGCCTATATGAGGCGTATGTATATAATTCAAATTACCATTTTACCCCTGAGTTAGGCCTATACGGGGGGCAAAACAGGGCTATAATGGTCTTTTGGACACCAGTATACGCCCAGTATAGCCCTATACTGGGCGTCTATTTTTTTTTCTTTTTTAAATATTTAAAAAGAGAAAACAAAAAAAATAAAAATAGACGCCCAGTATAGGGCTATACTGGGCCTATACGAGGGGTCCAAAAGACCATTATAACCATGTTTTGCCCCCAGTATAGGCCTAATTCGGGGGTATAATGGTCTTTTGGTCCACATAGACGCCCAGTATAGACCTATACTGGGCGTCTATTTTTATTATTTTTCTTTTTTTATTATTTAAAAAGAGAAAACAAAAAAAATAAAAATAGACGCCCAGTATAGGGCTATACTGGGCCTATACGAGGGGTCTAAAAGACCATTATAACCCTGTTTTGCCCCCAGTATAGGCCTAATTCAGGGCTATAATGGTCTTTTGGACAACAGTATACGCCCAGTATAGGGCTATACTGGGCCTATACGAGGGGTCCAAAAGACCATTATAACCCTGTTTTGCCCCCAGTATAGGCCTAATTCAGGGGTATAGTGGTCTTTTGGTCCACATAAACGCCCAGTATAGCCTAAAACAACTCAAATTACCCCACCAAAACACCCATTTTTTTACTCAAAAAAACATCACCCTCCAAAATCAATCAAATTACCCTACCAAAACATCCATTTTTCAACTCAAAAAAACACCAACGAGGGGTCCTAATATTAATTATTTAAAATAAAAAACTTGTTTTTGCATAAAAGTTTGCTAAAACGATTAATATTGTATAAAATGTTTGTTAAAAAAAAAACCCCTTATATACGCCCAGTATAGGCCTATACGAGACATATAAGGGGCAAAAGGTCATATATGAGACCTATACGAGGGGCCCTATACGCCCAGTATAGGCCTATACGAGGCATATTGAAGCAGTCAAACCAGAAGTGACATGAGTCAGACACTGACTTTGATGTAACCCTATACGCCTTGTATAGGCCTATACGAGGCAAATGGTGTCTAAATAGGCAGATAGGGTGTGTGAATAGGCTGAGTCCATAAAAAAGTACCCTACTTCCTTTCATCTTCATCTTCTCTCTCCTCACTTTTAATGTATTTTCTAACCATTAAAAAAATTCTTTAGAAGATTATTTTATTTTGCTTAAGATGTGTAACTTTGTAAAAAATTATGAATGCATGTACGACTTCTCCAATATGTTAGATAAATAAGGTTATGTTATATTAGACTGGAGGGTATTGGGGCCGGCCCTGCCCTGGCGAGTCTCGGCGCCGCACCCCCACACCGCCCCCCTCACCTCCGTCCCGTTCTCTCCGTCACCCAGCCGGGCCTCCTTCTTCTCTCTCTCTCTCTCTCAAATCAAATCAATTTAATATTTTTTAATTGTTTTTATAAATAGTGTGGAGCCTCATCCTCCACCCCATTGGTCTATCCCCTTTAGACGGTGGGGTATGGGGCTTTGGTTGGGGCGTGGCCATTGGGGCTTGGGTTTGAAGCCGGGCGTGGGGCGGGCTAGCGGTCCGATGTGGCGGCCTCCTATTCGCTTTGTTGGTCATGTCATAGCGGGGTGTTTGAGTTTGAATTTTAAATTGTAACCGTTTGGCCAAGCCAAGCGGTCACCCCAACCCCCAACAGTCAACATCCCCTATAAATACAACCCCAACCCCACCGGCTACCCCAACCCAAACCATCGCTGTCCACCGATACCCCAACCAAAACCCACTTGATCCCACGAACCCGCTACCCCAACCCGAAGAAGATGGCCTCTTGGACCCACGAAGAAGAGTTAGCTCTCGTCACAAGCGTCGTTGACGCTATGAAGGGGCGACAACCCGGCCAAACACGATATTGGCCGGAAGCCTTCGCAAGCTACCGACATAACGTCGGACATGACCGGCACAACTTAAACGCGTGCCAACATAAATGGCGCGAGCTACGACCCAAGCTTGATTGTTTCAAGGCCTACTACGAAGCCGTTCCGAGCGGTGAGTTAAGCCACGAGGTCCGGGTGGCGGTGGCGAACATTGAGTTTCGGGGCAAGGAGCGAAGACCGTTCGACAAGCTCGCGCTTTTTGAAATTTATCTAACGCTCTAGGTTTTTTTTATTTTGTAATCCTTTTTAGGTTTTTTTTTTTTTTTTTTTTTTGTAATTTTTAGGTTTTTTTTTTTAATTTTGTAATCGTTTTTAGTTTTTTTTTTTATTTTGTAATTAATAAAATTTTAGGCTTTTTTTAATGTCGTGTGTATTTTTTTAATTTTTTTTAATAAACTACCAAGCCACGCTCCAACCCAAGCCCCGCCATACCCCACGGACACGTCACTCACCGGTGGGGGGGCTCCAACTCCACATGTCAACTCATGCCCCCAACCCAAGCCCCACCATACCCCACGGTCTTAGGCTCATCCTCACTCCCGGTGACGTGGCGGCCCATCCCCTTGGGAATGACCCTCCCCATACCCTCCAGTCTTAACTAGTGGGAATCTCCTTGCTTTGTAACGGACTTTCAGTCAGTATCGATTTGGTTCGTTAGAGTACTGTTATAATATTGATATTCGGTATTGCAACCAAAAAAGATGTGTTCAAGTGGATTTCGACACGTGTTTAACATCGATCGAAAACTAAAAAAACATATACCGGTACGGTTACCAATTTTGTTCGGTCGGTATTGTTTGATTACCGACACTCGTTATTGCTTACGAAGTTATGGTACCAGAACAATACTATATTGCGAAACATCAAGAATACCATAAAAGTGATTACTATACCGGTGTTAATGTTGTTCGGACGGTATCAATTCAGTTCATCGCAGTAAAGAACAAAAAAATCAAATATATTTAACCCGTTCAGATATAACTTTTATATGATGTGATATTAGTTACAAAAAGTGTAAACGACGTTGCTTTACAAAAAAAAAGTAAACAACGAGGGAGCTTTGATAACATGTAATTTTGTCATTTCACATCCATTTAACTGAGAAAACTAACGTCCTTCCACTTCAGAGACTATCCGAGTAACAATTGAGCAAACCACAAGGACTGAAGGTGGGGACTGAAGGTGAAATTTTACCAAACCACAGGGACTATATGTGCATTTTACTTCAATAATAAATTAAGAAGTTTATATTTGACGAAGTTAAAAAATATTATATTTTATGTGTGTAAATATGTTTGGATAAAATTTATTTTTATAATTATATGAGGTATATGCATATGAATGATTTTACAATTATAAATTGGTTTGTATAATGAGAATAGTTATCAAATTCACAATCTAAATTTATGTGGCTAGTTGTTTTTTTCCAAGCTGATATTTTTAGTATCACATTTGTTTTGGCAATATTTGTAAACTAGTAAATAACCCATGCGTTGCGGCGGTAACCGTGGCGGCTCAATTTTGCACATCACAATGTAGATAAAAAAACACTCGTGCCGATATATTCATAAATTACGAAAAAGTTACGTCGTATTTTAAAATCGAGTAAAAATATGACTCATCTAAATTTATATTAACTAATTAAAATCTTTTGAATTATTTTAAATTTAGATTTTTTTTTTTACTTTTTTGTTGTTTAACTCAAGTTTCTTTTTTACTATTCGACCGGACACCTTTTTTTTAGTATTTGATCATTATTTATTGTAGCATTATTGTTCTGGGTATATGTTATAAGCGTTACATATATCTAATAACTAATAAATTTAGCATTTAAATTATCAAGTACTTTAGGAAATTATTTATACAATAAACTAACATTCAGATAAAGAAAAATAAATCTTAAACATAATGGTGCACACCACAATTGTCTTCGCTTAAGATTCCAAATGGATCATGATTTTTTCTACACAAGTGTTTTTTTTTTTTCATAATTCATACCCATGAATATTACCTAACTAGATTAGAACCTTTTGTATTACACGAATTGAATAAAATAAATATAATTCTATATCTAACAATTTCAAAGAGCTTGTACAGTAGCTCTCTTTTTTTTTTCTTTTTTTCTTTTTGACTTTTTCTTTTTATTATTTTTCTTTAAACTTTTACCCTTTTAACTTTTAGTGTTAACAATTTCAATCTCTTAACTTTCTAAAACTTTTGTAATTAAGTTTTACGTGTTTATTTTTATGTACGTGTTTCTATAAATTTAAATTGATTTACGTTTAGACGTAAACTTTTTCTACTGTTAATAAGTTGGGTCAAATATAATATATTCCTTATGCTAATTATTATGTACATTTTCTGTTGGTTTACGTTTTGATGTAATTTTTTTCTATAAATGAGCCGGTTAAAATATAATATGCTTTCCTGCTTATTTTTATGTACGTGTTCAAATGGTCTACGTTTTGACGAAAATTTTGTTCGGAAACACGTCGAGTAAAATATAATAGGTTTTCATTAAACGCTATAAATTCGAGTCACTTTACGTTTCGACACGCCACAATGCGCCGTAACTATTTTCTTACGTGCTTATTTTTATGCACGCGTCGGTATAAATTTAAGGTGGTTTATGATTCGACGTAAATTTTCTTCGGAAATATGTGTCAAATATAATTCGTTTTCATGCTTATTTTTATGTATGTTTTCAGTTGGTCTGCGCTTTAACGCAAATTACAATTAGCAAGTTATGTGGATAGTGCTTTTAGCAAATTAACTTTTTTGTTTCTTTCTTGATTTTTTTTCTGGACTTTATTATTTTTGTTTTTTAGTTTTCTTTATGTTTAGTGTTTTAGTTTTAGGTTTCCTTTCATTAAAGCTATATTTAAGATAACATTTACGTTTTCATTTACAATTAATTTAAAATCAATTCGTCCCGCTGTCCAATTTAAATTTATTTTATGGTTTTCGGTCAATGTAAAACATGTGTCGACATTCTTTTGAGTATATTTCTTTCGGTTGGTATACTGAACCAAAATAGATATCGACCGAAACCCCGCAGCGTAGCGCGGTTTCTGGTAAGAAAGGTGGTGAGTGCAACCTATACGACATTACGATAAACAAAGAAGTTAAATAGTTTGTTTTTTTCGGGATAAAAAATATGTTTTACTTCGAATACAATTCCATTTACAATAAAATTTATATCTGAACGTTTAGAAAAAATCTAACTGTGTACAAAGATAACGAAAGCAAGTTGTTAGAGAAATATCAAAATTACTAGAAAAAATAAATAGGTTAAAGAGGATATATGGTTTGTAGTACAAGGATCGAAAACCATATAAACGAATATCAATCCCGATAATTCGATAGCAAAAATAACTCTATTTTTTCGAAATATATATATATCGTGTTTTAATAATAGTAATATATAGTTTTTTAAATACTTTTATTATTTTAATATTATAATTACATATATTATTACATATTACATATATTAAAAACACAAGCTAATGAATAGTGTTTTAATAATAGTAATATATAGTTTTTTAAATACTTTTATTATTTTAATATTATAATTACATATTACATATATTAAAAACACAAGCTAATGAATAGTGTTTTAATAATAGTAATATTGAAGATTAAAATATGACAAAACGATTTGTGATAAGATATTATTGATTTTTTTATTTAAAATTTTAAAATTGAATAATAGAGCTGAAAAGGGGGAAATAAATCTTTGGTCACTAACTTATAGAACCAAATAATAATAATAATAATAATAATAATAATAATAATAATAATAATAATAAAATCATGAATGAATTAAATATAAAAGAAAAACAAAACCTTAAGCAAATAAATTCAGTTAGGAAATATATAAATAATATTTGAACCTAAAGAATACTTGAAATGGAAAAAAAAAACTTATATATAATTATGCCTTATCACTTATCAGTTAGAAAATAAAAAAATATTTAAACCTAAATATGAGGTAAAATAAAAAATAATATTTGAACCTAAAAAATACGTAAAATAAATAAAAAACTTATCTATAACTATGGCATATCACTTAGGAAATATATAAATAATATGTAAACCTATAGAATACGTAAAATAAAAAATAAAAGTTATCTATGATTACCGCTTATGTTGTGAAAAAAGAATTAGTTATTTAAAAAACAAAAGATCATGAGTAATTCGAGAAAAAAATGGCTGGAAAACAATTCTGAGGATACATAGTAATACGACACGTGTTCTTCATAGATTTTCTTTATTATATAGTATACATATTGTTTTTACAAGCCATAATGATTTAAATAATTTACATCCATTTGAAAATGTTATAGATAATTATTTATGAAACTTAGAAAAAGATAATTATTTTTTCTTTACCTCTATATCTTATTCTTATATATATAGGGTTAGGATCAAATAAAGAGTTTTCTAAAAATAAGAGTCATAAGAAGGGTATCAAACGTACTCCGATTGACCTCATTCAAGCGGCATTGGAACCGTTTCATCAAACTCTATGATATGAGATTTTAGGTTTTGCTTTTAGATGTTTAGCTTGTAGATTTTAGAATTTCAATTTACGTTATTGTGTCTTTTTATTTATTATTGTGTTTTTTTTCTTCGACTTTGTGTTATATTTTTCGGTATTGTGTTATATTTTGCTCGACGTTGTGTTATATTTTGCGATCCATTGTGTATTTGTACACTTCTTATTTTTAGAAGTCTTTGTAGAATAACTTTACCCATATATATTAATTTTTTTTAATCACGAATGTTACAATAATCTACTCCTAAATTACATCAATTAATCCTAATTTACCTCAATCCAGGAATTGAACCCTCGTATTCTCTTTAAGAGTTAAGGGCCACTACCATCCGGCCAAAGTTGGAATAATATATATTAATTATTAATTATTAATTAATTTATAGACAAACCTTTTTGTATGTAGATTTAGAAGAAAAAAAATCCGAGAACACGGAAAAATCAAAGTCAATATTAAAGGTAGCTAGCTATATGCATTCTTTTGTTAGCGCCACCTATTAGACTGAGGGGAGTGGGGCGACTCCCACCCCAAGTCGCCCCCAAGTTGCAATGAACACCGCCCCCCTTGCCCAACTTCCATAGCAACTTCCATTTGTCCGTCCTCTTCTTGTCGCCCCTCATCTCACACTTTATCAACTTTTGGCACAAAATTCCAAGAACTCCCCCCTTTTCAAACAAATCAACCAATCAGAGGTCTTGGTGGCATCTTGAGTTGCCATGAACACCACGCCCCCTTTTTTGAGGACGCCCCAAGCCGCCCCCCAAACGCCACGTGTCGCAAGACGCCCTCTTTTGAGGACGCCCCACTCCCTTCAGTCTTATGTCTCCCCAATAGACATGCCACCTCAACCACCTCCAACACCACATGCACCGCCGTCTCCTCCGCCGCACAACGTATATCCGCCACCACATAATTCATCATATATGTTCAACAAAATTTTAAGATTTTCCAATGTTTTGCTATTTGTCTTTATGCAACTTCAAATGTGGAAAATTTATTTTTGAATATTTAAGTATTAACTTGTTATGTCTAGAGAAAATGATTTTTTTCTAGACATAACAAGTTAATACTGCCACATCATCAAAAAAGCCACGTCAACTGCCACATCATCAAAAAATTCCATGTCAGATGCTACGTCAACACACAAGCGTCACATCAGCGAAAAACTAACTAAGTTAGGGTTCAATTAGTTTGAGAGTGCTATCGGCCAATAAGTTGAAAGTTGGTGTGGTGTAATTAATACAAATCGAAATTGAGAGTACTGTCGGCCGGTTAATAAATCTGATATCTTATATAATTAACGTGAAGGAATAGATGTTTCTCGAAGTATATTAAAAAAACACATAAAAGCCTTACATAATCAAATTTTTATCTTTGTGACAAAAATTGCATTTTTTAAATCATAGAAATGAGGAAAGTATATAGAAATGTACATCTCCTTTCTATAGGTTAACTATCTATGTAAATCAAACGTGTTGATATCGCAACCTTTTATTCTCGTTTTTTTAACTCGAGTTTTTATTTCGTAAACTAACTTTACGTACAAGAGATTCTTTAATTAAAAAAAAACTTAAAGAAAAAGTTGATATCGCAACTGCCCTTTGTTGCATATGTTATATCTTGTAATGAATCTTTTGCGAAACATGTGAATTTTATGTATGGTTTGTTTTGGCAAAATAATGAAGTTTATGATGTAGAGTTTCCTTATGAATTTTTTGCTAGGTTGGCTTTGTTTAGATTAAATATATAGTTTGTCTGTGGGATAGGCCGCTTAGCAGAGACATGCCTCTTAAATGAGAGATCTTAGGGTATGTTTGGTATGAGGTAATGGAATAGACGAATGAATGGAATAGACGAAGGAAAGGAATGGACAAGTGAATGAAATGGATCATTACCATTCCATTGTCCTGTTTGGTTACCCATACGAAAATAGAATGAGTCATTACTTTGTAATGTTTGGTAGACGGGAAAAGACGTAAGAATGGAATACAATTAATTGAATTGACAAAAATACCCAACACTGGTTGTGTTAACATCAGTATGGTCTGAAGTACCGGATCAAATTCCAAGTTCATCTTCTTCTCAATCAATCCAAGCTGAACGAAATAATAATCACTTGTACAAGACAAAAAAAAAAAAAACATTGTTCTTAAATTTATGAAAAATTAGAATGAAAATGTTGATTATGTGCAGACATTACTGGTAAAAGAAGAAATGATAAAATAATGAGGTATGTTTCCAATAAATATTTGGATGGAAATTAAACACAAAAGAGAATTGAACAGTTCGATGAACTCCATTAACAACATACACTTCAGTTCTTGACAAGATTAAAATGGACAAAAACCATAAAAACTTAATTGAATCGTACACCAATAATAAAACAGAGACGTTTTCCAACTTGCAACTAACGCCGGTAGCCAGTTATCTTCATAAAAACGGAGATGGAACAGTTAAATCCACCTGATGCTTGGAAAACTTAACGGACAGAAAAACATGAAAGCCATCATGACTTAAAACAATGATTACCAACGGCTGAAACTGATTTTGAATCCCGTCGATCGTATCCCACTGATCAACTATCGGAAGTTCGCACCGACTAATTGGACCGGAGAGTGTGTGAGAGAACGAGATCTTTGATTAATGTTGGAGCATTGTGGTGGTTGCGGTTTCTGTCGTCGTAGCGTGACAGGTTCAACAGTGGTGACGGTGGTACGGACGGTTATTGGAGTGATGAGAGTAGTAGGGCCTTGAGATTTAAATCATTTTGGTATAATTCAAAATTACTGATCGAAGAAGACAGTGAAAATAGCTGAGAATGGGAGGGTAAAATGGAGAAAGAAAAAAGAGACACCGAAAGGAATGAAAAAAAAACTGGGGTAAGGGGAGGAATCATTTGGAGGTGTTTATAGAGATTTTCATTCCGTGTGGAATGATTGATTTCATTCAATTGTGCAACCAAACATGCTTATTTTTATTACACATGAATCTAGTATTCCATTCCTTCTTTCATTACCTCATACCAAACACTACCTTAGGGTGTAAGGAGTGGTTAAACACTTGAGAGTGACAAACTAAAAAATCAACCAATCAGAGTGCGTCACTTCAATCAGTGAAAAGATTTTAAACTTTGCTGAAAAGTGTTAGCAATGGTTTAGACACTTTCTGAAGTGATAAACTTAAAAAAAAAGGGGTGTGATTGATTGAGATATAGCATGGACCCCACCACACACACCCCCCTCTCTCTCTCCTTCCTTCACCGCAGCGGCATCCCTTCACCGATCAAGATTGAAACCGCAGCGGCAAAGAGGTCGGCGGCGGTGTTGCCGCGCGGCAAAACCCTTTGCCGCCCCCCCTTTGCCGCACCACTCCGGACACCCTTAGGTTTAAACCTGGATAAGGAGAATAATTTAGTATTATTAGTGTAAGAAATTATTAACCCAAAAAAATAGAGAGTTTGTCCAAGTCACAAATTACCAAATTTCATAGACTTCTAAAATCCAAACTTCAGTTTTAAGATTTTGTAATATCGAATCTTTGTTTATCCCTTTCACTTTTCCTTTCCTCCTATGTGATAGAGTGCGTCAAATCCTCCGATAAAAGTGAAATACATTTATATTATGTGCCACTAGTTTTACTAATTTCACCTAAGATGTGTTTTAATCCATTTACATTTTTTAACGGTAAATTTAGAACCAACGGATCAGTAGAGTGACATCGTGCAACCAACGGAACCACCCGATCATATCAATCTCCACTAGGTAATAATGTCTCTACCCCAATTCAGGAGGAAACCCAATAAATCTGAGAAAAACCCCTTGTGGAAATCGAACTCAGGACCTAATGGTCCTTAAGCCTTGTCCCACCCCGAAGACCATTTGAGATTCTGATTGACAAGATCATTTATTTAAGGGTATTTAATGTTGTTTTCTTGTAATTTTTTTTACCGGGAGAGTAGATGAAATGAACGTAAAACATATATTGTGACTCTGGGACATTACACACATCATCTTGATCGTTTTAAAGTATCATTGGGATTTAAATGTTACATACGGTGTCAAACAAACTGGCTCGTCGAGGTTTCGTGAGTAATATCGAGTTTACACGAAGAGTTTCTTTTCCATTCAACTTGGATCATAACCTATGACATGGATGCAAATCAGTGTTTATATATATGTGTGTAAAAGACATGTTCTTTTCTTTGTTCTTAAGAATAACCGATAAATTTTTCAAAGGGAAACTTGTTGTGTAAATGCCTTCGCCATGCAAGATGAGTAGATACCAACGTGAAACACAAATTCACGCCCTCCCAATCTTAAAAAAAAAAAAAATACAAAAATACAAAAATACGAAAAAAGTAGACAAAAATAGTTATACCGTATAGTTCATTTTCTGATTACAAGATTTAGCATTGTTTTTTTATGTATCAAGATTCACGTGAAAGGAACTTATGTAAACACGTAAGAAGAAATACAAACTAAAATACACAAAAATAATAGTGTTGATAAAAACTAAAAAGAAATAGAGATAAACTTAATTCCATACTTCACAGTATTCAACATTACAATATATAGAGATAAACATAACCATAAACCCTAAAGCCAATAAGTAATGGGTTGGGCCTAAAATGTCTGCTTTATAACACTCCTCCCTCATACATTTAGAATTATACACAGTTTAACAACATACTTCAGGATGATGTTAAATAGGTACTTCAGGACCTGAATAAATAAACTGATACTACTAGATCAGCTATGCTGCCTCATTAAAAACCTTACTAAGAAAACCCAGTGGGACAAAACTTAGTTAAGGGAAAAAGAGTACAGCGTGTATAATTCTCCCCCTGAATTCAACAAACATCTTTCAATCTACGAAGACCTATCTTGTGTGATAGCTGCTCGAAACTGCTTCTAGGTAAAGATTTTGTGAACAGGTCAGCTAGATTTTCACTTGACTTAATCTGGCGAACATCAATTTCCCCTTCTTTTTGCAAGTCATATGTCAAGAAGAACTTTGGTGAGATGTGCTTTGTTCGATCACCTTTAATGTAACCTTCTCTGATCTGAGCTATGCAAGCAGCATTGTCTTCATAAATAATCGTCGGCTCCTTCTTGATCTGTTCTAATACGCATGCTTCTTGTATGTGATTAATCATTGATCTCAACCACACACATTCTCGACCAGCATCATATAGTGCTATTAATTCGGCATGATTTGATGATGTTGTTGTAAGTGTTTGCTTAGTTGACTTCCAATAAATTGCTGTGCCACCATATGTGAATACATAACCTGTCTGAGATTTTGCTTTATGAGGATCTGATAGATATCCGGCATCAGCATACCCAACAAGCTAGGACTTTTGATCTTTCTGATAGAAAAGACCTAAGTCTTGTGTCCCGCAAATATACCAGAATATATGTTTCACACCATTCCAGTGTCTACGTGTTGGATTCGAACTGTATCTCGCTAGTACATGTACTGCAAATGCAATGTCAGGTCTTGTGTTATTTGCGAGATACATAAGGGCACCAATCGCGCTTAAGTACGGTACTTCTGGACCAAGTACTTCTTCGCCTTCTTCTTGAGGGCGATAAGGATCCTTGTGTGGATCTAGCGGTCGGACAACCATAGGTACACTAAACGGGTGTGCTTTATCCATATTGAAACGTACTAACATTTTCTGGATGTAGTTTGATTGATGGACAAATGTGCCATTGCACAGATACTTAAATTGCAGTCCGATGCATAATTTCGTCATACCAAGATCTTTCATTTCAAATTCCTTCTTTAACAACTGAGCAACTTTCTCTATCTCTTCAGGAGATCCGATGATGTTGATATCATCAACATAGACTGCTATTATAGTGAAATTTGAGAGTGATCGTTTTATAAAGACACATGGACTGATTACATCAGACTTGTATCCTTCCTTTTCGAGATATTCACTAAGTCGATTGTACCACATACGACCAGATTGTTTGAGACCATGTAAAGATCTCTGGAGCTTTATAGAACACATATCTCGAGGTGTTGATTTTATTGCTTCAAGCAATTTTAATCCTTTAGGGATTTTCATGTAGATATCATTTTCAAGCGTCCCGTATAAGTATGCGGTACGACATCCATTAGTCTCATATGAAGTCCTTAAGAGATTGTGAGGCCGATTAGGAACCTAAGGGTTATCGCATCCACTACAGGGGAATACGTTTCCTCATAATCAACTCCTGGGATTTGGGAAAACCCTTGTGCTACAAGTCGAGCCTTATATCATACAATCTCATTCTTTTCATTTCTCTTTATTGCAAACACCCATTTATAACCTACTGGTTTGACGTCTATGGGCGTTCGGACTACAGGTCCGAAAACATGTCGCTTTTCGAGCGAATTTAGTTCGGCATTTATGGCTTTTTGCCATCTTGGCCAATCATTTCTGTGCATGCACTCTTCTAAAGTTTTAGGTACGTAATCATTTTCATTGATTACATCCGTTGCTATAGCATATGCGAATATATCATCAACACGTGTTTTATTCCGGTTCCACATTGTACTATCTTGTACATAATTAATAGATATCTCATTTTCGTTCGGTACCGGTGTTTCTTCTAAAACTTCATTTTCCTCTGGATTCATAGTTGTATCTTCTGGGACATTTACCTCTACCGGGGTTTCACTAATAATCTTTTGTGAGTTTTCACCAACTGCGTTACTTTGTTCTTTTCGTTTCCGTGGGTTTTTGTCTTTGGAACCGATTGGTCTCCCACGCTTTCGTTGTATAGTAATCGCTTCTGGGATTACTTCAATTCGAGCAGGTGCATTTGATGCTGGTACATGTGACTTTGTCACTCTATTCGTGTCTGTGAATGCATCTGGTAATTCATTCGCTATTCTTTGCAAATGTATAATCTTTTGGACTTCATATTCACATTGACCACTTCGGGGGTCGAGATTTGATAGCGATGATGCATTCCACGTTATTTCTTGTGTTACCAGTCTTTCTTTGTCCTTGTCTCCCCCTAAGACTGGGAACATTGTTTCATCAAAATGACAGTCAGCATACCGTGCTGTAAACATGTCTCCCGTAATTGGTTCTAAATATTTAATTATGGACAGGAAGTTAAAACCAATATAGATACCCAGTCTTCTTTGGGGTCCCATTGTAGTACGTTGTGGTGGCGGTATTGGTACGTATACCGCACAACCAAAAATTCTAAGGTGGGACAAACTTGGTTCTCATCCGGAGACGAGTTGCAATGGGGAGTATTCGTGATCAGCAGTTGGTCTCAATCTAATCAGTGCAGCGGCATGCAAAATAGCATGACCCCATGCAGAAGATGGTAATTTACATCTCATTAAGAGTGGTCTAGCGATTATTTGTAATCGTTTAATCAGAGATTCAGCTAAACCGTTTTGTGTGTGAACATGAGGTACTGAATGTTCAACATTGATCCCAATTGACATACAATAGTCATTAAAAGCTTGAGACGTGAACTCTCCCGCATTATCCATCTGGATGTTTTTAATTTGATTATCGGGGAAATTGGCTCTCAATTGTATGATTTGAGCTAAAAGTCGGGCAAATGCTATATTTCGAGTAGCTAAAAGGCTCACACGTGACCACCTTAAGGATGCGTCTATTAACACCAAGAAATAGCGGAATGGTCCACACAGAGGATGAATAGGCCCACAAATATCCCCTTGGATTCTTTCTAAAAATGATGGGGTTTCATGTATCAATTTAGTTTGTGAGGGCCGAGTTATAAGTTTGCCCAGAGAGCCTGTTGCACATGATAAGTCTTGTGGTAGCAAAACTTTTAAGTTTTTGAGAGGGTGCCCGGTTGCACTTTTGATTATTCGTCTCATCATTATGCTACCAGGGTGACCTAGACGGTCATGCCATATATTGAATGTGTCTTTATCTAATAGCTTTTGGTTACTCACCATGTATGATTCGATAGGATAGGATATTAGTACAATATAATCCAGAGGATAAGGCTTCTAATTGTTCAACAATTGTTTCTTGGCCATTTTTGTTTGAATTAATTTGAAGATATTCAATTTTATTTTCAGATATTGTTTTTAGGTGGTAACTGTTTTTTTTAATATCTTTAAAGCTAAGTAAATTCCTTCTGGTTTTACTAGAATATAATGCATTATCAATAGTTAATTTGGTACCCGAAGTTAATGTTATGTGTGCTCTGTCGGAGCCTTCAATAAGGTTACTGACGCTAGATATAGTACTAATCGGTGTCTCTACCGGAGACAACTCATAGAAAAATTTCATATATTTGAGAATAGTGTTAGTACTACCGCTATCTACTAGACATTCATCACCAATAATAGCTCTACTGGAGCTAGTATACATATTTCTTCAGGAAATAAAAATAAATAAAAGTTAATGCAAAAAAGTCAAATGAAACATTGCAAAAGTTTCAAAATACAAAGGTCACAGTATGAAAAGTAAAGCATAAAAGGTACATTATCCTCAATCAGATTCGTTTCAGCATTCTTTCCTTTTTTTTATTATGCGTTGAGATGCCTCAATGAGGTGTTTAAGGGTGCGACATGTGCGGGACCAATAATTTGACATCCCACATTTATAACAAATGTTGCTTTGGTTCCTGCTATTTTTCCCTTTTGAAGGTCGCCCCGTATTATGTCGACTCGATTCACTACCGCTATTTTTAGTGTTCTGGGACTCTCGATGCCATGTATATCCCCGTCCTCGACCACGACCATGACCTCTGCTGGGGCCGCGGCCTCTACCTCTACCTCGTCCGCTTTGAGAATTGGCCACATTCGCTTCAGGGAATGGGCTTGCATCGGCGGGTCGCGATTGATGGTTTTGTAGTAGGAGCTTGTTGTTTTGCTCCGCGACCAGAAGACATAATATCAGTTCGGAATATTTAGTAAATTGGCATTCCCTATATGGCTGCGACAAGAGCATATTTGAGGCATGGAACGTTGAGAATTTTTTTTTTCAAGTATGTCTTCATCGGTTATTTTTTTTTTCACCACATAATTTTAACTCAAAGGTAATGGGGAACATAGCAGAATTATATTCACTGACAGTCTTAAAATCCTGCAGTCGTAAATAAAGCCATTCATAGCGGGCTTTGGGGAGTAAGACCAACTTCTGGTGGTCAAAACGTTCTTTGATGTTTGTCCATAATTCAAGGGGGTCCTCAACAGTTAGATATTTCCGCTTTAGATCATCGTGAAGATGATGGCGGAGGAATATCATAGCTTTCGCTTTATCTTGAGGTGAAGTTTGACTACCATCAATAATTATCTCCCCCAAATTATTTGCTGTCAAATGAATTTAAGCATCAAGAGTCCATGGGAGGTAGTTGTTACCCGAGATGTCGAGTGCGGCGAATTCAAGTTTTGATAAGTTTGACATTTTATCTACAAATGAAAGAATCGTGGATTTAAAATCGGGCCGCAATATAAAATATATATTATAGGTGAACTTCAGGTTGTCTATAGGTAGAACTGCAGGTTCTATACTTTACGCCGTTTTAATAATAGAGCACTTTAAATCTAATTTGATTAAAATATGAATGTATTTAAATATATTAAAACTTTGTTCAGCTGTACTCCATATCCTTTCATCATATTAAATACAAATTATATTTATGTATATATGTTATATAACTAGGTGTTGCCCCGCCCGCGTTGCGGGGCGATGGCCGAATAATGAGCGAGTGTTAGTTAGCTCATTGACACGAAAAACAATTAAATCGAGTAAACCAATTAAAACAAAACACTTTTATAGTTTTGATAAAAAAACTAAAACAATGGCAATATTGTAATTTTTAACTGAGGGAATGTTGTATTTTTTGACTGGGGTAAAATCGTACTTTGTCAAAAGCTAAAGTAATGGCAGTACTGTAAATTTGACCCAGGGGCAAAATTGTAAATTTTCACAGGGGCAAATTTGTAATTTTGAACTTGGGGTAACAACATAATATAAATTTGAAATAAGGGCATAGGCGTAATTTTAAGCTGGAGGCAAAAGCACAATTTTATTTTGAACCGAGGGCAAAATCGTAATTTTGAATTGGGGACAAAAACATAATTTTATTTTGAACTGGTGATCGGAGTGTCGCGCTCCGGTCAAAGATAATATTTATAGTCCCAAATTACCCTTAACAAATAGTCAGTGGTAGCAAGGGGTCGAACCACGAAGAGTATGTGGTTTGCGAGTGGATTTGATTGAATTGAAATATGTGTCACAACTTATGAAGCTAGCTATCTTGTTTTTATGTATTTTTGTTTGATTGAAAAGATTTGAATAAAATTACTAAAGTGATTGAATGACTTAACTACTAATGGTTAACAAAAATAAGAAAACAAGGCTCACACCTGGTTTCAACAAATGCAAGACTTAGGGTTACTATGTGTTTTAATTTGATTTACTTGAAATAATTCATTAACGGGTCAACAATCACAAAGCTTAGGTGCCAATCGCTATCAACGTCATAGACAACGGACCACGATGCACTTCGTTACTTTGAACTAGCAAATCCTATCAAAAGACAAGGCATAAATACGTGTATTCGTTTCACAAAGTCAAATTTAATCATTCACTCGACAATTTGCAAATTCAATACAAACGTAGGACAATTATCTAACGATTCAAATGTAATTCAAGTTGTCACAAAGCAAATATCAAAACATAATAAACCCTAACTCTTACAAAAGTCTACACCGGGGTGAAACCTCCAAGAAATTAGCCGCTCATGGAAGGACGAACGCTATCACCGGAAATTGAGAACTCGAAGTTGAACATCTTGAAACCTTGAGGATGGTGGATGATGAGGTTTAGGGTTTTTGGGTGGTTGGTGATGGTGGATTGAAAGATGAATAGAATTAGGGTTATCGAATGGAAATCGTGATGATTCGGTTGTTGATTCCGGTTGTAAAGATGATGGTAGGTAGATTGGTGATGAAAGATGATGAGAATAGGCTCCAAAAATCAAGTTCAAAACTCTATCTCTTGTGTAACTGCCGAATAAATTGATGACCAAGATGTTTTGATTCGTTCAAACCCAAAAAGTCAAAAGTTTCGCGTTTGCAAGATAGGGGAGCCGTCGCCGACGGCTTGATGCCCCGTCGGCGACGGTGTGTGGATGTTGACTTATAGCCGACGGCCAATCTTGCTGTTTACGGACATTTCGGTGACGGCCCATATGGGCATCGGCAACGGTGCCCCCAAGTAAGATTCTTCGTTTTTCGCGTTCCTTGCTCCCAGTTGACCCGTTTCGCGTCCCGGTGGTCCAGTTTTCACTCCGGTGACCCGTAAAGCTCCCGAAAAGCTCCTTAAACTCTGCTAGACCTGCAAAACATGTATCTAATCAAAAGTAGGCTATTCGAAATTAAAACTTGTGTAAAAACATCAAATTAAACAATTACATGCACCGGTTTTCGACCACGTATCAACTGGGAAAAAACGTAATTTTAAAATGAGGGCGAAATCACAATTTTTTAAACGGGGAAAAATCACAGTTTTGAACAGAGGGCAAAATCGTAATTTTTAGCTGTGGGCAAAAACAAAATTTTATTTTGAACTGGGGGCGAAAAGGTAATTCTGAGCTGAGGGCAAAACCACAATTTTATTTTGAATGGAGGGAAAATCGTAATTTTGAGCTGGGGACAAAAGCGTAATTTTATTTTGAGCTGGGGACAAAACCGTAATTTTAAAGAGGGACAAAAACGTGATTTTAGAATGAATATAAAATAATAAACTGGTTGGTCCAATGGGAGAGTGCCAGGCAAAGTCGTAATTTTGAATTGAGGGCAAGGTCGTAATTTTGGGATGGGGACAAAAAGCGTAATTTTATTTTTAGCTGGGGGCTAAAACGTAATTTTAAAATGGATATAAAACAATAAACGTGTTGGTCTAATGGGGGAGTGCCAGGCAGCGTGTTGGTCCAATGGGGGAGTGCCAGGCAGCTGCCTGGCACTATTCCCCCCCAACTTACAAATGTATATGTAGTACAATATATCATTAACATACTATATTACATTACAGCTGTATGCCATTTTATGTGCAATTAAGAGAGAGAGGCCGAAAATTGTTATAAATCAGAAAACCGTTCCAAGAGTAAATCCGGCGCATGATATCCTCTACCCTTCTAACCTGCACCATTTTCCGGCCACCGTATCTCCGCCTCCCACCATCCACGTGCCCTTAATATGCACCACCACACTCCTACCTTTCCTAAAAGTTCACAAGGATACACCGATCGAAGACGATGAGCAATCGCAATCGTCGCCTAGAGGCGTATTGGAAATAACCGTATCCGGTACGGATTCCGATGACGTAAGCAGTTTCAGCACCCGCGGTTCGTCGTACAAAAATAAGTCTCCGGCAACGGAAAGCGCGTCTGCAACCGATAGTGGCGGAGATGAGGACGACGGCAGCGGAGCGCCACCGGTGGGTATATTCACCGGGGAAAAAAACCGTATCTACATCGTGTGAAGATCTACAAGAGCGTCTTTGATACAGAAGCGCTTCCGTGCCGGATGGCGGTTAAAATACAATCGTCGAAGGAAGATTTACGGGTCGGTGTTTCGAGTATAGGTTTTGTGGTTGGTTTTTTTTTTCAAGATGTTCGTGGCGGCAGTGACCGCCGGATTGTGTGTGTGTATATATATATATATATATATAGGATAAGGATCATGTGAGAAGTAGTAGGCTAATTGAGAAACTTGAGAAGCATTCTGGACCACACATTTTCCCTAAGCAAAAAAAATGAAAAAAAAAGGTAAAAAAATTTATTTTTTTTATTATTTTTTTTTTGGAAAAATCGCAGCTTTTTCTTTAAGGATTTAATTTTTTATTTTTTAAATTTTTTTTTTTGGGGATTTATACATATGTGTATATTGTTAATCTTTTAACTATACATATATGTATATACATGTTTAAAATTGAAAAATAAGTGTTATTTAGGGTTTAGCATTAGTATTTAGGGTTTAGCATTAGGGTTTAGGGTTTAGATTTATGGTTTAGGGTTTAGCATTAGGGTTTAGCAATAGTATTTAGGGTTTAGCATTAGGGGTTAGCTTTAACTTTTGGGTTTAGCTTTATCTTTAGGGTTTGCATTAGGGTTTAACATTAAGGGTTTAGCTTTAGGGTTTAGCTTTAGGGTTTAGAATTAGGGTTTAGCTTTAGGGTTTAGCATTAGGGTTTACGGTTTAAGGTTTAGCATTAAGGTTTAGCTTTAGTGTTTATGGTTTAAGGTTTAGGATTTATAACACATATTTTTTCAATTTTAAACATGTATAATTGACAATATACATATATGTATAGTTAAAAGATTAACAATATACACATGTGTATAAATAAAAAAATTAAAAAAATAAAATAAAATAAAAAATTTAATCCTTAAAGAAAAAGCTGCGATTTTCCAAAAAAAAAAAAAAAAAAAAAAATTGCATTTTTTTCACCTTTTTTTTGCATTTTTTGCTTAGGGAAAATGTGTGGTCCAGATTGCTTCTCAAGTTTCTCAAATATGGTGGACTTCTCTTAGGATCCCTACCATATATATATATATATATATATATATATATATATATATTTTAGCAGCAATGAATTAGAAATTAAACTGTACAAATTGTAAGTTCTTATAGCAAAATAATCATTCAAATAATAGAAGAAATTGTAGGTTATTTTACGAAAACTGCAATAAGTTACGAGAGGGAGGGATTTAGAGCGAGTACCAGGATTATGAAGGACTAAAGATTTATTCAAGATGTGTCATGGTCTGCGGAATGTGGCACTGCTACTCGTTGCAAGTTACAGCAACGATTTGATATGATGGCCGGTAAATCTCAGCGAAGAGTCTCGTGCTGATAACGTGATAAAAACTAAAAAGAAATAGAGATAAACTTAATTACAAGGTAAGGATAGTGTAAAAAGGGCCTAAAGTGTGAGAAGTGTATTATAACAATATATATAATACTATATAACACCATATAAACACCGTATAACAATATGTAACACCATATAATACCATATAACACTATGTAACACTATATATCATTATATAACAAATATAACACTATACATCTATCATAGACATGCTATCAGACAACCTATAGTGTTATATTTGTTATATAATGATATATAGTGTTACATAGTGTTATATGGTATTATATGGTCTTACATATTGTTATAAGGTGTTTATATGATGTTATATAGTATTATATATAGTGTTATAATACACTTTTCACACTTCTCACACTTTGAGCACTTTTTACAGGATCCTCTACCCTTAATTCCATACTTCACAATATTCAACATTACAATATATAGAGATAAACATAACCATAAACCTTAAAGTCCATAAGTAATGGGTTGGGCCTAAAATGTCTGGTTTATAACAAGTGTAAATTAGTTATAACAAAAATTATAGACATGCAATCATTTTGTTCTGAAATATTTTAATTTTAGAATGTAGCAAACTTCTTCACACTTACTGAGCATTTTAAATTTAAAGTAGTAGTTAAGTGTGCCAAATTTGGCTCTAAATTGTGACAAAATATACTTAGGAGTGGCTAAATGGTAAAGTTACTAATGGTTTTAATCCCTCGACTAGAAACCACATATATAAGAAACGTACTTTGAAGTGGATTATAGATTAAAAACAGTGTTTTAAAATCTTATTTTTATATCGTACTGGATTTGACTTAGAAACGGTTTAACCAGGTGTATTGAACGGTTCAACCGGATGGTGTACAAAAAACTCGAAATCGAACCCGAAAAAAACCCGAACCCAGACATTGTAAACCCGAACCCGACCCTACCCGTATGGTAGCGTCCTGGTATGGTATTTGATCTGAGTACCTGAACCCGGGTTTTTTTAATGCTCGTACCCGGGTTTTAGAATACCCGCACCGGGTTTTAGGAATACCCGCACCGGGTTTTAGGAATACCTGATACCAGATTTTAAAATGAACGTCGCAAGTTGTTGTTGTGTTCCAAAACCTTTTAACTGCTATAATATTGTTTTTAGCCATTATACATCGATTTTGGGCAGGTTTGAGCCCCCCAAGTCTCCTACAATTGGTAAAATACTAGTTTACGCAATAAAAGGTTTCTATTTCTATTTTTTATGCAAAAAAAAAAAATTAAGTTAAAAACCCGACTACACCGAAACTGAAACCGAACCCTACCCAAATCCGAAAATTAGGTATTTTAATATCTGGGTATAGAAAACCCGAACCCGTATGCACTAGGTCTGGTTTTTCTGGCAAATACACGGACCCAAACCCGATCCTAGTATTGGCAATACCTGGAAAACCAGGGGCAGATGTACTATATATTAAGGGGTGGCGTCCGCTTGGGGTGTTCAAAAAACTCGTGGCTCGCAGCTCGCTCGAAACTCGCTCGAAAAAAGCTCGAAGAAAGCTCGGCTCGAAATTGGCTCGGTTGTTAACGAGCCAGCTCGGCTCGGCTCGGCTCGGTTTGTAAACGAGCCGAGCTCGAGCTTGGTCTGGCTCGGCTCGTGAGCTGGCTCGATAAGGTTTACATCCTTCATTTTTTGTCCCACATCGCTTTGAAAACAAAAACTAAGGAAGTATTTCCCCTATAAAAGAAGATAAAAACAATCTACAAAGTGAATTAACTATTTATACTTGCATATTTAGCATTATGGTTAAACTAAATGGCAATTATGGCCCTTAGGGGCTGTTTGGTAGCCTCTTAATGACCATTCAGATGCTACCTCTTAATGGTTTAAAACCTCTTAATGAATAAGAGGTAACCTCAAGTCTGAATGATTAAGAGGTAACCTCTGAATGGTAAATCATTCCATGTCACATTCTTCTACCTTCTCATTGGTAAAATTGTTAATGGTTCCATTAAGAGGTAGCCTCTTAATGACCATTCAGAGGCTACCAAACAGCCCCTTAGTCTATGAAGAAATTCATTTTTAAGTAGTAAATTTTGCGGTTTTTTGTTAGTTCGAGCTAGATCGAGCCGAGCCGAGCTAGCTCGAGTTCTAATCGAGTCGAGCTCGAGACTCAAATCTCAGCTCGATTTGAAATTCGAGCTCGAGCCAAGCCAGCTCGAATCGAGTTCGAGCCGAGCTCGAGCTGGGTCTAGCTCGGCTCGACTCGTTTACAGCCCTAGCGTCCGCTACGGCTTGGTATTCCGGCTGTAGTGTAAAATTAGTGTAAATTTTGAAATTTTTTTACGTTTTTTCGATTTCGTTACCGCTTATTTATAAAACGTTACCGCTTGGCGCGAATCTTAGATCCACCACTGTGGAAAACCAATACCCTTACCCGGGTATATACCTAAACCCGGGTATTCAGAAAACCCGCTTATGTGCACCTCTACGCATACCTTTTAGAGGGAGGTCACAAATTCAAATATGAGCAAATACATATTTTAGATTTATTTGGTGTAAAAGTAATGTAAAAGTAACAACTGACATTAAAAAAAACCCTTATAAGGGCATATCAGCCAAGACCTTAACATTGCATAAAGGGAAATTAAGGTGCTGTTTGTTTTCTAAGAGGTAAAATGTCTGCAGTCTGCGGACCACATCTCCAGACATCTGTTGAAGAAGAGGTGGACCAAATGTCTGCAGTCTGCAAGAAGAAGACTGTTTGTTTTTTAACATATGTAGACTTCTAAAATAAACTGGTGGAGGTGTACAGACGGTGGTGGGTGGTGGACGGTGATGGTAGTGGACGGTGGTGGTGGTGGGTGGTGGATGGTGGTGGTGGTAGACGGTGGTGGTGGGTGGTGGACGGTGGTGGTGGCGGTGGTGATGGTGGGTGGACGGTGGTGGTTGTAGACGGTGGTGGCCGGTGGTGGTGGGTGGTGGCCGGTGGTGGTGGGTGGTGGCCGGTGGTGGTGGTGCTTAACCCTCTGCAGACTTTAGAAAATCTTAGAAGTGGTTGGACCAAGTCTGCACCAAGAAGATCTCGCGCAAACCTTTTTTAATGAAACGTCTTCGGAAAAACAAACAGTCTGCGTGCGCCACGCAGACAGAAGAGCCTGCGCAGACGTTTTATCAAAAAACAAACAGCACCTAAGATTCCGGTAACCAACCAAGCCCATGTACCCATTCAAGTGATTAATTGAGTGGATAATTCTTTAATACAATTCAAAGTTGGAGCTTTAAAAAATTATATATATCTATGGAACCCATTAAGTCTAACCACCATCCAAGTCAATATTCACCGTACCGTTGGATCATGCTTAAATGAAATCTCAGCCGTTTAAACTAGCAAAAATAACCGCTCTAATGGAGGTTATTTGCAGTTTTCTGCTGGTGGTTTTGCTCCAGAAATTTAGGTCCATGATCTCCACTCCTCTTGCAAGTTTTCTCCTTATTTTTAGACCCATTATCTCCAAACCAACTACTACAATCTTCCTAGAAATCTGGGTCGGTTGAGGCGATCTTTGTCGGAAAGTAAACCATATGTCATAGTGTAGGGGCTAAATGTATAAAATGGTGTTCTATATAAACACCTTATCTCTGTAACCCAAAAGAGGTTTTTTTTTAAATTTTTTTCAATACAATTTCAAACCCCAATCACAGTGTTTATTCTCTATACCAGACAACATGGTATCAGAGCAGTGTTTCTGATTCGTGAACACTTTGTTCTTCATCTACAATCTATCTCAACCAATATCAAACCAAAAGAAATTCCAAAACCAAAATCAAACTCCAAAAATCCGATCAAACTCCAAAACTTCTGCCGTCGCCGCTGCAGACTATCACCAAACCCTAGCCGCCTTCCTTCTTCGCCACTGTAAACCCTAGTCTACTAAGGCGGCCTTTCACCACCGCTGCAAGCTTCCTTTCACCACAAAACCCTAGCCGCATTGAAACACCCCCTGCCCAAACTCAAACGACTTGACACCTCGTGCGATCAAACGACTTGACACCTCGTGCGAACTAAGTTTCCAAACAAACTGATCTTTCAAACGACCTGAGTTCCAGTCCGTGCGAACTGAGGTAACTAACTCAAACGACTTGGCACCTCGTGCGATCTGGTCTCACTCCATGCGAACTGGAACAAATTTTCAAACGATCTGAAAGTCCAACCCGTGCGAACTGAACTTGTTTCAAGCGAACTGAACACTTTGGACCCTTGGTCTCACTCCGTACGAACTGGAACAATTTTCAAACGATCTGAAAGTCCAACCCGTGCGAACTGGACTTGTTTCAAGCGAACTGAACACTTTGGACCCTTGGTCTCACTCCGTGCGAACTGGACCCTAGTATCACACAACATCAGTCTCCAAACCACTTAAAATGGAAATCAATAATGGAAAAAAACAATTCTTGGATATTTGATTCTGGTGCCACTGACACCATGTCGTTTGAACCATTAGACATATGTTCAATGACCCAACCTCAAAAAACTCAGATTCACACAGCAAACAACGGAACGATGCAAGTGAAAGGAGGAAGAGTAATTGAAATTTCACCAACTATGAAATTATCAAATTGTCTTTATGTTCCGTCATTATCACACAAATTGCTCTCAATTAGTCATATTACCAAAGAATTGAATTGCACGGTACTAATGCACCCTACTTTCTGCATCCTACAGGATATCAGGACGGGTGTGATTATTGGACGTGGCACTGAGCGCCACGGATTGTACTACGTGGATGAAGTGGCTCAACAGGGTACTGTGATGTTAGCTCATGGAACTGAAAACCGGGAAGCCTGGCTATGGTATAGACGTTTGGGACACCCATGCCATGGTTATTCACACCCTTTGTTTCCAAAACTTTTCCCTTCAAATAGGAAAATAGAGTGTGAAACCTGTCTTCGTGCTAAAAGCCATCGACAATCATTTAAACCCAGCAATACGAAAGTTGCTTCACCTTTTTCACTAATCCATTCTGATGTGTGGGGTCCTGCTCCTGTGATGGGGGCAGGGTCTTCGGTACTTTATACTATTCGTGGATGATTGCACTCGCATGACATGGGTATATTTTTTAAAAAACAAAGCCGAAGTTTAATAAAAATTTATTACATTTTATACTATGATTCAAACTCAATTCCGAACTCAAATCCAAATCCTTCGATCCGACAATGGGGGGGAATTTGTCAATACATCAATGAAACAATTCTTTAAAACCAAAGGACTAATTCATCAAACCTCGTGTTCTCATACCCCCGAACAAAACGGCGTTTCTGAACGATAAAACTGTATTATTCTTGAAATGACTCGAGCCCTTTTAATCGAATCTCAGATCCCTAAATCTTTCTGGCCGGAGGCAGTTGCAACCTCCGTGTATCTCTTGAATCGGCTTCCCACAAAAGCTCTTAAATTTAAAACCCCCTTAGATTGTATGTCTAAGTCTGCCAATATTCCTCATCCTCTTACACTTGAACCTCGAATCTTCGGGTGTACCGCATTTGTTCATATACCCAAAATCAACCGAAAACAAACTCGGCCCATGTGCTGAGAAATGTGTATTTGTCGGCTATGGGATCGATCAAATAGGTTACCGGTGTTATAGTCCCAAAACTCATCAAATGTTCACCACAATGAATGTTGACTTTCTTGAAACAAAATATTTTTATGACACCCAACTCAGTAGTCAGGGGGAGAATGAGTGTATAGACACTCTGAGTTGGCTCACTCAACTTCCTTCATCTGAAGAAGTGACAAAAGAAAATCATCACAATACTGCGAGTCCTTCAAACACAGTCACATAATTTGCGGAGCACAGTACCACTGAAGAAAGTCCATCCAACGTGATACCTGAGGTAAGAAATACTGAGGACCCTGCGTTTTATAATCATGGGACAACCGGGGAACACATAGAACCGACAACAACGGAACCTACTCCACATGTTGAACCAGATGTGGAACATGTTGAACCAGATATGGAAGAAGTCGAATCAGTTGTTGAACCAGTCATTGAACATGTGGAACCAGTTGCAGAAGAGACAACAGGAAAATACCCTCTCCCTCCTAGAGCTAATAGAGGGATTCCTCCAAAACGGTACTCGCCAGAAAGGGAAACTAGAAATTCAAGGTATCCTGTAGCTAATATAGCCAACAGGAACTTATCTAACAGTGCGAAAGCGTTTGTTACTTCACTATACTCTGAACAAATACCTAGTTCCGTAAAGGAAGCTCAAGGTAAGAAGAACTGGGAAGAAGCAATGGAAGTGGAGATGCGTGCTCTTATGAAAAACAATACATGGGAGAAGTGCACTCTTCCTAAAGGAAAGAAAACAGTTGGATGTCGGTGGGTGTACTCAATCAAATATAAACCAGATGGTTCCATTGGGCGATACAAAGCTCGTCTTGTAGCCAAGGGTTACACTCAGACGTATGGGATCGATTACTCTGAGACTTTTTCTCCGGTTGAAAAAATGGATACCATTAGAGTTCTCTTCTCCGTAGCAGCCAATAAGGAGTGGCCTCTTCACCAGTTTGATGTTACAAACGCCTTTCTTCATGGAGATCTAACCGAAGAAGTATACATGGAAGCGCCTCCAGGTTTTTCAGGGGGTTTTAAAGAAGGGGAAGTTTGTCGGTTGAAAAAATCCCTTTATGGGCTAAAGCAGTCTCCTCGGGCATGGTTTGGAAAGTTCACTTTGGCCATGAAAGAGTATGGGTATCATCAAAGTAATGCTGATCATACTCTGTTCCTCAAGAGAAGAAACGACCTTGTAACTTGCTTAATCATTTATGTAGACGACATGATTATTACCGGAGATGATATAGAAGAAATAGCACGGCTGAAAAGGAATCTGTTTTCAAAGTTCGAAATGAAAGACCTTGGGAATCTTAAGTATTTCCTCAGGATAGAAGTTCTCAGGTCTAAGCGGGGGATTTTCATCTGCCAAAAGAAGTATGTCCTTGATCTCCTAGCAGAAACTGGGTTGATTGATTGTAAACCAGCAGATACTCCAATGGTGGTGAATCACAATCTTCACATGGAACTCAATGGAGAACTCGCAAACAAAGAAAGGTATCAACGGCTTATGGGCAAGTTAATTTATCTCTCTCACACTTGCCCTGATATAGCTTATGCTGTGGGAGTGGTGAGTCAGTTCATGCATCAACCTCAAGTTGCCCACATGGAAGCTGCCCAGAGAATTTTAAGATATCTCAAGGGAACTGCAGGCCATGGAGTGTTGTTCAAAACAAATGGACATTTAAATGTTGAGCTTTATACTGACGCAGACTGGGCAGGGGATAAGGGAAACCGAAGGTCAACGTCAGGATATTTTTCCTTAGTTGGTGGAAACCTCGTTACCTGGAGGAGTAAGAAACAGAAAGTAGTAGCTCTGTCGAGTGCAGAAGCGGAATTTAGAGGTATAGCTCGAGGGTTAAGTGAAGTTCTGTGGATCAGGAAGCTGCTAGAAGACATTGGTTTTTCCCAAGAGGCTCCTAGTAAAGTTATGTGTGACAATACAGCTGCAATACAAATCTCAGAAAACCCAGTGCAACATGATCGAACAAAACACGTGGAAGTAGATCGACATTTCATCAAAGAAAAGTTGGAAGCAAGAATCATAGATCTCCCTTATGTTTCGTCAAAAGATCAACTCGCAGATATACTCACAAAAGCCGTCAACGGGAACGCCTTTAGTAGCTGTTTGAGCAAGTTGAGTATTGGTGATCCCACTACTCAACTTGAGGGGGAGTGTCGGAAAGTAAACCATATGTCATAGTGAATGGGCTAAATGTATAAAATGGTGTTCTATATAAACACCTTATCTCAGTAACCCAAAAGAGGTTTTTTTTACATTTTTTTCAATACAATTTCAAACCCCAATCATAGTGTTTATTCTCTATACTAGACAACAATCTTATGCTATATAATGCACCTGCATGTAACAAGTTCATATTGAAGCACACTCGGTCAAAACCGAGTCTCCCACCAAATCAGAATGAATATCCACATTTAATGCTTGTTGTAATTGTATTTTATTAGTCCATATTCTGCACTATTTTTGCTCCTTGATTGTAGCTACTGGTTCCTAGTCTTTAGCTCTATCATGTGTATATATGTTAATCTCTATTCAATGGAAAAACATAACAGTTGATACTCTCATATGGTATCAGCCAGGTTTCACCAACCTTAATTCTCCCTCCCTCCTTCGATTTTTCCCTTCCTTCTTTCACACCATGTCCGACTCCAACAATGCGGTCGTCACCCCAGTCTCTACCACCCCCGCCACACCTCAAACCATCACTATGGTTAATTTTCCATCCTCCCTCAAACTAACCTCCACCAACTATCTCAGTTGGAAAACCCAACTAGAAGCTATTCTTCAAGGTTTAGATCTTTACAAATTCATTAACGGAACTTACCTTGCTCCACCCCCAACCAAAAATACCGATGGCTCCACCACTCCACATGCCGACTACAACACCTGGTACCGCCAAGACCGCCTGCTGTTTGGGGCAATCGTTGGCAGCCTCTCTGCCGAAATTGTGCCCCTCATCACCAACGCCAAAACATCCCTTGATGCTTGCAAAATTCTCGCATCCACCTATGCCTCTCCATCCCGAGGCCACATCAAACAACTTCAACATCGACTCAAAAAAACCGTCAAAACTCCTGACCAATCCATCACAAACTTTATGCAAACTATCAAAATACTTGTTGATGAATTGGCTATTCTTGGAAAACCGATGGACCCAGAGGATGTCACTGTTATCATCCTTCAAGGACTAGATTCCAAAGCCTACAAACCCGTGATTGAATCAGTCCACGCTCGTGACAATCCCATATCCTTTCATGAACTTCACGAAAAACTTATTAACCATGAACTCTCCCTTTCACAAAACCCACCCGACTCCGCCTCCATTCACCAACCGGCATCCGCCTTTGCAGCCCATACCCGTCCCTCTTCCAAACAATGGCCTTCACGACCACCTAGCAATGCTCCTGGCTTACTCCCCACTCCATCTTCCGCCTCTACCCAGCGCCCATTCCTTGGTAAATGTCAATGGTGTTTCACCAAGGGTCACTCACTCACCTCCTGCCCATCCTTTAAGAAAAGCCATCCACAAATAACCCTCCCAACCTATAACCGAACCCAAACTCAACCAAAACCCCAAGCACATTTGATGGCTACTCACCCCACAGTGGACTCCGATTTATCATGGTTAAAGGATAGTGGTGCTTCTCACCACATCACAAATGATCTCAATGCACTCTCCATGCATAGCCCATATGACGGTACCGAGGAACTTATCATCGGTGATGGTTCGTCTCTCAAAATTACTCATGTTGGCACTATGGTTCTTTATTTTTCTAATACCCCTATCATCCTTAAAAACGTTCTTTGTGTTCCCTCTATATCTCGCAACATTATTTCTATCTCTCGATTATGTCTTGATAACAACATACTAATCCTATTTTTTTCTTCTCATTTTGTCATTAAGGACTTTCCCACTCGCCGAACAATCCTTCGGGGAACCACTAGCCATGGTCTATACGAGCTCTCTTCCACCAAGTCTCCACAACTTTTTCACTTGCAAACCACCAAGAAGTCTACATGGCATCATCCCCTCGGACATCCACATTCAAGAGTTTTACACTTTTTAGCATCCTTTGTCCCTTTTATTTCTAGCAAGCATGAAACTTGTAATTCTTGTTGCATCAATAAAAGTCACAAACTACCTTTTCACTCATCTTCTTTGCATTCTACTTCTCCTCTAGAATTATTGTTTTCCGATGTATGGTCATCTCCCATTACATCTTTCGATGGCTACAAATACTACATTATTTTCGTTGACCATTTCACAAAATATATTTGGATTTACCCATTAAAATACAAATCAGATTCTCTTAACACATTCATTCGTTTTCAAAAACTCGTTGAAAATTATTTCAAAACCAAAATAAAACAATTATTTTCAGACAATGGTGGAGAATACATTAAACTCTCCCCTCATCTTGCTTCTTGTGGCATTTCTCATCTCACCTCACCACCTCACACACCCGAGCACAATGGTTACGCCGAACGACGCCACCGCCACATTGTCGAAACCGGCCTATCATTGTTATCCCATGCCAAAATGCCCCTCAAATTTTGGCCCTTTGCCTTTACCACCGCCACTTACCTCATAAATAGATTACCCACCACCACTCTAAACAATGATTCCCCCTACTATCGGCTATTTCACACTACTCCCAACTATGAAAAACTTCATGGTTTCGGTTGTCTATCCTACCCTTGGCTACGCCCATATTCGAAACACAAACTCGAGTCTCGGTCTAAACCATGCATATTCATAGGCTACTCATCCTCCCAAAGTGCTTTTCACCTTCTTGACCCGCTCACAAATCGAATCTACACATCCCGTCATGTCCACTTTATTGACCATATTTTCCCTTATGAATCTCTCTCTCAAACCTCTACTCCCGCTCCACCATCAACCGACACTTGGTTACCCCTTACCACTCAATCAATTTCACTTCCCAACCACTCTCCTCCTTCTTCTCCAACTCCCACACCCGCTGCCTCCACTTCCGCACCCTCTTCCTTCAACCCACCAATCATCACCTACCAAAGACGACCACCTCCACCCACCCCCACCGAACTCCCACAACAGCCCACCGAGCCCTCCCACACCACCGACCAAACCACCACTTCATCCCCCATACATATTCCCTCAAATTCATTTCCCTCTAATATTTCCCAAACCACAGAACCCACTTCCTCTCCACCTCAACCCGCTGCCTCTTACCAAACTCGAGCCACTCGTAAACCCAACCCGAAATACCACAACTCTGATTTTGTCCTATACCACTCCACTACTCACACTCTTCCCGAACCCACTAATATTACCCAAGCTCTCAAACAACCACTATGGCGAGATGCCATGCAAACCGAGTTCGATGCCCTCAAACGCAATCAAACTTGGACCCTTGTTCCTCCCGACAACGCCCCTAACCTTGTTGGATGCAAATGGGTCTACCGCACTAAATTCAAACCAGATGGCTCGGTAGACCGCCTAAAAGCACGTCTTGTTGCTAAAGGTTTTCATCAACGCCCTGGTCTAGACTATGTTTAAACCTTTAGTCCCGTAGTCAAACCGGCTACTCTACGCCTTATTCTTGCTATAGCCACTTCATACAATTGGCCTCTACGCCAACTTGACATAAACAATGCCTTCCTTCAAGGCACCCTAACCGAATTAGTTTACATGTCTCAACCACCCGGCTTCGTGGACCCTTCCTATCCCACCCACGTTTGCAAACTTAACAAGGCCATCTATGGCCTTCGTCAAGCTTCTCGTGCTTGGTATGACGAACTTAAAACCTACCTTCTATCGGTTCACTTCAAACCTTCTATATCCGACCCCTCTCTTTTCATCAACAAAGCTACTTCTTCCCCCATCTTCATTCTTGTCTACGTTGATGACATAATCATCACCGGAGCAAATCCATCTATCATCCAATCTTTCATTCAAACTCTTGCTGCCAGATTCTCTTTAAAGGACCTTGGCAATCTCTCCTACTTTCTGGGCATCGAGGTCTCACAACCATGGTCTCTTCCTATCTCAATCCAAATACATCCTTGATATCCTCACCAAAGCTAACATGAGTAATTGCAAACCGGCACCTACACCGATGTCGGCTTCCTTTAATATTACTGTCCTAGATGGTGAACCCCTCCCGTCCCCAACCGAATACCGGGCTTTCGTAGGTGCACTACAATATTTATCTTTAACACGTCCTGACATTTCTTTTACAGTGAATAAACTTTCACAGTTCATGCACAAGCCAACAAATGTACACTGGGAAGCTCTAAAAAGACTGCTAAGATATCTACATGGCACTCTACATCATGGCATCTTCCTCAAACGGAAATCCCCTATGCAGCTTCACGCTTTCACTGATGCGGATTGGGCCGGTGACCGACCCTCTTACCGAAGCACTACCGGCTACATCGTTTATCTCGGTCAAAACCCGATTTCCTGGAGCTCCAAACGTCAACCAACACTTGCTCGATCATCCACCGAAGCAGAATTTCGCGCTGTGGCTTCCACCACAACCGAAGTCCAATGGCTAATCTCCTTATTGGTTGAACTAGGTCTCAAATCCACAGTCACACCTGCCATCTACTGTGACAACTTAAGTGCAACACACTACTCAGCAAATCCAGTCTTCCACTCCCGCATGAAGCACCTTGCACTCGACTTTCACTTCGTACGCGAAAAAGTTCAAGATGGCACCATTCGCGTCACACACATATCAGGAGATGATCAACTTGCGGATGCTCTAACCAAGCCTCTTCTACGTCAAAGGTTCCATTTTTTAACATCCAAGATTGGTCTCCTCTCACGCTCGTCCATCTTGCGGGGGCATATTGAAGCACACTCGGTCAAAACCGAGTCTCCCACCAAATCAGAATGAATATCCACATTTAATGCTTGTTGTAATTGTATTTTATTAGTCCATATTCTGCACTATTTTTGCTCCTTGATTGTAGCTACTGGTTCCTAGTCTTTAGCTCTATCATGTGTATATATGTTAATCTCTATTCAATGGAAAAACATAACAGTTGATACTCTCATAGTTCAAACATATTCGATCAAACATAACTAAGTCGAACTTAAATTTGAATTATTAATTTTTCTTAATATTTTTATTTGGTTGTTTTTGTAGAGTTTTTGTCGAGGTGAAGCCGATACTCTTTGTTGAGGATGACACAGACACTGAGGAAGTTGTTAATGATCATGATATGTCTGACCTAAAACATGCAGTGAATCCATTTGATTCATGCTTTCAACCAGAAAAATGGCATGATGAATGTCTTCAGAAGTGTGTTGTTCATGGCAGAATATGTGCAGCCGTCTTATCCATTACAACTGAAATTGCCGACAAGATCTGTTCTAGCGTTGGTGTGGTGATAATCTAATTGTCACCGCTGAGAAGAAATTAGAACAAATTGCAAAATTTTGCTTGTATCGTCTTGATAAAGTCCTTTCACAAAACTACTTCTCTTGGGATTATGTAATGGTTAGTTTCTTTTACCACATAGAAAGACGTATATGCATGACACATGTACACACACATAATATGTGTGTCTCGTAATATGTTGCGTTATAATCAGATGTAATTCTTATTCATCTCTCTTTTGATTTGCAGAATCTGAGAATTTACTTTCCTGCAAGTTCCAACATCTCCCATGAAACATTATCACTCATCATCCAAAGCAAATTTGACGAATTTAGCGAAAAGACCAAAAAGGTGAAGACCTATGAGGAACCCGTTTTCAACATTGTGCCTGTGATCAGCGCCGGTAGCTCTGCCACATCCATGGATGATATAATCACCTGTGAGCTATTTGCTAGAAAATCTTGATACACCCTATTAACTTTCTTTTTGGTCTACAAAAACCCGAGATTTGTAGGGGTAACATATGTGGTAGTACACATTGTTATTGTCACTTTAAGTAATGTGTATGTGTGTTAAGTTGCCTTTAAACAGATGCTATGAAAGCCAAAGATCCTAGGCGCCATCAAACGGTTGATCGGTTGGTTAAAGCCGAAATTGTGGCGATTGTCACATTTTGTTTGGTCAATTTTGTCATTATGATTTTGGCATTCTGTGTATTACCATATCAAATATTCGAGAAATGAAGTAGCTCCACCTTAATTTGGTTAATGGTTTTGTTTCACGGAGTTGGTTATAAAATTTATAATTTCGTTTATTTATAAGTATTTAGTTATTTTCGTTCTGAAATTCTTATTTACTTCATATCTTCACTGTTTGCTTCGTCATCAACTCACCCAAGTAAACTGTTATAATTGTTCTAAAAATAAAAAATAAAAACTATTAGCTCGTAGACTACTACAATTTGTAAGTTAGTTGGTATTTTCAGTTTTAGATAATTTTTATGAGTTAAGTAAGAAATAAAAAAGAACATTTACTTTAGAAAAAAAAGTAGAATATAAATGAAAACAAAAAAAACATTGTATAGGATCAAGGCCTAAAATAAAGCACAGAAAATAAAGCTAACATCTTTAATTTGTTTGTCAACAAATAAATTAAGTGTACAAAATCATCTTCACAATCCATAAAACTATAAAAAAAGTTCTATAAAAAAATACACATTCATCCCCTTGGATCCCACAAGGCCAAAAATACACATTCATCCCCTTTAATTATATTTAAGACATAAGACTTTAATTATATTTAAGACATAAGATTAACAAATTATATATATATATATATATATATATATATATATATATATATATATATATATATAGGGTAGGGTTCCAGCGTGAACAACCTCCCAAGAGTGAACTGCGTGAATAGATCTGGACCCTTGATATTTATGATCTTGAGATTATTGATGAGTGGCATGATTGTAATTATTTGGTTAATTGATACTATTTAATTAAAGAAATAAGGGTATATGGGTAATTACACTATTAAATAATTCAAAACCAAAACCCTTAAAAGTTTCCATATTAACCATATCCCGTTCAAATATACAGAGGAGCTTTCTCTCTCACCATTACCGCCGACAACAAAGAAAACTATCATTGGAGCTATCTAATCGACGGAATACACAGCCGGAAATCATTGTTCGAATACATAGAGGAGGTCGGTCGAAGGCTATGTCTCACCATCGCCGCCGTCATGGAGGAAAACCAGAGGAGGACCGTCGAAGATATCCAGTCGCCGGAATACTCATATGATTTTCAACAACAAAGGTACACATTGATAAAGTATAAATGTTTATATGATTCAGTAAATCGTTGCATGTTTTATAATTCTTCTAAGAACATCAAATCGGAAGTTAGGGTTTCTAAAAGCTGTTCTAAAAGTTGTTTAATCACGAGGTTTTGCTACAATGGTGTGTTTCTGATCAATTGTTGTTCGAGTATATGCTTAATTTTTTGAAGGATAGGGTTGATTTAACAAGATAGTGGATTATACATTGTTTTTATTCGATGTACACATGTGTATTTTGTGCGTATTTGTCTGAATGCCAATGTATAAGTGTGTACACATGTGTATGTTGATGTTAAGCTGATCTGAACTATATATGTTCTGCAGACTGTTTTTTTAACCAATGTTAGTTTTGTCCAGTGTACACATGTGTATATACATTTAATTCAAATAAGTACACCTGTGTACTCATATGTATACACATCATGTGTCACAACTGCTAGATGAACGTCTTCGCGCTATCTCTTGATTTAAAGGAACTGAAGATCTTTCTTATGATAAATTACCTATCAGTCCTTTTACGTATGATTATGTCAAAGTTAAAACGATATCACCAGCTTCGTCATATACTGTGCGGCGAAACGGTGGCTAGTGACGATAATTCAGTATCCAGCAGCCAGCAATGGTGTGAAGCGATTGAAAAATAATTGTCGTTAACGTTGTTTCATAGTTCATCGATGGTTAGTTATATTATTAGATTTCGTGTTTATAGATAGAATTATATAAATATTGTAATCTTAATTCTTACATTAACTTTCTTTTTGGAAGGTGAGGGCTGCAACGGTGACGTGTTTTGCAGGAATAACGTCTAGCGTTTTCTTTTCACTTCCAAAAGACAAACAGGATCAGATTATCAGTTATTCTGTAAGATATTAATATAGTTATCTTATTTTAAAAATCTTTAATATTACTATTTTCATTTTGTTGAAAACTTCTATAGATCAACGCGACTTTTAACGATGAGGTCCTGTCTGAAAGATCTGTTGCTCGTCGTGCAATTGGCGTCATTCCGTGTTTTCCACAAGCTTTAAAGAGGTAATCGTTTTTCCAAGAAATTATCGTATTGTAGATTTGCATCTGAAGTTTAAAGTTTGAATATATATAATGATATAATATTGTCTGAATGTATAGTGTGGAGATTCTTGGCAAGTTTATAAATGCTGCTGAAATCAACAGTACATAAGGTGTTAAGGCTAATGTACACTTATGTAATGCACTGTTGTGCACATGTGTACAGACTGTTGTGCACATGTGTACAGACTGTTGTACACAGATGAACATACCAGTGTACACCGAAGTACCTGCTAACCCGACATGATTGACACCCCTAGTTATCGATCTATAGTCTATATATGGATGTAGCTTAATAAAAAAATTCAGCTAGTAAATTAGATGACTAAACTACAATGTTATATTTTGTTCTGAGTGTTTCTTGTTTGATATTTATGCAGGCTTTGGCCCGATTTCAAGAAGTTAGTAACAGATACACCCAGCAATACACAAGCTAGTAGTAATAACGATGGAAATGACAGAAAAAATCCAGGTAGTGATGGTGAAAATAGCCCCAGTCCGAGTGAAGAAGGAACTTCGGATCCCAAAAATGGTTCAATCTTAACCTCAAAGGCGATAGAAAAACTGGTTAATGACATACGTTATGGGTTTATTCGGTGTGAATCTTTTTGTGTTTTGTTCATATTCGTAGTGGCTTGTTAGTAATCAAAATCAAGGATTGTTTTGTTCATATAAGCTTTACATCATTTGATGAACATTCTATACGTTCTTTATCTTCTTTAGCATTGTACATATGTGTAAATATCCAAGTACACCTGTGTACACAATGCACATGTAAATATCCGTATCATCAGTATGGGTATCAAATGTGTGATTAACTTTGTTTTCGCTGCGAGCTTTGAATTTGTCAGTTATCATTTTCGCGTCTCTATCACCAATAAAATCTCGAATGTCCGGTACCTAGTCCCATTGGGAGTTTCATAGACGTTACTCGCAACCGACTCTGCACAATTACATTACAAAAGGTTGGTTAAAAAAAAGGACAACAATGCTGAGGGTCTTCAAAGGCTCATTAACTAAAATTATGCTATTTACATGCAACGACAATTGTATCATACACATGTGTACTAACGTGTTGGATGTATAGAAGAAGCAGTACACATGTGTACCTCGGACCTAAATATTATACACAAACAAAAAATGACTAAAAACTCAAGTTTTACAAACCTGGTTTTACAGTGGACTGCTATTTACAAAGAACTGAACACTCTTGTATACATGAATTTAGCAAAAAGATAATTATAAAAGAAACATAATCAAATCACATTTAGTTACCAAAATATAATACAATAATATCAAACTATATGCTTCTAGATTGATTGATATTTGAATGAGAAAATAACCTGAATAGGTGTCCAACCACAAGGATCAGGATAAAGATCTGACCCATTCCACCAATTACCCACAAATCCTTGAATAGCAGAGTATATAGCATCTTGCTCTGTTTTCACCATTAGAGCTCCAACTGAATCTCCATTACTATCTCCATTAACACAAGTTCCAATCAACAAACCATCATCAAACCCACAACAACAAAATACCCATCAATTCTACACCTTAAATCCATCACAATTCCTCTGTTTCACAGTTTCACTCACCACTAAAGATCTTGATAATTAGAAATCAATACACAACAATTGTCCGACGGAATCTTAGTCCGAATCCGATTAATGTACACCGATTATTCTTCGCCGGAATCTTAGTCTGACTCCGATTAATGTCCGACGGAACAAAACTACAACACCCAATCAAATACCGGCAACAATACAATTGACGGCGAGAAATAATCGATCTTCAGGCGAAATATGACGTGATGAACGACCAAATATGAACTTGAATTTTCTGGGTTTATGAACGTGATGAACGGCTGACATGAAGATTGGATGAATCGCATGAAAATATGGATATTTGTTAGAGATTATCGATGATAATCTTGAAAAATAAAAAAATATGTTAAAGATTTTGAAATAATATTCTTATTATGTAACTGATATTGGATTAATAATAAAATGATTTGAATTCAACTTTTTATAAAATTACAATCCTACCCTTGTCAACTATATATGAAATGAAGGGTCCAGATCAGTTCACGCAGTTCACGCTTGGGATTTTGTTCACGTTTGAACCTAATCCTATATATATATATATATTGTTCCCATTAAATCTAACCGCTTTCTAAATCGATATCCACCTTCGGATCATGCTGAGATGATCTCAGCCGTTTAAACTCCCAAAAATAACTGCTATTGTAGCAGTTTAGGGCGGTTCATTTCGGTTTTCAGCAGCTCCACTTTTTTCTGCACACGTTGCCAGTAAACCTCCATGTCTCCTTTTTTTCCTCCCCACGTTGCAGGTTAGTTGTAGGTAACCGTCATGTACCCTTCCTCTATTTATATCTTCTTAAAAACAAATGTTTGCTTTCCACTTTACGCCTCATAACTCCTCCTTTTAATTTTTTATACGTTCTGGAAGGTGGTGGCGATACAGTGGCATTTTCGTCGATAGTGGTGGGAGGTTATCGAAGTTTAATGACAGTATTAATGGTTTGCTTCACACAACTGCCGCCGGTAAGCCCTTCTCCTCTACTCGCCGCTGCTGTTGTTTGAGTAGGACACCGGCGCCGCCTCCGTTCTACACCCTTTCGTCGCTTAACACACATTGGCGCCACAAAATTTCTTAAATCTGTGGGTTTTATGACATCTGCCATAGCAGCTCTTGTACGTCATCTTTTTGTATCTGTTATGATCTTGGGGTTTTTGTTTAGGGAATGTCAACCGACGCTTTATAATCAAGTTTCTGGCATTAACATATGCCTGAAACTGTAGCTCCAAGACTAAACCATGGGGGCATTTTTTAATATGCAATAAGAACTTATGAGTGATAAAAATGCAGTTGTGCTTGGGATATGAGGACAATTGAATCAAGCTGCAAGTGTTCTTGCAGGACAGGTTTGATCTTTTTTATCCAACTACTCACGAACTTATGTATTCTGAATGGTGTCACATAATTGATCACAGTTTATCGGAGCATGCAAGGAACCAATCATGGTCATAGTAACTGAGCTTCTTATGGGTGGATTGGGGTTTTTGCAACTGGATTGATGGCTACTCTGAATGACAATGCTTCTAAGATACCATTTGTAAGCCATTTGATTCTAATACCATATCAAACGTGATAGAGCTTTAAAAAGTTTTGTGTTATTTCTAGCCAATATTTGTGGTTTAAGTTGCTTAAGGTTCTTAAATGTTTTTTCATATAATGACTTTTATGGCTTTCTAATATACTCATATATCTTCAAGAAACTATACACATATGAAAGATTATTGCTTTTGTTTTTGTGGGTAGATATAGCAATTGACAAACCTCAATTCAACTTTTAGTTTACTTCTTTGTTTTTGTTCAATGCTCAGTATACAAAAACATATACATTTAGCAAGTTTTTTTTTCATAGCTTTGTTGAAATTACTCAATTAGTGATATCCTTGAGTTGGATATTAGATGTGCTCCAAGAACTGTATTTCCATCTATGTTTGTTAAATTTAGTCATAGATTTCTTTATATGATACATGAAGATATATGATTAAAAAATATAGCTAGAATAATGGTTAACCTGAATTTTAAAAGAGTAAAAAGGTTTAAAGGATTTTACTCCACTTTGGTTCATATGAGATTTGGTTTTAATTTTTTTTTCAGTTATAAGTTACTAACTCATGCTTTTGATGTTGTTTGGTGTTTTGTTAAATGGTAAATTATGAAAAAATTTGGCTATAAGTTGGCTTTTAATTAATTTTTTCATGCTACAAGACGTCGATGTGAGTACAGACGTAATAACTAATAAGTGTTGATGGATCATAGAAAACCAGGTCACTTGAGAATGAACTTGCTGAGGCTTTGTGGGAAAATTACACCGGGTTGATAGGTATTAGCACATTTGGCAAGTTTGACCCGTTTACTTATAAATGAGTCAATTTGGGGCTTTGGGCTATGTTTTATATCTACCAGATCAAACTAACGGGTAAATTCAAAATAAATAGAGAAATGAGTCAAAGGTCACTAAAATATGTTTTATTTATAGAAGTAGATTACTATTAAAAAAATTATCATTTTTATAATCATTTTGGCAAAACAATAGATATATATATTTATAAAATCATAATTAGGACCAAATGTGTTTTAAAAACAAGCTACAAAGCTTAAGGCTGATCTTGTAGATGATGATTTTTAGTAACAAGGGAACTTACTGCCATCATTTTTTTTATTTCAACTTCCTGACCAAGGGACGAATTCATCAGTCGGAAGTATATGTAAAAACAGTTAAAAAGGAACACGATAACAATGCATCTTTACCTGAGACCGACTTGAAAGAACTTTAAGAATTTATCTTCACATGAGCCTCAAATATACTAGAAGCTGAAAGAGAAGAGCTTATACCAGGTAAGTTATATCTTCTATAATTCACTAAATGTTAATATCCAAGATTAGTATCCATTTTAGGAAGACAAAAAGTATGTTACACTGTTTGATGACTTCATACATTTTGATATAATGTATAAATTTTGATATTTATATTGTTGGGTTAATTGGTTGTTCACGGGTTAGTTCACGGGTCGGATAGAAACAGTTCGGTAGCTTGCAGGTTTACCCGGGTCACATGTTAGCAGGTTAGCGGGTCATGTGTGATGGGTCGGACAAGTGGTAACTATTAACGGGTCAGTAGGAATAACCTGGTAATGGATGACCGAGTTTGCTAGAGGATCATTGGAAGATGGATGATATGGTTGCTGACTTGCTGAATAAAAGGAGTTCGACAGGAACATACTTTCAGCACATGCATTTTATATGTTTTGTTTATAATTATAAACAGGATAGAGTTATTTAGTTTATTTGTACCCCCATTTTCATATATATACAGTAGCATTTCTTCACTTCTGCATGTCTTCATACTCCATTTAATTGTTATTCTATTGAAAGTTCAATACATAGTCTTGTACAAATATTGTGTGTGTTTTCAAGGAGGGGCCTGAACCAACATATATCTATAATACATTGTATAAATATACATTAATTTTGATATAACGTATTCCGTCCGATGGGCAGGCTAGGTCAAACATCGTACTCATATGGTTAGTTATATACTACATTAAAAGTATCGGCTTCCAAAATGATTCGTAGTGGTTTAGGGGGAGTATGAGAAGGGGAAAGCTCCATGGGAACACGTAAGCATTATTTGCAAGTGAATTATTACCCTCGGTCCTAGATAAACGTACCATGTTTACAAAATATAAGATTGAATAAATATCTTTTTTTTAATTATTATTTTTTCCAAGTGGGGCTTATGTAGTTCTGAATTCCAAAATTGATCCAAAGAAAATAAATAAGAGCTTGGAAGAAGTTTAAAGAGAAAGAGACTTATTTCATATTCTTTATACCTAGACTCAATATAATACAAACATCAAATAAATATAGGAAATAGAGAACTAACGACTAACTCATACTCACTAACTTACCCACATACTAACCCACTAAATGCATTCACTTGCATGGAAAGTTTGAACACTTAACTGATTTCTTGAACCTAAAATATAACATTAATAAAATAAATTTAGTCATAATATATTATTCCACAGATGTGTATGCACACATCACAAACATATGACCTCTCCATGCTACACCAGGCAAAAACGACCCAATTGGCAAGTTTTGGGTCACAATGGGTCTTTATTATAACATTTTGGGTCAAGTTGGGTCATTAAGCTGTTTGCATTGAGTCTCTATGGGCTGAAGTAAGGAGAGCAAAAGACGTGGGAGGGTCAGGATGGGTAAGGCTAAAGCATCGAATGGGTCAAGATGGGTAGAGATAAAGGCTTGTCTTTGAGATAGTGTAAATGCAATATGATCTAACATTTTTATTTCTAACTCTGTAGATATCCAACAAGTATGGCTTTATATATGGTATTACCAAGCTAGGTCTTCTTTTTATTTATGATCTTTATATAAGGTAATCTCTTAAATGTTGAGGCTAAATTGTACCAATCTTACATAGTGAACATATGTTAATGAGTTATACTTTTAGCACGAACAAAATGGTTTTTATTTAAAATGCAGTTTAACATAGTGATGAAATTATGGCATTAAAGTACCTGGCCACCGGACGGGTATATTATCTGACTCTCTATTTAATTGCTTTGTGTTCATAGGTTCATTCATATTGTTATTATATACGATAAATCAACGTAACCCGTCCACCGGACGGGTATTAAACTAGTTCTTAGAGTTTCGGTTTACTACTTAAATTGCTGTTAAAAAAAATCTAACTAACAAAGATAAAAGACATTAAAAATGTATTAGATAAAAAAAGTACATATTTAGTGTGAACCTTAACTATTTATTAGATTTTTAAGTGTTTCACGGATTATAGGTGCAACCCGATTTGTGTTGTTCGGTCAATTGGTTTATACGTCTGTTTTGTATTGATTGTTTAAAAACTTTAAGTTTCCACAAAATAATAATAATATGATGAATTAAGATTCAAACAGGGTGATCAGAAACTCAAATTTTGGAGAAGGCAGGGGATGATGATCGTTATGGTACGATGGTGCAAAGTTAGTTGGGCTATGTGTTACAATGGTGTAAAGTTAGTTAGGCTATGTGTTACCGTTTCATAAATTTTCAAGCACATCATATAATCATAAGCTCTAGACTTACTCACTTTTTTTTTCACCTTTAGTGGGGTCATGTACAACGTCGGATCACACTAGCAATCATACAATCATACCACCTCACTGGGGCATGATCCGGTAACGAGCGGTCTTAAAGATAAGGCTTCTTGAAAGTATAAAAGTTGTTGACTCTTTTGGAGCTTTTGGTCTAATCTTAGTGTAATGACTTGTATCATATTAGGCTGGGTATACTGACTTGGCGCCCCATGTATGCCAAGTCATCTTCAAATGACGTTAAACACCGTTACGAGGGTGCTAAGGGCTTGGCGTGAACAGGTGTGAAATGGGAGAAACATGAAAGAGTGTGTGTTGGTTAATTTTGCAGCCAATGAAAACCCTTCATTTGAAGGGCGACGATAGACGAGTACAAATGATCTTAAGAGGTTAAATTGAAAAGTTGAAAAGCTTTGAGTCAAAAAATAAAAATAAAAAAATCAATTTTTTTTAAAAGCACCCTAAATATGAAGTACAACACCGTCATGTATGAAAAAGTTGTTAATTAATATTATGTAAATTAAAGGGAAAAACACACTAGATACCTTCTAGAAGTAAGGAGGGCAATGGAGCGGGTTTAGGTAATCCCAACCACCCGATTAGACAAGCTGGTCCCAAACCCGTCCCAAAACCCATCGGGGTTGTACTGGGTAATTACCCGTCGAGTATTGTGTAAACACGTTAATTTAAAAAAAAACTACCCTTTGGGTATACCTGGCCCAAAGCTAGTCGGACAACTACTAATCAATTACATTTCACATTATCAATATAAAAGTATATCCAAATAACTACAATGTATATAAATAAAATACCAAAATGCATATAAAAAATTCAAATGGATAGATGACAAAAATAGTGTACGCTAATAAAATGATATATCACATATATACATATGTGAATAAAAATGAAATAAATTAAATTAAATCGAGTATACAATCGGGTTAACGGGTACACTTTGCCGAGTAATCGAGTCAGGTATAGGGGTATATCACCAAATCTCAAACCCGATTACTGGAACACCCCCCTCCCAAATGTATCGGGGTTTTCAATCAAATTCGGATTCGATTCTCATCTCTATCTACAACTACTAAGCCATAAAAAAAGCCACTAGCCAATTGCACATTATCAACATGTGGTTTTACATGTGCTTTTATAATCTGTTAAAAAAACATGAGCTTTTAGGCCATGGGGTATGGGGCTTGGGATGGGGCGTGGGTTGGGGGAAACGCCCAAGCCACCATCCCGGGGGCTTGGGTTGGGGCTTGGGTTTGGGCGTGGCCCCTTGGGGCTTGGCTTTCAAGCCGGGCGTGGGGCGGGCTAGCAAGGTGACATGGCGGGCTCTCAATGGCCATGTGTCAACTCATGCCCCCAACCCAAGCCCCACCATACCCCATGGGCGTGAGTTTTTTTTTCCCATTCCACGTGACAACCAATGCCCAACCCAAGCCCCAACCCAAGCCCCACGGTCTTATAAATATAAAGAAACCAAAACCAATATATGAATTACATGTGCTTTTATCAACATGTATTTATTTTTATGAGTGATGGACATAAGGGAATGCCCTTGCCATTATTAATGACAATATTTCGAATAAAAAATGGGAACAAATAACGGCAAAAACAAGTGAGAAAGAACGATTCAGTAATCCCATTTAAATATGTATCTGGAGATTTGAGTGCGGATGTTTGAAAATGAAACGAAGGGAAACTTAAATACAAATAGAAACTAAAAACACTGAATTGTGACACAACAAGTTGCATAAAGGCTCTTTAATCGCCGATCGCCGGTGGCTCGACGGAGATACAAGTTTCGGGATAGTGTGCGAGGTTTGCTGGATTCTCACAACCGGTGGCGGATCTAGGAATTTTTGTCATGGGGTGCGGAATGTTTTAAGGGTAGTTTGTCTGCCGCTATATAATAATTTTTTTTCAGTGTTGTGCGGGTCGGGTCAGGTCGGTCGGGTCATATAAAAGAAAGATAGTCAAACTAAATTTTAAATTATCAATAAAAGTCAGTTAAGCGTCATTATAAATGCATTGGGCATTTAAAATTCTTAAAAAAATCAGCATACGAGATGCTTGAGAACAATCAAGTAGTTTGATTTTGTCCATTGTAGAAACAATAGTATGATTTACGTTCTACTTTTTCCATCACTTTATTTGGGAATTCACTTTGACAACAATGGTTTATTGGTATATTACCTGTTTTATTTGAAGTTTTTTTTAGTGATGTTAGTGTGTTGTTAATTTTGGTGTATCATAATACAAACATCATCATTTTTGTATTATCTCATTTATCTTGATTTGGTGTCTAAATATCTCTGTTATTTGTTTGTATTTACAAAAACTATATATAGACTTATTAATTATATATTTTAAATTGTTCAATTCATATAACACACGGGTATATATCACATCACATTTATTCATTAAGATAGAATCGAAAAAACTTAAAGAAAAGAAAAGTAAAATAAAACTAAAAGTTGTATTAGATTAGATTAGTTAAATCGTTCAAAAACAATATTATTAGATTAATTAATAAAGAAAACAAGTCATTTTTTAACTTGCTGTTTAAAAAGCATAAAGAATAAAATAGTATTAAAAGTTTCATTACAGGTTATCAGAGTTTTTTACTAAATTGGTGTTAAGGAAAAAAATTATTTACCATTTTGGTGTTCCCTACAAACTATTTACCAAAATAGTGTTTTCATTGTTTTTTATTAACTTTTTCATTGTCTCATTTATTTATTGGATCAATAAATTAAGAAAAACACATTCCCTCTCAGATTTTTAGTTCAAATTAATTTTATTCAATTAATCATATATTTAGTTTTTTTTCCATCAACGCATTATACTGTTTTTTTATCTGTCTTATTTTTTTTACAAACTCATTATGTTTCAATTTTCGATCAACTAAACTCATTATATTTCATTTTCGATCAACTGGGTGATTTTTATTGATCTCAAATGCCAAAAAATTAAACGAACACATGTAAACAAATCAGACCACTAAGTGACCCCCGGCACGGTTAGCTAAAGGTTTTAGTTGTGACTTGCGAAACTTATTATTAAAGTTGTTGATAAAATGCCTTAAGCAATACCTAGAATAATAAATAATGATCATCAAGCGGGTTGATTTTTTTGACATGTTTTCTTTTAATTTTTGGCATTGAGATCAATAGTGACTCGACTTTATTGACTTTATTTGACATTTTTATTTTCGTTTGTATTTGACATTTTTAATATTCGATTATCTTTTTTATGATTCGTATTTCATTCTTCAAATTTATTTGAGATGATTTATATTTGATATCAGTTGATCGAAAAAAGTTGAAATATAGTGAGTTGCTAAGAAAATAAAATAAAAATAAAAAGCACCAAGTTTATTAAAGAAATGAAATATAATAAGTTTAGTAGATAGAAAAATGAAACTGAAATATATAAGTTTGTAACAAAATAAAATAAAGATAAAAACAGTACATAAATAAATAATAATATTATTAATTGAATAAAAAGTAAAAAATTTGAACCCACTGAAACCTGAAACGTGAGAGGGAATATGCCTTTTGTTTAATTCATTAATCCTATAATAGACAATGAAAAAGTTAATAAAGAGTAATGAAAACACTATTTTGGTAAATAGTTTGTAGGGAACACCAAAATGGTAAATAATTTTTCCCTCAACACTAATTTGGGAAAAAACTCCAGGTTATCAGACTCTTGCTTTTCACTTTTCAAATTTGGGATTCCGCCTTAACATAAATAAATGAAACGTTTAAAACCATAAATAAATAATAACACAATTTTCACTTTTAAGTCATCTTCTTCACACAATCCATGCCACCACTATTCCAGTTACCGTTCTTCACCGGAAAAAAATCCAGTCAATATAAAATGACTTCTTTTTCATCATACACCTTCTCTTCACTCTCTCTCCTTTCGTAACAAGGGGGGCGATTACAAAATTTCATGGGGTGCGCTCTGGATTTTCACACACGAATAACACTAATTTTTTTAAGGGGGGCGCCCGCCCACCCACCACAACCAATAGGTCCGCCCCTGCTCACAACAGGGTGTGAATCTGATCCTACTTTCATCCTATCTTGATAATTTCGTCTTCTCCCATTCGCCGTCTGGGTTCGGTCCTGTGAAAATATAATATTATCGGAAATCAAAACGTCGGTGGGCTCGACGAAGCGGTGGTTCAGAGGATAGTGTGGGAGGCTTTGTCTTCTGGCCCAGTATTGGCTCTGGAATCGACTTTGCCTCACTCCCTATTTTGTTTTCCATTATCTTCCATTCGCTCTCTGGGTTTTGGTTTCCTCTACGGCGAGTATTTTGACTGTCGGAGTACCGGACCACGAAATGACGAAAGATAAGGAGGATATAGAAGAAGGGGAGCTACCACCACTTGAGGAAAATGGAAAACCAAGGAGAGAAGATGCCACCACGTTTTATGTCACAAACATACCAACATGGATGTCAGATGCGGACCTCTGAATAGAGTGCAGAAACCTAGGGTGGCTGGTGGATGCATACATTGCCAAAAAGAATGATACGTTAGGCAGGATATTTGGTTTTCTACGATACGCTTTTGTTAAAGATGCTAATAAACTCGTTAAAGCAATTAACATGGTGGATTTACAAAATGCAAGATTAAAAGCTAATGTGGCAAAAGACAACAATGATGTCAGGAAAAGGAATGCCGAGAAAGGAAAGACCTGGAGAAAAAAAAAACACTCAAAGGAGGGGGTAATGGAAGACCAGAGACAACATATTCAAAGGAAACAAGACGAGGTAAGTCAGAAACAAAAAAGTTCTGGTTACGGGGGCGGTCAAGGTCACTGGAAGGATGTTCTACTGAGGAAGAAGAGTAATATCATATCGGGTCATGGTATGGCGATAAATGTTCATCAAGATGCAGATACATTGAAGTTATGGAAAAGGAAAGTGTTTGTGGGTAGCTTTAAAAATTTTGAAGGATTAAAAAGTGCCCATACACTGAAAACACAGGTTAGGAGTCAGGGTGGATTCTTGAGATTTACTGGGGGCTTAAGCTTCATAGCTACGTTCAATGAAGAAAATACTATGTTGGAATTTTTGGATGGTGCAAAATTGGTGTGGGAAAAAGATCTGACTGATCTACATGTTTGGGATGGTCAAATATTACCATATCAGAGGATGGTATGGCTGTCCATCAAAGGTGTACCATTGCAATTATGGTGTAGCAAAGTGATGAACGATATTGGTGGAAAATATGGAAGGGTTGTAAGCAGCTCTAGAGCAGATGCATGGGACCTTAACTTAGCAATGGATATGGTTGGTGTCCTAGTTAATCATGGCAAAAAGGTGGAAGAAAAGATAATAGTTACGTGGAAGGGCGTTAGTTTCGGAGTCTGGGCATCTGAAATGGATGAAGCATGGACTCCGGGGTACATCACAAAGTGTTGTATTAACCATGCACCGGGCACATCGACACATCAGGTTCCGAGTGTACCGGAAAAATTAAATGACACAGCAAACTCTCCGGCGGGGATGGGGGAGCCAGCTCAAAAGTCTCAAGAGGAAAACGAGAAGACGGTGAACGAAAAGTCTCATGGGGAAAAAGAAACATCGAAAGAAACAAAAAGTCTAGAAGATGTAGAAGTTATTATGTCAGAGAATGAGTTGACCAAGGAAGTAAATATTGGCGTGGATCCCAATACGGATTCTAACGGTAATGAAAGGAAAGTGGAAGATCACGTGTCGGTGTCTAGTATGCAATCCAACGAATTAGGTGATACAAGTAAAAAGGAAAATGACAGTGGGCCTGTTAGGTAATAAGGATCAAGGAGGCAAGACCCAGAAGAAAAGAAAAATAAGCCTGTTAGGTGATTTAAGGAACCAGGCACTTAAGCCTAACAATCAAGTGAGAAAAAACAGGGGAATTGACTTGAATATAGAATTATCAGATGAATCCAGACTTAACCCTAGAAAAAAAGCAACCAGAAGGCAACTCAAATTGAGAAAAAAAAGTTCAGGGGAAAGCAAGTAAGAGAAACAGAAGAACGTTGGGAGAGCAGGGGTTACTCGTTGGAAGATGAATTCGAATCAGAATGGGAAGAAGACGCACAGTCTGATACAACTCTTCTACCAGATTCAAACCCTGAGAGCAATCAAGAGGATTTGAATGTCGATGAAGCAACGGATGAATTAAAAGGCACCAAAGAAGTTGGAGTTATACTAGGAGTCGATTTGACCAAAGGTATCAACCAAGTTGAAAAGGTCATAAACGAGGAACAGGTGGATGCTTTGGGAAAATGAATTGGGCATCCCTAAATTTAAAAGGAGCAGGAGGACCAGGGAAGGCGTCGTTAGTCAGGAGTATTATTAAAGAAAACAGGATTAGTTTCTTAACGTTACAAGAAACACAAATGTGTAACATAACGGAAGCAAGAATTCGGAAATTCTAGGATGGATCGGCCATGGAATATGTTAAAGTAGATGCAACGGGAAGATCGGGGGTTTAATCTCAATGTGGAATCCAGGTATGTTCAGAAAAAGCTCGGAAATGGTAGATCAAAATTTTATAATGGTAAAAGGGGAAATAATTGGGGACGGGGTAGAGTTAAATGTGGTAAATGTTTATGCTCCTAATACTGGTTTGGAAAGGAGACGTGTTTGGAATTGATTATTATCTATTCGAGTTGAGGTGCAAGGATTATGGATACTAATTGGGGATTTCAACGAGGTCCGTGTACCCGAAGACAGATGCAATTCAGTTTTTGATAGCAACAATGCAACACATTTTAATAATTTTATTGGGGCAGCGGGTTTATTAGAGTATCCGATGGCGGGCAGAAAATATACTTTCCTGTCAGGCGATGGGAAAAAGACGAGCAAGATTGATAGAGCTTTAGTTAACAGTGAATTCATATCGAAGTGGCCAAATGCAACATTTATAGCGTTAGAAAGAACAATATCGGATCATAGTCCGATCATATTAGCCACTGGGACCACAGACTTCGGGCCTATTCCATTCAGATTTTTTAACAGCTGGCTAGAGATACCGGGGGTGGAAGAGGCGGTAAAAAAGGGCCTGACCTATCATGGGAACGCAATATTTAAAAATCAACTACTGGGATATAAGTTAAAAGGTGTCAAGGAGGAGATCAAAATATGGAGGAAAGCTTGTAAGGAGACCGAAGAAAAGGATTTCACGGAAGCTACCGACCAGGTTAAAAGGTTGGATGCCGTGGCTGAAGAAAGAGGTTTGGAGGAAAACGAAATTGAACTTTGGAGAATAAGCAAGAACAAGGTTAGAGAGTGGTTCAGGAGGAAAGCCAAGGATACTCAACAAAAAGCAAGAAGTAGGTGGATATTAGATGGGGATGAAAATTCAAGGTACTTTCACACAATAGTTAATTGCAACATGGCGAAAAATAAATTAAATGGGCTCTGGATCGACGGAGATTGGATTACCAGTCCATCTGTCATTATGAAATACATCCAAGAAAATATGAGAAAATTTTTTTTGGAACTTGTGGAATCAAGGCCGAGAATACCACCGGATGGATTTTCGAAAATTTTGGAGACAGAGGCAAAACAATTAATCGCTAAGTTTTCTAGAGAGGAAATAAAAAGGGCAGTATGGGATTGTGGATCGGAAAAAGCGCCGGGGCCCGATGGGATTACATTTGCGGTAATTAAAAAATTCTGGGAAGATCTTGAAGGACCGGTGATGGAGATGATGGAGCAGTTCTACATACATGGGTCGATCCAAAAGACATGCAGCGCCTCGTTCATATCGTTGATCCCAAAGGTAAATGATCCAGTGACTTTATCCGATTTCAGACCCATTTCACTAATTGGCGTCATAAACAAGATTATATCTAAAATACTCGCTAACCGGTTGAAAGGAGTACTTAATAGTATCATTTCTCATGAACAATCCGCGTTTGTTGCTAACCGGAATATAGTTGATGGACCTTTGATTGTTAACGAAGTAGTATCGTGGGCGAAAAAAAACAAGAAACAAATTTTTCTATTCAAAGCGGATCTAGAGAAGGCTTATGATACTTTAAGTTGGAAATTTTTGATCTCTGTCCTTACACACATGGGGTTTTCCTCTAGGTGGAGAAATTGGATAATGGGTATTCTGTTCTCTGGTAAAGCCTCGGTCCTTGTTAACGGGTGTCCTACAGGAGAATTTCAATATAAGAGGGGGTTAAGACAGGGTGACCCATTGTCCCCGTTTTTGTTCACGATTGCGATGGAAGCGTTACATGTACTTATGGTGAAAGCAGTGAGAACGGGAGTATTCAAGGGTCTAAAATTACCAAATAACGGTGTCACACCCCCAAAATCCACACGCGGAGTATCACCACAGGAGGCGTGACATGACCAGGATCAAGCCACCAATCATCTTGAACAATGTATATAAAGTGAATAAAATCCAACCATACAATATAATTGGTGTTCAAAAATAAGTTATCAAATTCAAGTTAAACAGCGGAAGCATCAAATGTAAAACCAAAACATAAGTTATAAATTTAGCAAGTTTAACATAGCACACACTGTCCATGTCCCACAACGACTCCTTCCACTCGTGCAAGCTCCATAGATACCTACTGACCTGCAAGGCATGTAACAACGAATCAACAACAAAGTTGAGCGAGTTCACAGTTGGTTTTTCAGTTTAAAGTTGTGTTCGAAACCATATGTCCATACGAAAACCAGTAGTTAGTTAGTTCCTTATCTTTCCCAAACCATGACCAGTGGGGGCTACCCCATGTTATGAACCACTAGACTAGTTACATATATTGGCGTCCTTCCCAATCTGAGGACGGAGGTACGTATTCTACCCATCCAAGAATACGCAGGTTAAATGTAGGCGTCCTTCCTAATCCGAGGACGGAGGTACGTATTCTTCCCAATCCGAGAATACGCAGGTTTAATGTAGGCGTCCTTCCCAATCCGAGGACGGAGGTACGTATTCTTCCCAATCCAAGAATACACAGGTTAGATGTAGGCGTCCTTCCCAATCCGAGGATGGAGGCATGTAGTCTAGTAATGGTGAATGTACAGGTTTCGTCTTAGCTTCTTAATCCCATTCCCAACCCACCGGGAATCCCATGCCTTAAGAGTGTGAACTCACCTTGGTTTGCTCGGCAGATAAACAAAATGGTCACTTGAGCTATATGTGGTCAACCACGTCCTAACATGGTTACCATACAAGTTAGGTCTAGGTTCAAGTAGTGCACGTAAGTTTACACAGAACTAACAAGTCAAGAACACGTAATGATCATGGAAATACACATTGAACATGTTAAGCAAGTCAGTTAAACCAACTCAAAGTTCAACTTGTGCGATCCAAATGGTTTGGGCCAAACCATTTGTGAGATTCACTAATGAAGCCCTACAAAATACCGTGGCCCAACATGTTGTGCGTTCAGCACACCCTTGTGCGATCCACAACATGTTGTGCGATCCAACATAAACCCAGCCCAATATCATAAGTAACCCAACATGAACACGGCCCAAACAAATAACAGGGATCAACTTGTGCGGTCCATTTATCTTGTGCGATCCCCGAATACTTGTGCGATAGAGTCTTGGGCTTTAAGGCCCAACATCACACTAGAAATCCAAACAGTTGTGTGTGGCCCAAGACTTGTGCGATCGACACTGTCTTGTGCGATCCACAGGTCTTGTGTGATCATGCAATTCTAACCTCTACACAATGTATTAACAGTTGTACCCTAGCATATTCTAGCTTGTGCGATTAGGAGCATGTGCAACTGACTTGTGCGACTGAGCTCTTGTGCGATTAGCTACAAGTTTCCTTAAATCATGCAATCAGTTACAACAATTTGAACAGTTTCCTGTTTTACAATTATTCGATCAAATCAAGCATTAAATCGGTCAACACTCTCCAATCTTGTGTCAATCGATCAAAATCAAGGGTTTAACAGTTAATTCTTTTGGCACTATACAACATTCAATCATAAACATAATTAGATCAAACGGTTTAGCTTTCTTAATTTCATATGAATATCAACACTAATCTACACCAACCGAAACATCCATTCATATTACTATCACCATCCGGTTCAGTTGTGTTAATAATTATCACGACCCTATCATGCAGTTCTAATTACTTATGTATCATCCCAACACCAAGATCATACCAAAGCTTACATCAAACATACACGTATTTCGGATTCCTATGATTAAACCTTCTATCATAAACAATCCTAGTTACCACAAACAATCATAGTAGGACAATCATACGAGTATACAATGATGGAAAACTAACTGATAGAAAGGTAGAATGAGATTGTTTCGAACAGGAAAGTCTTCGAGGAAGAGGGTGTTGCCGTCGGTCTTCGAAGGAGAGAAAGAGAGAAAGTAGGGTTTGTGTGTGTGTTGTGTTTGCAAATTATGAGAAAACAAACCCACTAATGGGTACATGTGAGCGTATAAGGGGAGAAGGGAAGTGGGCCGAACCCTAACTTGGGCTGCCCTTTTGATTCGAGTACAAGTGGTGCGGCCCAAAAGGGCTTGTACGATCGGACTCATGTTGTGCGATCGAGATTTGTTACACACACTTACTTATAACACATACACATAACATAACAAAGTCATAACATTCCATAAGAATCAATGTATCACATAAGCACATAATGTTCATACTGGTTACATCAGATACTAAGAAAGGTTCTGAAATACGAGTTGTCACATCATCCCTAAGTTGAAAGGAATTTCGTCCCGAAATTTAGCACATACGCACTGAGGAAGCTAGTTAAGTTGTATGGTTTTCCTGGTTTTCCTGGGTTGTTACATCCTTCCCCCGTTGGTTTGGAATTTCGTCCCGAAATTCTGTAGTAGCTTCAACCTCAGTAGTGGTTTCGCTGTTCTCGAACAATTGGGGATACTTGTGTTTCATCTGGTCTTCTCGTTCCCAGGTAAACTCTGGGCCACGACGGGAGTTCCAACGAACTCGAACAAGAGGTATTCTGGTACGCTTGAGAACCTTAACGTCTCGGTCTGTAATTTCTACAGGTTCTTCGACGAATCGCAACTGCTCGCCGATAGTGAGCTCCTTGAGAGGAACTATGAGGGTCTCATCTGACAGACACTTCTTCAGATTTGACACGTGGAATACGTTGTTCACTCCACTGAGTTCTGCTGGTAGGTTCAGTTTGTAGGCCACTTTGCCTATTATCTCTATGATTTCCAAAGGTCCAACGTATCGCGAGTTGAGTTTGCCTCGCTTGCCAAAACGAACAACACCTTTCCAAGGTGAGACTTTGAGTAGCACTCGATCTCCAACCTGAAACTCGAGTGGTTTCCTGCGCTTATCAGCGTAGCTTTTCTGACAGTCACGAGCCGCTGCCATTCGTTGTCGTATTTGGGCAATCTTTTCTGTCGTATCGACGACGAGTTCTGGGCCAGTGATTTGGCTGTCGCCAACTTCTGCCCAACAAAGAGGTGATCGACATTTACGTCCGTACAATGCCTCAAACGGAGCAGCCTGGATACTGGTGTGGTAACTGTTGTTATACGAAAATTCCACCAAAGGGAGATGCCTTTCCCAGCCGTTACCAGAGTCAATTACACATGCTCGAAGCATGTCTTCAAGAGTTTGGATGGTGCGTTCAGACTGCCCATCCGTTTGCGGGTGATATGCTGTGCTCATGTCTAATCGAGAGCCAAAGGATTTGTGCATCGCTTGCCACAGTTCCGAGGTAAAACGCGCGTCACGATAAGATATAATGGAGGTTGGCACCCCGTGCCTTGCAACCACTTCTCTTAGGTATACGTCTGCTAGAGTGGAGAACTTATTCGTTTCCTTGATAGCCAGGAAATGTGCAGACTTTGTCAATCGATCTACTATCACCCAAATGGTATCATTTCCCCGATGAGATCTAGGTAGGCCAGTAACAAAATCCATAGAAATTTGCTCCCATTTCCATGTCGGGATCTTTGGTTGCCTGATGGTTTCTGATATTCAACCTTGACTCTCGCACAGGTCAAGCATTTACTAACGTAGGTTGCTATGTTGGCTTTCATACTAGGCCACCAATACGTAGTCTTGAGATCGTGGTACATCTTATCCGAACCAGGATGTACCGAGTAACGAGACTTGTGTGCTTCATCCATCACAAGCTCACGTAGATTTCCATACAAGGGAACCCAGATGCGCCCTGTCACGTAATAAGCGCCATCTGCCTTTTGTTCTAATCGTTTCTTCGACCCTCACAGGGACTCAGCCCTGATGTTCTCTGTTTTCAATGCTTCAATCTAAGCTTCTCGTATCTGAGTAGGAAGACTAGAATGAATGGTAAGCTGTAACGCACGCACGCGCTTAGGTTTAGTCTCCTTTCTACTGAGGGCATCAGCCACAATATTGTCTTTGCCTGGATGGTACTTAATTGCGTATTCATAATCGTTCAGGAGTTCGGCCCATCGACGCTGTCGCATGTTCAACTCATTCTGATCGAAGATATGCTGGAGACTCCTGTGATCGGTGTAGATGGTGCATTTGGTACCGTACAGGTAATGCCTCCATATTTTGAGTGCAAAAACAACAGCTCCCAGCTCCAGATCGTGAGTAGTGTAGTTCCTTTCGTGAACCTTAAGTTGGCGCGATGCATAAGCAATGACTTTATCCCATTGCATTAACACACAACCAAGTCCTTGGATGGACGCATCGCAATATACCACAAAATCGTCTGTGCCTTCAGGCAATGAGAGGATAGGTGCGCTACAAAGTTTCTCCTTTAGTTGCTGAAACACGGATTCCTGTGCATGACCCCAACGGTAGGTGACGCCTTTCTGAGTTAGTGAAGTGAGGGGTTGCGCAATCTTGGAGAAATCCTTGATGAACCTTCTGTAGTAGCCCGCCAAGCCCAAGAATTGGTGAATTTCTGTTGGTGTACGGGGCGCAGGCCAGTTCTTGATCGAGTCAACCTTGGATGGATCAACATGAATCCCATCCTTGTTTACCACGTGGCCTAGGAAATGGACTTCACGAAGCCAAAAGTCGCGTTTCGAAAACTTAGCATAAAGCTGCTCTGCTCGAAGAAGTTCCAAAATAAGTCGTAGATGTTGCTCATGTTCCTCCTGACTCTTAGAATAGATTAGGATGTCGTCGATGAAAACAATAACGAACTTATCCAGATAGGGTTTGCACACTCGATTCATAAGATCCATGAAGACCGCAGGTGCGTTTGTCAGTCCGAAAGGCATAACCAGAAACTCGTAGTGCCCGTAACGAGTCCTGAATGCTGTTTTAGAGACGTCCTCATCTCGGACTCTCAGTTGATGATATCCCGATCTCAGATCAATCTTTGAGTAGAAGCTCGACCCTTGTAACTGGTCGAACAAGTCATCAATACGCGGGAGAGGATAACGATTCTTCACGGTCACCTTGTTGAGTTCACGATAGTCTATACACATTCGAAAGGTACCGTCCTTCTTTTTCACAAATAGGACTGGAGCTCCCCAGGGCGAAGAGTTAGGACGAATGAAACCCTTGTCCAAAAGCTCTTGTAGTTGCGTAGACAGCTCTTCTAGTTCTGATAGGGCTAAGCGATAAGGTGCACGAGCTATTGGCGCTGCTCCAGGAGCTAGCTCGATTTGAAACTCGACCTGACGATGAGGCGGAATACCAGGTAATTCCTCAGGAAACACCTCAGGAAAGTCGCGTACAATAGGAATATCTTCTATCTTCTTTTCCTTCATTGAAGTGTCAGTAACGAGGGCTAAAATAGCAGTGTGGCCCTTTCGCAAAAACTTCTGGCCCTTAAGGAAAGAGATGATGCTCACGACAGCACCACTCTTGTCGCCACAAATCACGAGAGGTTCTTCACCAGAACGAGGGATGCGGACAATCTTCTCGTTGCAAAGAATTTCCGCTTGATGATGAGATAACCAATCCATCCCAATAACAACATCGAAACTACCCAGAACGATAGGAATAAGGTCGATAGAGAAGGTCTGATCAGCAAGAACAAGATTACAACCCTTAACTATGTGTGTGGCCTCTAAACTTTTACCATTTGCTAGTTCTACAATGTGCTTGGTGTTCAAAAGTGTTGGAGTACGTTTAAGCATCTGACTAACTTTTAAGGACACATAACTGGTATCGGCACCCGAATAAAATAAAACAGTAACATAAAAGTCATCCAGTAGGAACTTACCCATCACAACGTTGGGATCATTCCTAGCATCACCCTGTCCAATCACGAAGGCACGACCCTGGGCACCATTGCCATCATGGTTACCCGCATTGTTGTTCCCGTTTCCTTGGTTGTTGTTGTTCTGATTCTGATTCAACTGTGGACAGTGTCTCTTAAAGTGACCCTCAGCACCGCACTGATAACATCCTCTATTACCCTGCTGTTGCTGCTGTGGGTTCTGTGGAGCTTGCGGATGCTGTTGACGATTCTGATTCGCAGGACGTGAGCTCCTACAATCATTGGCTTCATGACCCGGCTTGTTACATCTCTGACAACGACCCTTGTTGCACGGCCCGCTATGGTGCAAATTACATCGATTGCACTTAGGGTGATTTCCCCTGTATCCACCCTGACCTTGATTCCCAGAAAACTGCTGACTGGGGCTCCTGTACTCATTTGTCTTTCGCTGCTGGGACTGAGACTGAACTGAAGTTGAACCCTTGCTTGAGGCTCCATCCCATTTACGCTTGTTGTCTCTAGGAGCATCTGAAGTAGTAGCAGTAGCACCAATACGTTTTGGCAGTTTGTTCTGCTCAACTGCCTGATCAGTGAGACGATGAGCCAGTCGAGTGACTTGCTGGATGGTGCCAAGGTTAGCCGCAGTCACATGGCTCTGGCACTAGACCCTTGAGGTACAGCTCGATACGCTTGATAGGAGGATCCACCATAGTAGGACACAAGATAGCTAGCTCATTTGATATCTTCGTATATGCCTCGATTTCGGACCCTGTCATCTTCAAATTGAAAAACTCCACCTCTAGCTTGTGGATGTCGTCACGACTACAATACTCTTCCTTGATCAAATCCTTGAAGTCGTTCCATGGGGTGGCATTAGCAGCTGTCAGCCCTAACATCTGAACCTGTGCTTTCCACCAGGTTAACGCAGCACCTTCGAGTGTTCCAGTAGCAAACTTTACCCTACGAGCCTCAGGGTATTCACACATCTCAAAGACGAATTCGAGCTTCTCGAACCAGTGGAGGAGACCTACTACTCCTTCTGTTCCGTTGAAAGTACTAGGTCGGCAATCCATGAACGTTTTGAATGTGCACACAGGAGGCTGAGCATGTTGACCTCCTGCTTGAGCTGCAGCGAGTGCCTCGGCAACTCGTTCGTTGATTAGAGCCGTCAACTGGGCTTGAGTAAAGTTCAAACGTCCACTCATGGTCTTCACATCGAAAGAAACACAAGTGAGTGAAGTGTCGCGAAAGTGCGTAAGTGTGGAATGACAGAAGAGAGTAAGCACACAGGGTTTCAAGCTACTCTTGCTACATTGCTAAGGATACATAAACAATGTACTATGCAACCTAATAGACAGGCAATACAAGTATAAATCATACCACCTATTGCTTTGAGTCTTGCACGTGGAGCGAAGCGTCGTTGTGGATCATTGAGCACTGTACAGGTTATAGCCTGGTTTTATCAAAACTTTTTCCCTTTTTAAAACCAAGTTCACTATAACCAATGGCTCTGATACCAATCTGTCACACCCCCCAAAATCCACACGCGGAGTATCACCGCAGGAGGCGTGACATGACCAGGATCAAGCCACCAATCATATCGAACAATGTATATAAAGTGAATAAAATCCAACCATACAATATAATTGGTGTTCAAAAATAAGTTATCAAATTCAAGTTAAACAGCGGAAGCATCAAATGTAAAACCAAAACATAAGTTATAAGTTTAGCAAGTTTAACATAGCACACACTGTCCATGTCCCACAATGAATCCTTCCACTCGTGCAAGCTCCATAGATACCTACCGACCTGCAAGGCATGTAACAACGAATCAATAACAAAGTTGAGCGAGTTCACAGTTGGTTGTTCAGTTTAAAGTTGTGTTCAAAACCATATGTCCATACGAAAACCAGTAGTTAGTTAGTTCCTTATCTTTCCCAAACCATGACCAGTGGGGGCTACCCCATGTTATGAACCACTAGACTAGTTACATATATTGGCGTCCTTCCCAATCCGAGGACGGAGGTACGTATTCTACCCATCCGAGAATACGCAGGTTAAATGTAGGCGTCCTTCCCAATCCGAGGACGGAGGTACGTATTCTTCCCAATCCGAGAATACGCAGGTTTAATGTAGGCGTCCTTCCCAATCCGATGACGCAGGTACGTATTCTTCCCAATCCGAGAATACGCAGGTTAGATCTAGGCGTCCTTCCCAATCCGAGGACGGAGGTTTGTAGTCTAGTAATGGTGAATGTACAGGTTTCGTCTTAGCTTCTTAATCCCATTCCCAACCCACTGGGAATCCCATGCCTTAAGAGTGTGAACTCACCTTGGTTTGCTCGGCAGATAAACAAAATGGTCACTTGAGCTATATGTGGTCAACCACGTCCTAACATGGTTACCATACAAGTCAGGTCTAGGTTCAAGTAGTTCACATAAGTTTACACAGAACTAACAAGTCAAGAACACGTAATGATCATGGAAATACACATTGAACATGTTAAGCAAGTCAGTTAAACTAACCCAAAGTTCAACTTGTGCGATCCAAATGGTTTGGGCCGAACCATTTGTGCGATTCACTAATGAAGCCCTAAAAAATACCACGGCCCAACATGTTGTGCGTTCAGCACACCCTTGTGCGATCCACAACATGTTGTGCGATCCAACATAAACCCGACCCAATATCATAAGTAACCCAACATGAACACGGCCCAAACAAATAACAGGGATCAACTTGTGCGGTCCATTTATCTTGTGCGATCCTCGAATACTTGTGCGATAGAGTCTTGGGCTTTAAGGCCCAACATCACACTAGAAATTCAAACAGTTGTGTGTGGCCCAAGACTTGTGCGATCGGCACTGTCTTGTGCGATCCACAGGTCTTGTGCAATCATGCAATTCTAAGCTGTACACAGTGTATTAACAGTTGTACCCTAGCATATTCTATCTTGTGCGATTAGGAGCTTGTGCAACTGACTTGTGCGACTGAGCTCTTGTGCGATTGAGCTCTTGTGCGATTAGCTACAAGTTTCCTTAAATCATGCAATCAGTTACAACAATTTGAACAGTTTCTTGTTTTACAATTATTCGATCAAATCATGCATTAAATCGGTCAACAGTCTCCAATTTTGTGTCAATCGATCAAAATCAAGGGTTTAACAGTTAATTCTTTTGGAACTATACAACATTCAATCATAAACATAATTAGATCAAACGATTTAGCTTTCTTAATTTCATATGAATATCAACACTAATCTACACCAACCGAAACATCCATTCATATTACTATCACCATCCGGTTCGGTTGTGTTAATAATTATCACGACCCTATCATGCAGTTCTAATTACTTACGTATCATCCCAACACCAAGATCATACCAAAGCTTACATCAAACATACACGTATTTTGGATTCCTATGATTAAACCTTCTTTCATAAACAATCCTAGTTACCACAAACAATCATAGTAGGACAATCATACGAGTATACAATGATGGAAAACTAACCGATAGAAAGGTAGAATGAGATTGTTTCTAACAGGAAAGTCTTCGAGGAAGAGGGTGTTGCCGTCGGTCTTCGAAGGAGAGAAAGAGAGAAAGTAGGGTTTGTGTGTGTGTTGTGTTTGCAAATTATGAGAAAACAAACCCCACTAATGGGTACATGTGAGCGTATAAGGGGAGAAGGGAAGTGGGCCGAACCCTAACTTGGGCTGCCCTTTTGATTTGAGTACAAGTGGTGCGGCCCAAAAGGGCTTGTACGATCAGACTCATGTTGTGCGATCGACATTTGTTACACACACTTACTTATAACACATACACATAACATAACAAAGTCATAACATTCCATAAGAATCAACGTATCACATAAGCACATAATGTTCATACTTGTTACATCAGATACTAAGAAAGGTTCTGAAATACGAGTTGTCACAAACGGTCTGTGTTTATCACACTTATTCTACGCAGACGATTCGATCTTTTTGGGTTCTTGGGATAAAGAAAACCTGAAGTCTTTACGTAGAATATTGAGAATATTCTTCTTGGTCTCGGGCTTGAAGGTAAACCAAAATAAGAGTTTCCTGTATGGGGTTGGTATGGATGAAGGGGATATAATAAACATGGCTAGCATACTGAAGTGTAAGACGGGCCGGCTTCCGTTTATGTACCTTGGTTTGAAAGTTGGCGCGAATATAAATAGGGTAACTAATTGGAAAGAAATAATGGATAAATTCAACAAGAGACTGTCAAATTGGAAGGCTAAACTTTTATCGTTCGCTGGGAGACTCACGTTAGTAAAGTCGGTATTGGGAGCATTACCGAATTACTTCTTATCCTTGTATAAAGCTCCAAAGAAGGTTATAAAGATACTAGAAGGAATTAGAAGACGGTTCCTATGGGGAGGGTGTGGAGGCATAAACAAAATCCGTTGGGTAAAATGGGAAAAGATTGTGATGGCAAAGAAGATGGGTGGGCTGGGGGTAGGCGGCATTAAAGAAATGAACATGGCACTTTTAATGAAGTGGAGGTGGAGATTCAAAGGAGAACCAGAGCAGCTTTGGGCTAGGGTCATAGTATCAGTTCACCGAAACAGGAGGGTTGCCAACAGTATTCTGATAAAGAAATCATTAGCTGGAGTATGGAAAGCAATCGTGGGGGTAGAAGAAGAGTTTAGGAAAGCAAGTATGGAGGTGAATAGATCCCTTAGATGTAGTGTTGGTACCGGAGATAAAACGTTGTTTTGGATGGACGCATGGGCAACAGGTCGACCGTTAAAGGAGGAGTTTCCACGAATGTTTGGTTTGGCAAAAAGTAAGATGAACAAAGTTAGACAAAACTATATAAGGAACCAGAATGGGATTCTTTGGGATTGGAAGTAGAGTAGGCTTCCAAATTGTACCGAAGAAAAAAATGAATGGGAAGAGCTAAGAGCATTACTTTTACAACAAACGTTGAGTGATAATGAAGATACTTGGAGATGGAAGGAGAACAAGGATCGGGGATTCGCTGTAAGAGAGGTAAGGAAGGAACTGTCAAGTATAATCGATATAAACACGGCTCCAGACGGGTTAGAATGGTGCAAAATCGCAACAGTAAAAGTGAACTTGTTTGTTTGGAGAGCAGTGGAGGAAAGGATACCGACGATGACAGCGTTAAGAAGAAGGGGATTACAGTTGGGATCAGACTTATGCAAGGTGTGTGGTTTAGAACCTGAATCGGCAGACCATATTGTTATACGATGCCCAGTTGCAAAGGAGGTATGACTGCAGATCTGGTTGTGGACCAAAGTACCCTTTCGAGATCAACAGGAGAGTATGAAAACAAGATTTCAAGAGAAAAAAGATTGGCCCAAAAGGAAGGTTAAAATAATTTATGCGATCCACCTCTTAACGACATGGTATCTATTTAGAAATAGAAACAACAAAGTCTTCAACAACAAACTCACGAATCCAAACAAGATAGTGGAAGAGATCAAAGAAGAGTCATTCTATTGGATAAGAACTAGAGCAAAAATCATGGAGCTAACTTGGAGCGAGTGGAAGAATTTCACGTTTATGAAATAATTAGTCACACTAGATTGTGTTTTTATTCTTTCTGTCCTTGATGTAAGTCTAAAAATTCTGGATTGTACACTTGACTTTGAAAAGTTGCGTCATATAGCATCTTGCTATGTGTCGTTTTTCTTTTCGGTTTGATTGAATAAGATTGGTTTGTTGTTGTTCAAAAAAAAAAGTATATGTATCTCTTCTCTGTACATAATAAATAAAAAATAATATAATACTATGTTAGGTCTTAAAATGTTATATTCGATCCGTATTATATAATTTAAGGTCGCAATAATGGCTTACTCATTCTTACTTTGTGTATATTGGGCCTGAGTCGTTAGTAAGGTGTAATGGGCTTTGGGGCTTTAATAGGTTGTACGGTGTCTTAAAGGCCCAGGGTAAAATGGTTTTGCAATGAGTTATGTTATATCGTAGTGAGCTATAATTTAATGAATGATGCATGTCTTAACAGACTATATGGTAATATGGGGTATTAAGAGCCTCAATAGAGCATTATGGGTACTTAATAGTCACTCATATTAGTCAAGATGTGACATACATAAGGTTTAATGGGACATATTATGTTTAAGGGTCAAGTTATTCTACAAAGGCTTCTAATTGTAAGAAGTGTAAGAAGGATTTATAGAGTGACAAGTGTCCAATAACCTAAAACTAAACCCACTACATCACCACCAAAAACCTAAACACCCACCCCCACCCAAAAACCTAACCCCCCCCCCCCCCCCCCCCCCCCCCCCGCAAAAAAAAAAACTATACCTCACCAAAAAAACCCCCAAAAAACCTAACCCCCCCCCCCCCCCCCCCCCTCCACCTCCACCCCCCAAAAACCTAAAAAAACCCTAACCCCTCCCCCCCCACCCCCACCACCACCCAAAAACCTAAACCCCCACCCCCTCGGCAAAAAAAAAAAATTTTTTTTTATTTTTTTATTTTTTTTGGGTGGGTGATGTGGGGGGGGGGGGGGGGTGGTTTGGTGGTGGTGGATGTTTAAGGTTTTTTTTTTTTAATGGGTTTTTTTGTGTAGTGGGTTTTTTTAGGTTATTGGACACTTGTCACTCTATAAATCCTTCTTACACTTCTTACAATTAGGATCCTTTGTATTTGATCCTAATCCTTATGTTTAAATCATTTATAATAAGTTAAATATGTTTTGAGAAGTGTACCGTGTTTTAAAAGTCGTGATAGCTTTTTAACGGACCATTCATTATTGACTGTTATTTGACCTACAACTATGGACAATGTTGATCCTTAATAAGTCGTATTAGATCTTAAAAAGCTAGCTAGATTTGGTCTTACTGATTCGTATCAGGTCATGATGAGTTATAATGAGTCATTCTATGTCCCTATAAACTTATATTGAGCTACATGGAATCGTTGACATGAGGTAGATTTGGATTAATTTGTGTAATTTAGGAGTAGAAGTAAAGTAACACACGCCGTTAAAAAAATTATCTCTACCAATTTGAATATTACTTGAAGAACAAATCAACCAACAAACTTATCCACTCCCTTTTATTTCAAATATATATCAAGATTAATCCTTTATTTCTTTTAGCGTTTTCACTGTTGTATTGTTGAAGACTTGACGAGTGACGCCTGTTGGTGCATTGGTTTTAATAATAGGTATATGATATTAGGATGTCTAGTGTTCAAGGTAATATTGAGGGAAATTATGTTAATAGTTGAAAACTTTATGTCAGTAAAAACGAAGTTAAATTTCAGTTAGTATGATATTGCTGAATAAAAATGTATTCAAAGTTAGCACTGTATGTAAAAATTTCCTGAGTTAGGATTAATTCAGGTCAAACAAATAAGTCAAAGTTGAAATTATCAAAACTAAATTTCCCAATAAAAGTTATAAAATATTATGATGTTAGTGTTCAAGGTAATATCAGGGGATATATACCACATTACGAATGAGCCATTTCGGGTGTTAATATTCACACACCCCCCTCTCTATCTCTCTTTTTATATACATAGATATATAGAGAGAGATATATAGTAAAAATGATGTGAGAATAAGAATTTAGGAGTGTGAGGATAAAATAAACCATTTCTTTTCTTAGTGAGAATATTTAGGTATGTATTTATTAATTTAAATAATTTGTTTTTCTATATGGTTTACTGATCATCTATTCAGGGTATAAATGAAGTAGTTCAACTATTTAGGTGTTGTTAAATTTCAGTTTATGAAAACAGTTATATTTTAAACCTATGAAATAGAGCCTCCGCTAAGTGTGTGCATATAAAAACTACAAATTTACAGGAAACATTCTCACCTATAAAATAAAAACTGCTTTTTATGCATTGTTAAATGAAAGATGGCAGGCAATCTTGAGAAGCTCAGTCAATGGTTTCCACTTTTAATATTCAAAAACGTCAAAAGTGGGGATTGATCCAATGTTTTGGGAACTTTAACGTATGTTTAGCTGTAAATGTTGTACTTTTTTTACATGGAATGAAACTAAACTACGTTAAGTTGTCTGGTTCAAAGGTTGAAATGCACTCCAGTTCATACCCCTTCCGACATGCTTAAAAAGTCGCAACTTGTCTTTCGTTTTGAATCTTGAATTGACATACATAGGGGCCATTTACTTGCTACAATCATAGGTTTTCTCTTATTTATTCTCATGGGATTTTACATATAACAGAACATTATAAATTGCGAAAACACTCTAAATTAAAAAAAAAAAAAAAAAAGACTACTTTGAAATTGAAAATTTATTCTTCACCTTTGATATTTTTTTAAATTAATAACAATTTTCATTCATGTTTAATGTGTAAGTCATGTGTATGTAAGTTCTATTAGCTACACACGTATAGGTAAATGGTTTAAAAAATTTAAGGGTACCCGGTGTGGTTCGGTGAACCCTTCGGGGTATTCACTTCACCGATCGGTGAACCACCCCTAGTAGTTGATTGAGTGTGATTGAGTGAGGGGTTTCGGTGTATACTCACCGAATGTTTGAGTATGATTGATTGAGTTTAATGGTGGGTCCCAACCTCTTTCAATCAATCACAATTTTTTTTAAATTCTTTACTACTCTCAAGGTGTTTGAACCATACCTAGTGATTGAGTGCGAAATGGGGAGTGAAATGGGGACTTGACATGGCATAATATTATTGGCTAGAGAATAACTCAAACACCCTAAAGTGATTGAACCATACCCTCCACCCTAAAATATAAACAAATTAGTTCAATGGTTTTTATGTATATAACATACAGATTTGTATAGGGCTGTAAACAAACCAAACGTTTGGCGAACAGTTCGTGAAGCGTTCGGTAAGAAGTTCGTTTGTGTTCGTTCGTTTATTAAACAAACGAACACGAACAAGAAATTTCGTTCGTTCATTTAAATGAACAAACATGAACAGAGGTCGCGTTCGTTCGTTTATGTTCGTGAACGTTCGGTAACGTATTCGCTTGTGTTCGATAGTTCATTAGTGTTTTTAGTTTTTATATTTATTTAAATATATCAAAATTCTGACAAATTAAATATCTAATAAGTGTCAGTGTATTATATGTTTTCTTCATGAACGATTGTTTGTGTTCGTTTGTTTCCATTTGTGTTCATGAACATTAGTCTGTGCTCATTTGTGTTAGTCAACGTTCGTTGCCTAAAATTAACAAACAAACACAAACGAACACGAACAAGTTCATTTCCTTAACAAACGAACACAAACATAAAATCCCGTTCGATAAGTGTTCGTGAACGGTTCGCGAACACATATATTTTTTAACAAACGAACACGAACAAGGTCTTGTTCGTGTTCGTTCGGTTCGTTTACAGCCCTAGATTTGTATGTAAGAAGTAAATAATTAGAAAAAAATATAAACCATCGATAATAAAAATTTTAGTTTTCTGATTGTTCTATTTATTCTTATAGTAATTTAAATACTTAATTCTGCAAATAAAATTCACTTAATATATATGTCACGCAAACATATTTACTTTATTTTTTTGTTAGCTAATGAAATAAATTATAATAAGGGTCAAATTATCTGCACACCTCGGTTGGCTATCTGCACACTTAGGGTTTACCTATGCTGCGTGTAGACCTATACGCAGCGTATAGGGTTACCTCTATACGTTGCGTATAGATCTATACTCAGCGTATATAAACCATGGATTTCAGAGCCTTATCAGCAATCATTGCACAGAAAACAAGGGTTTATATACGCTGCGTATAGAGCTATACCCAGCGTATATAACCCATCAGTTTTTTTTTTTGCTATTTTGATGTATTTGTGGTATAAATTCTCACCCGGTTCCAACGTTAAATCGCTTAAAATATATAACTGTTAATATTATACCAATAATATTATATACCGTTAAATTGTTTTGGAAAACGTATATACAGTTAGAATATATTATATTGTTATCGTTTAAATTAAATTATTATACCATGTCTAGTGCGGTTCGAATGCTATAAACGTTTAAATATCATACCGTTAATTATTTTTAAATACTACATCTATAGGCTTATACGGGTGTTGTATGGTATCCTATAGTATCGTATCGTATTGCATCTTATCATATCGTATAGTGTATAGTATAAGTCTCATATAGGTTCACTGTAGGTCTTCTATATGCCTATAGGCCTATATGAGACCTAAACCACACCTATAGGCCTATACGGGTGTTATATCGTATCGTATAGTATAGTATCGTATCGTATAGTGTAGTATAAGTCTCATATAGATCCCTACGCAGCATATGAAACAAAAATGACACAACTACCCTTGTATTTGGCTTCGTATAGCCTCAACACAAGGGTATAAATGACAATTTCTGACCTTTATATACGCTGCGTATAGCTCTATACGCACCGTATATAAACCTTGTGAAAAACTGATGCTTCAAACCCACTAAAATGACCCCAAAAGTTCAGACGCTTTATATACGCTGCATATAGAGCTATACGCAGCGTATAAAAACTCTTGTTTTCTGTGCAATGATTGCTGATCAGGCACTGAGATCCATGCTTTACCTACGCTGAGTATAGGTCTATACGCAGCGTATAGGTGTAACCCTATACGCTGCGTATAGACCTATACGCAACATAGGTAAACCCTGATTCAACTTGGGTTTGGTGTGCCAATAGGCACATTGGTGTGCCAATAGGTACACCCTATAATAAATAGAAGAAAAAATGGTGATGTGGAGTAATAGCTTATTTTACACAACCTTTAGAGTTTGGTCATAATATTAAACTTACATTTAAGATGCAATTTTAAAGATCTATACACCTGGAATTGGTAATTAAAAAAATAAATATACGGTGGTGTAAATAAAATTAACTACAAAACAACAATTTGTAAATGTTTAAATGGTTACATGTGTGTTTTATAATAAGAGTATGTGTTAAGAAGAATATGATGCACGTACAGTATATCTTCTTCTCTAAAAGTTTTGTTGTTATTAAATATATTTTTATTATTTTAATCAAGTATATATGTACGCTAATATAAATTTTAAAAAGGTTAGGGAATTCGTGTGGAAAATAATTATTTAGTGGATCTAATCTGTTCCAAGACTTTATTTATAATTTTGAGTTGTAACATAGAATTTATGTAATGTGATGATTTGAGATGGAGACATGTATTATGTATCCTAATCCTTTTACGTCTTAAAGAACCTAATATACTCATCTAATTTGTGTTTGCTAGAATTACCAGTTTCATTAAAAAGTTCACTTTTTTAATGACAATGCTTATTCACTCCTAATTTAAGTTAATCCCAATTTATTTCTTGCTAGGAATTGAACCTAAAACCTCTTCCTAAGAGACAACACTTTTTACCAAATAAGCTAGCCTCACATTAACATTAAAAAGTTTACTAATGGGAAGAAAAAACGTAACGATAACCGAGAAAGTTAGACTATAACATAAAAATAAACTTTTATAAGTTGAATTATCATTATATATAGAGGGAAATTAAAATAACATAAAGTTATTCATTTTTTGATATGAACTTAACATAAAATTGTTTTTTCGTTGGATGCTAATATTGCAGCTCTCATATAGTTCCCATACCTATAAAAAGAAGAAGAAGAAGAAATAACACAAGATTCACATATATAATCATATAATTTGTTTAAAAGTTTCTCCAAAACTCATATATCTCATGTACACTTAAGCAATTCCAAGCCCATAACATACTTATATTGTATAGTACTCTCTTCCTTTTAAAAAAAATACTACGTATTATGGTAATATCTTGTAGGAAAGATATATATAGTATTGATCAAGAACATGCTCATCAGTCATCACTAAGATCATGAGGCTTACTCAAACCCTAATTAAAACCCTAAACAAAACATGTTTTCCATCATATTTGTATCCTGCATATATTTAAACAAATAAAAAAACTCTCTTTCCCTTTTTCTCACAACGAAAGTTATAACATGAGATCATGCAACTATATATATATCGGTCCTTTAGTTGTGACTAGGAGGGTGTGTCTTTGGCGGAGAGTAGTCAAGATTAAAACCAGGTTGCTGATGGATCTTTCGGTGTTCCACAGGAACTCGAAAAGTGATAGACTTCGGATCAACTTCTTTAACTTTTTTCACTTTTTGGTCTTTAATCATGTCTTTTTTGTGCTTTGATCCATGACCTTTTTGCTTCTGATAATCATCTTCATTCATTTTGTTGTCAAGTTCTTCATGAACGGTCAACGGTTTGTTCCCAAAACCCTAAAAAGTTCAGAGATAACGTTAAAAGAAAGAGAATAATTAACAAGAAAATCTGGTAAAGAGACAAAGCCTTTAAAACACCTAGCTAGAATAAGAATCGAGAGATTTTAGATTCAAGTCCCACAGGCAACAGGGATTAAAAGAAATTAACCGTTGAAAAATAATTTAACAAGAAAATCAATTTATTCAAAGATTCTCTTAGCATAAACATAGGATCTTTATATTATAAATCCACAACCAATCCTTACATTAAAATAATAAAGTGACAGGTAATTAACGGGTAACAAGCTGTGTCACAACCCCTTTTTGAACAAATTACTAAACTGACCTTGATGGTTGAATGGCTAGGAAGTTTTGCTTTGTCGACGTCCATGGCATGATCGTCAATACTTCTAAGACGTCGACAGCTACATAAACATTCTTGTGAAAGACACAGAAGTAAAACAAGAATACATGATGATGAGATCAGTAACACTCTTGACATCAGTAAATGTGAGAAGATCAATAATATTATGAAGCGAACTACGAAAAATATTTGTGTCTGAGGGTGATACACTGATACGATGAATGGGGTGATACTTGTAATACGATGGAAACTCAAAACATTAAATGCGAAATTGACATCCAGAGAGATATATACTATTTATTCAACGAATTTAAACATCAGAGAAAATGCAATGTATGAAAACGAAAGAATATGTGGATTGACCCCTTTTCACCTTTTTATGTCTCTCCCTTTGCTTCCTTTTATATCCCACTAGTTAGCTCCAAAATACTTGTGAGGGACCAATTCCTCAAACTTCTCCCAACCAGAACTTAAAGATACAAGACTGGAATGTGTGTACATGATCATATTATATATATTATATTTATATAGTTTAGAAATAAAATTTGGTCAATGCTTGTATTAATTTATCAACATTGATTTACTATATATAAGTGTAAAAAGTTGAATATGTTTGAAAAGGTGAAGATTGCTGCCCGTTTGAGTTACTTTGCATTAAAATATATGCCGAAAATAACTTTTTTTAACGGCGAATTTTATACCACACTCTCTAAATCAGAGAGCCTCGTATTGCCCCACTTTAGTCAGGCTATGTTGTCTTAACCGAGTACACGCTGCCTTCAAAGTTTGGCTTTTTTTGTGCGTTCCACCGGGAAACCATACCGTTAGCTGCCACTTGACAGTCGTTGTGTTACCACAAAAGCATAACTATCTGGAGTAACAACCTCACAGAAGGCCTAGTTCAAAGTCTTGATTGCCTATATCCATCTCATACGACACAAGTGAGAATTGAACTTAAGATTTCATTGAAAAACCCAAGTCTCCTACCACAAACAGAGGATAAGCGTAAAATAACTTTAATCAATTTTATTAATGTTAAATCTATATTATATTATAATGCTACACTAAATATAGGCCGAAAAGCAGTTCAAAAAAAATATAGGCCGAAAAAAACTTTATTAATTTTAGGGGAATTGGCCTGTAGTAATCGCATCTAGACATTATTGATCATTAATAATCTCACCTTAGAACATTCCCCCCACCAGTCCCACATTTCACCTATTTTTCCTACAATGGTCCCCCGTTAAAAAAATTTAACGGAGTTAAGCTTTTTTTTCCAAATTACAAACATATTTTTTAGGGCTTTTGATCAGAACAATGATACGAGTCCATTGATGTAAAACTTACCTCGAAATGGTGCTCCAAGTGACTTGATTTTGGTTAATTGAAAATTTAAATACCCGAATTGAAGTGCCGTTTTCATCGTTTCGAGGCAAGTTTTACATTAATGGACTTGTATCGTCGTTCTAATCAAAAGCCTTAAAAAATCTTTTTGTAATTTCGAAAAAAGCTTAACTCCATTAAGTTTTTTTAACGGGGGACAATTGTAGGAAAAATGGGTGAAAGGTGGGACTGCTGGGGGAACTATTGTGAGGTGGGATTATTAATGGCTAATAAAGTCTAGGTGAGATTATTACAAACAAATTTCCCTTAATTTTATTAATGTTAAATGTTAAATCTATATATATTATAATACTATTTGGAAATGTGTTTTAGACATGCCAATTTTTTTTTACTTTAATGCATGATACAACTCTAAAATAAGATAAAGTAGTCTTTTAAACACTAATTATATTTTAAACACTAATTATATTTTAATCCCAACATCTTAATTACACTATAATTCTTTCATATTTAACCAAATTAATTAGTAATTATACTTTATTTTCTTAATAAAAACTACCCACACGATTTATAAAGTGCAGTAACTTTTCGTAATTGATATATATATATATATATAGGGTGAGGTTTTAGAGTGAACACTAGTGTATTTGCGAACTGAGTGAACAAATCCTGGCCATTGATCTACACAAGTGTATGGCCAGGATCTTATCATCAAATTGTAAAATACACTAGTGTATTTTAATATCAAATCTTGGCCATTGATCTACACACGTGTATGGCCAGGATTAGTTCACTCAGTTTTCAAGCTACACTAGTGTTCACTCTTGAACCTAATCCTATATTATATATATTAAATTATACCATAAAACGAGAATTTAATTCTCTTAAATTTGAGTATAGTATAGTTATAGTTTTTTTAATAAAAAATGATATGTAGTGATTAACAGTATTTAGAGATGAGCAATAAGTGAATCGTTAACAAAATCGAACAAAATACAGAAGAAACCGAACTGGAATCAACAAAAAGCTAAATTAACTAAAAACTGGTTAACCGAAAACCGAATTAACCGAAAATTGAATTAACTAAAAATCGGTTATCTGTTTTTTTTTGTACCCTCCTTTGACCAAAATTAAACAAACCAAACTGAACCATTTATATTTTCTTATATTTCTAGCTTTTATGTCTCCAGTTCATTTATTTCATATTTTATAACTCAATTTCATGCGTGTTTGCAGCTGGCAGCAACCTGCTGCATTCCATTGCCACTCTTCACGAAATCTTGCGGCATTAAATCACAGTTGGCCACCTCGTATGCCACCAATCTTGCTCTAAACACCCTTGAGAACACTTGGCACACTCTCATCACTCTTGATCAACTATAAATAGACCTCTATGTTGCACTAGTTCATCACGCTTCTCACTTTCACTCTTAAAACACTTATGGAGCTTTCTTCTGCAACTAGGAGCTTTCTTTCTGAGGTTATAGAGTCTTAAAGTTCTAGTAAGTGTTCTCCTTTAGTTAATTTTAGTATATTAGTCTAATTCTATCCGAAAGTCAAATAGTTTGACTTTTGTTTGACTTTCGATTCTGACCACTTTGGTCAACCAAAATTCAACTAAACCCAACCACGTGATCATCCTAATATAGAGTATAATTCCCTACATTTATATCTTTTGATCATCACTTTTAAGTGGGTCAAGTGACGAGTTAAATACATATTTCTAAAAAGTCAAAAATACCCTTTTAGTGAATATTCAAAGAATAAGGTTCTAAGCATATGTAACATGTATTCTGACTTCAAAACAGTTTGTATAACCCTATAAAATATATTTTAGCATGTCAAACTTGTCACAAACCCATTTGACCATCTGAACCCGTATTTACGTGCACGACTAGTTAAAATAGCGTAAACTATATAAACTAAGCGTATCGGGTCAAATAAATTCAAAACGTTTCCAAATCAGAATATTTGGTTAAATAACCCATACCACACGAGACTCCTCACTCGTACGGGTGTAAATCACATTCTATGCGGTTCACGCTTAATTTAGCGATACCAAGTATTACTCTAAGTTAACTGGTCAAAGTCAAAAGACTTATAATGAACTGTAAACATTCTAATGGATAATGTCTCCTTTCATTCCAAACTATGGAACTCTCCAAAGAATCACACCTAATTTAAGAAACTTTGAATACGGACTGTATTACGAGAACTAGATACACTGTGCATTAAGCTAGTACATGTAACTTGGGATATGACTTTAGCCACTTGGTTCGGGTATTGCAATATGGGCAAACGCTTTCAAAGAATTTAATTACCCGAGTTTAGTCTGATATGCTTGATTAACATTAAAACAATTGGGGGTTAATAGTATCGTGTCCGGGCGTCTCGGCTCATTAATTGTAATGGCCATAAATAGCATGTGGTGTAGGCATACACTTGACATACGCAAATATTAAATGGTGTGTACATTAATCATGTACTGGTTATAAGAATTGGTCTCCGAATGTATGACAAGTATATAAATCTGGTAACAAGAATCTATCCCAATGACAATAAAATGATTACCAAATGGTTATCATGATTATTAAATGATTTTTCAAAATGAGTCGGTTAATAGTATTTACTAGCGAAAGCTAACATATTTTTAAAGATTAAACTTTTAGGTGGCGAACCTCAATAGTAGGCTGGATAAGGTTCGGTCAAAGAGCTTTGGAATTTGCGACTCCATGGTTAAAGACCTATGATTTCTAAAGTCCTTTTTATTAGATCATATCTTGTGGGATATTTGTGCCGAAATCAACGTTATACATTTTAATATAATTTGAAGCTTTTAAATACTTGTACTTTTACTCCCTACTTTCGCTGCAAATTGTGAAATTATTATTCAACCGTCATGCATAAACCCCACCGTCCGGGCCCACCGGGAAGTCAGGATGCGACAGAAGTTCCCACTCGGACAACCAAATTAAATTTGCAAGCTTAGCTCCTTGTGGGCCTTACTAACAATATTTCCTCGTATGAGCGCTATGATATAAATGGTATAAGAGTCATTCCAATTGTATTGTGTTTACAATGGTGGGGAAAATATCAAAGAGGATGATATGTCCAAAGGTGCGAATTTTAACACCTTACGTGATACTCATACTGTTCTATCAATCTACAGAAGATATATTGGGTCGTAAGAAATGTAAGGCCTCAAATATCACCAACGTGATTTGGCGCATGGAAAATGGATAAGAAAAGAACTCCAAAGTTAAAAGTGATTAAATGAGAGCAATCTGTGACGGTTGACCTCTTTAGGAGGTTCCCACCTGAAAACCAAAAACAAATTGATGAGTTCCTTGTTGTCAAAGTTACACTCAAACCATTCTCACATCATTGTTTCCTTATTTTTGTTGGAACTGCTATATAAAACACTGCGTGCTCTACTTTGTAAACATGTTAGAGCATTAAGAACTCAATGGAATGCGAGGATTGTAAAGCTAACCTATCACAACTTTTTCTGAACAAACTGAATATTAATTTGAATATGATTGATATATTGATGTTATAATAGATTATTTAAAAGCTAAGGGGTGTTGGCATACTCAAAGTAGAAAATACAGGTGTGAAGTAAAAGAAAACGGAGCTCAACGAGTAGATTTTCAAGCCCACATGCTTGTACAATTATTATAGCCACCCTCTACTAATAAGTTTTAATACTAGCATGAGATATAATATCCCATTGTGAAAGGCCAAAACAATAGTTATCTCAAAAAGCACACAATAAACCAAAAATGGACCAAGGGGTATAAAGAGAACAGTATATGCCTAAATATGTTTCAAGACAAAAGATAGATAATACATATAGCTTCATCTCATAATCACTAAATTATAGCTCCTGAGGATTATGCGTTTAAGAGCACTAAATTATGGCTCCCGAGGATTATGTATATATAAAAACATGTTTATCCGCATATGACATGTACGACAATATGGAACTTAAGTAATGTTTGGGTCCGGTAAGACAATGTATCCATCTCAATGAAGTATAAGAGGCACAAATAAAGAAGAGAACCCTAAGAGCCTACCATATAAGTCATGATCAAGGGTGGATCAAGGCTACATGATTATGGTCAAGTGACCTTAGAGTTTTTATTATATGTAATATATAGTATCGAAAGTGAGTTGACATGTAGGTTTTCATACAATAACCATTATAAATATTTTGTGTGATGAAATAAAAAGGATGATACATGGTTGGAGTGTTTACCACGTCCCTCCTTAATCAAAGGTCGTGGGCCTGAACCTCCTACCCTACTTTTTCACTCTTTTTGTTCTCTTTTCCCTCATTATTATTTTTTGTTTCTTTTTTCTTGATTTATTTTTCTAATATAAGGTTGGGCTTTCATTTTTCGACCACAAGTTTGTGGTCATTCATGTCATTTTCTAACATCATCTAGCATAAGTCCATTCAAAATTTGAAACTGATGCCTGTTATTGACTATCGGTCCAACACAACTACCACCTAATAACCTCCTCGCCAGTCTCTCTCCCACATTGGTTCTCATCTCACCTTCATTTGTTTTTGGTTGAATTGACCACTATCACCACAAGTTTCAGGTTGGTAATTCCATTTCTTTGACTATTATTTCTTCCTTTTTGTTTAGAACACAGATCATTGTTATTCTAATTTAATAGTGGGCTTCATTTGAGAACAATTCTTTGGTACTAAATTGGAAAAGTCTATAATATAGAATGTTGATTGATTTGTTATTTTGTTTTGGAACTTAGGTTGTGAAGGGATATGACTTCAAATCCTACGCAAGCCATGCACCCAAAAGACCATACCTAAACTTAATAGTAGCAACACTTAGCCTTTTCCAAGACCCTGCGCGGGTGTCATAACAATACGCGCAACAATGACGGATTATAGAGGTACAACTAGTACAGGTGGCAGGAGCCTGTAGCCAGTCAACATGTGTCAGGCTCTGCCCATATAGCTCCCACGATGATCAATCGTGTAGAAGACAGACAGTACAAAAGGATAGTGACATGTAGCCAATCAGTGTGCACCATTCACTGCTCCATGATCTCCACTCACAGCTGATGACATGCTCGACAACAAGTACTCTTAGCAGGCCACGTGGAACCAACCACTGTGCACCAGCGTCATTCCACCTCTGCAAATACTAACTTTCGTGTCAGAAGGGACAAACCGAATATTCCTTGTTGGGGACGTCCGACCCAAGGACCATTAGCCCAATTCCTTCTCCACACTCTTCGGCTATAAATACCAACATCCAACCAAAGGTTTAAGGATCTGATTCATCTCCCTCTAACTCTCAACACACACCCGGTTTATTATTCTTAAAACCATACTTATTCTAACGCCGAATGGTGGTTACGAGAAGACCCCCCTCCTCTCCTTCTCGTAACAAGTTTCACGGTGTTTTAGTTTGCAGATCGCTCTAAGCTTTGTCGATCAGGAACAGATTAGAGATCAACCCCTTGTCGAGACTACCTCCTTGGTTCAAAACCATGCGGATTAGTATTATGTGTTTCTTCATTCGTAAATTCACATACTAAATCAAAAACGATTGATGCAAGCTGAAAACCTCAAAATATTTCAGTGATTTGACTCAATCAGGTGAAACAAATTCTGAAACCAACCCGATAAAATATCTCTAATGATATACATACGATAATAAAAGGACCAAAAATTATAGTTCTAGTGAAAAAATGCCTGTGCCTATCACTTATATCAAGATGATGTATATAGTTTTATATGATAGAAATAGAGATTTGAATATGAGGTCTTCGATCTAATCAAGATTATCTGTAGTCATATATCATTAAAAGTGAGATTTGATTATTAGAACTTGAGGTCTTCAATTGAACATTGAATGTATGTTAGAGAAAAGTTATGTAAATGTACAAATACCATTGAAATAAACAACATATATCTACCAGGAATGTGTTTACATTGTACATACCCTTTGTGCATTTGCATCGTATGAGTATGAATGTGGAAAAGTTAAATGTTTTTAGATTGTACTAGAATAGTGACGATATGAAATATTGTCGGTTATTCTATAGTCAAGTAAAAAATAGAGTATTAAACGATCGAGTCAACCCTCCCTAACCCTAACCCTAACCCTAACCCTAACCCTAACCCATATAATGTAAACAAAATATGGACTATGGAGAGAGAAGGTGACAAGCATGCAAAAGTTTGTCGAATTGTTTTTATTTTCAAACGAGGAAATATATTTTGTATATATGTACATATTTGCTTGTCCTTGTGTGGCAACACATGGGTTTATGGCTCCTTGAATTTAGCCACCCACCTTGAAACCATTACTCATTTTTTTATAAACATGGCCTTGCACCATAAAGTAACTACTCTTTTTATGTTTGTGTGTGCGATGGGATGTATACACAAATCCACACACTCATGTGTATGCATTGCAATTCGTGTACCATCATGATTTCTTTTGAACAAAGTGTTACCGTATCACATATACTATTAATATTTAAAACTCATTAACCGACGATATATTGTTTACTTTAGATATCATGATACTTACGATAAACTTAAAATAATATACAAGTCAATACATACATTTTTAATTTATTCACAATTATATACAATACTTTGTAAGCAAGTAGCAACATTGTAAACTTAACTTAATTAGCACTAATCTTATATTTTTACCCTATATACTATTTGAGAGTAAATTGTCATTTTAGTCCCTGAGTTTTGTCCAAATTTGCCATTTTGATCCAAATAGTTTTATTTTCTCCCCTGGGTCCCTGACTTTTACATTTGTTGCCATTTTGATCACTTTGCCTAACTCCATCCAAAAACCCAGTTTGTAACAGGGGTATTTTGGGGATTTCCTTAAAAAATGTTTTCAGTTGCCATTTTGATCCAATTCCAAAAAATCCAAAAAATTCAAAAAAATCTAAAAAATTCTAAAAAATTCAAAAAAATCTAAAAAATTCAAAAAAATCTAAAAAATCATAAAAATTCTAAAAAATTCAAAAAAATATAAAAATCAAAAAAATTCTAAAAAATCATAAAAATTCTAAAAAATAAAAAAAATTCTAAAAAATCCAAAAATTATTAAATGTTTCGGCACGAACCGTTTCGACCCGTACCGTTTCGAACCGAACCGTTTCGACCCGTACCGTATCGAACCGAACCGTTTCGACGCGAACCGTTTCGAACCCGTACCGTATCGAACCGTACCGTTTCGACGCGAACCGTTTAGAACCGTACCGTTTCGACCCGTACCGTTTCGAACCGTACCGTTTCGACCCGTACCGTTTCGACCCGTACCGTTTCGAACCGTACCGTTTCAACGCGAACCGTTTCGAACCGAACCGTTTCGACGCGAACCGTTTCGAACCGAACCGTTTCGACCCGTACCGTATCGAACCGAACCGTATCGAACCGAACCGTTTCGAACCGTACCGTATCGAGCCGAACCGTTTCGAACCCGAACCGTTTCAAGCCGAACCGTTTCAAGCCGAACCGTTTCGAACCCGAACCGTTTCGAACCGTACCGTTTCGAACCCGAACCGTTTCGAGCCGAACCGTTTCGAGCCGAACCGTTTCGAACCGTACCGTTTCGACGCGAACCGTTTCGAACCGAACCGTATCGAACCGAAGTGTTTTCGGCTTCGAAACGGTACGGGTCGAAACGGTTCGCGTCGAAACGGTTCAGCTCGAAACGGTTCGGGTCGAAACGGTTCAGCATGAAACGGTTCGGTTCGAAACGGTTCAGCTCGAAACGGTTCGGTTCGATACGGCACGGTTCGGTTCGAAACGGTACGGGTCGAAACGGTTCGGCTTCGAAACGGTACGGGTCGAAACGGTTCGCGTCGAAATGGTTAAGCTAGAAACGGTTCGTGTTCGAAACAGTTCGCGCCAAAACGGTTCGTGTTCGAAACGGTTCGCGCCGAAACGGATTTTTTGGATTTTTTAGAATTATTTGGATTTTTTAGAATTTTTATGATTTTTTAGAATTTTTTTGATTTTTATATTTTTTTGAATTTTTTAGAATTTTTATGATTTTTTAGAATTTTTTATATTTTTTAGAATTTTTATGATTTTTAGAATTTTTTAGATTTTTTTAGATTTTTTTGAATTTTTTAGATTTTTTTGAATTTTTTAGATTTTTTTGAATTTTTTTAATTTTTTGGAATTTTTTTGATTTTTTGGAATTTTTTTGATTTTTTGGAATTGGATCAAAATGACAACTGAAAAGGTTTAAATTGAAAAGAGTAACTGGGTTTTTGGATGGAGTTAGGCAAAGTGATCAAAATGGCAACAAATGTAAAAGTCATGGACCCAGGGGAGAAAATAAAACTATTTGGATCAAAATGGCAAATTTGGACAAAACTCAGGGACTAAAATGGCAATTTACTCTACTATTTGATTTGTATCATACATGCTGACGGGTAGGTGTTTAATATGTGTTTAGTGCTAGTTTCTCTCTAAGATTTAGGTTTTAAGAATTTTATTTTAAAATGCGTGAAATCTAATTTTATTTTCTGTGCTTATGTTCTACCTCTGAGAATTAGTGAATACTTTGTGGAAGCGTAGGACTATACCATGTCGGTATTGATGTTATTTGATCGAAATTTGTTTGTTTCTGTCACAACACCCGACACTCACTATAGCTCACAAGAAAAAAAAACACTTTAGTTTGAATACAACTTCATTTCTAACATTGTTCGTTCATAATTGGTACGGTTCATCACGGCACCAGTAACGTACCAACTCTCTTAGTAACTTACGATACCAAAAAATACCTATATTCAAAACTTTAGAAAACATTAAAGTTCATATAATACTAATACCGATACCATGTTGTTAATTTGAATGGAATTGTTTCGATTCATCATGAAACCAACATTTGTATAGGTTATGATAAAAAAAATGTATTTTGAATACAATTTCATTTCCCACATTATTACTCTCATATGCTTATATTCGGACGCCTCATCAAAAAAAATTTTCATACGAGGGCAAGTGGCCATATAATGGGGCCCTCTACACACAAATGGATTTGTACATTGGTAAATTGGGCTTTTTTTCAAGAGAAGTTGGGCTTAATATTTAATCTGAAATGTTTTTGTTGTTTATTATTCGTCCTTCTAATACTTTCTTTTTGTTTTCACCCGGTACCAATGTTGTTCAACTGGTTTCGATTTAGTTTGATATGACAGCGCACGACACATTATTAAGTGTTGAAGAAAAAAACATAGAACGCAAACCAACTGAACCAATTTTAACTGAACAACATCGGTACCGGTACCTTAACGAAACAAACAAACACCGACAGAATTCCTGCCGCGAAGAGCGGGGGAATCTCACTAGTTTTAATTTTTTTTCTTTTTTGTTTTTTAGTATTGGCACTTACAACCCATCAACTTTCTAAAAACTTTATAATCATTTTTTACGTGCTTATTTTTATATATATGTCGGTATGTATTAAGTTGATTACGTTTCTTTGAAAATTGGTAGGCTCAAATATAATATATTTTTTTTTTACATTTTCAGTTTGTCTACGTTTTGACATAAATTTTGTTTTAAAACAAGTTGGCTCAAATATATAGTTTTCATTAGATTGTATAAATTCGACTTACTTTACGTTTCGGTGCCACCACAACGCGTGGTACCATTTTTAACTTAAAAAACATGATTTCGTACTTATTTTCATGTACATGTCGGTATAAGTTCAAGTTGGTGTTCTACGTAAAATTCTTTCGCAAATAAGTCGGGTCAAATATAATACGTTTTCGTGCTTATTTTTATGTACATCTTCAGTTTATCTACGTTTTGACGTAACTTTTGTTAGCAACGATTCAAGTTTTAACGGTACAAATCCGAGTTACTTTACATTTGGACCCGTCGCAACATGCGGGGAAGTTTACTTGTTATCTATACCACCTTATTAAGTAAACTAGGTTTTCTACCCTTATGGTAATTTTACATTGTGTACATATTTTAAAGCATCATATACAAGAGAACCAAGCTATTTTAGAGGGAGTAAACTTACGAATTGTCCAAAAAGTTAAGACACTTTAGGGGCATTTTAGGGATTTCATAACCTTTGTAACCTATAATTAAGATGACATGTGAAGAGTCTAAATTAATTGTTATTGTAAATAAATTTATGCATTGTAAATTGATTAAATTTTAACTATATAAATGTAATTTTACATTGAGTCTAACTCTTAAAGCAATATATACAAGTAATGAAAGCTTGTACATTATCAAGGAGATTGGATGGGCTTAAAGGTAATTTCCAAACAATTTTACATGGCAAAATAATGATCACCGTTCAAATTCATGCTCACCCTTTTTCAACAACTGCCCCTCCCCTCACAAAACTGAATAATCGTACAACAATCTAGATTTCTATGTAAGTCGTTCCCTTCTACTTCACACTCTGTTCCCGAGTTAACTTAAGGAGAGAAAAGAAATGATTATCTCATTTTCTTTTCTTTTCTCTCAGTTTCTTTCCAAATTGGAAAGATTAATTTTAGACAAAAATTTTCTCATTTTCTCTTCTTTTCACTCCTTTAATGAAACTCTGGAACACATCTAAAAATTATTTCCTTCCAAATCTTTTCTTTTCTCTCATTTAATGAAACTCAGGAACATAGCGTCAATGTTTACCAGATTCTTCAACTCAATCGTCTCAAATTTAAGGCCAATTGAATGTCCATTGAATTCCCATCAGTTGTGAATGTCGATTGAATTTCCATTGAGGTCATGCATTTATCGATTCATGAATATGCGATTAATGGTACCCCTCCTTCGATGTATTAGTTAAAGAGGGAGAGAGTGAAGACTGGAGAATACGAAGAGAGGGGAGCAGGCCTGGCCAAGGCCCTCTGGCGACGGTGACATCGATGACAGCTACGATACTAATCTCATTGCTATCTCCTCTACCTTTTGATTGATTTGATGTTTCAATCGAAGATTGAAGACGCCAATTGAATTTGGCCAGTTGTGTCTAGACCCGCATGCCCGTCGTAACGACGTCATACAACAATGGTTCACGTCTCCTTCAAGATGTATATCTGATATTTGCTTGCTCAATGTATCAAATTGATCTCAACTTTTTAATGTACTGAAAGCTTTCATTATTTATTGTGTTATTCGTTTTTGTTAGTAAATATCCCTTAGAGATGCAGTCATATTTCAAGTTTTACTGTGAATTCAACAACTGCCAAATTAGTTTGTATAAGTTTTGTGTATGACACTATGACTATGACATATTTAATGTACCACCAAACTTCTAGCGACTAATTATATATGGGTATTTTCCTTCTTTTGATTTACTGGCAGCTTAACGGGTGGGCTTGTATTTGTTGTATGTATATGACAAGCTACCAGGAAAGAGAGAAGTTGGAGCACAGGTACTAATTCATCATCTGGTATTGATTGATAACAGGGTAAGAATATGGTGTTGTAGTAAATGATGGGATTTGTTTTAAGGAAACACTAATGGATATTCTAAGGTTTTCTTAAGTTGTTTGCTGCAGATATCACTTTCTTGATAAGACAAGTTTTGTTTTCTTTTCTAATATTGCCATTCCTATGGCTCTGATTGTTGTTAAAATTTGATTTATGATTTATCATGAGTATGAATCATGAGTGTGAATCAGTAGTTTTTTAACATACAGATGAGAACAAGCATGTTAATGTTAAATGACTTTTTTGAAAATTAGTATTCCTATTCAACCAAAAGAGATTAAAATACATGCATGAGCTGTGTTTAGATTCATGTAAAGCTAAAAAAATTAGACCTTTGTATAAGTACGTTTTGATTAATTGTCTTAGCAAATTCGTACTAAAAACAAATAACATAAAACCCGTCAAGCAACGTACACCAAAAAAATATAAGTACCCGTGGCATCGCGCGGGCCAACCCACTATATAAATTAAAAGGCTTGACGTCTAACCATAAATGGTGTTGTGGATTTGTTTATTAAAAAACTAGATTACAGACTATTATCAATATCTATCTATTTTCTATATTATCCATTAGGGGAGTGGGGGTGGTCACTAGTGATAGAATTCCATCACTCACAAGCACCCAATCAAGTTCCGCCATGTCATCAACCATTTTTCCATCACTCACAACCTTTTATGATGGCAATGGTCATCACTCACAACACCTAGGGGTGTAAACGAGCCGAGCCGAGCCCGAACCCGAGCCCGACTAGGCTCGAGCTCGGCTCGTTATGTTTTTATAAAGCTCGAGCTCGGCTCGGTTCGAGCCTACTTCTCTGAGCTCGAGCTCGGCTCGCGAGTAAAACCCAAAGCTCGAGCTCGGCTCGAGCTCGTTTCAACAGCGATTAAGCGAGCCAAAGCTCGGCTCGAGCTCGGTTCATCAATGTTATCATCATCATTATTATATTATATATATAAAAAACTAAAATTTTGTTTAGGCTCGTTTGGGCTCGCGAGCCTAAACGAGCTTTGTATTTCAGGCTCGGGCTCGATAACTAAACGAGCTCTATTTCAGGCTCGAGCTCGGGCTCGGGTTCGTTAAGGCTCGACTCGTTCGAGCTTTTAACCGAGCCGATCACGAGTAGCTCTCGAGCCTCTGGGCTTGTTTACACCCCTAACAACACCCAACAATAAACCCGCACACCCCCTCACATCCATTTATCACGCTAACCCCATAACGCGTTGATTTTATCACGGAAATGGTCCTATCACTCGTGAATGTTTTGGTGGCGGTGGAACTTTTCTTTTTTCCACGCGTTATTTTGGCTATCACGGTGGAATAACGCATCCACCCCGAGTGCCCTTATCCATCATTCAAGGGTTATGAATAGTTTTATATTTTTTATTGGATGAGCTGGTCGGTTGTTTGATCACCATTGGTTTGAATTTGGTGGTGACCCAATCTAAGCTACTATGTTTTTTTTCCCAATACATAAATTATTATTATATTAATAATGTGTAAGTCGTTAAAACCGAACGTTACAACTTTTTACATTGTCGTTGTATCTATGTTTTAAACGTGCAACGAAGTTTAGTTTGCTTTTGTTTACTATGTCATTGTACACTATACGGGTGCCAGTAATGTATCGGTACCGTGACGAACCGGCTTGATTATGATTGAAAACACCTATACCGGTATTGATATTATCGAAACATGTATCGGTATTCGCTTTTATGGATTTTATCGATGTAAAACGTGTCGATATCCTTTTTGGCATATCATGACTTTATTTTTTTGGTTTTTCTCTTTCGATTGTTGTAGCGACTTACGGTACCATAACAACCCGAACTGATACCCATCGAAATTCCCGGCCGCATCGCCCGGGATAATCCCACTAGTATAAATTAAAAGGCTTGACTTCAGATGGCATTGAAGACTTTAAAAGTCAGAAACAGTTAGTTTCCAACTTTTATTGAAAACAAATGAACATGATCCATGAGTCATTCAGGCTACATCAGTGACAAGAAAAGCAAGTACATCGATTTTAAAGACGGTCACAATTAACTGGAATAGCCATGAGTGGCACATTTCTTGGCAATGTGAGCCCAAACTTCTCTTCCATATCCAAGTCTTGTGCTTTCATGTTTCCTTCAAGCTTCCAATCAAAGTTATAAATCAAAGAACCCAATATCGTGTGTAACATTCTATGAGCAATATTCAACCCCGGACACATCCTCCTCCCCGCACCAAACGGTATGAGGTTGAAATCTTGGCCTCTATAGTCAATTTCAACGTCCAAAAACCTCTCTGGCATGAACTCGTTTGTGTTGGACCAGACGTTTGGGTCTCGCCCAATCGCCCAAACATTACAAAGTATTTGTGCATCTTTAGGGACTATGAAGCCTTCGACTTCTACGTCATGTGTGGCTTCGTGAGGGATAAGAAAAGGGGCAGGAGGATGTAGTCTTAGAGTTTCTTTAATAACCGCATGTAGGTAAGGGAGTTGAGGGATATCACGTTCCTGTAAAATTTTGTCATTATTTTGCATGCATTTAATAAGCTCTAACCGAGCTATCTCCATTTCCTTTGGGTTGCGAATGAGCTCAGTCATCGCCCATTCCAATGTGGTTGATACCGTATCAGTTCCCGCTACGAACAAATCCTATAATAATTTAGGAAATGATTATCTAAGATTTAATATACATACATATGAATGCCTATTGCTAACTTACCGAGAACAAATGCTTCATGTCGTTTATACTAAACTCGGACTCATCTTTGACGCTGATATTAAGCAACAAGTCCAAAACGTCATTTTGTGTGGAAGAATGATTGTCATACGACGACGACGAAATCCCTCTTGCTTGCAATCTCTGATCAATGATGCTATCAAAAGTAGCAAATAACTTGTTAGCATAAACACTGCATTGTGATGTCAAACCTTGTGGATCGAGGGGCCTTAGTATCGGGAAAAAGTCTACAAGATTCGGCTTCCCACCAACTTCCATCACACCCCATATTACGTCCTTGATTTCTTGTGATGACATAGAATCGTATTGAGAGAAATCCGTAGAGAACAACAAGTTTGATAAAATGTTCAGAATTGTGGTAAATGCAACTTCACCTATGTTCACGGATTTTTCTTCTTGACAACATTTACTAATATAAGTTAACAAGTTCTTGTACCTACAAGTACGTATAATCAAAAGGGTAAATCGTCAAAATGACCATCTTGCCTGATAAGTTACACATAATAGCCTTGACTTATTTTTAAAAAAAAATGTCATTTGACTTTTCTTGTTTTTTATTAACATATTGTTTTAGTCAACCAAAAACTTAAATTTGGTCAAGCATGGGCGGAGCTTTACTGGGGACTAGATGTCCCGGCTCCCACCGATTTTTTCCTCATATTGTTAATTTTACTGAAAATTTCCGATTTTTTGTAGTGTAAAATATAGGATTTTTTAAAGTCCGGCCCCTACGAATTTAGATTTTGAGAGTCCGCCCCCCACTGAATTTTTGTTCAAGCTCCGCCGCTGGGCCACCAAGGGACAAGTGTCAAGCAATCATTGATTGAAAATTCGCAAAAATTCTGAATGGGTAAGTACTAAACCAGTAAGAGGTCTGAACCATTTAGTGCTGAACCAGTAACATGTCTGAACCATTAACAACCAGTATAATGCTTAACCATTCAGAGGCAAATGTCTGAACCATTCAGACATTTGCTCGCTAAACAAACAGTATAGACCATTAAGTGGTGAACTATTAATGCATTTTCCGCAATCAATGTGAAAAGGGTATTACATAATTAAACTTGTATCTATATCAATATCTAATGGATACTCAAATGTCATAACCATTTCTATGTCGAACAAAAGAATCTTAAATTTATGGATACATATGATATCTAACTCGTACGTACCTTTTGCATGCGTAGTTGTTGGCTACCATCTAAACATTGGCCAGAGAACAAGCATTCTTTAGTAATTCTTCGTAACCTTCTCCACTGATCTCCAGCCGGGAGCCAACCTAGGGAGTATTTATGATGGTCCATAATTCGGGCCGTTTCGGGGACGGATCGGCTAGAGAACAATTGATCATGTTTATGAAAGAATTGTTGGGCAATGTCGGGTGACGAAACGACTATTGTTGTTCTACTTCCAAGCTTAAGGGACATCAAAGGACCGTAACGTTTAGAGAGTGCGGCAAGAGAACGGTGGGGTTTGTTGCTAAGTTCTAAGAGGTTTCCGATTATCGGAAACGGGTACGGTCCTGGTGGAAGACCACGGTGGTTACGGCGGCTGGAGATGGTGAATACATAGATGAAAGTTAAAAGGAACAATGGTAGCAAGAGGAAGAATGTTGGGTTATCCATAGAGTGTGGTTGTGGTGCCACTCAAATCTTGTTTGTTAAATGTTCAAACTAAAAGACAAGATTTATTAAAAGACAAGACAAGATATCATAAAGTTAAAAGATACAAATTAAAAATCTTTTTGATATTCATAAAGGAGAGGAAATTGTAGAATTACATGAAGGACACATGAAATTTAGAGGATATTCGTGGTTAATTTAGTGAGATAATTATCATATATGTGTAGAATTGCCGCGAGAAGTTGTTAACATTGTGAAATTAGTAGACATACTTTCTGAGTATCATGCAAGTTATAGCATTTTGTAAGCAATGAGAAGATGTATAATGTCATACACAAGCTTAGTATATGAATAATTAACGCATATTAGTAAAAACAATATACATTCTGACCCGACCCGACTCGAAACCTGTTCTGACCTGGACCCGTTTCAACCCAAACCCGTTCTGACCACTAGGGTTTGTTGGTTGGTGAGTAAAGAATAACTCTACATAGAAGTGTACTTAAGTATGAGTAATCCCAAGATGGGTGACCTTTTTAGAATTCTTCAGTCGGGCAGCAAAGAAACTCGTAAACTTCTTTTGGAAAAAAGAACCATATTTATAAATGTGAGTTCATATTTTACATCATGATGTTGAAAATTGACAATTGAGAACGTGTTGAAAACTATAATTATGGATTGATATTACTAGTGTGAATAATTGTTATATAATATGTAATTGTGCATGTAGTTTGTATGATTATCATGTATAAACTTTGTCCGAGAAAAAGAATGATGATTTATTAGTTTTGACTCATAGCTTAAAAACTATAATTTGAATCATATGTAGCATGTATAGTATTTACTTGAAGCAACTAAATGAACATCGGACGATATATATGACTCAAATTAATTCAAGAAATCTACACACTTTGAGTTTAGAACATTCTATATTATTTTGGTTGTTTTATAGACTTGTGTAAAGACTTTCAACAAAAGGCTTTATATTACATAGGCAAAAGATCAAATACAAATAAACTTAACCTACTAAACATAGAAATTGAAGGAAAAGTTAAAAAGACAAGGTGACATTTTTGTAATTACCACCAACTATCAAAGTTACTATACAAATGTGAACTCAACCAAAAATACCTAAAAAACACAATTTTTTTTCTACTAAAAGTAGCGATTTTTTTATAAAAAATATTAAAAAAAATATATTTTGTGTGTGTTTTTTTTAGATTTTTTTAGGTTTTTTGGGGGTTTAGTTTTTTGTATTTTAGCTTGGGTGGGGGGTGTGGGGTGGGTGGGTTAGGTTTTTTTTTTTTTTGGGGGGGGGGGGGGGGGGGTTAGGTTTTTTAGATACATTTGTAGAGTAACTTTGATAGTTATTGATAATTACAAAAATGTCACCTTGTCTTTTTGACTTTTTCTTCAATTTGTATGTTTAGTATGTTAAGATTATTTGTACAAGAACTTTCCCCATATTATATAACTATGCACATTATTCATTCTAATTATAATATCATAATAAAACAATAAATATTTGGGTTATTTGTTAAATACAAAGTAAAACCCATAATTGTATTTCAATTTTTGTACATACACAAACAAAACATTTGAATTTAACGAAACTAAAACAAGATGGCCCATGCCAATTCAAACACTTTTAACTTCAAAATCTCACCATGGAAAAGCCGACTCGTTGGTTTGATCACTGAACTTTGGAGGAACCAAAACCGATGAAGAGACCTTAAACCTTTTACTCCTCGAACCACCATCGCTAATGTTCGGGCTACTCATCCACCCTCCAATCATTTGCTCTCCAAAATAACTTCCTTCACCGATATCAGAGCCATCTGAATCCAACCCATGTTGTCTAGTTGAAAAACATGTCCACTCGTTGCTACAATCCGATACGCTTGAGCTTTCCCATGACGAATTATATGTTGTAGCAACATCATGATCCGGTCCCATTTGTGATGGTACAATCACACTAGGTTGTACCGCTTTTTCTATGTCACCAACAACGTTGTTGTTCTGGTATTGGTGATTGCCCTTAAAGTTGAATATACTAGCGAAAGTGAAATGATCGCTCACCCTGCTTTTTGATGAAGACTTATTTTCAGTGGCCCGCGCCATGATGCTTTCTAAGTTCTTGCTTAGCCTCGCTTTTAACGAAGAAAAGCTATGTGCGTGTCTTGAGTCTGAATCCAACCACGAACTGGAGATTGAATTTACCATAGGTGCAAAGTTGGTTCTCGCATTTTCACCTCTCAAGGCTCGAGCTGCCTCATCATAGGCTCGAGCCGCTTCTTCAGGTGTGTCATAAGTACCAAGCCATAACCTCACCTTTTGTGATGAATCTTTGATTTCTGCCACCCACCTCCCTGATGGCCTTTGTCGGACCCCAACAAATTTTCTCTTTGTGGGTTTCATTGTTTTCATGCTAGTTTCGGATGCTGCCATGATCACTATATGATTTGGAACCTATAAAATAAATAATTTTCTATAAAATTAATTTTTGGATGGGGAAAGTAGTTACATGGTTGCATGTGGGGTGGAACTATATATAACGTTGTTCCAATGGTGTTTGCATCCCTATTGTATATTATAAATATTCCTCTATTATTTGCTTTCTTTTGTCTTCTTACGAGTTTATTTTTTTATACTCTCTCGCACAAAACTTTTCCTTGACACCCAACAACTAGGTATATACCCTAATAGATTACTCATTAACCTTTTTAAAATACATAACAATACGTAATAAAAATTACTATCTTATAGTTAATTATCTAATTATCTAATTAAAGTGTTTTAATATAAAAAACAGAAAGTTTTGTATCAATACTTTGTAAATATTACTAACAAACAAAAGACGTAACTACCATCTTGTAAGCATGAACATTTCCTATATATTGATTTAAATTACTTAATTTATTTGCAATTTTCATTTTGTATGTAACTTAATATATCTATATCTAAAAAAGATAAAATCGGTAAATGAATATCCACTAGATACCAAGAAATGAAACTACACATTAGTTGTTACAAACCTAAAGTGAAATCAAGTACTAATACTTTGATGTGTATTAATTAATGAATTCATTTTAATTTTTATGAACTTAAGTAAGCTGGTATTTTATTACTAGTAGGGTGCCCGCGCGATGCGGCGGGGGCGACACTTTGGATTGCGACACTCGTTGCTGGTAGTTTTCTTATTTGTATATGATAACATTATTGTGGTGGATATATGTCATAAGTGTTACACATGGGAGCCTAACACCTATAATGTCTTGCAATGTTCGATCAACTGCCTCTATCGCCTGACGTTTCGCCATCGATGCCTCATCCCAAATAATTAACTTGGAGGACCTAATTAGTTGACTTATAATTCCTAAAATTTTGGGACATAGTTTACTATTTATCTACTAAATATCGTAAATTAGTATTAAATAAATATCGTAAATTAGTATTAAATAATTCCTAAAATTTTGGGATATAGTTTACTATCTATCTACTAATATCGTAAATTAGTATTAAATAATTCCTAAAATTTTGGAACATAGTTTATCTTCTATCTACTAAATATCAAAGTTTTGTTTTGTTATAAAAATTAATAATAAATAAAGTATAGAAAAACTGTTTTAAACATGTAAAGATTCGTTTGTTAATAAAAAATACTAAACAAATGACAAAAATATATTAGTTCAATCGAGATGTAAATTATAAGTGCAATAAAATAACACAAAACATAAACTTCAAATATAAAATAAACTTTATTATTCATGGGATAGTCTAGATCAAACAAAAACAACTGAAAATGAAAAAAACATAAAAACACTTGATATATTTCATCTAATTTCTCTTCTTTTTTGATCCGTTTTTCTTGTTTGTGCTCGAATCAGCAGTATCATCTAATTCATCTTCTTTCTCATCGTCCTCAGAATCATCTAAATTTATAACCTCGACTCATTTCCATTCAGAGAGTCTCTTAGATCTTTTCTTTTGATTCTCATACTTCCGATCCTTAAAAAACAAAAATTTAATAAAAAAGTTAAAAAATAATTAAATAAATTTTATAAAAAAAACAAATATTGAATAAATTTTTTTTAAAAAGATTAAATAAATTTTAAAATTACCTTTTTACTAAATTGACGTTGAAGATTAGACTTGTATAGACTGAACATTGCACCATAAGAAATAATTTCAACACTATTATCACCATCATCCTACAATAAAACACCAAATAATAACATAACGAACTTGTTAATATGAAAGATTATAAGCGAAAATATTACTTAAAAACTAACAAAAGCTTGTTCGACAACTGGGGTGTTTAAATTGGTGTGTTGAATCTGAAAAATCAAATAAGTTAGTATTCACATAAAAGTAAATAAAAGAAAACAATTATTCATTATTGCGATATAACAAAACTTATCATAGAACCGACCTTAGATTTTTCAATATCGCATGCTTGTTTTTTCGCATCAAGTGAATTCAGAACTGGCTCCATATTTTAAATCTGTTTAGCAATAGAAATGTAGAATTGTGAGTGTTTGCTATGTATTTATAGTAGTCCATTAGGGTTTAGTTTTAGATTGGTCATCCACTTATTTAGGAAGTTTGTTGTGAGTTTTAAGTTTTTAAAATAAGATGCACATATCCTGTTTAGTTTGTTGTGGCATGTTTAATAGGAAGTTTGTTGTGAGTTTTATCTATACTATATTAAACATGTCACAACAAACTGACTCTGTACAAGTAAAATTAGGGAATATTTTAGTTTATTAATGTCGTTCAAAACAAAAAACTTGGGTAAAAAACAAATGTTAATGCACGGTAGCTAGGTAATGGTCAAAGCTGGCTTGGGTAAAAAACAAATATTGGCTTTAATCAATTGTACATTTACGCATCGGCTATTTGTACTTTATAAACGCACGGCGAAACTAAAAAAGACAACTATCGAAACGTTTAAAAAAATGTGCCGATCGTCATGGTACCTTCGGATTTTTTTAAAACATTACGGGTTGTAAGATATCGCAGGAATACATTAAAGAATTAAAGAGGGGGGAAGTGTAACTAATTACCTGTAATTATGTTAAATGTCAAGGATTTAAATGTAATAGGTTGAGGGACTAAAAAATAATTATGGTTTAAAAGACCACTTTACCCTCATTCTAGGGGTTTATTTATAAATAATGGGGGAAGAAGTTCTTAACTTTTGGGAATCCTTCCCTCATGTATTATAATATAGTATAGATTTTAGTGTCAAGTGCGCAATTCAACAAACTTTAGGTCAATTTCAACTATAAACAATATATATTTATATAAAAAATAATAATTTCTTTTTTATCAGTTTTCGACTGAAGTTTTGTTTATATATATCTACTAGATTAGAACCCCGTGTATTACACGGGCTGAATAAATGTAAATTTATAGACTAAAAAATAAAAAAAAGTTATATCTTTAAAAACCCTGTGTATTGTTGTACAGGTTGAATAAATATAATTTTATACATCAAATAATGGAAAAAGAAATACTAAATAATAAATTATTTATATATTCAAAAAACCCCGTGTATTGTATGTAGGGCTGTAAACGAACCAAACGTTCAGCGAACAGTTCGTGAACCGTTCGGCGGGAAGTTCGTTTATGTTCGTTCGTTTATTAAACGAACGAACATGAACAAGAAATTTCGTTCGATTAGTTAAATGAACGAACATGAATAGAGGTCTCGTTCGTTCGATTGTGTTCGTGAACGTTCGGTGGTGTTCGTGAACGTGTTCATGAACATTCCTTGATTTGCGTTCGTTTATGTTCGTATGTTTGTGTTTTAGTTGAAGATCGTTGTACTTTCTTATATTTTATTTGTACTTTTTATATTATTAAACTTTTATTTATTTTATTACCCTAAGAATTAAACTAGGAAACCCACTTTCACCTTGTTTATGCATCATTTCCCTTTGATTTCTCATTATTTACATCGGTGAATACGATCGACCTCCGTTCCACAATAAGGGATTCAAGTTCGAGTGCTACTCTCTGGCCATCTATCTTTATCCTTTGTCGCGTTCGCCAAATTTATTGGTGTTCGTTTGTGTTCGTGAACCGTTCGCGAACACGCTCATTTCCTTAATGAACGAACACGAACATAAAATGTCGTTCGGTAAGTGTTCATGAACCGTTCGTGAACACATTTATTTCCTTAACGAACGAACACGAACAAGGCCTTGTTCGTGTTCGTTCGGTTCGTTTACAGCCCTAATTGTATGGGTTGAATAAATCTAATTTTATATATCAAATAATAAAAAAGTTAAATTTTTAAAAACTCATGTATTACATGGGTTGGATAAATGTAATTTTGTATAGTAATTTATAAAAAAAAAAGTTATATCTTTAAAAAACCCCCGTGTATTACACGGGTTGAATTTATATATCAAATAATAAAAAAAGTTATATTTTTAAATACCTCATGTATTACACGGGTTGGATAAATGTAATTTTGTATAGTAAATAATAAAAAAATTATATCTTTAAAAACCTCGTGTATTACACGGGTTGAATAAATGTAATTTTATATAGTTAATAATAAAAAGTTATATCTTTAAAAAACCTCATGTAATATACGAGTTGAGTTCTGATTAATTTTAGATTTTGATTTCTTGCATTGTCTCTCCTATTAAATAATAATAATTTTTCTCTTCTTAAAATTACATCTTAAGTCATATTCTTATTTTTATAAAACATATTTAAAAAATACATAATGTTTTATTTAAAATAAATATATTTAAAACATATTACTGATTATAGAGAGTCATAGACAATTTGAATATGTTGCCTAAATTTGGATGTAAAAGTATAAACGTAAATATTAAAATAAAATCTCTCTACGATATAATAAAACTATAATGTAACCTATTCCTATATCTAAGGAAATATATTATAAAACTAATAATTTAATATTAATAGTATATTTTCTAAATAAGTTATTAACAGTATATATATATATATATATATATATATCTTAATTGATAATATAATCTAACATGACTTTTTTATTATCTGTATTTTTAATAATTATCTATATTAAATGGATATCTCTTCGTATAACTCATAAATAATTATTTAATTTTAAATAATTATTTAATTTTAATGAGCTAAAAAATAGATGGCTCCAATGAGTGACATGTGTCATATAAATGGTTTCTTTTATTATAGAATATTAGCGGTAAGACCCGTGTGCAAACACGGGTCGTTTCTTAGAAAACCATGCATAACAAATATAAATGATGAATATAGTTATATTTATATAGACTTATAAATAAAATAAATAAACAAGTCAGTCGGTAAATACTTAAAGTTTAGAGTATAAAAAATACAAAAATATACAATTTATTAATCTTTTATAAACGAAATAACATTTGCATTCAAACATTGTTAGGATCTAAGTTTCTTATGATTGTGCTTGTTTGATAATAAGGAAGATGAAATAGAATTAAGTGCAGCGGAATTTAAATGGAACAAACTTTCAACACACAATCAATGAGAGAATTGTTTTCAGCAAACATGTTTAACATGAAATCGAATGATTATATTTATTACAATCTTCAACTACAATGCATGCATGAATACAATCTCCCCCTCAGCCTGAGCTCACAGTGATTGTTCGTACAGAATGACTTTGTGATGAAGAGAGCTCATAGAACAGTACAGGGTACTGTTCTATTTATAGTATAGAACAAACCACTGAAGCATCTTTGCTGACATCACCATGAAAGTGACATCTAACCTTCTAACAACCTATAACCACTGATCTATACAAACACTGCTTACTAAACTACTGATTACAAATATTACAAACTACAAAGTGTCTTGAGACTATGCTGAGTCTTGAGAGTGTGCCGAGTCTTGTTTTTCTGCCATAAGTGTCTGAAGAACCATTTTCATGATGTATTCTTCTTGAGCCTTGTCTTCTTTTGTTAATTCATCCATCTGCTTTTGTTTCCTTGTTTGATAAAGGATGGTAGCATGTGAAGCAGTGGGTCTTCTGATTGGCATTTTTTGTTGTTTGACTGGAACCACTGCTTCCGGATAATCAGGCTTTTTAGGAGCAGGGGGATCTCTCTTGCTTGACTCTTCCAACCTTTTGTAGTTAGCTAACACCTTTTCTTCTGACCACCTTGTAACCTGGTTCCTTGACCCATAATCAACAGTTATCAGCTCTTCTTTCGTTCTTTTCAGTTTCAAGGCCCTTTCTGGTACATTTTTCTTGTAATTGGCCCAGACTGGATGAGTTTGCTTTATCTTCTCTTGAATCATCTTTTGAATTCTGGCTATCTCCTCTTGCAGTTCACTGATAGTCCATTCTTTGTATTGATACTTTTCTGCCTTGTACTTCTTGTATGCCATGATGTATTCAACGTAGTCATTTCTCATGCTTTCATCATCTTTTTCTGATAATTTCTGACAAAGGTCTTTTGAGAACTGCTCTAAAGTTCTAACTTTGGTGAGTAGGTATTGCAAATTTCTTTGAATCTCTTTGTCAGACTTTCCCTCTGTGTCTCTTTTAGATATATCCTCTGCTTGTTGGGCCTTTATTTTGAGATATTCTTCTATATTTCTTGGCAAAGGATAACCTTGAACAGATGGGAGTTTCCTCTTTACAGGGTCATCTTCAGAGTAGAAGGATTTGATTTCCTCCCTGACTGCTGGAAGATCTAGAGGATATTGTACTCCTGTAGGGACAATGACAGTGTTTTGATTGAAGGCTTGAACTGAAGATAATGGAACAGGGTTTGGAATGGTGGGACAGTGGTTGTGTAGATGTTAGAGTTGGGGAAGTGTCATCTTCCAGTACAATATTTGTTATCCTTCTCCTTTTGTGCTTTGGAGAAGTTGGTGTTGTATTTGTGGGTTGAGTGGCAGTGATTGAAGTAGTGGGTATCTGACTAACAAATGTTGAAACAACTGGTGTTTCAACTACTGTTGTCACTACAACAGTTGATGTGTCAACTGTTGTCTTCTGCTTTTTGGCAGGTAGTTTTTGTGGTGATGATATTGTTTTTGGTATGGCAGTGGATTGAGTGTGGGTTGATGTAGTAGTGATGGTAGTTGTTGGGATAACATCTGTTGAAACCACTGAAGTACCAACAACTATTGATACAACAGGTGTTTTAACATATGTTGGTTTGGAGGTTTGATGAGATGAACTTTTGGGGATTTGAGGAGTTTGTTTGGTGGTTTTGGAAGGTGTGGTTTTGGGTTGGCTTACTTTTCTGGTAGGCTGTCTTATTTTAGGTTTAGAAGTACCCTGCTCTTCTTTTTCCATCAAAACTTTCTTCTCCTGAGCAAACCTTTTTGACCCTTTTATTTCCATTGACTCTTTCATGTTTGCTTTTAGTTCAGCAAATGCATTTTGAGTCTCATCAACTTTTTTAGAACCATCTGGCCTTGGGATTTCTACCACAAGTTTGGACATTGGATCTGGTGGCATGTATAAACCATCTTCTTTTCCCTTCTTCCCTTTAGTTTTCTCCCTCTTTTTGGCATCATCAGGATTTTCAACATAGATGATTGAAGGAGGAGCAGTGCCAGTGGTTTGAAGCAGATGAGCTTTAATGGCTTTGATATCTGCTTGAGTATCTTTGTACCTAGCTTCCATGACATTTCTGACCATTTGAAGTTGAACTTCATGTTGTTGATCTGCATATTGTCTTTGTTTGTGAAGCAGAGGTTGAAACAGATGCCATAGCTCAGCAGGGGATGGAGCAGATGTTGCAGATGGTGCAGCAATGGGTGTAGCCTTTTGAGATTGTAACAACTATTGCAGCATAGTTTTGATTTCTGCAACAGATGTGTCAAGTTTATCAACCCTCTCCGTCAATTCTTTGTATTTAAAACCATCACCCAAGTTAATGGGATCATCTGATTTCCCACCAGTGGTGGTTGTATCAGTAGTTGACTTAGGAAAAGTTTCCCAAAAATCATTCACTGATGCCCCTTGTTCTCGGTACTGGGGACTTCTTTCTTCAGCAGGGGTTACCATTTTAAGGTCACCAGTGTATAATGGAAACACACCAGTGGACACTATGGTTCCCAAAGAAGAATTGCCTTCAAGGGAGTCTCACTAATGAAACTATTGTCCAGGTGTAAACCAGTGGGTTCAACACCTGTAGTAGCTCCACTTGAACTACTGACAGGAATTACTTGTAATTCCTGCAGTGTAGCCTCCTCAACTGTTGGTGGGTTAGCAGAGATAGAGACACCAGACTCAGTCACTTGTTGTGGTATATTCTCATTGATAGGTGATTGAGAAGAACTGATTTGTGTCTGGGATATATCAAGTGCATCCAACAGGGGTATCATTGATGATGGGAGTTGTGCAGTGAGGATAGGGGTTTCAAGAGAATTTGCCCCGGGTGCTGGGCTGTGGAAGATAGATTCAAGTGAATCCATTGCTTCATATTGTGGTGTCCCTGTTGATACAACCTGATCCTTTTGAGAGGATACAAGAGGAGTTTTAGGCTCAGGTTGAGATCTTTCTTCCATCTGATGTGAGGAAGTAGCAGCAGTAGTTTCAGGTGACTTTTGTGTTGTCACAGGTGTTACCTCTGGGATCTCATCTTCCATAGTCACCTTTTTGGTGGGTTTGGGGGGCTTTTGGATAGTTTTCTTTTTGGTCTTTTTGGTGATTTTTGGTGTGGGTTTCACAGTAGGGGTTGTGCTGCTGTGATCACCAGGAGCAGTGGGCTCAACAGCAGGGGCCTGAGGAGCAGTTGTTGCTGCTAAATTCTACTTAGGTACCTCTGTTTGTGTTTTTGAAGGTTTTGACAGCCTTGTGAATGTTTCAGAAGTTAGGCTGTTTATTTGAATAGGATTTCCTTGGATAAGCACATGTGCATTATCCTTTGAAAATTTCTTTTGAAGATAAAAACCTTGGAAACAATAAAAATGATTTTTTTATTAACATTGTTAACCATATAATTGAAAATCTCCTGAGAGTAGTTAAAATTTTCTTCAGCCATGATAGCATAGCCCAGGTATTGGATTTTCAATGGTATTTCATTTAAAGCTGTTGTTTTATTTGACACACACATGAGGAGGGTATGGAATAAAAATCTCATGGTAGATGGAAAATTGCCCTTTTGTAAAGTATCCTTTTTCATTTCTTCTTCATACCCTCTCTCAATGAAATCAGTTTGGTACTTTGTTTTTGGGAAAGAGCTTTTACATGTAAGATCATTGATTTTAAAAACCTCTGAAATGGTTTGAGGTGTGATGGTAACTGGAATTCCCCTTATTGATGAAGTAATAGCTAAGGTCTTTTTATCCTTAGTTTCAAGCTTTGCATTTTTCCAGAACTCTCGTTGGGTATCCAGGTAGATGGTTTCATTGCAGGTCAACAAAGTTTTGTACTTTGAAGATGAAAGTGCATCAATCACGGAATGAAAATCTGGGTTTTGACTTGTTTTTGCAAGTGTACACGGGTAGTTATGACAGGTTTTGAATGGAAGATCTAGGATGAATCGAAGGTGGTTAAGAACGAAGGAAGAAGATGAGTGATTTGAGAGAATTTGGTGAAAACTGCTTTTGAAAGGAATTTTTAATTCGACTCGACAGTGAAAACCCTGTTTGGGGTTTTGATCAGGGTTTTATAGGTGGAAAAGGTGAATGCTGACGTGGCAGAGGTTACAAAAGATCATCTGCTAAGTACTGTCCACGTGACAACCTCTGATGAATAATGGATGACAGTTGTTAGGAAACCACTGATGAATCAATATCAGTGGTTTACAGTGCTGAAAATGAAAACAATGGCTGACTATAACTATCAGTGGATAGCCTATCAGTGGATTAAAACACTGAGGTTTAACAACAGTGATTAATAAAGAAAATGAGAGAACAGAGGTTGACTTTCAGCAGTGGATAATATTCAGCAGAACATATGTTTGAAACAAACAGTGGTTATGACAGACTTTTAAGGATTTAATGAAAACATTTTAATGCTTTTATTCATAGAAAAACAGGATTTTTCCTGTTATTCCATGTTCAGCATGCCAATCCTAGAGATCAAACTTTCAAAGGTAGATGTGTCTAAAGCCTTTGTTAGCACATCTGCCAGCTGATCTTTAGTTAGAACATGGTGCAGAGAAATCAAACCTTTTTCATAGCAATCCCTCACAAAGTGATGTCTGATATCAATGTGTTTGGTGGTTGAATGTGAAACTGGATTTTTGATGATATTTTCTGTTGCCTGACTGTCCAACATGAGTGGTATCTGTTTTCCTCCATTTGTTGACCAAAGTCAACAGATGTATCAACTACTGTTTTATTTTCAAGCATGTTCCTTCTCTAAAAAAACAATATTTTAACCAAACAGTCATTTCAATCCCCTTCAACCTCCACAAAACACTATTTTAACCCAACAGTGGTTTTAAACCACCGTTTTAACCAAACAGCGGTTTCAACCATAGTTTTCTCCACAACACTCTGCTTTTTCTCAACAGTAGTTCCAAACATCTGTTTTCATTCATCTGTTGACTTGGGTCAACAGATGTATCAACCACTGTTTTATTTTCAAACATATGTTCCCAATAACAGAGCTTTGATCATTTAAACAGACCTTTGCCAATATTACAAGCTTTTACACTCTCAAACCTAAATATTTATTTACTTAATTTAAATAACAAACATGGTTAATAATTTTAACACAACTAATTATATAAAAACTACAAGTGTCAAACAGAGGTAACTATATAATAAACAAAGTTCAAAACAACAAACCGCAATCAATAGAATACAGCATACTAATTCCTAATCAATGGGCGAAACAACATACAAAGTTCATCCATCTGTTGACCCAAGTCAACAGATGTATCAACCACTGTTTTATTTTCAAACATTTGTTCCCAATAACAGAGCTTTGATCATTTAAACAGACCTTTGCCAATATTACAAGCTTTTACACTCTCAAACATAAATATTCATTTACTTAATTTAAATAACAAACATGGTTAATAATTTGGGAAATTGGCCTGTAATAATTCCACCTAGACCTTATTGGCCATTAATAATCCTACCTCAAAATATTCCCCCCACCAGTCCCACCTTTCACATATTTTCCCTACAATGGCCCCCCGTTAAAAAAACTTAACGGAGTTAAGTTTTTTTCCAAATTACAAACAGATTTTTTAGGGCTTTTGATTAGAACGACGATACGAGTCCACTAATGTAAAACTTGCCTCGAAACGGTGCTCCAAACAATGAAAACGACACTTCAATTCGAGTGTTTAAATTTCCAATTAAAAAAAATCAAGTCACTTGAAGCACCATTTCGAAGTAAGTTTTACATCAATGGACTCGTATCGTCGTTCTGATCAAAAGCCCTAAAAATCTGTTTGTAATTTGGAAAAAAAGCTTAACTCCATTAAGTTTTTTTTAACGGGGGCCCATTGTAGGAAAAATAGGTGAAAGGTGGGACTGGTGGGGGAATATTCTGAGGTGTGATTATTAATGGCCAATAAGGTCTTAGTGGGATTATTACAGGCCAATTCCCCTAATAATTTTAACACAACTAATTATATAAAAACTACAAGTGTCAAAACAGTAAACAACATTCAATAAAATACAGCATACTAATTCCTAATCAATGGGTGAAACAGTAGTCTCGATAAGTAAAGCTCATTTCGGACCATTGTAGTTGTCAACATGTTGGAGGTATTTTAGAAGTTAGTTGCTCAGATCAACTTCAATCATATCCCCCCAGATGCTTGTTATCAGCCACTTGTTGTCTTCAATTATATTAGTCCTTCGGCGCCTATCTACATAATCAACTACACGAGGATTATTGAAAACAAACACCTTCATCCAACCTTCTTCTTCTTCTTCATATCTGAGCAAATCAGCAGTTAGCTCAGCAGACTTTCCAATAACAATCAAATGCAGCCTCTTTGCGATGGTCAAAAAATGCCCTTGGCAAGGATTGACTACAATACTCTCTGGAAAACGAAGCATTCTGAAAGTCTCAATCAGAACATCAAAAGCAACGATGTTCCTCTCACCTAGTGGATACCAATAATTTGAAACCATAAAATATATGGTTTTATCAGCATAAACTCATGTAGACCATGAATAACCACTTGAACCATAATTGTTTACGCTACCGAAATTTATTGTTCTCCATGACTCACGACGTCGTGAGTAATCACGAGCAGCAGCTACAATACGGTAACATCTGATGTTCAGCACTTTCCGATCATTGAATTGATCAAAATAAATTCCACCAGTATCAGAATTTCGATCATGATTGTAATTGAAGTAGTCATCAGACAAAACCTTATAGCGCCTGGTAGTTGGATTCCAAAGAATCAGCTCACAGCAAATCCCTTCATTGCAAACTAACAACAAACCATTAAATGACGATAGAATACGTAAGAAGCTAGGGTGGACATTGTTAGGAAAACTTAAGGTTTTGCTTCTAACAACATCCAAATTACCAGCAACTACGTCGTCAACGACAATTGACGTGTCTTTAAAGAAGAGTAATTTCTTTTGTAGTGAATCTCCACTTCGGAAAGCATGCATCATCTGAAATCTATGACTTGACAATTCCCTATAAAAATTCTTGGAAAGACATTTGAAACGACCAATATCTTCTGCAGAGAGCCTTGTGAAAATTTCGTCAACAATCACTTGAAACCCAATGTTTTCCATTTTGCAGTGAACCAATGCGTCTTTGAAAGTAAAAGAAATTGTAATGATATTGATAAACAAAAAACTTTTGAAGATGATTGAGTAGATGGATGAAAACAGTAATGATCAAAACCTCTGCCCAATGTATTTTATATACCCAATGAAAGCGGTTATGACTAAATACATCGTCAGACGAAAGAATATGATGCGACACTCGTTAGGCTTTTAATCCATTTCCATGGGAAAAATATAAAATTAAACACATTATTATAATTACAATTAACCTCTTCATTTACCATAAGACGCCTTTACCATAAGACAGAACTGAGTGAGCGACGTGCATTAATTGCAAAGTACATATCCCCAAGCATTTTGAATTTGAAATTACCGGCAATTTCAAAACCACTGCTAAGGTATATGTTTACCAAAGGAAACATATGCTAAGTTATACTTTCTTGGCAATGGGCAGTAGGTTGCCCTCTTGAATGTGGGCCAGACCTTTGACATTTAAATATAGAGCAGTAGTTTGAAATTAAATGTATTTTAACTCAGATAAAAAAATCTATTCATTTAAAGACCAGCAATACAAAGATATTGCGAACATCTATTAGCCAACAACAGATATTGCCAACAGTAGCAAGTCAAACAGCCGTTAGATTAGCAGAAGATCACCACTAAACAAATGTTCTCTTTGGGCAGACTTTACCCTTGACAGAGAGTTATAGTAGGAGATGCATCAGTATTTACAATTGAGAGGAGGAAATTCTTCTAAAAGCTCTATTAGGCAACAACAGATGTTGGCAACTGTCGCAAGTCAAACAGCCGTTAGATCAGCAGATGATGAGTTACATCAGATGTTCTCTTTTGGCAAACTTTAACTTTGACAGATCTATACACTAACAGAAATTGATACAACATCAACATAATCTAATTAAACTCAGAGATAATTTCACTTCTACATCAAAAGTACCGATCTGCAATAATCAGATGATATTAAAAATTAAATAATAATACTTATTCAGCTTAAAATTAGTAAAAATAAAATGCTCCATAAACATTATGAAGATTAAAAGATCAACAATTACATCGAGTACTGAACAACGAAACTTTAAACTCCATCGAATACCGAACTTCTCAATGTATATCTTCGACAATCGTCATGAACTCCACGGAAGTACTGAATGCATCAACATCAGGTTTCTGGAAACCTGGTCTCTCGTGAACAGACCAAGATGCAGTACATGAAAACACTTCTTCAGTTGTTGAAGAGTAGCCCTATCCTCATATACTTAATCCTTAAATTGCTTCATAAAGAGCTGCTTTAAACCAAACTTTATGCTTCTTTTAATACAAAAAAAAGCAGGAAAGACCATTGCTTTAGTAAGATAAAATCTTATCTTACAGTAGTAGCAGATCCTTTCTTGCGTTTAGTAGGAACTACTGTGGGTTCTACATCATCATCATTTGCCCAAAGTCATTTTAAATGTACATTTAATAATCTTTCTTTCTGTTTAATTTAACTTTATCCTTCTTTTAATACAAACCTATAATAACCCGCAGCAGACTCTATGAATTTCAAACAACTGTGATTAGACTGAAATATAAAGCGAGAATTAGAGTATATCACTTCAAAATTTCAAAATTAGAGTAGCAAAAAAACATACTTTAAACGATGTTGGAACAATGATGCTGGAAACAACCGTAGAACAATCATCATCATCATCTGCTCAGATTATTCACAATCATCATTTAGTCATAACTCAGATAAAAAAACTTTAGTAAAAATAAAAAACAAAAACAAACATAATCATATATATCACATTACCATCATCAAGGCAAACCACTTATCCCCAAAATTTGTTCTGAAAGTGGTTTAGAGAGAGCTTCCTTTTTCTCTTATCCTTTATGAACAAATGTCGAGCTTCCGTTTTCTCTTACACAAGAATGTAAATATGAAGAGTGAAATGAGAATATAAATCAGTTTATATAAGAAGATGATTGACAGAAGTGAGTGGGTGACATGCATTAATTGAAAATTACATATCCCCATGCATTTTGAATTTCAAATTACCCGCAATTTTAAAACATCTGCTAACGTATACGTTTGCCAAAGGAACCATCTGCTACTTTCTTGTAGATGGGCAGTGGTTTACCCTTTGGAATGTGGGCCAGACCTTTAACATTTGAATACACAAGGCAGTGCTTTGAAATTAAATTAAATGTATTTTAAAGTGATTTATATATTAGGCGTTATGATGTAATAATGACATAAGAAAAGCATTGTTGGACAGCCTCTCCTGATGACACATCAGCTTTTCTTATGTCATTAGGATTTATCCTTTTATAGAAAGTATAGATAGATAGATTATCTAACATATGATAAACACAACAAATAATACATAAAACTACTACTAGTATAAGAAATTTAAGACAAGTAAAAGAAGATTATTTAGATTGTTAAAACGGTTACATATACCGTTAACATGGTCGTAATTGTTTTTTGATAAATTTTTGCGACCAATTTAGCAACCGCAATTCTTAAACTCAGAGATCAATTTTGCCATTTTGGAATCGAGTATATCTTGGACGAGTAAAGATCCCGTACAAAGTAAGTTATCGTACAAAACGTACGAATGGCATGGAAAAGCAAAAAAAAAAACACGATGCAATTTTCGTAATTATTTAATCATAATTACCCGACAAGATCATTCGTAGAGTAGTTATGATACTGTACAGAATTACCCTATAAGATCAAAATTACCATACAAGATCGTTTGTAGAGTAATTATGATACTCTACAAAATTACCCTACAAGTTCATTTTACAAAATTACATTACAAGATCAAAATTACCCTACAAAATCATTTGTAGAGTAAGTTTGATAATTACCTTACGAGTAATATAATTACGAAAATGTCACCACGTTTTTTTTTTTTTTACCTTTTCACTCCATTCAAATGTTTTGTACGATAAGATAGTTTGTATTTGATCTTTTTCTATCTTGGATAGCTTTTGTAACCAAACATATTAACTAAAATGAAATAAACGCTCTAGTAATTTACGTAGAAAATAGAAACACATTATATATCGTAAAATTGATGCATATACATGCAATGATATTGCCAAAGTGCATTTGATGCAATATGATAAATATAGATGCTAAGGGAACGTTTCGTTCGCGCAATGTTTTGAAATTGAAATTGGAATTTTTATAGGAATTAGAATTTGAAGGAATTAGATTCGGAATTTAAACATCCCAATTGGATTTGCAATTTAAACATTCCAATTGGAATTCGAAATTATTGGAATTGGAATCTCAATTCCATTTTTGTTGTGTTTGGTTGTCAGATGAATTGGAATCCATCACCCCGACACCCATAACTCCTGGTTCGGATAGAAACGTTACGGGTGGAAACAATACAGGTCAAAACGGTTCGTGTTGAAACGGTACGGGCCAAAACGGTTCACGTCGAAACGGTTTGCGTAGAAGTGGTTTGGGTCGAAACGGTTAGCATCGAAATGGTATGGGTCGAAACGGTTCACGTCGAAACGATTCGGATCAAAACCAATACGGGTCGAAACGGTACGAGTTGAAACGGTGCGGGTCGAAACCGTTCGGGTTGAAACGGTCGAAGATTCCAAGGAATTTACTTTAATTTCTTCACATATAGGAATAATTTTGAATTCCTTTAGTTCAAGGAGTTTGGAGGATTTCATGCTCAATTCCAATTCCAATATCAACCAAACATATGAAGATTGGAATTTAGATTCTAATTTCATCAAATTCTGTGAAACAATCATCTTAAAATATGGAATTCAGATTCTAATTACTTTAAATTTCATTGAATTCCTGCTAAACAAACGCCCATGAGTTCTCATGGCTTGAAAGGAGCAAGCCGAGCCAAAAAGTACGTGTTCTTAAACAGAAGATAGAATTAGAAGGAAGCCAACAAAGGCATAGCCGGTCTTCATTTGTCGGCTTGTAAATGATTTAATGGATTTGGAACGTTGAGTTTCCATTTTAAAATTGGACATCAAACCCTTTTTTATATCTCTAGTGCTTCTTCCTTTGTTTCTACCTCATTTCCAAAACACCCTTTTTGCAACTCCAACACGGAACTTGTTAAAATAATATTCCTAAATATGAAAGGTTTTTAGTTTAAAACGTGTTGTAAGTTTGATATATATATATATATATATATAGGTAGAGGATCCAATAAAAAAGACCAAAAATGTAAGAAGTGTAAGAAAGAATATCAACCCTTAGATCTTTCCCTATCCATTTTATTAGATCAAGGATATAATGGTAATTGTACTAATAATTCTAATTAAGGATTAAATTAATGTAACCGAATTTAGGTAGTTATTTTAGGAATTCGAATTTTGAATTTCAATCTGATTAGTTTTCTTATGAATATGGTTTTTGTCCCTTTGATGTTACAGTGTATGGTGTTTTTGGCATGGGTGATTTTCGTTTTGTCACACCCCTTTCTTAGGCGGAAGCACGAGGTGTGATCATGAAATGTTTTCATTGCATACGATTGGTAAACATACTACATGCTCATAAAATAACTTCAAGTGTCAATCATTACATAACTGAAATCATAGTTTTACACAAAGCGACATATTGTCTGAAAGTTTACAACTTTATTCAAAGATAACATAAACAACATCCAGAGCAAGAGTATGACCGCGCGCACATCCACTTTAGTTACCTGAAATACATGTGAGTTTTGGAAAAACGTCAACATAATGTTGGTATGAATTCATGCAGTTCTTGTATTGAACGTTTGTATACTTTGTATGAAAGACATGGTATGTATCTTGTATAAATCAAGTATTCTTGTATAAATCACGTATTCTTGTATAAATCATGTATTCTTGTATAAATCACGTATTTCTGTATGTATCAAGGTTGTTAATGGGTTGCAAGGCCATTTACATGTGACACGACATAGGAAGCAACCAAACCATAGGCATTTTTCTAGTTGTCGATTCTGAGACACAAAAGCACTACTTGGTACTCGTTCTCACCAAGAGTGTGGCTGCCCGAAACCCGTTAGATCTAACCTTTTGTTCTGCGGTCTAGGTATATTGTTGATTAATGGTGCTTATGGTACCCTATTCGTGACACGATTTCTCGTATCATTTCTCGTATCAGTTCTCGTATCAATTCTTGTATCATTTCTCGTATCATTTCTCAATTCTTGTATCATTTCTCGTATCATTTCTCAAAACGCATCATACTTGGTACTCGTTCTCACCAAGAGTGCTTCTTGTTTTTGTATCATACCATTTATAAACATTGTAACATTTGTAACATGTATTTCACCCCCGAAGTTATAAAACTGAAAACAGTTAAAACTTCACCGGATTTGCTTATCTAGCGTCGTGACCTAAACGTGTTTTATTAACGTTAGTCACTAGACTTGTATCGCACAAATACAAGTCACTATCCTTTGTATATGTGTTCTTGTGTTAAAAATAATTTATATTTTTAACTATGTGTCTTACTTAAATTTTTTTTTTCAACAATAAATATAAGTATCTTGTATTTTGCACCCGAATTATGTATTTTGTCAAAATCTTCATTTCATGTTCATAACTTGTCCAAGTTATTTATGCTATCAAGTAATATATTTTCATAAATATATTCTCTTGTATTTGTCTAAGTATGTTGTATGTGTATTTTGTATCTTCACTCCTTAGGAGTATTTTGTGTATTTTCAAGTCCTAATACACTATCACGTATAGTACATACTATATACACTTAGCACAAAATTTGGTGATCAATATATATATATTTTTCTCAAAAATATACATACTTAGTATCAATTTTAATCTTGAAGAAATCATCATTTCTTTACACAATAGTTAGGGAAACCTTGGTAAATGTTTTTAGATACATTTTTAGGGAATAAGTTTCTCAAAAACTTATATTTTTCTAAGTGTCAAAATTTATAGAAATTTTGACATAGTTTCCCCTAAAAATGGAGGTTTCCCATGTTTTCAAAACATGTGTTTATTTTCTTTTAAATCATCAACAACATCAACAATCACACGTTAAACAATATTACACTTACCAAGTGCAAAAACTATTCCATTTATAATACAACATGAACTTGATATTTTGTAAAAACGCGTAGTAACTTGGTAAGGCGTTTAGTGGCCTTAGTTACCTCCCAAAATATATTTACTTCCGTTAAAATCTCATTTTCGGAATTTTTAGATGTTCACAACTTGTGAACACATTTTACAAAAATATTTATTTACAACATATCCTTGTTTACTAGCATCCTTACACTTATTTTATTCCCAAAAATAGTGTAAGTGTATGTAAGAATCATGATCTTTCAAAATCCGTCTTTTGAACTTGGTTTATTTAGAAAAGTCATTTGTAAATCTCGGATCTACATGATCACCAACGCACTTTGTTTACTTATTTTTCAAGAAACCATCTTTATTTATCAAGTTCATATTTTTATTAGAAGATGATTATTTCATGAGAGCACATAATCCTCTCTAACTTGTTAAACCATGTTTTTAATCATACTTTAACAAGTTCCATATGATGATCAATCATCATATTACTAGTAATCATCAAGCAAACATCATACATTGACTAAACAACATCATATCAACCATATATCATCATGTTTCATCTTATGTAAAGCTTTATGTTCATGATTTATGTTTATGTTCTTTTAGTGTTCATATGATTTCATCATAATATAATCTTTAACCACTAAAAACATGAAGTAAACAAGGATGTTCAAGAATCTTACAACTAGCTTAAAGCTAGGGAAGTAACAAGATGAAGATTGAGTGGTTAATAGCAAACGAGTGAGGTCCTTCAAGTTCCGCAAGCTCCAAACTTCGTTAAACACCTTCTTGCACCTTTAAGTGAACTTGGAATGGAGGGTCAATGGATGAAAATAATGGTGGTGTGGTGATGGATGGAGGCCGTAGGTATGGGGGAGAAGAAGAAGATAAATGGTGAAGGTAGAGTGTGGGAGTTCATCCATCTTATAACCATGCTATGCTAATACCCATTGTGTTTAGTGTCTATGAAGTACAAGACATATCCTTACAACAAATCCAAATCATATCTATCTAGATTATGGAAGATTATGGTAAGATTTACTAGAGATTCAAGTGATCTTGTGGTGGGGCCACTAGTATGGGCCGATTACTAGAACATGGGGGGGGGGGGTTAAGTGTAAATTGTTTGGTATAGTAGGTGATTAGTGGGGTGTTAAGTGCAAAAGCTAGTGTTTAGTATGTACATGCTTTATGTAATATATATTAGTGTGCTCGGGAATCATAACTAGCTCAGAAAAAGTGAAACAATGTTTCTAGCAATATTTTTATGTTCCGGGTAATGTTCGGTTGTTCGGTTAAATACCGGTTCGTTAAAGTGCTAAATTGTATCATTTAGCGTTCTTTATGTCCCCTTTTGTAACCCTTTTAATTCCCGACACTTAGGGAAATATTCTGGATGATAAACCATGAATTATGCATAATATATTAAGGTTAAAATGCTGAATTATGGCTGATTATAGCTGAATTTAATAAAATTATGTACTTAAAGTGCGTTTCGGGTGCTTTTTAGTGCGTATTTTAGTCTCCGGAAAGTCTATATGTTAACCCTTGTATGTACTCTTGGGTTTTAATGTATTCTTGTCGTTGGACATACACCTAGGCCCCAATTCTAATGTCTGACTGCTTTCTGCAGTTTTGTTGACACAATGTGTCTTACCGGTGAGTTTACTAGTATTTGTGACGCAACGCTCTCGTTAATGCATAAAGCAATATTTTGTAGTATAAAACGTGCATGAATTCACTTGTATATAATGTAATCAAACAATGTTGACATTTAAGCACATAATTGTAGTCATTAAATAATAATTAAAGTGTACGGAAATTACCGGTTTGGTGCCAGCTGTCACACGTTTAGTATACGAGTTTATTTAATGACACCATGTGTAATCCTTCCATGATGTTTTTATATGTACATGGTGTTTTGATGTATACTATTGAAGTTGAAGGGTGTTTTTTATACCAGTTGTTTCTTTTCTACAGTTTGATTAGTTGTGTATGGTGTTATGTTGTAGATATTATGTTGCAGTATCTTTTTTTGCACATCGTTAGTTTTGAATGGTGTTTTCTGCATTAGTTGTATATTCCCATATGGTGTTTTATTGTAAAACACAACGCCTTGAATCACAATACAATGAAAACACCATTGTATGAACATAGAAAAAACACCATGGACTAAAACATCCAATCGAAACATAATTTTTTTCTTTACATAAGTATAACAATATTGTTGGTGCATATGTTTGTCGACTTCGTCTTGTATAGAGTCTTGTATTTGACTAGATAGATCAGGGCACGATATTCAAGAAAATGTGAAAGGTGACTATTTCGCACGAAATAGACTGAGCTATTTCGCACGAAATAAGCTTATTCATTCCGCACGAAATGAAAGATGTTATTCCGTACGAAATGTGATTTCATGTGAAGGTGGTTTCGTACGAAATAACTGGTCTATAAATAGGTGTCTTGTGATTTCATTTGTACGACTTCTGATTCCGGTAGCGAAGCTCTGCCGAAGTGTCTCCAGCATTGTAAATCGACTTGATATCAATACAGAGACAGTTTAAAGTGATATTCTGTGCAATTCAGCTGAAATAACTTTGATACGTTTGTTTCCGCCACTCGTATTGAAAAGAACTCTTCTGAACGACTCATTTCGGTCGTGAAAACGATCCTACAAGTGGTATCAGAGCTCAGGAGGAAGAGTTCTTATCATTTCAGCTGCAAATTCTGATTTCTACACCTTCTTTTTCAAAATTAACAAATGTTTACGGATAAAATGGATTGAATTTCAAGTATATTGTGCGAATCAGTGTTTTAACAAACCCTAGAAAGAATCAGACTTTAATTCAAAGTAAAACGTGATCAATTTTATCAAAAACTGTCCGAAGCTTTCATTTCGCACGAAAGCTGATATCATTTCGTTTGAGCATTGCTTTCATTTCGCACGAAATCAGATTTTATTTCGCGCGAGACCACTATTTCGTGTGAAGCAGTTTATCAATTCTTCATTTCATACGAAATCAATAGTTGATTTCGCACGAAATAGGTATTTCACTTGAAAAAAGTCCATCAGATCGTCATTTCGCACGAAATCATTCATTCCGTTTGAAAGTTACCTCATTCCGTACGAAATCATCTATTTCGTGTGAAAGGTTCATTCCGCGTGAACTTTATTTCGTTTGAAGAAAGTTATTTCGCGTGAAAGTTCATTTCGTGTGAAAGTTATTCCGCGTGAAAGATCCATTTCGTTTGAAAGTTGAGTTTGTGAATTTTTTTGAAACCGAATCATGGAAGAAGAGTTTTATAACGCCTTTGCTACTCCGATTACTATTGCACAGAACACAATGTTAGAAAATGAAACGGGTACCATGCAAAAACCGCCAAAGCTTATGAACATTGAGGAGTATAAAGGATGGGAGGAGCGATTCGAAAATTGGGTTCAAGCAAATTACTTGGATGCTTGGGAATGTGTTGAAACAAAGTATGTTAGACCGGTGAATGATGACGAAGAGGTCATTGCAATTAAAAATCTAAGTGCTGAGGAGAAAAAGAAATATAAAGATGAAAAAATGATGACAAGTCTATTGCATCAAGCCGTTAAAGAAGATATCTTGGTTTTATTGCAACACAATGGAACTGCATATTCAATCTGGAAAGCATTAAAATCAAAGTTTGTTGGAAGTAAAGAGATGATCAAGAACAAAAAATCACTTTTGAAAAAAGAGTTTGATCTATTTCGTGGATTAAGAACTGAAAACACCAAGCAGATAATAGAAAGATATTGCAACCTGTTGGTTAACATGAAGAGGTTGAGCATCACAAAAGATAATGAAGAATTGATTGAAAAGTTGGCCGATGCATTGCCACATGAGGTTTGGGGTACATACCTCATGATGTTGAGAAATAAAAAAGATTTTAGTAATCTAACACTGAGTAAGTTTATTAAAAAACTTGAAGCTCAAGAGATGGAACAACGGAAGATCTCAAGAATGAAGGATTTTGATGGTGAACAAGATATTGGGTTATATTACAAGGGAGGTATCAGTGATAAGACCAATATGTCACCAAAGATCGAAACTGCATTCAATGCTAAAAAATCTTCTGGAGTGTCATCTCAAGGATCAAATAGCAAAACGGGATTTTCTTCATATCCATCAGTTGATCCAAATTTTTCAGCAACAAAAAATGGGAAGATGTTACAATGCAACATTGCATTAAACTTAGAAAATGGTCAAAATTACACGGAAGAGGTTGCAAAAGGTCACATGTCTTTGTTGGTGACTGTGTTAGAGTCGTATGAGAGTTTAGTTGCAGGTCGAATCGGAAATCCAATGTTGACAAAAGAGGATTACGATCAGATCGATGCTGAGGAAATGGAGTTAATGGATATAAAATGGTGTTTGGCGAGTGTGTTGAGAAGAGCTGAGAAATTCAAACAGATCACAGGGAGAGATGACTTCCGTGATGCAAATGTTTCTACTTTAGGTTTTGATAAATCTAAAGTTACTTGTTTTCGATGCAGGGAAAAAGGACATTTCAAGAGGGAATGTACCAATCGAGAAGCAGGTGGAGCTCAGAATCCATTTGGCAACAATGATTACTATCGGAAAGCAATTTATCATCAAGTTGCTCAATAGCCAAATCAACAACAAACACAAACTGCACATGCTAGGAAGGAAATTGAAGAAACAAAGAAAGCTTGTTGTGTCAATCAAGAATCATCAAAAGGTTTCAGCTGGGACAAATATATTTCAGCAGATAGTAAAGCATGTTTGATAAATCAAGATGATGAAAGGTTACCAGAAGGTTTTAGCTGGGACAATTATTGCCCAGATAAAGAGTTTTTGGCTAAAGCTTTTATTTCTCGAGTTGCTGAAGATAGTGATAATGATGACTATTATGCAAACAGAATGAAAGAGCACTTAAGAATGCTAGAAGAGAGTGATGACAGTGATGATGGAAAAGTTCGAGTTAAAAAGAAGAAAGCTAAGAAACAAGTTAGCAGTGATGACAGTGATGATGAAAAAGTTCGTGTGATAAAGAAAAAGGTAAAAGAAATTCCAGCTTTCACGATTGAAGCAGAAGCTGATGCACGAAAGATTCCTGTGAAATGTGAAAACTGTGAAGCAGTGAAGAAACAAAACAGTACTTTGATTCATAATATGAACAGATTGAAAGAATCCTATGATGTTCTAAACAAAGCCATGAATCAATACAATCAATCAAGCAGTGAACAAGCAACTGCTATGAAAACACTTCAAGGAGCTTTCATGACAAAGCATAAAATTGTAAATAATTACATTGAGAAGTGTGCTGTGCTGGAACAGAAACTGGAAACCCAGAGGATAGAAACAGAGAGAGTAAATAGGTTGTTAAAAAGTTACTCATGTACTTCTTATGTTATTGACAGGATTTATCCAACAGTAGAAGGCATGAAGGCATTTGAAGAAGAGGAAGTATCTGAAGAGAAGAATTCTGAAAAGAAGAAGGATACTGAAGTGAAGAATTCTGGTAAGAAACAAGGTGTCAGTTACAACAAGTGTCCACCCCCGCTTGAAAATGGATATTCTTAACGAAATCCAAATTCAGAAAGAGTCTTAAAGGCAACCAACTTACAGTGGGAATCTGAGCCATCAGATAACTTGCCAGACAATATTGATGTCATTTTCACTTCGTCTGATACTGATCATGAGTCCAAGTTGATAAAGAAAGTGGTCGATCAGGTGTTGGATAAAGATGAAACGGAGGAGTCAAAGTCGGAGTCAAAATCCGAGTCCGACATGTCAATTTCAACAGTCAAAAAGGACAAACGGGTTTATAATAAAGAATTTATGTTATCAAAATCTAATTTGAATGACGAGACATTCAAAGTGGCTTATACTTTGAATGATTCTGACAAATTATATTTTGATGAAGAATTTCCAATAAGAGGTGTTAAATCTGAAATGATAAAAAAGGTTTTCAAACTAACAGAAATTAATATTTCTGAAATAAAAGATGTTAATCTTACTGAAAAACCCAAACCTTACACCTCGAGAGTTCAACAAAGGTTAAATAAGAAAAAGGGTTACAGTTCTGGTGCAGGTTATCGAAAGAAACCAAACCATAACGGGACAAGTGCTGAGGAAGAACAAAATAGCTCATTCTGGAAACAATCAAACAAAGAGTTACTTGCAAAGAAGCAAGAAGGAATAAAGAGTGGTGTTGTTCAAAAGAAGGAGACAAGGATCTGTTTTAATTGCAAAGTAGTTGGTCACATTGCCAAAAACTGTTCAAAGGCAATTCAAGTAAAACATGGAGTCTCTAAACTCAAAGAAAAAGTTGTTGAGGGAATCAAACCATTAACCAAAAAGTTTAAAGTTTTTGAAAATTCTATTTTTGAGGTTGGTGAATGTTCAAACAGTATTTACAACAGAAAGGTAAATCTTAACAACAAAATGTGGGTTGTGAAGAAATCGGATAAGACTTCTAGCGATGATTCTGATTCGAGAAAATCAGAGGAGCTATCTTCTGGCGATGAATCTGATTCCACAAAGTCAGATGAGCCACATGTTGTTCTAAAAGATGGGAAATCAGTTCCGCCAATGGATGATGCAAATTTTCCACCATTGCGGGCTGAGAATTTTAAACAAAAAGTTGGAAAAATTGAGATTTCAAATCAATTTTTTTCTGAAAAGAAAGAATTTGACATTGAAAAGGCCTTTAACCCCAAAGTGAAACATATCTTTGGAAAAATGATTGATGGAAAGGTCAAAGGAGTAAAGGAATTCTATAAGAAGAAGATGAACGGTAAGAAACCGAGTGTTGGTAACTCGGAATCTCCCAAGGACCGTCAGGCTTGGGAGAATCTCTCTAACTGAAAACCCTGACTTGCCGGAGCTCCCAGGTTGGTAAGCGTGGAGCAGGAATCGGCATCATTCTTGGTAAAATGTGTTTGTGAATAACTTACAAATGGTTATTGGTTTGTATCTGCAAGTGGTTAATCAAGGACATTAAGTTGTACTTGATTTCCTACAAGTGGTATTTTGGAAAAACAATGTGATGAAACCCCTAACCTACAAATGGTTTGAGAAAATTCAACTAAACTAATTTTCCGGAAAAAAACCATTTTGATTAAAACAAACTTAAGTGTTTTGAAATTATAATGGGAAATTTGTTTGTTGTAAGGGGGAGTTCTGATTGTTTATGCCAAGTGGATGGCGAATTGAAGCAATTCGATATCAGTTTGTCACTTTACTTGTATAGTTTGTTTTCATATTTTTTTTAAAATAGTTTTGAATTTTAGGGGGAGTAAGAAATTTCAGAAAATCCAAAAACATTTGAAAATTTAAAAAAATGAGGTTTGTTGAGAAAAGAGGAAATGATAGTACATCAGTGGACTATCACAGCACGCTAAAGAATTGGAAAGTCAAATGTGATAAACGGTCTCTCTGAGGATGTGCCAGTAGGTTTTTGCACATTTAGTAGATTGTTTTCAAGATATAAACCTAAAAATCTATACTTACTTATTTCGTGGGGAACATCTCTTGGATATATAGGTAACCCCTGAAATCTTGTTTGAAAGACCCCTCTTTCTGAGATACTAGGTCTTTATGCTTAGTGATATCTGGGGTATTATCCCGGGACTTCTGATTTTGCGGAAGCAATGGCCTAGTCCCCGTATAATAATTTTCGCTTGCTTGAAATAAAAGCACCCCCCTCAGCATAAAAATGATAAAACATTGCAAAATGCTAATCATATGCTGTTGAAGAAAAGATTCTCTAAAGGGAACACACCTAAAGTCGAAGCCATCATCTCTCTGATTTTGCGGAAGCAATAGCCTGAGCTCTCATGGCCCTCGCATTTAACCCTTTACAGATATCATCTAGGTATACTCATCTGTAAGATTGAATATCGGGATCTGGATACGGGAGTATATTCTGAGGTGGGACACGCATATAAGTTTAAGTTTCTAAAACATTAAATTCGTATCTCGAAACAGTTGAACTTTGTGTGAAAATTTAAGTGGATAAGTATACTGACAATCTACGTGAATCGTTTAGAACTTAAAATGTTTAAAGCTTAACGGTGTTGGTGATTTATCTCTTAAATTGATATGATCCTCTTACACAAACTTGAAAAAAATTGTTTGTAAATATTTCTTTATTGCATTTCTTTATATTCAAAATCCAAAAAGATTTTCAGTGTGTTTTAGTATAAAATTTTGAAAAATCCAAAAAGATTTTCGACAACTGATTTTGAAAAGCTGATTTTAAAAATTTCGAGTGCTAAACATAATGAACAGGTTTGGGAAAGTGTATTTGAGAAAGAAATGATTTTCTTACAAGTGGTCATCAGAGATTAAATCATTTTTGAATATTATCTGCATGTGATTTCTAAATTTGTAAGATTATAAATTTGTGAAATTTATTATGAGGTAGAGTTTATGCAGGTGTGAGCCAGGTCACGATCTTAGAACCTGTGAGAGTGATAAGAGCCAGGTGTTTGATCAAAAGCCTGAAAGATTGTGAATTCCAGACTGCGATCCCAGCTTATCGAAAGGGGGAGTCTGAAGACTGTAAAAAAAGAGTTTGAATGGTAAAGAGCCAGGTTCGAATTTTGAGGTTCGCGCAAACTGCTGATGCTGATAAACTTAAGGAATCAAGAGATCTGATCAAGAAAAGATAAAAGACAGATTGAGATTCAGGAAGAGAGAGAGAGAGAGAAGAAGATAGAGATTGATTGAGGATACTTACAATGGAGAATTTTTGGAGAGAGCAAAAAGACTGATAAAGACTGAAGATGTTAAAGACTCGACACCGAAGACTTCGTCAACATCCAAGGGGGACTCTGTTGGTGCATATGTATGTCGACTTCGTCTTGTATAGAGTCTTGTATTTGACTAGATAGATCAGGGCACGATATTCGAGAAAATGTGAAAGGTGACTATTTCGCACGAAATAGACTGAGCTATTTCGCACGAAATAAGCTTAGTCATTCCGCACGAAATGAAAGATGTCATTTCGTACGAAATGTGATTTCGTGTGAAGGTGGTTTCGTATGAAATAGCTGGTCTATAAATAGGTGTCTTGTGATTTCATTTATACGACTTCTGATTCCGGTAGCGAAGCTCTGCCGAAGTGTCTCCAGCATTGTAAATCGACTTGATATCAATACAGAGACAGTTTAAAGTGATATTCTGTGCAATTCAGCTGAAATAACTTTGATACGTTTGTTTCCGCCACTCGTATTGAAAAGAACTCTTCTGAATGACTCATTTCGGTCGTGAAAACGATCCTACAAATATGGTACTCATATTAAAGATAAAAAAACACTCGTTATTGTGGTGTAATTTTTTTTAAAAAAGAGTTACGTACAAAAAGTTATTGACGTTTAAAAAAGAAGGGGGGAACTTGCATGTGACTCTCTAAATTTAAAAATGTTAATTTTACCTTTATACCCTTAATCTAGAAAATTAATTATTTTAATTGTTACACTATTTACAAGATTGCCATCAAGATCTAAACCATTAGATTAAAGATCCAATGGTTTGGATTATTTCTTACCTTTCTCACAAAAACCACATTTTTTACAATAACCTCACCCTATATACAAACATATATATATATATATATATATATAAAGTATATCATACATTACGGCTTAACGTACTTCACGTACAACAACGTGCGTGATTTGTTCTATAACATGCGTGATTAATGTTTTCAATATGCGTGATTATTGGGTTTCAACATGCGTGATTTTGGATTTTTGAGTTATAACGTGCGTGATTTTAAAATGAACGTGCGTAATTACCTGTCGTACGTGATGTACGTTAAGTCGTAATGTACGTTAACCTTCCTCTATATATATATAGGGTCGTCTCCGAAAATCACAAAAAAAAAAAATTGACCATGTTCGAGATAAAAAATTTGTGCCCTATTCGCAAATCTTCATATAACATATCCTCATCAATCATTCAATCATATATATATAAATACTAAAAATTCATAATACTACGATAATTGTTATGAAATAGATAAGACAAATTAACAAAAATAGTGTAGCAAAAATGATCAAAGTATCGAACTTACTTGCTAAGCAAACAATGTGGTTCTCCTAGCGTTTTTTGAAGCAAAGCTCTCGATCAACTCCTTGTAATCCATAGTATCTAATATTTCACTTTCAATAGATATTGTCACCAACCCGTTTAGCCTTTCTTGTGACATTGTAGAATGTAAATACGTCTTCAACAACTTCAACTTTGAGAAACTTCTTTCTGTCGATGCCACGGTTACCGGAATTGTCAACAACACTTTATATGCATTTATAGCATAAGGATAAGTAGTGTTGCGTTGGAATATATAGTCTAAAACGTCAAAAGGGTTGTCAATGTGTCTCGGTAAAAATGTAGTAATCAACTTCAACTCCGTATACATGTCACACCCCGATATTTCCACGTATTACCGGTGGGCCTGGTGGGGAGTATCGTGACGTAGTTGATATCATCATAGTCAAACAACACAATTTAAATGCACAGCGGAAGCAAAAGATGAATCACATTACATGTCACACCCCAACCGATGGCGGAAACAACAGGGCATGGCACTGAGCGAAACAGATTGTCCAGAAGTTTCCATAACAAGTATCATTACTATTCAATTTAAATGATACGTCCCATACCGTATCTCAAACAGTAAAATAATTATTACAGACAAAAATCCAGGCAAATATTCTGTTCCGACAGCTCAGATTTAAAATAGTCAGCAATTGTTTATCTGCTTCTAGAGACCCTTAGTTTGACCACTACAGACAACTAATTATTGGGCTCTAAAGCTTTATTCTAGCTTCAAATTCCTACCAAGTGTGCGTCCTAAGCACCTGTCACATACGTTAAAATAAAGTCAATACATAAAATGTAAAGGTGAGCATACAAGTTTGATAATAGCATATAGAGTTCAAATTCGTTTACGCATAACCAGCACGTACACATAGTGACATGAAGCACGTTAGTTATCGACATAGATCCATCGATACCAATGACTGCGGGTTGACTGCCCGAGGCAGTTCGCAATACATGATTACCACCGTAATCCATGCAAGTAATGGTCCTTAACAACCCCCGTGTGAACGGGTGCTGAGTCCAAACTATAGTACTATCGTTGCTAAGGCAGGTAGATAGCATTCCATGTGTAAACATAACAAACAAGCATTCATAAGCCACGTATAACATGCATTAGCGGTTAGCGTTCAAATAGTATTGAGTAGTGTGATTGTTGTAGTTTAAATATTCATAACGTATGTAACACCCAAAAGTGCGTAAAGCAAAAAGGGATCGAGTATACTCATAGCGGTTGATGGATTGAAGGGAGCGCTTAGCGAGTAAAGTTAGCCTGAATTGATAGCATAACGATAAGTGACGTTTTACGCGTCAAATGGTGCAAAGTGTAAATGGGTCGGATAATGGTTCGATCGGATGGTAATCCGATCGGACAGTAATCCGTGCGGAAAACAATCCGTTCGGATGGTCATCCGGTCGGACAACTTGTCCGGTAGGATGACGATTCGAGTGGATTGTTTCTTCCTATAAGAAGAATGTGTTTGTGTATGATGGCTTGACTTTTGAAGTTTTCGTTGTAGCATTTTGAAAGCATTGAAGTATCTCTATCCATCAAGTCGATCGATCGGATGGTGAGTCGTGCGAATGACAATCCGTTCGAATGGTCATCCGGTCGGACGGCAACTTAGTGGTGAGATTACTTAGTGAAGGCAATGCCCTAAACAGAAGTGTCACTCGATCGGATGTCCATCCGATCGGATGGCAACCCTGTTAATGAACATGTTGAAAATTGTTTAAGTCTTTAAGGTCTTAGTATCTCATGATCCGAAGAGTAATCCAGTCAGATGGTCGTCCGATCGGATTGCAATTCGTTCAATACTCAAACTTCGGATAAGGTTGCTTAAAGGTGGGACCCAAGTGTGATCCGTTCGGATGGCAATCTGTTCGGATGACCTATCCGATCGGACAGTAGTCCGTTCGGACAGCTTTCCGTTCCGGTTGTTCCGTTCGTCCTACACTTGGTCGTTTTGATGGTTTGTCGTTATGTCGAGACGCTTTGACAACGTGTTAACCAACAGAACCCCTAGTTCGACCGAGAAGACCAACCTGACCAGGAATCACCCTAGTTCGGCCGGTTACCGGCTCGAGACGGTTGTTCTTGATTAACCCGAAATCGGTAGTCTCGTGGGTAGAATCCGGATCTTGAGCTAGTACAACACTACGATCGAGTAGAAGACTAGATCGGGGTCGGATCCCATCGGCTTTGAGTACATTGAGTGCAAAAGAGTTGAAAGAAAGTTAAAAACCATCTTTCAATCCTTTTTCACCACTCTTGTGTCGAGATCTTTACAAGATCTTTGTGGAAATCGGTTAGATCTAAGTTGTTCTTGGTGGATTGAGGCCAAAGCAAGAAGTTCTTGAAGAACACATGGTGACATCATCCTAGAACACCCGAAATCTAGTGATTTCACGGTTGAAAGTTAAGATTTAAAAATAGAAAGGTGCAGGAGTGCGTGTAGATTAAGAAAGTACAAGATTTATGACGAGATCTTACCTTGATCGAGAGAAATCGAAGAAAAGATGGGGAGCACGAGCTGTTCGGACAGAGGGTTTCCAAAAGTAGAAAGAATGACAATGACAGGGGTATTTATAGGATTCCAAAAGAGGAAAGGGCTGTCCGATCAGATGGCACACCGCTCGGATGACCTATCCGGTCGGATGACATTCCGGTCGGATGGCACCTGGCCTGTGATATTGTGGCTATCCGGTCGGATGACTATCCGGCCGGATGGCACCTGGTTCGAATGTTAGACGCGACGATTTTTGGCGTTTCGATTTCGATTGTGAGCGGTTCAATACGATAGGGTTTCCTAGTCAAATTACTTTCAGTCCTAATCACTCATCTCGAGCACTATCCCTTCTCCACCAATTATCATATTTCGATTACGATTCGAGTTCGATGTCGATTGAGTTCGATTGCATTTTGAGTTAGATTGCGTTTCGGTTGATTCTCCACAACACAATATAAATATACACGCACAAGTAACATGTAAGGCACACACACACGTATAACAACTAAGTTTTCCTAAGTCGGGTTACGGTTCGTATCACGATTCGATGTCGATTTGATTAGCAAAGCTTGATTATCAGTTGATTAACTTTATCGCATTGTTACTTCCTATAGTTCACAGTCGTAAGTCATTTGAATAATACGTCGATGGTTTGTAATTAACAACACTTACTCCACATAATACAAATAAAATAAAGAAGTTTCTACAAGTCAAATCCGTATAACCGGTCGTTGACCTTGACTTTGACTTTGACTTTGACTTTGACTTGTGAAAACACAGGGTGTTACAGCCTCCCCTTGTTTAGGGAATTTCGTCCCGAAATTAAGCTGGAAGCTGTACAATACCGTGAATCACGTTTAAGAACTTTCTCTTTCTAGACTTCCTCTTTAAACATCTGCGGGTACTTTGCCCTCATGTCACTTTCGAGTTCCCAAGTGAACTCTGCGCCTCGTTTGCCTTCCCATCGGACTTTCACGATAGGAATGCGAGAGCGTCTGAGTTGCTTGGTTTGGCGATCCATGATTTTGACAGGCTTTTCCACGAAGTGTAATGTTTCGCTCACTTGCAGGTCATCGAGAGAAACGTGTAAGTCGTGGTCGGCTAGGCACTTTCGGAGGTTTGACACGTGGAAAGTCGGGTGGACATTACTAAGTTCCTCCGGTAGTTCGAGTCTGTAGGCGACTTTTCCGATCCTTTCCAGAACCTTAAAAGGTCCAACATATCGAGGCGCGAGCTTTCCTTTCTTGCCGAATCGGACCACACCCTTCCAAGGTGATACCTTTAGGAGTACGTAGTCACCAACGTCAAATTCAAGGGGCTTGCGTCGTTTATCGGCGTAACTTTTCTGTCGATTCCGAGCTTTCACCAGGTTGTCTCGAATTTGGAAAATTTTGTCTGTCGTTTCTTGTAATAGCTCAGGACCGGTTAATTGTGAATGACCGATCTCGTGCCACACAATAGGCGATCGACATCTTCTTCCATATAATGCCTCGAATGGTGCCATTTGAATGCTAGAATGAGAGCTGTTGTTATACGAGAATTCGACTAACGACAGGTATTTGTCCCAATTACCACCGAAGTCTATGACACACGAACGGAGCATGTGTCTTCAAGAGTACGAATCGTTCTTTCAGTCTGACCGTCGGTTTGAGGGTGGAAAGCGGTACTTAGATTAAGAGATGTACCGAGTGCCGTTTGAAACGTTTCCCACAGTCGCGAGGTAAACCGAGCATCACGATCAGAGATGATGTCACGAGGCATCCCATGATTACAAATGATCTCGTCGGTGTAGATTCGGGCTAATCGTTCTACCTTGTAGTCTTCCCGTATTGGCAAAAAGTGAGCTGATTTAGTCAAACAGTCGACCACAACCCAAATGCTGTCGTGACCTGATGACGTGTGCGGTAGCTTGGTTATAAAGTCCATAGCTATGCTTTCCCACTTCCACATGGGAATTGGTGGTTGTTCGAGTAAGCCAGAGGGTCTTTGATGTTCAGCCTTGACTCTAGCACAAGTTAGGCATTTTCCGACGTAGAGAGCGATATCCCTTTTCATACCCGGCCACCAGTACTTATAACGAAGGTCCTGGTACATTTTGTCAGCACCGGGATGAATAGAATATCGGGTTTTGTGGGCTTCGTCCATCAAGATCTGTCGCAAATTGGTTCGTTTGGGAATCCAAATTCGGTCCAGAAAGTGGAATATCCCATTCGATTTGCTCACAAGCTGGGCTCCATCGTGGTAGATTCTTTCTTTCTTCAGGGTGCGTTCGTTAAAACACGTGTGTTGAGCGTCGCGGATGAGGGTTTCGAGATCGTGTTGGGCTTGAACATTACGAGTGCTAAGCAGATAGCTCCGTCTGCTAAGTGCGTCGGCAACAACATTTGCCTTGCCTGGGTGATAACGGATCTCAAAGTCGAAATCATTGAGAAGTTCTACCCATCGGCGTTGACGCATATTAAGTTCCTTCTGATTAAAGATGTGTTGTAGGCTCCTATGATCGGTGAAGATCGTACACTTGGTACCATACAGGTAGTGTCGCCAAATCTTTAATGCAAAAACAACTGGGCCTAGCTCGAGATCATGGGTTGTATAGTTCTTCTCGTGGACTTTGAGCTGACGAGATGCGTAAGCTATGACCTTGTCCCGTTGCATGAGAACACAACCAAGACCAAGGTTGGAAGCATCACAATAGACAATGAAATCATTGTTTCCGTCGGGCAATGTGAGAACAGGAGCGTTGCAAAGCATGTGCTTGAGGGTTCGAAAGGCAGACTCTTGTTCAGTTTTCCAAACAAAAGGCTTGTCTTTATGTGTGAGAGAGGTAAGCGGCACGGCGATCTTTGAGAATCCCTCGATAAATCGTCGATAATAGCCCGCTAGTCCGAGAAAAGAGCGGACTTCAGACGGGTTCTTAGGCGTAACCCAGCTCTTGACAGCTTCAATCTTCTCAGGATCGACGTGAATGCCTTGACTATTAACAATGTGACCCAGAAACTGAACTTCCTCCAACTAGAATTCGCACTTGGAGAACTTGGCATAGATTTGGTTCCCCTGGAGTAACTCGAGAACCAAACGTAGATGTTGCACGTGTTCGGCTTTCGATTTGGAATAGATTAAGACATCGTCGATGAATACGATCACGAAACGGTCCAGATACGGTTTACACACGCGATTCATCAGATCCATGAAAAACGATGGTGCGTTGGTTAAACCAAAAGGCATGACAACGAATTCGTAATGGCCGTAACGAGTGCGAAACGCGGTTTTGGGTATATCCTCCACTTGAATACACAGTTGGTGATATCCTGAACGTAGATCGATCTTCGAGAAACACGTAGCACCTTGTAGTTGATCAAACAAATCGTCGATGCGAGGTAGGGGATAGCGGTTCTTGATAGTTAACTTATTCAATTCCCGATAGTCGATGCACATCCTGAACGACCCATCCTTCTTTTTGACGAAAAGGACTGGCGCGCCCCAAGGAGAGGTGCTCGGGGGAATGAAGCCTTTCTCAAGTAATTCCTGGAGTTGGTTTGAGAGTTCGCGCATTTCGGACGGCGCGAGTCGGTAGGGAGCTTTGGCAATAGGGTTGGCTCCAGGAATGAGGTCGATACGAAAGCCGATATCACGACTTGGCGGTAGTCCGGGAAGATCCTCTGGAAAAACATTAGGAAATTCTCGAACCACAGGGACGTCTTTCACTTCCTTCTTCTCTTTCTTTTCCTTCTCCGCTACTACAATGTTAGCCAAGAAAGCCCTGTATTCCTTGCGGAGATACTTGCTAACTTGCACACATGACATAAGCTTGAGACCCTTCGAAGTAGTATCACCGTATACACATAATAAGTTACCATTCGCGAGCGAGAATCGAATCATCTTGTCGAAACACACAACTTCAGCATGGTTTTCGCGAAGAAAGTCCATGCCTACTATGACGTCGAAACTTCCGAGTTGCATCGGAATCAGGTCGATTGGGAAGATGTGATTGTTGAGCTCAAGAGTACAATCACGAAGAATAGAATTGACGGCGACGGTTCTTCCGGTAGCGACTTCAACATCGAACATTGAGGAGAGTTGGGAGCGTTTACGACTAAGGAGTTTCTCGAATTCGAACGACACAAAGCAATTATCGGCTCCAGTATCAAACAAACATGAAACATAAATACCATTCACAAGGAACGTACCATTGATCACGTTGTTGTCGGCCTGGGCTTGACGCACGTTGATGTTGAAAGTTCTGGCGTGTGCGGCCTGTTGTTGCTGATGCTGCTGCTATTGATGCTGAGGCTCTTGTTTCACAACCCTGTTTGAGCACATGTTGGCGAAATGGTTCGGGTCGCCACATGCGAAGCAGGCTCTGGCTTTGACCGCGGGTGCCGGAGGAGCTTGTTGACCCTGAGGGGCGGTAAGTAGAGCTTGAGGGGCAGTAGCTTGTCGGATACGGCAGTTGGCAGTAAAATGGCCGTATATATTGCAATGAGCACAAAAACGACAAGCAATGGCAGTCGGATGGTGGTAGGTACAAGTAGGGCAGAGCGGGTGTGGCCCAGTGTATGCACGCTTTGCAAGCGGTGCATTGGCCACAGGCGCCGCTACTTAACGCTGTTGAGCTGGTACAGCTTGAATCGGTGCAGCAGTGATTGCACAGTTCTTGTTGCTGGAGCTGTTCTTTCTCTTGTTCTTCTTCTTGTTGCTCGATGAGGTGGGTTCAGCAGTTGGTGCGGCGGTAGTAGCTTGATGCAGGTGCTTCGGAGTTTTATCCCAGACACCAGCCTTGACCCTCTTGTCGTTGATTTCGGCGGCCAGTAGGTAAGTCTCTTCGATCGTCTTAGTCTTAGCCGCTTGCACGAAATCTGCGACGCAGTCGGGCAAAGCTCGGATGTACTTCTTGATTGTGATCTCCGGAGTCTTGACTTGATCGGGACAGATGATGCTGAGCTGTTTGAAACGAGCAGTGAGAGCAGCGTTGTCACCCTCATGTTGATGTATGTGCCAAAATTCATCTTCTAGCTTTTGGCGTTCGTGAGGAGGGCAGAATTCCTCTAGCATGACTTCCTTGAGCTCGTCCCACGACAGTCCGTAGGCTGCATCGTTCCCTCGCTTGTTCATCTCGGCCGTCCACCAGTCTAGTGCACGGGACTGGAAAACGCCGGTAGCATTCAGAGTTCGAAGGTCATCAGGGCAACCACTCTGTCGCAGAGTGACCTCAATGGAATCAAACCATTGGAATAGTGCAGTCGGACCTCCCTCGCCAGTGAATTCTTTTGGTCCACACGACTTGAATTGCTTGAAATTGAAGGGCCTTGTGGTAGCTTTAGGAGCGTCGGTCCTCGACTCCTCAGATGATTTGCTGGCATTCTCGTAAGCATTACTCACGGCCTTTGCCACACTTTTAGCGATGATGGCAGCAAGACGTTTGTCCCTCTTTTCTTGACGAGAAAGTGTGTGACGGGATCCAGATGACATTGTCTGCAATAGACATCGTCACAAGACTCAACACATTGTATTCGAATCTCACCTCACACGTCTACTACTTACTAAAGCTCAGGAACACGCATATTCACGTAAACACATAACACATAGAGCACAAAATCGCATAAACACATAAGCACGTAGAGCACATAATCACATAACACCTAAGCATGTAAGGCACAGAAGCAAGGAAACACATACGCATTTAATCACTAGGGGCAGTCAGAAAACAGAAACCTATTATTCAAAGTCTGCGATTGCTCGAGAATAGCGTAGCATAAGCGTATATCGTAGTATGAAGTCGCCCATAATTCAACGATTTGTTAACGTTTTGGGGTAGAAATGCAGTGCGAGTCGTGTGTGTCGATCGAAGCGAAGGCACAAATCGATTAATTCTTCCAAAATTAAGCACATACAGGTAAACGCACATAAAACACATAAAATTGACGAATTATCAGAGTCAGCAGTAGCGGGCTCAGATTTGAAACACATAAAAATCGAGAGATAGATTGTCTGCGGCTAGTAGACTTTGACTAGCCAAGGTGGTTCAACTATTCACAAGGACTTGTCATTCATGTCTGACCTTCAGAACTGTGCTTTTGCCTCGATTCTTGGGTGTTTGGCACACATCCCGTTAGTCATATCAAGACTTCAGGTCATTGGAGTACGTCGAGACCTTGGTGAGAGTTTTGTAAAATGTGCGGAACAAGTCGTCAAGGTTAGGGTTTCACCCCTGGCTTAACAACTTTGTCCCTATTTTTGATAAAATGGAGGAGATTATTCATCAAAATATGGGTTTCACCCCTGATTTGGTATAATTCCCCCGCTGAACAAGCGTTCGTTATTGAAAAAGAATGAAGAGATCATTGATAAGTTGACAAAACAGCATTGACTAAGCAATTTAGTCGGGAGTTCGTGGTTTTCACACCTAATCTCGACTTTATCGCCCATTCATAGTTGAAAATTCGAGTGTAGTGAAAGTGTAGCATAAGCGAGATTAGTGAGGAATAAGCTAGTACATAATCCCTACCGGGTGTACTCAAGTCGGTCTGTTGGTTCCTAACTATAGTCTAGGTTTCTAAGACTTCGACCCGGACTAGGTCGAGTCTTGCCTAATTCCCTATAGTTATGGCTCTGATACCAATCTGTCACACCCCAACCGATGGCGGAAACATCGGGGCATGGCACTGAGCGAAACAGATTGTCCAGAAGTTTCCATAACAAGTATCATTACTATTCAATTTAAATAATACGTCCCATACCGTATCTCAAACAGTAAAATAATTATTACAGACAAAAATCCAGGCAAATATTCTGTTCCGACAACTCAGATTTAAAATAGTCAGCAATTGTTTATCTGCTTCTAGAGACCCTTAGTTTGACCACTACAGACAACTAATTATTGGGCTCTAAAGCTTTATTCTAGCTTCAAATTCCTACCAAGTGTGCGTCCTAAGCAACTGTCACATACGTTAAAATAAAGTCAATACATAAAATGTAAAGGTGAGCATACAAGTTTGATAATAGCATATAGAGTTCGAATTCGTTTACGCATAACCAGCAAGTACACATAGTGAAATGAAGCACGCTAGTTATCGACATAGATCCATCGATACCAATGACTGCGGGTTGACTGCCCGAGGCAGTTCGCAATACATGATTACCACCGTAATCCATGCAAGTAATGGTCCTTAACAACCCCCGTGTGAACGGGTGCTGAGTCCAAACTATAGTACTATCGTTGCTAAGGCAGGTAGACAGCATTCCATGTGTAAACATAACAAACAAGCATTCATAAGCCACGTATAACATGCATTAGCGGTTAGCGTTCAAATAGTATTGAGTAGTGTGATTGTTGTAGTTTAAATATTCGTAACGTATGTAACACCCAAAAGTGCGTAAAGCAAAAAGGGATCGAGTATACTCACAGCGGTTGATGGATTGAAGGGAGCGCTTAGCGAGTAAAGTTAGCCTGAATTGATAGCATAACGATAAGTGACGTTTTACGCGTCAAATGGTGCAAAGTGCAAATGGGTCGGATAATGGTTCGATCGGATGGTAATCCGATCGGACAGTAATCCGTGCGGATAACAATCCGTTCGGATGGCCATCCGGTCGGACAGCTTGTCGTCGGACAGCTTGTCCGATCGGATGACGATTCGAGTGGATTGTTTCTTCCTATAAGAAGAATGTGTTTGTGTATGATGGCTTGACTTTTGAAGTTTTCGTTGTAGCATTTTGAAAGCATTGAAGTATCTCTATCCATCAAGTCGATCGATCGGATGGTGAGTCGTGCGGATGACAATCCGTTCGAATGGTCATCCGGTCGGACGGCAACTTAGTGGTGAGATTACTTAGTGAAGGCAATGCCTTAAACAGAAGTGTCACTGGATCGGATGTCCATCCGATCGGATGGCAACCCTGTTAATGAACATGTTGAAAATTTTTTAAGTCTTTAAGGTCTTAGTATCTCATGATCCGAAGAGTAATCCAGTCAGATGGTCATCCGATCGGATTGCAATTCGTTCAATACTCAAACTTCGGATAAGGTTGCTTAAAGGTGGGACCCAAGTGTGATCCGTTCGGATGACCTATCCGATCGGACAGTAGTCCGTTCGGACAGCATTCCGTTCCGGTTGTTCCGTTCGTCCTACACTTGGTCGTTTTGATGGTTTGTCGTTATGTCGAGACGCTTTGACAACGTGTTAACCAACAGAACCCCTAGTTCGACCGAGAAGACCAACCCGACCAGGAATCACCCTAGTTCGGCCGGTTACCGGCTCGAGACGGTTGTTCTTGATTAACCCGAAATCGGTAGTCTCATGGGTAGAATCCGGATCTTGAGCTAGTACAACACTACGATCGAGTAGAAGACTAGATCAGGGTCGGATCCCATCGGCTTTGAGTACATTGAGTGCAAAAGAGTTGAAAGAAAGTTAAAAACCATCTTTCAATCCTTTTTCACCACTCTTGTGTCGAGATCTTTACAAGATCTTTGTGGAAATCGGTTAGATCTAAGTTGTTCTTGGTGGATTGAGGCCAAAGCATGAAGTTCTTGAAGAACACATGATGACATCATCCTAGAACACCCGAAATCTAGTGATTTCATGGTTGAAAGTTAAGATTTAAAAGATAGAAAGGTGCAGGAGTGCGTGTAGATTAAGAAAGTACAAGATTTAGGACGAGATCTTACCTTGATCGAGAGAAATCGAAGAAAAGATGGGGAGCACGAGCTGTTCGGACAGAGGGTTTCCAAAAGTAGAAAGAATGACAATGACAGGGGTATTTATAGGATTCCAAAAGAGGAAAGGGCTGTCCGATCGGATGGTACGCCGCTCGGATGACCTATCCGGTCGGATGACATTCCGGTCGGATGGCACCTGGCCTGTGATATTGTGGCGATCCGGTCGGATGACTATCCGGCCGGATGGCCCCTGGTTCGAATGTTAGACGCGACGATTTTTGGCATTTCGATTTCGATTGCGAGCGGTTCGATACGATAGGGTTTCCTAGTCAAATTACTTTCAGTCCTAATCACTCATCTCGAGCACTATCCCTTCTCCACCAATTATCATAGTTCGATTACGATTCGAGTTCGATGTCGATTGAGTTCGATTGCATTTCGAGTTAGATTGCGTTTCAGTTGATTCTCCACAACACAATATAAATATACACGCACAAGTAACATGTAAGGCACACACACACGTATAACAACTAATTTTTCGTAAGTCGGGTTACGGTTCATATCACGATTCGATGTCGATTTGATTAGCATAGCTTGATTATCAGTTGATTAACTTTATCGCATTGTTACTTCCTATAGTTCACAGTCGTAAGTCGTTTGAATAATACGTCGATGGTTTGTAATTAACAACACTTACTCCTCATAATACAAATAAAATAAAGAAGTTTCTACAAGTCAAATCCGTATAACCGGTCGTTGACCTTGACCTTGACTTTGACTTGTGAAAACACGGGGTGTTACATTACAAACCGAATAAAAAGTAATATCAAAGTATTACAAACGGACTGTAAAGGATCCACAGGCGGATCAAAAGTTAAAAAGGATCATTGTTCAACAGATTTTAACATCTAAGCTTGCAAGACTCTTTATTGATGCTTGGAGTAGCCAGCCTATTCCGTATAGTACCTGCACTTAGCCTTTTTTGGGAAAATACGTCAGTTTACACTGGTAAATACAATTAACCGACTTATTTTGAAAAGAGTTTAAGAAAATTGATTTGAATGCACAAGGCACAAAATATCTTTTATAACTTGGGACAATTATTTAAAAATAATCTTGTATACAGTTTTACTTATTTGTCGTCCGTCAGGGCCGGTTAGAAGAGCCGGACAAGATTAACTGACACGCCACAAGTATAATGCCCACAAGGTTAATTCCTTAAAGTGGGTTACCATTTTTTACATATGCAACTGTCAGGTGTATGCCTACACCCCGTGCTTAGGTCGTGGCCATTTCAATGAATGATGCCAAGGATATCCGGGACATGGTCATTAACCCCCCAGGGCCATATACCAAATAAAACAGATTAAAACGGGTTATGTAAATATATTAATCACAATCCGATTTAAACAACTACATACCCGACCAAGCGGTATTATTATAATACCGTATCCCAAGCCCGTATAGGGAAAATAAGATAAAAGTATTTACCTGAGCAAGTATATTTCACAAACAGCGAGTGCAAGTAGCTTTTACCGGGCTCCTAATCTGGAACGAAGGTTTTAATAACCTATTAGATTCCTAACGGGTCTTAATTAAGTTTAAACTTAGACCGGTTAGTTTTAAAGGAAGATACGGTTCAAAACGCACGATTAGGCGAAGACCGAATTAGAATGTGTTTTAGACCCGACAAGTTTAAAGACTTGTATAATATGGGTAAACTAAACACATTCTGGATTTTGAGATAAAAATGATAAGGTTTGACCCGTTTCGGCTAATTTATGCAAACTAGTTACATAAACTGCACCGAACGCGAATAATGCGTAACGGGTAACCAAATGAGTCATGAACAGGTTTCCTAAGTTAATATGCCTTAAATATGTTGTGATATCAGTAAGATACCTTCCAATATGCCCAAAACGAATTTAAACTCAAATTAAGCCCCGTAGGGGTATTTTGGTCATTTTAAAGGTTATAAAAGAGTTTAAATACTAATATGAGTTTCAGGTCTCATATAATCAGTAAAAATATTTATTTTTATAAGTCATAACAGTAGGGTATTGTATATATGTGAAATTTACCTTTTATAACTAAACTATGCACCGTAGGGGCATTTTGGTAATTTCACATAAGCTTTAAAGGTCAAAATTTGAAATCTAATTTTAAAACTTTTGCTTACTGTTAAAATATAAAAATTTCCTTAAAACATCAGTAGGTATTGAGTCTTATATGAGAAAAATGGTTTTAATACATACTATGCGTTTTAAACGCGTAAAAGACGGTTTTAAGCGATTTCCGGGTTTTTAAAGAAAAGCTGATATTTTTATTATTCCAGAAGACTCAAAATATTTTATTTATTATATAAAATCAGTAGCAAGAGGTTTGGTATCAAAATATTATGTAAAACTCATTTTATAGGCCAAAGGGGCAAAACCGACAATTACCGAATCAAAGCTATAACCCTATGTTATGCTCAGCCTAAAAATAAATAAAAATCTTCAAAAATCCCAAAATAATATTTTACATCAGTGGGTAAAAATTTTGGTATCAAAAATTGGGTTTATATAGGCTTTATGCTAATTACGCCGTTTAATTAATAAAAAACTTTCTAATTACGCTATTGAGCATAACTCTTAATCTAGACCTCAAACTGATGTGAAAATTTAGGGACATGTTTATTAATCAGTAATAAATATTATTGTCCTCTCAAATTTTCAAAATTCTTGTTTTAAGGTCAAAAGGGCATATTGGTCAACATTTAGGCATATAACGGAAACATGCATATGAATCGGATAACTAATGAACCAAGTTGTATAATCACAGACGGTTATACTAACATGTAACCTGGTCCTAATAAAGCTCTAAGGCATTTCTAAGACATGCTCTAATGGGTCAGAACTGAAAGTCAAGGCAAAAGTCCACTTATGCGACTTTCGGTTCCGAACCGAGTTTATACTGAAAATTGTCGGGTTGAACATGCTTAGACATGTTCTTACATTAATTACCAAGTTATATGAGTGATAAAACAGGTTGTATGGCTTCTATATTGTTAATTATGTGTTTATGCGAAAATTAGCTTTCTGTTGACTTTTTATAATCAAGTTTGACCTGACAATTGACCTAGTTAGAGTGGGAATCAGAAGGTGCCCTTTTAAGGGTTTATTACCCACATAATTACCAACTCAAAGCTACTTTCAATTCGAGAATTGACTGGACCATTAGTGATTAATCACTAAGTAAAACCTTAATTACGACAGGTTTGACTTTAGGCCATTAAACTAATAAAACTGAATTAAGAGAGGTTAAGGACACTTACTGAAGTCCTATGCACGACTAAGGATCCTTGGGAAGTGGTCTTGAGCTCCAGGAATCTCCAGAACAAGTGTTTGGAAGTTTTTCAAGTGAAGTGCTCAATTGTTGCAACAATGAGCTCTATATAAAGCCAAGGAAGGATCAAGGAGATTGCTACAGGTGTTATGGCAACTCTAGGGATGAAAACAAGTGTCTAGGGACGTGTTTCAAGCAGCTAGAGGGTGACAAACTCGCGGAACTTAGCAAACATGCAAGTTGCCACGTCCAAATACATTTTTCTGAGCTGGCAGTCCGTCGCGTCGCGCGACGGATGAGTGCTCAGGTGGTGGCGCAGCGCCAGCAACTCAGTTACCAGCCAACCAAGTTTCAAAAAATGACACTTTCAACCCCTGGACCTTCTAAAGCGTAATTTCTTCCATTTTAAGCACTTTTAACCCATGAAATTTATATTTCTATGATCCATGAGATATAACCAAACATCGTTAGGTCCGGTTTCGTTAAACGATAACCGAAAACACAAGTTTTGCCTCGTTCACGCTTTTAACCCCTTAATTACGAAAGTTAGCGTATCTTTCTCATACGATATCGAAACCTTGTGAAATTTTTACCACTTATTCTTGGGAGTATAATTAATCGTTAAAAAGCTTCAGGTTCGCTAAAAGGTCACTCAAAGGTATGAATTAAACATGTTGACACTTTTAACCCTTGCGGTTTGTAAACTTCCACTTTTTTCCACAAATGGCTTCATACGCTTCATGATTCATTCGTTTAAGGTTATAAACATCGTGTAGGGTTGTTGAAAGGCATAATTATCAAATGTTGACACTTTAAATCCTTATATACATATACTTTCTTCGTTTGTCAACTTTAGTCCCTCATAATCAATCCGTTACACGTTTAAAGTCCATGACACGTGTCGATACTATATTGGACATGATTTTACGAGGTGTTACAATACAATTCTTTAGCATCAATATCGGATTCTCCTTCATACTTCAATGCATCTTCAAGGCGATAACAACACTCCTTAAGCTTGGCTTCATCAAGAGTCTTCAACTTTTTAGGAAACAAAAACCCAAATATTTTTTCGAATTTTTGGTATTGTTCAAATCTTGTTTCAAGTGAAAAAATAGCTTGATCAACAATACTTAAAACATAATTTACTCTAAAATCCTCCTCGGGTGAAAATGTTACTTCTTCTACACTTGACGATTCATTAAATTGTTTTTTCCTATATATCACACGTTTTTACGAAATTCCGCATTAACACCTATTTCATTTGTAATTTCTCTAGCTTCATCAAGTGCCTTAGAGAACCCCACTTCTCTATATTTCTTAAAGAATTTAATTAATTTGTCCACTTCATTAATAGCAACATCAAGAACAACATCTTTTGCTTGCAACCATTTGCTCACCACATTCACCTTTGATAATAATTCAAACAAAATGACAGTTTGTGCCAAAAATTCAAATCACCAAGTTCATACTCTTCTAATGATTTAGCTTCACTTATGATTTTAGAATCTCTATCCGTCCCCCTAACTTCTCGCAAAGCTTTTCTTACATCTCCAAGTTGAGTTCTTATAGGCTTAATACTATCTATACGACTTTCCCAACGAGTTGTAGATAATGATTTAAGAGTTAATCCTATAACATTGTCTTTCAAAATTTGCCACATATTAATAGAATGGGCAAAGATAGTATATAACCGTTGTATTGTTCCAAAAAATTCCTTAGACTTAGTAATTGTGTTAGCCATGTCACAAAATGCTAGATTTAGACTATGATAACCATAAGCACTATAGAAAGCTCTGGGATTTTTTTCTAAAAATCTAGTTTGAACTCCTTTGTTTTTTCCTCTCATGTTTGCCCCATTATCGTAGCCTTGACCACGCATATCACCAATATCAAGACCAAGCGACTCTAATTCCTTACATGTTGCTTCAAAAGGTCCTAAACCCGTGGTATCATCAACAACCAAAAAACCTAAAAATGATTCCTCAACGGTCACGGAACTAGAGTTAAAATTCACATACCTCACAATTATGGACATTTTCTCTTGGTGAATTGTATCAGGCGTGCAATCGAGGATGATGGAGTAATACTTTGCTTACTTAACCTTCTTGATGATTTCGGTTCTAACTTTATCCCCTAATAATTGTATCAACTCATTTTGAATATTGTGGCCAAGAAAGTGTACATGGCACTCTTCATTCAAAACTCGGCGCACATGTTCTTTCATAATCGGGTCAAACTCTTCCAACATCTCAACCAAACCCAAAAAGTTTCCATTGCCTTTTTGATACAATTTCTCATTTGACCCACGAAATGCTAAGCCATATTTTGCAAGAAACTTCACAAGTGCAACAATCCTTAAGATGACTTGTTTCCAATAATCTTTTTCTTTTTTTAAATTGCTCATATGCCACTTTGTCAATTGTTCCTTTGCATTTCAACCTTTGGCGCAATTCAAACCATTCATTATATTCTTGAAATGTTCTAAACCAACTTCATGTTCTTTAAGTCTACCACTAGCATGTCTCCAATCCTTATAACCTTCATCATCCAACCCACCTTTCGGATGCCCCGTTCTAAAAACTGTTCAACAAAAACAATAGAGTTTGTCAAGTTTTTTTCGAATACATTAGCCATTCTCTATCGCACGTCTCCCTATTTGATAGAATTCTAGTGTACATGGTATTAGAAAAATGTCTTCCAAATTTATCCACGGGGCCCTTAACATCCCTATCTCTTTTTGGACCTTTCATAACCAACTCTTTAATCATGTCATTACTAAGCCCACCCCAATTTCTAGGATAAAAAATATCAATATCTGGAACCGGATTAACATCATCTTCACACATAGTAGCTTCTTCATCTACGGTAGCATTAACATTATCTTCACCTGCGTTCACATTGTCTACACCAACGTTTATATTGTCTTCGCCATATTAGCTTCTTCATCTACTTTCACATTGTCTTCACCCACATTATCGTCACCCAAGTTAGAACTAGAACTTTAAGTTTCTTTTGAAAAAGAAATGTGTATTCGGTTTTGTTTTACTTCGTCCGCCTTTCTTTTTTCTTCCTCTAGCTTCCTCTTCTTACGTTTTTTATGGCCAGATAGGTGTTTGTATTTAGGAACGGGAAGCATAATTTCTACATATTAACGAAAAACATCCATTCAATCACAATTCACATGAAGTCTAATACATTTAAAGTATAATTAATAAACAACAGTTAAAGAAACAGACAATTCTTATCAGCAATCAATCTATAAAAATTGAATGCTCAATATTTCCTTTCCTTTAACAGTTTAACCTTTGTTTATACAAAATTAAATCAACACAGTTTAACCTGTGTTTATACAAATCATAACAGTCTAACAAATTAACAATACACAACAGTAAGATCATGAATGATTATAATAGTCTAACAGATTAACAACAAACAAAAATCAACATAAAGGATACTGATCGATCACAATACCTCCTGGCTCCTGCTGCGAATCTGTGGATGATGATGAATGATTATGATGTCCTGAAAGACTGAAACTGATGCGATGATGACGATGATGAATATCCGCGAATCGCGATGATGACGATGATGAATCTGGCTGGAAAACTGTTGTGTTCGATTAGAAATCCCTTGTCACACCCCCAAAATACCACATGAGGAAACCCCGCTAGGCGTGTGACGTACCAGGATCTAGCCACCAATCACATTGAACTACATCAAGTTATGTAACAAAGTTTCCATTCATTAAATAACACATTCAACACAAATCCAAGTTTAACGTGTTCAGCGGAAGCAAATAGTTAAACGTTGTTCAATTGTTTCAAAAACCAATGTACGTGAAGTCATTAAACAAGTCTTGCAAATCCTAGCAGTACGACCCATGACCACTCCAGCCATCCAGACAACAAGTTCCTCTTCCATAGTACCTAACGACCTGCGAGCAGGCAACAAGTGTATCAGACAACGCTGGTGAGTTCATAGTTTTACGAAAACGTTGGTTACCAAGTGTTTAGTTTAGTTCATTGATTATAATGTTGATAATAACTCGAATACAAGATGGCTCCAGATTTATTTTTCCCGTTCCCCAATGCTCCTTTCAAAGCATTGGGCATGACTGGGTCATTAGTTCACACCCGTCCTCTCCGGTACGGGGTGAGGGTGCCAAACCTAGATAGCGCTACCAACTAATACCCCGTTACCTCTCAGGTAACAAACAAGATAGGACTTAAAGGTGATAGGATGAGTATATTATCCAACATTCCAGACTTTACCCACAAGACGTATCCCTCTCAGGAATACCCAATTGATTTACCCAAAAACCTATCCCTCTCAGGGATACCCAATGACTGTCCCAACCACCGGGACGCATGCTCAAGAGGAATGAACTCACCTTTGATTTGCTCGGTATGTCTAATTACCCGTTCCAGTTAATCAACCAACCCTACCGTGGTTACCAACAACATCAGTTACATTATCATTTAGACACGTATCATCACAGCTTGCATATAGCATAAGAATCACCGTACATCATGTATCAAATACCCAATTTGCATACCAGTCTACATCTCATGTGAATGTCACAAACTATAACATATCAGGTGAGTTTGTTTTTCATGCTAGTCAAACCAACTTTCTTATTCTTATTGACATGCAACATAGATCATATACTCACACAAACATCTATCTTCATCATCAAAAGTGCCTACTGTTCAATCCATTCACTTTCACGACGAAATACCCTATGCGGCGAAGAACCATCCTTCGTCGGGTTCAAGTACGAAGAAGAACTTAATAGTTCGTCAGATATTGTTCGACGAAAAACCTCATTCTTCGTCGAAGAATCTATCTTTCGTCGCTGATGAATTTCGGCGAAGTATCACTAGGGTTTGTCAATCATCAACCAGTTACAACTTCTCAGTTTCGTAATCAGCAGTTAGCACTTTACAGTAGGATTAGTGGGTCAAGCAATAACAGTTTCATCATAGGCTAAACATGTAATTAATTCCTTTAACAACATGATTATAATCTGCACATATAACTCTAATCCCTAACCACCATTTAACAATTTCATAATATACACCCTAATCGAGTCAAACCCTCATGCTTCACCAAGAACATGCAACATCATATAAACCCTAGTTATCATGCTCTCTAATCATCAATTATGTTTAACAGTTATGGATCATCGATTAACATTATGCATACCTCCAAACTAATCATACAGTTTATTGCAACCCTAGATAATCATACAAAATCACCACCACACAGAATCATGTACGGATCATTAAGCCGATGAACGGAAACAAGATGCTAACCTTGATCAAGATGGAGTCGAAGGAAAACTCGAGTCGATGAGAGGGTTTGCCGTCGGTTTCGAAGAAGGAGAGGAGAGGTGAGAGAGAGAGTTTAGGGTTTGTCGTTATAAGTTTTTGTAAACAATGGACGGTACACGTATAATAATACTGAGACCCTACTGGGCTGAAAATGGCATGGGCCGAAGGCCTTCTTGGCAAGGAGTATTCTTCGACGAAGAATATAGTTCGTCGTGAACCATTGATGACGAATAACATAGTTCGTCATGAACTATGTTGACGAAGAATGGTCGACGAAGAACCTTATTTGAGAGGTTACCACACATAAGTAATTCTTAATTTTTTTACTAAACAACCCTACATCATAACGGTTCAATTATTCACCAAATATGCACAAGTTACAACACAAACAATTATAAAAAGACAGTGCGAAACAAGTAACGTGTCGAGGAGAGACCTTGAAAACTCGGGTTGTCACATCCCTGGTGCATAACCGCGACGTTTGGTTTCCTGAGCGGCAATTGTATTATTGATTTGGGGCATGTTATCGGTTATGAATTTGGGTTTTTTACAAAGGTTTGGTCCCTGTACTAATTTGGGCTATATATATAAAGAAAATTTAAAAATTTTTGGGCCCTTTAATGATTTGGGCCCTGTTCTCAAGCCCACCCGGCACCTGGGTATAGCCGGCCCTGCATATATATATGGGAAAGTTACTGTACAAATAAAGTTAACGTACTAAACGTACGAATTTCATGAAAAAAACAAAAGCACGTGTTGGTATTTTTGTAATTATCTGCTTGTAGGGTAATTATCAAAATTACTCTACAAATGATACTATAGAGTAATTTTGATTTTTTGTAGAGTAATTTTGTAAAATGTTCATGTAGAGTAATTTTGGTCTTGTAGAGTAATTTTGATCAAAATACTATACCTCAGCAAAAAACCTAACCCCTCCCCACCCCCTAAAAACCTAAAAAAACCAACCCCCCCCCCCCCCACCCAAACTAAAAGCTAAAAACTAAAAAATAAAGCTAAACCCTATAACTAAATGCTAACAAAATTACTCTACAAGATCAAAATTACTCTATAGGACCAGTTGACAAAATTACTCTCCAAGATCAAAATTACTCTACAGGATCATTTGTAGAGTAATTTTGAATTGTATGTTGTTTGATAAACTTGCAGGGTAATTTTGATTCAAGTAATTTTGATGCAGAGTAATTGTGATACACTTGTAGAGTAATTTTGATAATTATCCTACAAGAACAAAATTACTCTACAAGAACATTTTACAAAATTACTCTACAAAAGATCAAAATTACTCTACAGGATCATTCGTAGAGTAATTTTGATAGTTGCTAATAATTACGAAAATGCCACTGCGTGCTTTTGTCTTTTACTTCAGTTCGTACGTTTTGTACGTTAACTTTATTTGTATTTGATCTTTTACCTATATATATATATATATATATATATATATATATATGAGAAGGATCCGTTAGGAACCACCCTTTATTGCGAGAACCGCGAGAACCAGTGTAAACACAACCAAAAATACCTAAAAAAAATCTAAAAAACACACAAAAAACAATTTTAATATTTTTTTTTATTAAAATCTCTACTTTTCGTTAATAAAAAATATTTAAAAAAATTGGATACTAAAAGTAGCGATTTTTAAAAATCCCCGACTTGAAAGGGAATTTCGCCCCGAAATTCACCCGTTGCATCAGGTTTAGATTTGTTAGTTGGGAATAAGTGAGGGTACTTGAGCTTCATCTGATCCACGCGCTCCCACGTGAACTCCGGTCCACGTCTTGAGTTCCAACGAACTCTCACGATTGGAATCCGACTATGCTTACGAATCTTGACCTCCCGGTCCATAATTTCAATTGGTTCTTCGACAAACTGCAACTTCTCGTCAATTTTCAGCTCTTGAAACGGTACTACAAGTGTTTCATCGGACAAACACTTCTTTAATTGCGAAACATGGAAAGCATCATCAACGTTACCTAGCTCAGCAGGTAACTCGAGCTTGTACGCCACTTTTCCAATACGTTCCAGGACTTTAAATGGCCCAACATAGCGTGGATTAAGCTTGCCGCATTTCCCAAAGCGCACCACACCCTTTCAGGGTGAGACCTTCAACATAACACGATCGCCTACGGCGAACTCCATGGGTTTCCTACGCTTGTCAGCGTAGCTTTTCTGACCGTCGCGCGCCATCGCCATACGATTTCTGATCTAGACAATCTTTTCAGAAGTTTCAAGAACAAGTTCCGGACCTGTGACCTGGCTGTCACCCACCTCAGCCCAACAAAGAGGAGAACGACACTTCCGCCCGTACAATGCTTCGAACGGAGCTGCTTGGATGCTAGTATGGTAACTGTTGTTGTAGGAGAACTCAATCAACAGCAAATGTTTCTCCCATCCCTTACCAAAATCAATCACGCATGCTCGCAGCATGTCTTCAAGTGTTTGGATGGTTCGTTCGCTTTGACCATCCGTTTGTGGCTGATAAGCAGTGCTCATGTTAAGGCGTGAGCCAAACGATTTATGCATTGACTGCCACAAATCAGATATGAAACGCGGATCGCGATCAGAGATAATAGAGGTTGGCACCCCGTGCCTAGAAACCACTTCCTTTAGATAAACAGCAGCAAGTTGTGAGAACTTATCCGTTTCCTTAATTGCTAGAAAATGTGCTGACTTCGTGAGACGATCGACGATCACCCAGATGGTATCGTTTCCGTTTTGAGTTCTCGGCAAACCAGTGACGAATCCATAGCAATCTGCTCCCATTTCCACATGGGTATTTCTGGCTGTTGAAGCAGGCCTGAGGGTTTCTGATACTCTACCTTGACTTTCGCACAAGTCAAACACTTACTCACATACGTCGCGATGCTAGCTTTCATCTTCGGCCACCAATACAAGACTTTGAGGTCTTGATACATCTTATCCGAACCCGGATGAACAGAGTATCAAGACTTGTGTGCCTCGTCCATCACAAGCTCCCTAAGATTTCCAAACAAAGGAACCCATATCCGTTCCATAAAATAGTATATGCCGTCAGATCTTTCCACGAGTCGTTTCTCCATGCCGCGCGAATACTTAGCTTTAAGATTTTCTTCCTTCAATGCTTCTGTCTTAGCTGAACGGATCTAATAAGGAAGATTTGAGTGAATAGTGAGCTGCAAGGCACGGACACGTTTGAGTTTTGATTCTTTTCGGCTAAGGGCATCAGCTACAACGTTTGCTTTGCCTGGGTGATACTTGATGGCACAATCGTAGTCGTTCAATAGTTCTACCCAGCGACGCTGTCGCATATTCAATTCCTTCTGGTCGAAAATATGCTGGAGGCTCCAGTGATCGGTGTAGATAGTGCATTTGGTACCGTACAGATAATGCCTCCAAATCTTCAACGCGAACACCACAGCTCCCAGCTCCAAGTCGTGAGTTGTGTAATTCTTCTCGTGCACCTTCAGTTGTCGAGAAGCATAGGCTATCACCTTCTCGCGTTGCATCAACACGCAACCATGGTTGCAAAAGTCGCTAGGCGCTCCCTAGTCGGATTCGGGAGTACTCGGGAGGTACTCGGGAGTATTCGGGAGTACTCGGGGAGTAATTGGCCTGGGAGAAGAGTACTCGTGCCTCGGCAACCTACCTTGTAGCGAGTACTCGGGGAGTACTCGGAGCCTAGTCGGGACTTTTACAACCATGCACGCAACCGAGACCCTAAAGGGCAAACGATGTCACCCTATAAGGGCAAACGATGGTGCATGAGCGAACGGAATTCTAAAAGAACGAACGAGAGTGGTTATCCTAGATATTTAAAATAACACGAACTAGCTATTATTTATTGGTTTTAAAAGAAGAATAATCCTAATATTTATGTTTTGCACAATTTGGAATTCGTATACTATATTTTATCTCAATATAAAAATTTATTGTTATAAAAAGAATTATCCATTTATGTTATAAGTTTAGAGGTTTGGTTAAAAAAGAAAACGAATCAAAAATAAAAATCGTTTTGAAATTAAACATGTATTGCTTCGTGGATTTTTACGAAAAACGGGCAGAGTTTCCCCTGTTTTTGGATGATCCCGACAAACAAGTTGTCGATATATTTTGTCAAAACTCAATAATTCACTAATCAATGATAAAACGAATACGAAACAATAAATAGTAACTCTAATATATATATATATATATATATATATATAGTTCCATGCATGTTTACAAATTGTAAAAGCCGTTTTGCGTAAAATTGACATTAACATAAATAATCTAAAGAACTTCAAGACGTTATAATTTTACCGAAAACCGAATCCGATCGGTTTGACCGGCGTTGTTTGTTTGACCAAATTTGAAACGAACCGAACCAAAGCTGCTGTTGACCATGTTTGACTAGACCGAAACTGACCCGAACTGAACGTGAGCCGCGACTGAGCCGAACCAGAAACCAACCCGAAACTAAAATGAAACTTGAATCACATCAGAATTAACATACAAACTTGAACAAAACAAAACTCGAACCAAAACTGAAACAAACATCGAATTGAAGCTTAAACAACGAAACTCGAACCAGTTTCTAACCTGAATCGACTGGGATGCGAGTCCCGTATCGGTGTCGGAGCCGAACAACTCAAATCGGAGCCCAAACTTGTGAATCGGACTGTCGAAACGCCAACACCGCCGTGACTCAGTCGAGTCCCCATTGTCGCCGCCGCCGCCGTGCGTCGTCGCCGACTTTCTTCTTGTTTCTCTCTCTCCGCGGCTCTCTCTTTTCTCTCGTCCATGTTCGCCGCCGCACGCCATACGCCACCACCGAAGTGGTGGTGGTCGGTCGTTCATCGAACAGAGGTTTTAGGGGGTTGTCGGGTTACGGGCCGGAGAAGACGAAGAGAAAAGAGGAAACGGGGTGTTGTGTGTGACAGGGAGTGGCTCCGATTGTCGGAGCCGGCTATATTCAGACGAGAGTGAGGGTTGAAGATGATGATGTTTGTATGAGTTTTGCTTGGTCTGTGGATTTTGTGTGTGTGTGTGTGCTTGAGTTGCAGACAAGAACCTTGAGGGAGAACAAGGATGATAACGGCTGCATATTTTTTTATAAGGATTAGGGTCACGAATCTTATATTTATAGGGTTTATTTAGTTAGTGGCCTTTGGGCTTAGGCCCAAGGCCCACAAGCCTATCTCGTGTGTTTAAGTGGCCCACAAGTTTTCACGAACTAGTTTTTTGAAACCCACTGGTCGTAGAATGTCGTAGTATATTATTTTTAGGATCGAAAATAAGTCGAGTAGGGTCGTTAATTGACGTTGGACGCGTAATTGAAATCCTGGAAAGTAACGGTCTGCACACAATTTTAAATGGTCGATCAAACGAATAAAGAATACGTAAATACATATATATTTTTATTATGATTAACGCCTCGAATTATGGTACGAATATGAATTTTTTTCTAAAAATTAAATTACGAGGCGTTATAGACAACGCTGGTGAGTTCATAGTTTTACGAAAATGTTGGTTACCTAGTGTTTAGTTTAGTTCATTGATTATAATGTTGATAATAACTCGAATACAAGACAGCTCCAGATTTATTTTGCCCGTTCCCCAATGCTCCTATCAAAGCATTGGGCATGACTGGGTCATTAGTTCACATCCGTCCTCTCAGGTACGGGGTGAGGGTGCCAAACCTAGATAGCGCTACCAACTAATACCCCGTTACCTCTCAAGTAACAAACAAGATGGGAGTTAATGGTGATAGGATAAGTATATTATCCAACATTCCAGACTTTACCCACAAGATGTATTGTAACACCTCGTAAAATCACGTCCAATAATGTATTGACACGTGTAATAAGCCCTAATAAAGTCAAACGTTGAATTTGAGGGACTAATTTTGCGAAAAATAAAAAAAATTGATTATAGAAGGACTGGAAATGTTAACATGCTTATTATAAGCCTTTAAATAACGTTACACGGTAATCATGTTCACAAATGAGCCACTGGTTGATCAAGAGTAGCCGTTTGCGTAATTAATTGAAAGTTTGCGCGATGAAGGGTTAAAAGCGTCAACATGTTAATTCTTACCTCTGAGTGACCTTTTAACAAATTTATAGCTTCATGATAATTTATTAGACTCTTGGGAATGCCTAATATTGGCCATTAAGGGCTTTTATGCCTATAAGTGAAGTTACGCGCAACTTTGCAAGTTACAGGGGCTAAAAGTGTCAATATGTTAAATTATACCTCTGAATGACCATTTTACGAACCCGAAGCATCGTAATGTTTAATAATAATCACAAGAATGCCTAATATGGATTAGATAAGGCTTCGATGCTATTAAACGATGATATGCGCAAGTTTGCGCATTAGAAGGACTAAAAGCGTCAACTTTTGAATCTACGCCTTTCGGTGACCATTTTAGTGAACAGGAGCATAGTAATAATTAAACACATGCTTAGGAATACCCATTATGGGCCAAGGAAGGCTTGGATATCATTAAATGACATTTCGCGCTACTTTGAGCGATTAAAGGACTAATTGCGTCAAACTGCAAAAGTATACCGATTCGTATGGTATCGAACCTTCCGGAATATGATCATAAGTTAAACATACCCTAAATATCCTTTACATAGCTTAGATATAGGCTTAGAGGTGTTTGGTGCGCAAAAATAAACTTTTATGTCAAGCAGGGACTAAAAGTGTCAAAAAGTGCACAAGTTTGCATTTTCGCGCATATCTTACATTCTGAATATATCCGGACATCCAAAAATTTATGTAAGCATTAAAATATTTTATTTTAGTGATCGGCATGATAAAATTCCATTCGTCGCGTAATTTGGGTCGTTTTTCGCATCCGTTTGTGTTTCGTCGTAATTAGCCGAACATCGCGACCGTACGGCCAAACGAACCGACATCCAACATATTTTTGAGCATGTTTCATGTCCCCTATGTTTAGGCATCATAATAGAGCCTTGAAATGAGGTTAACGGGCCTTAAATAAGTCAGAAATGACATTTAACAAATTTCAGGGACTGAAACTACATGTTCTCGAAGTTGTTTGCTGGTCTGGACTTTTAGGCGGGCCGCGAAGCTCTCCTGGGCCTCCTACGCGGGCCGTGTGAAATGAACAGCAGCAAAACACCAGTTTTATTGCTGGTTTTTGGTTAAAACTAGTTCCTATACTCACAAACATCATTCTAGGGGCTTGCTACCAGATTTGTAAAACCACTTTACACTTGTTTTGATATGGTTATGCATTCCAACACTTGTCAAAATCTCGTGCAATCCCGAAAACTATAAATAGAGGTAGGTTTTCACTTGTTCTTTCACACCATTCCTCCAAATTCTGCTTTGTCTCTGATTCAAGAAGGATCCTGAGCTTTTAGGAACCTTCATTCAGTCCTTTGGGCCCTTTATTAGGAGACCAGTAAAAGATACTTGCACTCGCTGATTGTGATATATACTTGCTCAGGTAAATACTTTTAACTTATTTTCCCTTATACGGGCTTGGGGTACGGTATATAAAATACCGCTTGGTCGGGCATTGAATTTTTAATCATATCAAGGTTAATTTATTGAGATGACCCGTTTAAACTGTTTTGTTTGCTTAAAGCCTTTGGGGGGTTAATGACCATGTCCCGGATATCCTTGGCATCATTCATTGAAATGGCCACGACCTAAGCACGGGGTGTAGGCATACACCTGCCGGTGCATATAAATAAAAAGGTATAACCGTTTGTTCGAGATAACTCGTCGCGAGACTATATCATGTGGTGTGTCTATTAATCTTTAACCCGGTATTCAGCCCGGGCTACTGAACGTATAACAAACATGTAATTCTTTTACAAGTTTATATATAAATAATTATCCCAAGTTATAAATGATATTTTATGCCTTGTGCATTCAAATCAATTTTCATAAATATTGTCAAAATGAGTCGGTTAATTGTATTTACCAGTGTAAACTGACGTATTTTCCAAAAAGGCTAAGTGCAGGTACTAAACGGAATAGGCTAGCTCCTCCTAGCATCAATAAAGAGTCTTGCAAGCTTAGATGTTATAAATCTGTTGAACAATGATCTTTTTAACTTTTGATCCGCATGTGGATCCCTTGCAACCGTTATTGTAATACACTTGATATTACTTTTAATTCGGTTTGTAATGATTTTATATTTCGACTTCCGCTGTGTATTAAACTGTGATAAATTGTCTATGATGATATCAACTATGTCACGATACTCCCAACCGGGCCCACCGGTAATACGTGGAAATATCGGGGTGTGACAGGTTGGTATCAGAGCCAACATTGAGAGAATTAAACACTAGCCTTTTGTGTTTAATCTCAATGATACAGTTTACACAATCCTTAGACCTTCTGAGTCTAGACTTAACATAGGAATGCTCTCATCCCTATTAAGTAAGCATTGTTTTCGATTTTATGTATTTTGAATATATCGCCAGGCAAGGAAGCTGTCGATGGAAATTCTCCATATCCGAAGCCTAGAAATGCCAAGCTTCATACCACGGCTAGGAAAAGCGTACAACCAGTTGGAGGAAACACCTTTATGAATCTATTCCCAAAAACCAAACTTGTTTAAACCCTTATCCAGACTACGGAGTCCATACCAGAAGGTCCCTGAGGCTCCCATATTGAAGATGATGCATGTGGATGATATTAAACCCTAATTCCTACCTCCGAATTATCAAATTTCAAACTTAGACTATACTAGTCAAAACCTAAACCGTGATCCATGCCATTCCTTTAATCAGTGAATCCTTGGATTCTACTTCTGCAATGGATCCTGATTTGAAATATTACTTATTCACTAAAATCTTCAGAGTCGCTACTGCGTACGATAAATAAAGATGAAGAAGCAATCAGAATACAGAAAGGAAGACATTTGAAGACCCTCCTTTCATCATACTTCTTTCATTTAAGTCCCTGTTTGGGCATTTGATTATTGTAGTCCTTTGTGGATATATTATTTCATCATAGTCCTTGTAGACTTACCACTTTTGACAAAAGATTCATATATATATATATATATATATATATATATACGTCTACCTATTAAAAATCCCTTGAGGACATTATCTTTTTATATAGTCCTTTCGAGGACATTTTATTTCAATAATAGTCCCTTCGAGGACATCATACTTCAAAATAGTCCTTTCATGGACATGTTATTTTATTAAAATCCCTTTGGGATATATTATTTCTAAATAGTCCTATCATGGGCAGTCTGTTTTAATATAGTCCCTATACGGACTTATGATATTTTTGTAGTCCCTATACGGACATATAATTTCCTTTTAAAGTCCTCTATGGAAAAATATGATACTACAAAGTCCTGATTAAGGCACTATTGTAGATTTTCTAATAATTTATGGAAAGTTTTGAAATTTTTTTTATATAGGTATTCATTTCGTCCTTTATCCAACAATAGTATCAATTTTATTCAAATTTTATCGATCCGCTAAATAACTTCAAAAGATCTTCTTAATGATTTACCACTGCCAAGTGGCAAGTCCACATTAATTGGCCAAAACTTTCAGTAATTAAGGATAATTATTCCTTCTACTATGATAGTTAAAGGAGTTACCCCTCCTATCCAAAGGTGGCGAACTATGTTCAAGCCTCCAAGCCTATATGATCAATGCGATCATGGTAATATTGTGTAACCATTAAGACAAAATAATCCTTGTTAACATCTAAGAACATGTTAACGTCCCTGGCAGTGTGACTTGAGAAACCACACCAGCCGTCAAGGTATTTTGGACTATGTCCAAGCCTTAAAGCCTATAGGATCGAATTTGATCTTGGCAAGTATCATCAATGTGATGATCAAAATGTAAACATCCGTTAGTGATGAAGTGCCTACGGGCTAAATTTGTTGTCTGATAAAGACAACGACACTAGTGGTCTATAACCCCTGTCTAAAAAATATTGGACTACGTCCAAGCATAATAGTCTATATGATCATTACGATCATGACTAATATCGTATAAACACGATGATCACATTATTTGACATCCTTTAGAGATGTTTCGCCTACGGACCATATTATATTGTCCATTTGTGACAAAGATAGTGGTGATCTTCTATGATTCCCTGTCCAAGGTGGTGAGCTATGCTCAAACCACATAGTCTATATGATCAATGCGATCAAGACTAATATTATCAAAAAGACGATCATGTGTAAATATCCTTATTAATGTTTCGCCTACGAGCTATGTATAATATATTGTCCATTAGTGACATTGACATTGCGATCCTTCTGATCCCATGTCCAAGGTAGTGAGTTGTGCTCAAGCCTAATAGTCGATGTATGATCTGTGCGATCATGACTAATAACAACTGATACGGTGATCGTATTATTTTATAGGATATTTGAAGTTCAGGCTTAGGCCCCCCTATCTTCATAGTAAGATTTTAAGAAATACTTACGACCCGATGGTTATAATTTATGCATAAATTTTCGGTGCTTAGATAACAAAACTAGAGTAATACAATAAGCACATGGTGGATACGCCGCTGGTACTTCCTATATATTATGCCGCCTACGGGCTATATACCATGTTGTCCATTAGAGACATTGACAAGTATGACCGGTATGGTCCATCGTCAAAGGTGATGGGCAATGCCCAAGCCTTATAGTCAATAAGATCGATGAGATCATGACTAATAGACTCATTTGCGATAATTATATATGTATATATATATATATGTAAACATCCATTAGTGATGTCCTATGATTTGCCTATGTGCCAATATGAATCGTCATTCAAGACGATGACAGTTGTAGTCTATGGTTCCCTGTCCAACGGTAAAGAACTAGGTTCAAATCTTAAAACCCCTAATATAATAAGATCGCGACTTATAAATTAATGTCCTCCGTGACAGGCGTTAGTTGCCATATCTTATAATGTCCTTTGCGTCAAGGCCTTTGTGCCATATGGTTATTTATGTCCTTCCTGATGGACTAATGTTTCATATTTTAGAGAGCCATTATGGCAAGCCTTCGAGCCATCTAAAATCATCTTTATGCCAAAGACAGTTGGGACATTTTGATCCCCTGTCAAAAGGGTAATGGACTCGGCCCAAACCCTAAAGGCCATTGATGGTCCTTTTGTGACCTAGGCTGAATGTAATTGATGTACATTCAGATAACATTCATTAGGAATGTTTATACCCTATTAGCTTATATGGTTTAATAATACCATGGTCAATGTATGTTAGATTGTCAGGGTGATGACTCGCTATAGAAATGCAATTAAGCAATTGATTAATTTTGGCGTTTAGTGCCAAGCTTCAAGTATGGCAAACTTGAATGAGACAAATAATAGTTGCGATACTGAAGATGCAACAAATGTGAACCTCAAGGTTAATATGAATGACGCAGATGTGAGAAAGGCTATGAGAAAAGTCATGAAAACATTCGAAGAGCAGAATGCTACTTGCCCTAAATCATATTCCCTCTGATCATGAAAAAGAGCTTTGTTCATACTTCGAATGCGAAAAATGAACCAAATAAGATGATATATATAGTGAGGAGCCCCGTTCCTCTAAAGGATGTACTTAAAAGTACTTCGTCTCTTGCAAATCAAGAGACTTCAATGGCAAAAAAGGGGCCATTGATTGCATGAAATTGTTGGATGAAATAGAAACCATTATGGACATCAGCGGTTGTGCTGAGAGGAACATTGTGAGATATGTATCACAGTCATTCAAGGGCAGTGCCCCTAATTGGTGGAAGACTTTAATAAAATTACAGGAAGAATACTCTTACACAAATTGGGATGATCCAGGTTCATGGACTAATCAGAAAAACCGGTTGTCTGCAACACGGAACGGAAAAGGCGGAATAAGAATTTTCTGACTCTCACCATGATGGATCTAGACTGTAAACAGAACGTTATAGACTTTAGCTTATTGTCTGGGATAGTGCCCTATTCGGTTAACCCAAAATCTAAGCTTAATGCATTAATTATGGAAGGTTTAGCATCGGTAATAAGGGGGCACATTAAGGTTTCAAAACCTGCTTCTTATAATCCATTATGGATCTATCTCAGCTACTCACGTTATATAGATTAAGAAATGAACCAGTCGAAGCTGAGACTGCCCTAAAACTCTCAAAGATTTTATAGCTAAGTATAGAAGGATTAAGAATGGAGGCGCCTAAACCCTCCTGATAAATGTTAGAGGCAGTTCGTATCAATAATGACACCAGATAAATCCCTTATTGTGATTTTATTGCTAAGAGTTACGTTTGGATTCAGGTGCTATTGAGTCTCTCATAAGACCACAAGCTTGGCAAACTTTTAAAATCCTCCTATAAGAACCCCAGATATTAAGTGTAAGGTAAAACTTACAGGCGAAATCATAGGAACCATTTCTTCTCTTCCTGTCAAGGATCTTCATTCGTAAAATTCTAGAGTACTCTTTCTCCAGATGGAGTACGTCGATAGATGTGTTTTTATTTTAATATCTCATTGATTTCTATCAACTACGAATACCAGACTGTATGATAAAAGCGTCATATGAGGATTGGTGTATCTTAATGTGTTCCATAGATTGCTTCCATGCCTGATCAGTATGGAGGTTTAATGCATGGAACTACTGAGATATCCCAATGGTCATATGGTACTAGAGTCGGCTAATGGTGTTCAAAGAAGATATCCAATGTAGGATTGTCTAAGTAAGTGTCTCTGATTAAGGAATCCATGGACTCATAAAGAAAATGTGTCATTTATCTGACACAGGCAATGATAGTAGAACCGGGGGCTTGAGATTTGGGAAACCTCTGTAATCTCCTTGCGTCTTGACTATCTTCTCCAAAGAAGTACCCCATTTACCTCTAAAGGCAAGTAGAGTTAAGATTTACATCCCGCATAGGGCTGCATTATTGTGAAAACTCCATGACAATTAGTACCATCATTATTGGAAGAATCAAAACCCTAATTATATGAATTTTAAGATAAAGGTTCTTAAAGCCTGATTCAAATTCTGAGAGTTTCGGTATTATTAATTAAGAAAGATGGTTCATTTTGCTTATGCATTGATTACCGCAACCTTATTTAGGCAACAATTAAGAATCGCCATCAGCTGCCCAGGATCGTCGACTTGTACGACTAACTGTAAGGATTAGCTATTCCTTAAGATTGGTTTAAGTAGTTGTTGGAATAATCATCTCACCTTAAATGAGCTTTTCTATAACTAATAGTTGTTATGTAAGTATCAAGGCTGCTCCTTTGGAGACCTTGTATAGATGGAATGTCAAGAATCCGTTTAATAGACAGAATTTTGGTAAATCCAATTATCCAGATCTGAAGGATTACCTTGGAAACGACGGATGAGATCATATAAACTTATGATCATCTGGAAACTACCAGTAATCGGCGGGAAGTCAATAATTGATGAAAGTCGCAAACCTCTTAAGTTCTTGTTAAGGAATAAGATTCAACAGAAAGTATCACCTTGGAAGGGTGTGTTGAAAATCTAATACAACGGGCTAGTTAAGCTCTGATATATAGAATCATTCGAGGAAATCGAATATATCAAGATTGGTAACCTATAAGCTAAAACTTACCTGAGGAGCTTGATGGAAATCAATGTATCCCACACTAGTGATTTAAGGATATGTTTCGCCGATAAGACAAGAAGCATTATCACATAATGATATGCAGACCAATGAAAATTTATGGGTTGATGGGAAACCTCAAGGTCAAACGGTACTTCCATTACTTTAGCAAATCTCAAGCATTATCACATAATGATATGCAAACCAAGCATTATCACCTTAGAGGCCCAGATATGCTATGAAGGATAAGTCCATGATACGTCAGAAGGTACTTCCATTACTTTAGCAAATCTCAAGGTCAAGATTTCTTTTAAGGGGGTGAGGATGTAACACCTCGTAAAATCACGTCCAATAATGTATTGACACGTGTAATAAGCCCTAATAAAGTCAAACGATGAATTTGAGGGACTAATTTTGTGAAAAATCAAAAACTTTGATTATAGAAGGACTGGAAATGGTAAGATGCTTATTATAAGCCTCTGAATAACGTTACATGGTAATCATGTTCACAAATGAGCCACTGGTTGATCAAGAGTAGCCGTTTGCGTAATTAATTGAAAGTTTGCGCGATGAAGGGTTAAAAGCGTCAACATGTTAATTCTTACCTCTGAGTGACCTTTTAAAAAATCGAGAGCTTCATGATAATTGATTAGACTCTCGGGAATGCCTAATATTGGCCATTAAGGGCTTTTATGCCTATAAGTGAAGTTACGCGCAACTTTGCAAGTTACAGGGGCTAAAAGTGTCAATATGTTTAATTATACCTCTGAATGACCTTTTTACGAACCCGAAGCATCGTAATGTTTAATAATAATCACAAGAATGCCTAATATGGATTAGATAAGGCTTCGATGCTATTAAACGATGATATGCGCAAGTTTGCGCATTAGAAGGACCAAAAGCGTAAACTTTTGAATCTACGCCTTTCGGTGACCATTTCAGTGAATGGGAGCATAGTAATAATTAAACACATGCTTAGGAATACCCATTATGGGCCAAGGAAGGCTTGGATATCATTAAATGACATTTTGCGCTACTTTGAGCGATTAAAGGACTAATTGTGTCAAACTGCAAAAGTATACCGATTCGTTTGGTATCGAACCTTCCGGAATATGATCATAAGTTAAACATGCCCTAAATATCCTTTACATAGCTTAGATATAGGCTTAGAGGTGTTTGGTGCGCAAAAATAAACTTTTATGTCAAGCAGGGACTAAAAGTGTCAAAAAGTGCACAAGTTTGCATTTTCGCGCATATCTTACATTCTGAATATATCCGGACATCCAAAAATTTATGTAAGCATTAAAATATTTTATTTTAGTGATCGGCATGATAAAATTCCATTCGTCGCGTAATTTGGGTCGTTTTTCGCATCCGTTCGTGTTTCGTCGTAATTAGCCGAACATCGCGACCGTACAGCCAAACGAACCGACATCCGACATATTTTTGAGCATGTTTCATGTCCCCTATGTTTAGGCATCATAATAGAGCCTTGAAATGAGGTTAACGGGCCTTAAATAAGTCAGAAATGACATTTAACAAAGTTCAGGGTCTGAAACTGCATGTTCTAGAAATTGTTTGCTGGTCTGGACTTTTAGGTGGGCCGCGAAGCTCTCCTGGGCCTCCTACGCGGGTCATGTGAAATGAACAACAGCAGAAAACCAGTTTTATTGCTGGTTTTTGGTTAAAACTAGTTCCTATACTCACAAACATCATTCTAGGGGCTTGCTACCAGATTTGTAAAACCACTTTACACTTGTTTTGATCTGGTTATGCATTCCAACACTTGTCACGATCTCATGCAATCCCAAAAACTATAAATAGAGGTGGGTTTTCACTTGTTCTTTCACACCATTCCTCTAAATTCTGCTTTGTCTCTGATTCAAGAAGGATCCTGAGCTTTTAGGAACCTTCATTCAGTCCTTTGGGCCCTTTATTAGGAGACCAGTAAAAGTTACTTGCACTCGCTGATTGTGATATATACTTGCTTAGGTAAATACTTTTAACTTATTTTCCCTTATACGGGCTTGGGGTACGGTATATAAAATACCGCTTGGTCGGGCATTGAATTTTTAATCATATCAAGGTTAATTTATTGAGATGACCCGTTTAAACTGTTTTGTTTGCTTAAAGCCTTTGGGGGGTTAATGACCATGTCCCGGATATCCTTGGCATCATTCATTGAAATGGCCACGACCTAAGCACGGGGTGTAGGCATACACCTGCCGGTGCATATAAATAAAAAGGTATAACCGTTTGTTCGAGAATAACTCGACGCGGGACTATATCATGTGGTGTGTCTATTAATCTTTAACCCGGTATTCAGCCCGGGCTACTGAACGTATAACAAACATGTAATTCTTTTACAAGTTTATATATAAATAATTATCCCAAGTGATAAATGATATTTTGTGCCTTGTGCATTCAAATCAATTTTCATAAACATTGTCAAAATGAGTCGGTTAATTGTATTTACCAGTGTAAACTGACGTATTTTCCAAAAAGGCTAAATGCAGGTACTAAACGGAATAGGCTGGCTACTCCTAGCATCAATAAGGAGTCTTGTAAGCTTAGATGTTATAAATCTGTTGAACAATTATCTTTTTAACTTTTGATCTGCCTGTGGATCCCTTGCAACCGTTATTGTAATACACTTGATATTACTTTTAATTCGGTTTGTAATGATTTTATATTTCGACTTCCGCTGTGTATTAAACTGTGATAAATTGTCTATGATGATATCAACTACGTCACGATACTCCCAACCGGGCCCACCGGTAATACGTGGAAATATCGGGGTGTGACACGTATCCCTCTCAGGAATACCCAATTGATTTACCCAAAAACCTATCCCTCTCAGGGATACCCAATGACTGTCCCAACCACTGGGACGCATGCTCAAGAGGAATGAACTCACATTTGATTTGCTCGGTATGTCTAATTACTCGTTCCAGTTAATCAACCAACCCAACCGTGGTTACCAACAACATCAGTTACGTTATCATTTAGACACGTATCATCACAGCTTGCATATAGCATAAGAATCACCGTACATCATGTATCAAATACCTAATTCGCATACCAGTCCATATCTCATGTGAATGTCACAAACTATAACATATCAGGTGAGTTTGTTTTTCATGCTAGTCAAACCAACTTTCTTATTCTTATTGACATGCAACATAGATCATATACTCACACAAACATCTATCTTCATCATCAAAAGTGCCTACTGTTCAATCCATTCACTTTCACGATGAAATACCCTATGCGGCGAAGAACCATCCTTCGTCGGGTTCAAGTACAACGAAGAACTTAATAGTTCGTCAGACATTGTTCGACGAAAAACCTCATTCTTCGTCGAAGCATCTATCTTTCGTCGCTGATGAATTTCGGCGAAGTATCACTAGGGTTTGTCAATCATCAACCAGTTACAACTTCTCAGTTTCGTAATCAGCAGTTAACACATAATCAGCAGTTAGCACTTTACAGTAGGATTAGTGGGTCAAGCAATAACAGTTTCATCATAGGCTAAACGTGTAATTAATTCCTTTAACAACATGATTATAATCTGCACACATAACTCTAATCCCTAACCACCATTTAACAGTTTCATAATATACACCCTAATCGAGTCAAACCCTCATGCTTCACCAAGAACATGCAACATCATATAAACCCTAGTTATCATGCTCTCTAATCATCAATTATGTTTAACAGTTATGGATCATCGATTAACATTATGCATACCTCCAAACTAATCATACAGTTTATTGCAACCCTAGATAATCATACAAAATCACCACCACACAGAATCATGTACGGATCATTAAGCCGATGAACGGAAACAAGATGCTAACCTTGATCAAGATGGAGTCGAAGGAAAACTCGAGTCGAGGAGAGGGTTTGCCGTCGGTTTTGAAGAAGGAGAGGAGAGGTGAGAGAGAGAGTTTAGGGTTTGCCGTTATAAGTTTTTTGTAAACAATGGACGGTACACGTATAATAATACTGAGACCCTACTGGGCCGTAAATGGCATGGGCCGAAGGCCTTCTTGGCAAGGAGTATTCTTCGACGAAGAATATAGTTCGTCGTGAACCATTGATGACGAATAACATAGTTCGTCATGAACTATGTTGACGAAGAATGGTCGACGAAGAACCTTATTCGAGAGGTTACCACACATAAGTAATTCTTAAATTTTTTACTAAACAACCCTACATCATAACGGTTCAATTATTCACCAAATATGCACAAGTTACAACACAAACAATTATAAAAAGACAGTGCGAAACAAGTAACGTGTCGAGGAGAGACCTTGAAAACTCGGGTTGTCACATCCCTGGTGCATAACCGCGACGTTTGGTTTCCTGAGCGGCAATTGTATTATTGATTTGGGGCATGTTATCGGTTATGAATTTGGGTTTTTTACAAAGGTTTGGTCCCTGTACTGATTTGGGCTATATATATAAAGAAAATTTAAAATTTTTTGGGCCCTTTAATGATTTGGGCCCTGTTCTCAAGCCCACCCGGCACCTGGGTATAGCCGGCCCTGCATATATATATATGGGAAAGTTACTGTACAAATAAAGTTAACGTACTAAACGTACGAATTTCATGAAAAAACAAAAGCACGTGTTGGTATTTTTGTAATTATCTGCTTGTAGGATAATTATCAAAATTACTCTACAAATGATACTGTAGAGTAATTTTGATTTTTTGTAGAGTAATTTTGTAAAATGTTCATGTAGAGTAATTTTGGTCTTGTAGAGTAATTTTGATCAAAATACTATACCTCAGCAAAAAACCTAACCCCCCCACCCCCCAAAAACCTAAAAAAACTAACCCCCCCCCCCCACCCAAACTATAAGCTAAAAACTAAAAAATAAAGCTAAACCCTATAACTAAATGCTAACAAAATTACTCTACAGGATCAGTTAACAAAATTACTCTACAAGATCAAAATTACTCTACAGGATCATTTGTAGAGTAATTTTGAATTGTATGTTGTTTGATAAACTTGCAGGGTAATTTTGATTCAAGTAATTTTGATGCAGAGTAATTGTGATACACTTGTAGAGTAATTTTGATAATTATCCTACAAGAACAAAATTACTCTACAAGAACATTTTACAAAATTACTCTACAAAAGATCAAAATTACTCTACAGGATCATTCGTAGAGTAATTTTGATAGTTGCTAATAATTACGAAAATGCCACTGCGTGCTTTTGTCTTTTCCTTCAGTTCGTACGTTTTGTACTTTAACTTTATTTGTATTTGATCTTTTACCTATATATATATATATATGAGAAGGATCCGTTAGGAACCACCCTTTATTGCGAGAACCGCGAGAACCAGTGTAAACACAACCAAAAATACCTAAAAAATCTAAAAAACACACAAAAAACAATTTTAATATTTTTTTATAAAAATCTCTACTTTTCGTTAATAAAAAATATTTAAAAAAATTGGATACTAAAAGTAGCGATTTTTATAACAAAAAATATTTAAAAAAACAAAATGTTGTGTGTTTTTTAGATTTTTTTAGGTGTTTAGTTTTATGGTTTAGTTTTTAGCTTGGGTGGGATGGGGGGTTAGGTTTTTTTAAGGTTATTTGTTATTTTTTTTTTTTTTGGGGGGGGGGGGGATTAGGTTTTTTTAGGTTTTTGGTGGTGTAGTGGGTTTATTTTGTTGTGTTCACATTGGTTCTCGCGGTTCTCGCAATAAAGGTGGTTTTCGCATGAACCTTTCCTTATATATATATATATATATATATATATATATATATATATATATATATATATATATATATATATATATATGATTTGACAAAAGTTTACCTTTATTTTAAAAAAAATACCCAAATAAATTAGGCATGTTTAGTTTATTAATGTAGTAGTTTACAATTTCATGTATTACACGGGTTGATAAATATAATGTTATATAATTATTAATAAAAATAAGTTTTGTTTTAAAAAAAATATATGCATTGATGGTTAAATAAACCCATGCATCACATAACAGAATAAAATATAATTTAATTTGTTAACATATACGATCGTCAAGACATGCATTTAAAAAATGAACATTACATGACAATTATAAATTATGTTAAGTTAACTAGTAAGATTACCGCGCTACGCTGCGGGGTTTCTGTCAATGTTTATTTTGGTTCAGTATAGCAACCGAAATAAATATGTTTAAATGAATATTAACATGTGTTATACATCGACTGAAAACCGTAATAATTAATTTAAATTGGACAGCGGGACGGGCTGATTTTAAATAAATTGTACAGAAACACTATCTTAAATATAACTTTAATGTTAAAGGAACTTAAAACTAAAACACTAAACATAAGGAAAAAAATAAAAATAATAAAGTTTAGAAAGAAAAAAAAAACTTAAGAAAGAAACAAAAAGCCAATAAGATGAAAACATTATTCACACAACTTGCTGATTGTAATTTACGCCAAAACATAAATCAACTGAAAACGTACATAAAAATAAGCACGAAAACGTGTCATATTTGAGCTGACATATTTCCGAAGAAATTTACGTCGAAGCGTAAACCAAATTAAATTTATACTGACACGTACATAGAAATAAGCACGTAAGAAAATAGTGTTTTTAAGTTAAAAAATGGTACGGCGCGTTGCGTGGTGTCGAAACGTAAAATGAATTAAATTTATATTGTCTAATGAAAACGTATTATATTTGACCCGACTCGTTTCCAAAGAAAATTTACCTCAAGACGTAAACCAACTAAAAACATACATAAAATAAGGACGAAAGCGTATTATATATGACCTGACTTATTTATGGGAAACAATAAAATTTACGTCAAAACGTAGATCACCAGAAAGTACATAATAATAAGCATAAGAACATATTATAGTTGACCCAACTCATTTCCAGAAAAAATTTAGTCGAAACGTAAATCATCTTGAATTTACAGCGACACGTACATAAACATAAAAACATACATAAAATAAGGACGAAAGCGTATTATATATGACCTGACTTATTTATGGGAAACAATAAAATTTACGTCAAAACGTAGATCACCAGAAAGTACATAATAATAAGCATAAGAACATATTATAGTTGACCCAACTAATTTCCAGAAAAAATTTAGTCGAAACGTAAATCATCTTGAATTTACAGCAACACGTACATAAACATAAAAACGTAAAACTCAATTATAAAGTATTAAAAAATTAAAGGATTGTATGTGTCAATACTGAAAGTTAAACGATAAATTTATAATAAATACAAAAGACACAAAAGAAAAAAACATAAATAAAAGTCAATTTCAAGTTACTATTCATGTAACTTGCAATTGTATATATGTATAATATAATTATAAAGTATTAAAAAATTAAAGGATTGTATGTGTCAATACTAAAAGTTAAACGATAAATTTATAATAAATACAAAAGACACAAAAGAAAAAAACATAAATAAAAGTCAATTTCAAGTTACTATTCATGTAACTTGCAATTGTATATATGTATAATATAATATAATTTTTGAAATACTATTTCTTTCAACTTTGTATTAACTCTGATTTTTTTTTCTATCACATAGTTTTTTTTTTTTTTTTTGTTATTTAACATATTATATTTTTACCGGTCTTACCATCCAACCACATAAAAAGATTTGAAATTTGTAGATATCACTCACAAAAACAATTTATTCATTATTCTTCATTTTTTTTAATATTTTAACCACCGTAATTTTAAACTTGCTGAACCTTTTAAGTTAAAAATATATGTTTATTTAAATAATTAATAACTAATTTCATATTAAATTCATTAGTTGATGATATAATAAGTATACTATATATTAAAGAACATTACTAGCTACAATGCATATAATATCCAATCTTTTGAATTTAATTACATAATTACCATTGTATAATGTGGGTGTCTTAAAGGAAGATTTTAAAGTCAAAGAGGGATAGAAATGTCCAAATAAACTTTCCAAATTTCTTGCATAATAGGACAAATATATAAGTTTAGTTAGTAAATATCACTGTTTTCATAATGGTCCCTCTAATATTTGTCACTTTCATGATTCATCATTTATTTTATAGAATTTTGTACAGGAAGCATCTTTTATTTTATAGAATTTTGTATAGGGTGCATTAAGGTCTAATCAAATTATAACAAAAACTATAATGTTATGAAATCACAATTTTAATTAAAAAATAAAAAAAATTATATGAAATATAATACCAAAAAGTTATTCATTCATATTAAAATACATCATGTAGCCACAGTACGTCTGGATATACGTTAAAGTTTTAATCGCACCCTTATACGTGTAGGTAATGAAAACGAACTGTGCTAATACTAACAGGGCAACGTCGGTACCAATATCAATATTCGTTCTTATTACATTCGATAGATGTAAAACATGTGTCGATATCAGTTTGGTCATATCACACTATTTTTTCTCTCTTTCGGATGTTATAATAATAGTTAGTAACGTAACGAAATGAAACAAATTTTTATATACGTCTGGATATACTATTTTTCGAGATCATGCTATGAGTAATAATATACAAGTAATCGAATCACAAACGTGCATATTATCAAACCAAGAACGATTTGATTAAGTGTGCTGTAACGCGCGCAGGTTAAATCCTAGTTATCTTTAATTAAAAAATATGTATGTATAATTAAATAGAAGAGCGAGACAGAAAAACCAAAAGGTAAATGGCTCCTATAGATGGCATGTGTCTTCCCTGGTTTACTTTTATTATATAAACTAGCGGTAAGACCCGTGTGCAAACACGGGTGGCTTTTAGAAAAAAACCATGCATAATACATATAAATGGTGAATATGGTTATATTTATAAATAGATAAGCCAGTCGGTAAATACTTAAAGTTTAGAGTATAAAAATACGAAAATATACGATTTATTAATCTTTGTGAACGAAATAACATTTGCATTCAAGAATGTTTCTTTCTCCACAAAACACTGTTTTAACTCAACAGTCGTTTCAACCATGTTCTTTCTCCACAAAATACTATTTTAACCCAACAGTGGCTTTAAACCATCGTTTTAACCCAACAGTGGCTTTAAACCATCGTTTTAACCCAACAGTGGTTTCAACCACTGTTTTCTCCACAAAACTCTGTTTTAACCCAACAGTGGTTTCAAACATCTGTTTTCATCCATCTGTTGAACAAAGTCAACAGACGTATCAACCACTGTTTTATTTTCAAACATTTGTTCACAACAAACAGAGCTTTCAAAACATAAACAGACATTTGCCACTATTACAAGCTTTTAAACTCTCAACCCTAAATATTTATTTAATTAATTTAAATAACAAACATGGTTAATAAGTTTAACACAACTAATTATATAAAATATGAAAGTGTCAAACATAGCTAACTATATAAAATATGTCTAACTAAATAAAATATGTCTAAATCCTACCTTTCATAAAGAAAGTTCGAAAAACCAAAACACCATTCAATAAAATACAACATAAATTTTTCTAATCGATAGGTGAACAGTAGTCTCGATAAATAATGCTCCTTTCGGACCATTGTAGTTGTCAACATGTTGGAGGTATTTCAAAACTTCATTGTTCAGATCAACTTCAACCATATCCCCCCAAATGCTTGTTATCAGCCACTTGTTGTTTTCAATTATATTAGTCCTTCGGCGCCTATCTACATAATCAACTACACGAGAATTATTGAATGCAAACACCTTGATCCAGCCTTCTACTTCATATTTGAGCAAATCAGCAGTTAGCTCATCAGACTTTCCAACGACAATCAAATGTAGCTTCTTTGCAATGGTCAAAAAATGCCCTTGGCAAGGATTGACTCCCATACTCTCGGGAAAACAAAGCATTCTGAAAGTCTCAGAAAGAACATTGAAAGCAACTATGATCCTCTCACCTGGTGGATACCAATAATTTGAAACCATGAAATATATGGTTTTGCCGGAATAAATTCCGGGAGACCATGAATAACTGCTTGAACCATAATTATTTATGCTCAAGAAATTTATAGTTCTCCATGACTCACGACGTCGTGAGTAAACACGAGCAGTAACCACATTACGGTAACATCTGATGTGAAGCACTTTCAGATCATTGGATTCATCAAAATACATTCCACCTGTATCATAGTTTCGATCGTGACTATTATTAAAGTAGTCGTCAAACAAAAACTTATAGTGTCTGGTTGTTGGATTCCAAAGAATTTGCTCACAGCAAATCCGTTCATTACAAACTAACAACAACCCATTAAATGACGATAGAATACATAAGAAGGTAAGGTGGACATTGTTAGGAAAACTTATGGTTTTGCTTGTAACGACATCCAAATTCCCAGCTACTATGTTGTCAACGACAATTGACGTGTCTTTAAAGGAGAGTAGTTTCTTTTGTAGTGAATTTCCAATTCGGCGAGAATGCATCATCTCAAATGCATGACTTGACAGTTCCCTATGAAAATTTTTGGAAAGACATTTCAAACGACCAATATCTTCTGCAGGGAGCCTTGTGAAAATTTCATCAACGATCATTTGAAACCCAATGTTTTCCATTTTTTGATCTATATGTTCTACAATAAAAAATACAACAAATAAAATATAATTGTATATGTAAATGTTTATAAATAAAAAATAAGGATGTTACTATATATAAATATACCAAAAAATTAAAAAACAAACATCATATTTGTAACTACAAAACCGGTCATAATTTTCATGAACAGAATAACTACAATGACATTTAAAAACAAAGAATCTTCGGATTAGATAACATGCATTGTTGTGGAAGTAAATTTTTAATCAATATTCTTGATTAACTTTAGGATTCATAATTTGATTGTAAAATCTCAAGAGAATCATAAAAAATACATTTTAACGGATGTCAAGTGAGACTAACTTACTGTTAAAGAATATGATGCGACGACACTTCGGTTTGTGTCTTGATTTTGCGATGAAAAAATGGGTGTTTGAAAGCCAAAGAGATTGTAATGATATTGATAAACAAAAAACTTTGAAGATGATTGAGTAGATGGATGAAGGCGGTAACGATGAAAGCAATTTCCCAATGTAAGGCAAATAAATTTATTTTATATACCCAATGAAGGCGGTAATGATTAAATAGATGGTGAGACTAACTTACTGTTAAAGAATATGATGCGACGATGGTTAGGCTTTTATTGCAAAACATTTCAAAAATAAGTTTTCATGGAAAAACTATAAAATTAAATATCAATAAACCCAAAGGACCAATTTTAAACCTTCAGAAAAAAAACAGGTTATCATAATTACAATTAAACTCTTCATTTACCATAAGACGCATTTTAAACACTATAAATGATTATTTACTATAAAACGCGTTTCAAAACTTCAACAATTGTCTTTTAAAATTTTCCCATTTGTTGACTTACGAAACATCTGTTCAGGCACAATTTAACATCCACATAATCTAAACCAAACTCAGACACAATGAGAAGAATGCTTTAATCATAATGCTTTTATAAAGATTTCAATTACATCTAATATCCTAACAAACTCCCTACATCTGCTATTAGCCTAAGCACTATTACATTGAAAACCTCTGTTAAGCAGCATCTACTGAATATCATCTGCTGTTCTTTAACATTTGTTGACCCATAGCAGACCTTTGCTTGTTCAAACTTTCTTCAGACTTTGCTTTCATCAGCAGATGATCACTTCAAACAGATGTTCTGTTTGGGCAAACTTTACCTTTGACAGACATTTAGAGTGGCAGATGTTGAGTATTTGTAATTGAGAGGAGGAAATTCTTAAAAAAAAACTGTTGACTTACCAAACATCTATTCAAGCACAATTCAACATCAACATAATGTAAATCAATGATATTTTATATTGAAATATCTTACAGCCCGAAGGTCAGTTTTCAATTCACTGTAGGTTAAACAATCTAGCAGGAAAAAACGTGTACTAATATAAACATGTAAAATTATATTTAAAAACAACAGCTTTTAATGCAAAACATCTAATAGCCTAACAAACTCCCTACATCTGCTATTAGCCTAAGCACTATTATATTGAAATTCTCTGTTGAGCAGCATCTATCTACTGAATATCATTTGTTGTTCTTTAAGATCTATTGACCCTTAGCAGACCTTTGCTTCTTCAAACTTTCTTTAGACTTTGTCTTCATCAGCAGAGGATCACTTCAAACAGATGTTCTCTTTGCGCAGAGTTTACCTTTGACAGACATTTAGAGTAGCAAATGTTGAGCATTTGTAATTGAGAAGAGGAAATTCTTCAAAAAAACTGTTGACTTACCAAATAATAAAAAAAATTATAAAATTTCAAACCTCTGCCATAAAAATAATAATAAAAAAATCTCTTCATTTAAAGACCAACAATACTCTACATGGTAAACACATGCTTCTACCACTTCAGCAGACATGGATGTTGGGAACATCTGTTAGGCAACAACAGATGTTGGCAACAGTGGCAAGTCAACAGTCGTTAGATTAAACAGAACTTATGAGAACAGACAATACCCTTCAGCAGTGGATGACTTTTTAGCCAAACAGAGGTTTCAAAAACAGATAGATATCAACAGACTTTTTAGCTATTTTTTAAGAATGGACTTTTGATTTTTTGAAGACATTATTATGCTTTCATCATCAGCAGATGATGATTTAGAGCATATGTTCTCTTTTGGCAAACTTTAACTTTGACAGTTCTATACAGTAACAGAAATTGATTCTTTGTAATTTGTAGATAATTCTTCAAAAAATTGTTCAAGCACAATTCAACATCAACATAATCTAAATCAAACTCAGAGACAATTTCACATCTACATCAATATCGATCTGCAATACTCAGATGATATTAAAAATTATATATTAATACTTATGCATGCTAAAATTAGTAAAAATAAATGCTCCACAAAGATTAATAGGATTAAAATTTATTTATGACATTAAAAGATCAACAATTACATCGAGTATTGAACAACGAAACTTTAAAATCTAACAACAACACCAAGAATTTAAGAATCTAACAGCAAGAATTAAGAAATTTTAGCTTCAACTCCATCGAGTACTGAACCCTCGATGTATATCTTTGAGCATCGCCATGAACTCTACGGAAGTTGAACGCATCGCCATCAGGTGTCTGGAAACCTGGTCTCTCATGAACAGACCAAGATGCAGTCCATCAAAACACCTATTCAGCTCTTGCAGAGTAGCCCTATCGTCATATACTTAATCCTCAACTTGCTTGGTAAAGCGCTGCTTTAAATCACCAGAGTCTGCAGTAGTGTATGTGTAACACCCCGAAAACGGGTTTGGTAATTTAACCACGTTTACACTAAAAGACGGGTAGTTTACCTTTAGTGGTAAAAGTAACCCGGTGTATATTAGGATTCTTAAATAAACAAACCTATTATTAAAATAAAATTTAAATGAAAGTTTTCGAAGAAATAAAGTTTATAGAAGCCCGAGATAACATGACTTAAAATAAACTTAGTCGTAACTTCCCCGAACCCACTAAGTTAACTAGGAATGTTTAACCTAGTTAATAAGAGGGAATGTTACTAGAAATAAGTAGGTTATGGCCTACTTAATAACTAACCAAACTAGAGGGACTTAAGTTGCCAAAAAAGGGACTTGATTTATAAAAACTAAAAATCAAAACACAACACACATTTAGTGTGTGTGTGCGTACGACCAGGAGCAAGAGCAAGGAGCTCAAAACCCTAGTTCAACAAATTGGTCAAATTGAAGCTCGAATCAAGATCCAAATCAATGCATGAACGCGTAGAAACAATCACCAAGTCATGGGGATCACAAGGTATGTCACAAAACCTAGATTGGTTGAAGTTGAAATTTGAGACAAGTAAGTTACTTGCAAATAAATTGATGGATTATGATCCAAGGATGAAATTAGGAATGATTTTTATGTCTAGGAGTAAACCCTAGTCATTTACTTGTTGAATTAAGGTTCATAATTGTGAATTTCATGATTTTCCATTTATGTGTTAAATGGGTTTTGTAGAAATAAGATGAACCCTAGAATTATAACTATTAAAATAGTGATTAACTGATTTCCATGAGATGAATCTGAGAATAGTATGCATGCTAAACATAATGGAATTGAAATTATGTTTATGTTTAGTAGAAATAACTAGTTATGAACTAGTTGTAAATGTGTAAAAAATTATGCACATTAGGTGTTTGTTAAAATGCCTAAATGAGAACTAAAGTGTTGAAATTAGAGTGATAATGTGTATTTGAATGATATGGCAATTACGCGTAATATGAAGTGATAAGGGTTCTAAATATTATGTTGATTTAGACTTAATGTTGTAACCCATGTGATAAAAAAGTAGTTAACTTTAGATAAGCTAAGTTAACTAATCATGAAGTCGAATAGTAGCTTCGGCATAGAAAATAAGTGAGGTGGAATAGTCGTGATTTTTATGACTAATTTAACCGCCGTGTAAATGATTGAAAATAGTTTGACGCCTAACGAGCTAGGTGGAGGCTTGGGAAAGGAAGCGGGTCAAACAAATCAAGAATGGAGGAAAAGCATAATTCGGATGCAAGGTAAGTATATCTTACACTAGTCATATATTTATAGAATATCCTTTTGTCGTGTTAATTACGAAAAAGACAAATACCTAATTGAGATATGGTGTTCTGGCGTGTAGTCGTACGGAACAAGATAATCAAATATGATGAGAAACCATAGTGATGGCTAAAAAAATGAGTTAAATCGGTAATCCGATCATATTATGACGAATGAAACGTGTACTTTTAATGGTTACCATATAAGGTAAATCATAATAACCAATAAGGGCAAAATGGTAATTTGGTCACACGTTGACCATAACCGTTAGTTTTGAAAGACAATTATGACGTAAGCCATAATTGGCCAAAAAGTGTTAAGAAATGGAATTATAAGGAAAAGGACCGCAAGGTGTAAATCGGAGCGAGTCATATATACGAGGTGGTAATAAATGCCATCTCGCTAATATAATTGGTCATTTAGACCAAATGGGTCAAAAGGTGAAATAATCACCCTTTAACAATATCGACTAATGGGTTGTTGAGTTGTATGATTTTAGGGAATAAATAGCACATGGATGTTTACAGCGCTATCACTTAGCAGCCACTAAGGCAAGGTATTGAAACGGGTCAATATATTGATCCGATCCAGGTATGTATAATAACACAACTCATCATGTAGAATTTGGAGTTCTATAAGAGTTAGACAAGATTAAAATATCGATATTCGGTTATCTTTTAGGTAAACCGAATAAATTGAGTTATGAGTATAGTTTTTAGAAGCACATGGGTTTACAAACAAGAATTATAGTTAAAAGATCGGATTTTGAGTCAAACAAGTATTTAAAGGTCCTTGTAGTAAAAGAAGGATGAAAATTGACCAAATTGCCCTTGTAAGCTAATTCGAACGAATGACCCTTAAAGGTGGTCCGGAAACAAGTTTTATGATTAAATAAATACTTAGAATGAGTATAGGTAGTGAAAGATGTAAATTCTTGGGTCGAAAGACTTTATATGAGTCTTTGCCGTAAAATGATAATCCGTGGGGTAAAAACTCGGAACATATAGATATCCACATTAAATCCAACGCACATATAGTTGTGGTGGAAGATTACTTGATAAGAAATGTAGGAATAAGATGCTAGAAATGAATGAAAGCGATTTCAAGCTTTAAAGTGCTTAAATACCCTTAACGGGTCAAAATAAGCATACGAGCGAAAACGGGTTTAAATTGTGTAAGAAACCTGTGATTAGAACCTAACATGGTAGATAACATTAAATTGAAGAAGTGCATGTGATATAAGGATCAAACAAATATGTTTGTTTGACAAAACGCATAAACGGGTTAAAATTCGGTAAAAAGGTAACGATTCGAAGGCGTAGAAGTCTTAAAATTTATTATGTTGGATGTTAGATTTTAACTCCATATGACGGAGAATTAAATTACGGACGCGTAGGAAAAAGAATCATGTAAAACGGATCAATAACGAAGAAGTTATGGACGTTTCCGTAAAAACCGGTATTGCTGAAAAATGCAGGACCCGGCTCCTGAGCTGCTGGAAAATGGTCTTCCTCGCGTGGCACGAGGGACCCACATGGCTCCAGCGCGTGGCGCGACGGATGGAGCCCTGTTTTGGCGAAAAATTTTTATTTTAATCAGTTTCGCTTCCCGAACTCGTTTAAATACGTTCTAAGTTACGTATGACTAATCCAACTCATGTTTTATGAGTTTCAGGTATAATTTTTGCACCGGAGGACGATCAAGCACAATGAAGAACCGAACATGATTAAGAAATAAGCTTCCGCACTATGTATCGTTGTTATGTTAAATGACGAACTCACATACGTTATGTTGTATAGTTTTAATTCTGTAAAAGGTTTAATGAACCCGTAATTTCAATGTATTTGAAATCCTAATTACCCGTTTATCTTCATAAACTATACGAAAACCATTAAATAACAATAAGGGTGTTACAAGTTGGTAATCAGAGCTCATGGTTAAAGAATAAAGTGTGTTCGGTTCGAGGCTTGATCGCAAATCCGGTAAGTACATGTATATCAAAGGTTTAGTATGATTAAAGTGTTGAGAACAACACATATGGTTATCGTGTAATACACATTACACCAATAAAAACGATATAGAATAGATATAGTCAATGAAATTACACGCGTTGATGCGTATAGTAGAAAAGCCTTGTATTATAATACGGGCATCCTTTAGTGTTGAAATTACTAACTGTTGTATATGTTTTAGTTGAAGGACACTCGCATATGAGGATAGCGAGAGTTTAACAAATCGCAGATTTGACAGATGAACGGTCCAAAGAGTATGCTCATCAAGGACCTAAATCGCGTAACGGTCGCGAACAAGGCTAATGGCAAGAGAAGCCCGTTAGGGCAAGCATTACCAGGTGCACATTTTAAATTAATTGCACAAATAGTAATATGCAACAAATATGTAGAAATTGAAAGTTGCATATGTAGATTAAAAACTTGGAAAAACCCGAATAGAAAATGTATTCGGGATATTGTTTCCAAGAGAAACAAATAGAGGCATTACTTACATATGGCGTGATGTGAAAACTATAAAAAGGTCATGCGTGGCATGTGTTAATCGCTTACTCTGGCCAAGTAAGTAGTGGCATATGATACCATGAACTTCTTATAGCGGACACATTTACATCCGATGTAGTAAGGACGGGGTGAATGGGACAAATTAAAAAGTACCCAAATGAAACAAATGAACAAAATAGTTGATAATAATGTAAACGCACAGCCGGGTGACGGAAGCGTATTACATTAGGATAATGAGCCCGAGAGAAGGGACAAGGATTAATGTAAATGATGATATAAATGAATGATCAAAAGAAAATTCACGAAAATAAGTCATCTTGGACGAAAGGGCCATGGTGAACAAAATGGGCAAGTAAAACCAAAGTATAGATGATCCACCGGGTCATAAAAACAAAGGTGTTGCCCACACGAAAAAAAAAGATAATCAAGGTTGTTAACTTTAGTCGTAGTAAAGAAAGGATAACGATGATAATCGTCACTCATAATTAATAAGGCCGCCAATGGTGGTCACGTAAAGAATAAAAGACATGGTCGAATAAAAGCGACGGATTTCACTAAGATGACCAAGTAAATCGAAATGAAGTCTTAATGCATACCGGAAGGGGTGCCTTAACGCCATATGCGTATATAAACGTATACACATTTGAATAAAGACTCGAATAAAAGATGATCTACGGGATCATCATAACCTACGGGATATTAATAAGTGTAACGGTCTACGGGGCCAAAATGACCCACGGGTCATGAATTGAAGCAAAGGGATCATAAGGGTCTCGCCTTAAAGAGGTGAAAGCTTAAGAAAATAGCCTACGAGATTAAGTGAAGGAACCTACGGGTCAATAGTGTAAGGTGAGGGAACTTGTTACGAATCCCCGCGTAAAACGAGAATGGAAAACAATAAATTATGGGTTGTCAATTTCCTTGATATGAGTAATTGACATAGTTAAAGAGAGAAAAAAAATCCAGTTTTAGTAAGAAATAACGTTTTAACAAATATGAATACTATAAAGCGAATTCGGAAATAACAAATATCAAAGAGTATGGGTCTTAACATCGATAGGTGCGAGACGATACATTCGAAAAGAAGAAGTATGATAAAGGAACGTTGATATAAATTAAACATGACGTGACACGATCACGGTCAAGAAATGCAATGTGAAGTGGAATCACATTATAACCAAGCGAGCGGTAAAAAGTAACTGGACTAATAAGTCTAGTTAGTGAGACCGGTTAAGGTCATTTAAATAAATTTGGTTGCTTGTAAGCGGTAGATTCGGTATAACTGAACCGAATAAATAAATTTGAAAACAAAAGAAATTGTTGCTAAAAATGAAAGATTTCACTAAAGACCTTTAAACGGATCAAGGTAATGGATTCACAAAGAGTTCGATAATATATAAAAGCGATGGATATCGCTAAGTTAACTAAACTAGTAGAAATAACGGAATTACGTTATTTCAAGTTGCATTATGTCGTATGAGGTACGTAGATGTTTTGTAACCAAAAAGATATTACCATAATTTTTCTGGTAATACTAACAATTGGTTAAAGTATGAGTAATGCTTAAAAGATTACTCAGGTCAAATGCATTGAGTTTAAAACTCGATGAGCTATGTAAGAAAGGTTTCGAGGACGAAACCTCTTTAAGGGGGGTAGACTTGTAACACCCCGAAAACGGGTTTGGTAATTTAACCACGTTTATACTAAAAGACGGGTAATTTACCTTTAGTGGTAAAAGTAACCCGGTGTATATTAGGATTCTTAAATAAACAAACCTATTATTAAAATAAAAGTTAAATGAAAGTTTTCGAAGAAATAAAGTTTATAGAAGCCCGAGATAACATGACTTAAAATAAACTTAGTCGTAACTTCCCCGAACCCACTAAGTTAACTAGGAATGTTTAACCTAGTTAATAAGAGGGAATGTTACTAGAAATAAGTAGGTTATGGCCTACTTAATAACTAACCAAACTAGAGGGACTTAAGTTGCCAAAAAAGGGACTTGATTTATAAAAACTAAAAATCAAAACACAACACACATTTAGTGTGTGTGTGTGTGCGTACGACCAGGAGCAAGAGCAAGGAGCTCAAAACCCTAGTTCAACAAATTGGTCAAATTGAAGCTCGAATCAAGATCCAAATCAATGCATGAACGCGTAGAAACGATCACCAAGTCATGGGGATCACAAGGTATGTCACAAAACCTAGATTGGTTGAAGTTGAAATTTGAGACAAGTAGGTTACTTGCAAATAAATTGATGGATTATGATCCAAGGATGAAATTAGGAATGATTTTTATGTCTAGGAGTAAACCCTAGTCATTTACTTGTTGAATTGAGGTTCATAATTGTGAATTTCATGATTTTCCATTTATGTGTTAAATGGGTTTTGTAGAAATAAGATGAACCCTAGAATTATGACTATTAAAATGGTGATTAACTGATTTCCATGAGATGAATCTGAGAATAGTATGCATGCTAAACATAATGGAATTGAAATTATGTTTATGTTTAGTAGAAATAACTAGTTATGAATTAGTTGTAAATGTGTAAAAAATTATGTACATTAGGTGTTTGTTAAAATGCCTAAATGAGAACTAAAATGTTGAAATTAGAGTGATAATGTGTATTTGAATGATATGGAAATTACGCGTAATATGAAGTGATAAGGGTTCTAAATATTATGTTGATTTAGACTTAATGTTGTAACCCATGTGATCAAAAAGTAGTTAACTTTAGATAAGCTAAGTTAACTAATCATGAAGTCGAATAGTAGCTTCGGCATAGAAAATAAGTGAGGTGGAATAGTCGTGATTTTTATGACTAATTTAACCGCCGTGTAAATGATTGAAAATAGTTTGACGCCTAACGAGCTAGGTGGAGGCTTGGGAAAGGAAGCGGGTCAAACAAATCAAGAATGGAGGAAAAGCATAATTCGGATGCAAGGTAAGTATATCTTACACTAGTCATATATTTTAGAATATCCTTTTGTCATGTTAATTACGAAAAAGACAAATACCTAATTGAGATATGGTGTTCTGGCGTGTAGTCGTACGGAACAAGATAATCAAATATGATGAGAAACCATAGTGATGGCTAAAAAAATGAGTTAAATCGGTAATCCGATCATATTATGACGAATGAAACGTGTACTTTTAATGGTTACCATATAATGTAAATCATAATAACCAATAAGGGCAAAATGGTAATTTGGTCACACGTTGACCATAACCGTTAGTTTTGAAAGACAATTATGACGTAAGCCATAATTGGCCAAAAAGTGTTAAGAAATGGAATTATAAGTAAAAGGACCGCAAGGTGTAAATCGGAGCGAGTCATATATACGAGGTGGTAATAAATGTCATCTCGCTAATATAATTGGTCATTTAGACCAAATGGGTCAAAAGGTGAAATTATCACCCTTTGACAATATCGACTAATGGGTTGTCGAGTTGTATGATTTTAGGGAATAAATAGTACATGGATGTTTACAGCGCTATCACTTAGCAGCCACTAAGGCAAGGTATTAAAACGGGTCAATATATTGATCCGAGCCAGGTATGTATAATAACACAACTCATCATGTAGAATTTGGAGTTCTATAAGAGTTAGACAAGATTAAAATATCGATATTCGGTTATCTTTTAGGTAAACCGAATAAATTGAGTTATGAGTATAGTGTTTTAGAAGCACATGGGTTTACAAACAAGAATTATAGTTAAAAGATCGGATTTTGAGTCAAACAAGTATTTAAAGGTCTTTGTAGTAAAAGAAGGATGAAAATTGACCAAATTGTCCTTGTAAGCTAATTCGAACAAATGGCCCTTAAAGGTGGTTCGGAAAAAAGTTTTATGATTAAATAAATACTTAGAATGAGTATAGGTAGTAAAAAATGTAAATTCTTGGGTCGAAAGACTTTATATGAGTCTTTGCCGTAAAATGATAATCTGAGGGGTAAAAACTCGAAACATATAGATATCCACATTAAATCCAACACACATATAGTTGTGGTGGAAGATTACTTGATAAGAAATGTAGGAATAAGATGCTAGAAATGAATGAAAGCGATTTCAAGCTTTAAAGTGCTTAAATACCCTTAACGGGTCAAAATAAGCATACGAGCGAAAACGGGTTTAAATTGTGTAAGAAACATGTGATTAGAACCTAACATGGTAGATAACATTAAATTGAAGAAGTGCATGTGATATAAGGATCAAACAAATATGTTTGTTTGACAAAACGCATAAACGGGTTAAAATTCGGTAAAAAGGTAACGAGTCGAAGGCGTAGAAGTCTTAAAATTTATTATGTTGGATCTTAGATTTTAACTCCATATGACGGAGAATTAAATTACGGACGCGTAGGAAAAAGAATCACGTAAAACGGATCAATAACGAAGAAGTTATGGCCGTTTCCGTAAAAACCGGTATTGCTGAAAAATGCAAGACCCAGCTCCTGAGCTGCTGGAAAATGGTCTTCCTCGCGTGGCACGAGGGAGCCACATGGCTCCGGCGCGTGGCGCGACGGAGCCCTGTTTTGGCGAAAATTTTTTATTTTAATCAGTTTCGCTTCCCGAACTCGTTTAAATACGTTCTAAGTTACGTATGACTAATCCAACTCATGTTTTATGAGTTTCAGGTATAATTTTTGCACCGGAGGACGATCAAGCACAATGAAGAACCGAACACGATTAAGAAATAAGCTTCCGCACTATGTATCGTTGTTATGTCAAATGATGAACTCAGACACGTTATGTTGTATAGTTTTAATTCTGTAAAAGGTTTAATGAACCCGTAATTTCAATGTATTTGAAATCATAATTACCCGTTTATCTTCATAAACTATACGAAAACCGTTAAATAACAATAAGGGTGTTACAGTATGCATCTTATATGTATACATTCCATACATCAAAATTCCAAACTTTATGCATCTTTTAATACAAAAAAGGCAGGAAAAAACAAACTGAAGCTACTTATATATGGTATTAAATAAAATCTTATCTTACAGCAGAAGCATAGAGTTTCTTGCATTTAGTAGGAACAACTGTAGAACAATCGTCAGGAACAACTGTAGAACAATCGTCATCATCATCTGCCCAACTCATTCATAATCATCATTTAGTCATAACCCAGATAAATTTCACTGTACATTTAATAATCTATGAGGGAAAAACGTGTACATTTAATATAAACAAACATAAATTCATATTAAGTGTTTAATCTTTCTTTGTATTTAATTTAATACTATCAATATCCATATTAACATATTCTAAAACTATTCTGGCTCCACAAATGCTTCTACCACTAGTCACTCGAAGATAACAGAGCTGAAATATATCAACAGTTTAAAATAAAATTTATCAACATTATCAACAGTTTAAAAAAATCCACAAACCTAAAATAACCCGCAGATGATTGTATGAATTTCAAACAACTTTGATTAGGCTGAAATATAAAGCGAGAATTAGAGTAGATCAGTTCAAAATTTAAAATTCAAAATTACAAAAAAAAAATAAATAAACATACTTTCATTGATGTTGGAACAATGATGCTGGAACAATTATGTGAAGCACAAAGATCTGTAATCGGAGATTAACCGACTGAATATGAAAATCTTAAATAAAATATTAAATAAAATTTTATCTTACAGCAGAAGCAGAGAATTTCTTGCATTTGGTAGGAACAACTGTAGAACAATCATCATCATCATCTGCTAAAATCATTCACAACCATCATTTAATCATAACTCAGATAAAAAACAATTACAAAAAATCAAAAACAAAAACAAAAACAAACATAATTATATATTACATTACCATCATGAAGGCAAACGACATATCCACAAAATTTGTTCTGAAAGTATGTCAGAGAGAGCTTCGGTTTTATCTTTTCTTTTATGAACAAACGTCAAGTATTGAGAAGAGGGGATTTGATGGAGAGATACATTGGAATTGTGGTTTGAAAATACAAAAGCAGAGAACACGACAGTGTAAATATGAAGAGAGAAATGAGAAAAAAAAAAACATTTATATAAGAATATGATTGATAGAAGTGAGTGATATGCATTAATTGCAAATTACGTATTCCCAGGCATTTTGAATTTGAAATTACCGGCAATTTCAAAACATCTGCTGATATATACGCATCCCTTGAACATTCAACATCTGCTGGCTTTAAAGGATAGATATGGGCAAAGGTTTTGGATGGCATAGTTTTATATAGATTTTAAACTGATTTTATATATTAGGCTTTATGATGCAGTAATTAAATAAGAAAAACATTGTTGGACAGCCTCTCTGGCTGACACATCAGCGTTTCTTATGTTACTTAGATTTCTCCTTTTATAGAAAGTATAGATTATAACAATTGTCATGAAATTAATATATAACTAAAACCATACTACTTTTTAAGAGTAAATAGTAAATAATGAAATTATGTAAGTTTCGTAATTTGTAAAGAGCCTGGATATATCTACTAATACTATATAAATCATTGTCGGTTCAAAGTATTTCGAATTTCGATCATACTCTTGATAATTTAATTGATAATTCAAAACGTAAACAAGAAAGAATATACAAATTCTATTATGAAAACAATGTACCAAAATTAGACCATTTTTTTTTTCTTTTTTATAGTTGAGGAACCATTACAATAAGTTAAGTTGAAATGACACAACTTTTCGTGAAAAAGCATGTCAATTGGTTGTTATGAATGTTGTATTTAGTTACATTAGTAATAAAATCACTAGTAGAGTATCCATCAAAAGAATTACAATAGGTATAATTATAGTATAAAAATAATTATATTCGATCTAAGGTTGGAAGTGACCTTTTGTTTCAAGAATTTAGAAAAATTATATGCGCGCGTTAATGACAGATGCATACGGTGTTTAAAGTAAATGTTGAATACGACCACGTCTTGAAGTCGACCCAAATGAAACCACGACAAAAGAATTACTATGATAGGGACAATAACTATAAATAATGTATACGTATAACTAACAAGTGCACGTACGGCAAGAGATATACGAATTGTTGGATAAATCTAGCCATGTTCAAACAAGCCTTATACGTAATGATTTTGTTTATATTTTCACGATGAGCTCAAAGCTTGATCCAATAATAAAGTTTATATTTTCACCACAGTCCACATGGATAAACCAATTAAGGACGGCACACTAAGCTTTGGATACTCGTGTAATTGTCAACAAAACATTATTAACGTGGTTATTTATATTTAAAAAAAAAATATTTAACCGTCTGGTAAGTAAAAGGTTTGAAAAGTATAAACTAAAAGAATCATAACATAAGTCAAAATTCTAATGTATCCATTATCATATACTGGAATATATATATATATATATATATATATATATATATATATATATATATATATATATTCGAAAAAATGGGATATTGAATTTTAATAATCCTATTTATTTGTCGTTGCCACCAACAGTCTTAAATTCAAAAATAACCACTGGCAGTCCCAACTATTAATGTATTGGTCTCCAATGGACCCTGACTAACAGAACCCTAACGCCGTTAGTCTCTCGTCGCCGGAAAAACGTACTTTTTGGCCGAAAAACTCATTTTTTGCCAGAAAACTCAACTTTTTTCGTACCAACCCTCTTTTAACTTTGTCACGGACCTTTAAGAGCCTTTTTTTTTTAGTAAAAACCCCAATTATTGAGGTCGACACAAAAGATTTCTATGTATCCAGTATGATTTTAAAATAAAGTTCGTTCACAAAAGATTGGATCCTTTTAAATTTAGACTTTTGTGTGCATCCTAATCTCCTAAATACCCTTTGCGAGAGTAGGAAAATTCACTCAAATGATTAGCTTATATTATACTCCTATAGTCCTATCAAGAACTAGCATACTTTTGTTTCATGCCATATTCTAAAGCCCCTATAATTAGTTAATATTTTAACGAACTTGACTATCACAAAGGAAAATTCCAAAATGATGTGTGGATTTTTGTATTTTTGTTGGATCAAGAAGTATTTCATAAGATTAGTGTTAGACTAATCCAACTTGTTAAACTTTCACCACTTCAATTTGTTTGATGCTTGCGGTTGTGGGAACAAATGATCAATTAAGTTTAGAAAAATCGGTGCTTTTAGTTGTTTTCTAGTTATTCATTTAAAAGAGGCTGATAATATTTCCCGTCAAATAGTTCATAAGTTAATATAGTCTTTTTACAATTTCTCGATTTGTATGTGTCATCCTTGCTCATGACTATGCTAATATTGATATACAAATAAAATTACTTTAAGAATATTTGAAGACAATCAAGTTACGTTTATGTTACGGGCCTTATTGTATAAAAATGTGTTGAAATATATGCAATTCCCTAAATGGCAAATACATAAATATATATTGGTAATAGCTTATAAACGTTTATCGTCTATGTTTGTGCATAACACAATTCTTGGAGGGCTGAGTATGGAGCTAGGCTGCGGGTTATATGTTGTTGCTGTTGGGCTTAACTCAAGAGTCAAGACTACTGATGGGCCTAACTTAAGAGAAGGCTGATGGGCTTATAATCATGTGGATTCGGTTCAGGTTGTGGAGCGGGTCAACTGAGGATATAAAGTTTGAAGACCCATCTAAGTTCGTACAGTTCAGATCTATAACAACCCTCCAAAATAATCCGAAACCCCTAATATATATTTAGAATGTACCAATACGTCATAAAATACACCCTATATACGAGATTTGACCCAAAATACCTTATATAATTAAAAATAAAATAAAAACTAGAAAATAGTGTCGCTCGCGGGCCGCGAAGACCCCTTAAGGATCTTACGCAGGGCGCGACAGCTCAAGACTAGGGCCGCACCCTGAGGTGCCACGTGGCACAACGCGTGTGAAGGCTAGTGGTCTGAGTCGACCAAGCTAGGCCCTACTACCCCTACGTCGCGGGCTGCGAAGGCTAAGCCTTCGGCTTACGCGGGCCGTGAGGGACTGAGAAATCAGCCCTATAAATAGATGCATTCGGCGTTCAGTCCCAACTCGCACCACAATTTCTTTCTCTCTCAAATATTCTGAATAGCAATTATAATAGCGGGCATTATACCCCCCTAAATAGCGAAGTTCTGCCTCGTTGTAAGTATCATAACCCCCGGATACGTATTAGATACGTTGCCCGATTGATCCAGGGTTCCGTAACGGCTGTCGAGGTTCTGCCCGACGTAGTCGTTGGAATGCCGTCTCGGGGAGGGTATTACTAATGTAAATATTGGATTATTATACTAACGCGTGTGCATTTGTGTAATTAATAGATAATCACCAGGAAATCCTTAAGGAAAACCCTAAGACAGCAATGTGAGTAATCTCCTTTTTACAAACTGTTTTTACAAAACCTTTATTTATTAAATTATGATTAGCAGTGATTGAGTCTTTGTAATCTTCAATTACTGCCCGTATGTTGGGGTTTTGTATACCAAATGTGGAACACGTTACCATTGGACAAAGAGTTAGCCAATGTGTAATATGACCCACCAGTCAGGATTGACAGTACTGAATGAGTAATTGTGTAGATGTAAACATTGTAATCGCTCTCAATACTGTAAATTGATAAAACTCTTCTTGATTAAACTGGGATTCACTCACCAGTATTTCCCACTGACAAAATATTTTAAACGCGTTTCAGGTAACAAAATGTGAAAGCCAATTAGAAGACAGCTGGACAGCACTGAATGCTTGGAAAAGTGGCTATAAAAGTTACCTAAATAAATAAGATGTTTTATTTCAATAAAATAGTGTTTATCCCTATAAATCCGGTTGTAATAAAAACTTGGGTTCTATCCCAATGTGTTTATTTACATAAAATATGGTGTTTTACTCTGATAAAATATTTCCTAACTACGGTCCTGATGTAATTTCCGCTGCCAAAATGATAAACACCGATACCACAGAAGTGTTCTGCTGACACCAAGATATTATTCAAAATGTTAGGAAATTAATTACGGAACTACGTGCATATCTGTATTTTATCATTTTGTGTTATTTGACTATTTGTTAGTTTACAGTATGAGCGACCAAGGATCTTCGGACGCTTACTGTCAGTTGTCCAGCTCACCTAGGAGCGAAGGCACCTCTTCACAGCCTACCCTCTCAGGGTATTCTGCTGATAATGAAGAAGGGATATTCGTGTTTAAGGCTCAGTCTGAAGAGCCATTCCCTCCTAAGAAGAGAGGATGGTTCAGTAGAGGAGCACATGAACGTAGGAAAAGAATGAAAAAGTTACAACAACAGCGTGCTTTAGCAGTCGTTAAGAGAGAAACAGATGCTCATACCCAGGATATGCTCAATAGAAGTCTAGCAAACTTTCATATTTTAGCAACCACAGCTGCCGACCCTAATTTAGAGCAACTCATAGCACCCCAACCATTACCACTGTTTCCCACCCAGCCAATGGAAATTGAAAACAACCCAGAAAACCAAATCCTAATGCCTGACATTGACCCAGCAGAGATACCTAGAATACCAGGACCCAATCCCTTAGACCCAGACTACGATCCGTGGTTTGACGACCATAGGGATTACCAACAACGCTACCCAATACCAGAAGACGAACCCATGCCGAACCTAGTAGCCTACTCAGATTTGGACCCTCTAGATCCCTACTATGATAATGACCAATACATTAGGAAAATTTTAGAGAATCCATATCCTTACCAAGAACCTATGCCCCAGTTCTCAAACCCAGTACCAGCCCCTGTACCCCCAATGAGTGCATAAAATGTGCAAGAACTCCTAACCTTTGGTGAGGAGATTTTAGAAGGTAGTGAGAGGATGAGGCAGATAGGAGAACGACTCGTCTGGAAGTATGACGAGCGTAATATGGAGTTCTGGATGAACCCATATCAGTGATGGTGATAGTAGTAGTAATAATAATAATAATAATAAAATAATAATAATATATAATATGTGTGTATGTTTGAAAAAAAAACTAGACCATAGCTACGGATGCCTAATAGTAGTGTAATTTCAATTTCAGTTGTATTGTAAGATATATGGATGCATACTATAAGAAAGAGTAAGTCGCAATGTTAGACGATTTTGATCAATATGCGTGTTGTGTGATTGTTTGCATTAAATATTTTGTGATATTAATATGTGGAAATTGTTTAAAATTCAGATGGACAACGAAGTGAACTAGGAAAACCAGAGTAACAATAACCCGACTAACGATAACCTGAACAACAATAATAATGGAAACCAAGTGGATAATAGTGTCATCCAACACATAGTGGCACAAGGGATAATAGATGCAATGCCATATATTATCCAAACGGTTAAGGAAGCAGACAATAAAAGTAACCGTGATAGTAAACGACCCACTGAACCAGAAAACAGTGTGAACAATGGACCCATACTTCAAGTGCCCATTCCCAAAAGAAGAAGAACCATGTCTTATGGTTGTTCTTATAAAGAATTCTGGTCTTATAACCAATGGAATTCTCGGGCAATGAAGGGGCCATCGCAGCTCTACGCTGGATAGAAAAGACTGAGGCAGTCTTAAAAATAAGCAAGTGTGCGGAAGAGGATAAGATAATGTTTGCCTCCAATCTGTTTAAGAATTCAGCACTAGAATGGTGGAACACTATCCTCCAGTCTAGGGGAAGTGATAGAATTTACGAATGGGAGGAATTTAAGAACATGGTAGAAAGGAAATTATGCCCTCCCAATGAAAAAGAACAGATAGCAAATAAATTCTTAAACCTTAGAATGACTGGAGTGGATAGTAAGGGTTACACTACGTTATTCTTTGAGTACGCTAGAATAGTGCCAACCCTTGCATCACCTGAACCAGTATTAATCTCCCGTTACATCTGGAGATTAATCAGTGAGATTAGGCATGTAGTCAAGGCGGCTAGACCTCAAACTATAGAAGAAGCTGTAGAACTAGCAAACACCTTGACAGATGAGTTAGTACGCACACAAGAAGAAAACCAGAGGAGGAACTTAGCTCAGAAACTTACCCAAGAATTTCATTACGGAAATTCCAATCATGGGAAAAATGTAGGCTCTACTTCTGCACCCTACTGCAAGTATTGCAAAAGGAAGCATTCTGGAAGATGCTCTATATATTGCAATTTTTGTAAAATATCTGGACACAAGGAAGAAGACTGCAGGAAGAAACCTAACAACAAGATATATTTAGAATGTCCCAATACGTCCTAAAATACACCCTATATACGAGATTTGACCCAAAATACCTTATATAATTAAAAATAAAATAAAAACTAGAAAATAGTGTCGCTCGCGGTCCATGAAGACCCCTTAAGGATCTTACGCGGGGCGCGACAGTTCAAGACTAGGGCCGCACCCTGAGGTGCCACGTGGCACAACGCGTGTGAAGGCTAGTGGTCTGAGTCGACCAAGCTAGGCCCTACTACCCCTACGTCGCGGCCGCGAAGGCTAAGCCTTCGGCTTACGCGGGCCGCGTGGGACTGAGAAATCAGCCCTATAAATAGATGCATTCGGCCTTCTGTCCCAACTCGCACCACAATTTCTTTCTCTCTCAAATATTCTGAATAGCAATTATAATAGCGGGCATTATACCCCCCTAAATAGCGAAGTTCTGCCTCGTTGTAAGTATCATAACCCCCGGTTACGTATTAGATACGCTGCCCGATTGATCCAGGGTTCCGTAACGGCTGTCGAGGTTCTGCCTGACGTAGTCGTTGGAATGCCGTCTCGGGGAGGGTATTACTAATGTAAATATTGGGTTATTATACTAACGTGTGTGCATTTGTGTAATTAATAGATAATCACCAGGAAATCCTTAAGGAAAACCCTAAGACAGCAATGTGAGTAATCTCCTTTTTACAAACTGTTTTTACAAAACCTTTATTTATTAAATTATGATTAGCAGTGATTGTGTCTTTGTAATCTTCAATTACTGCCGATATGTTGGGGTTTTGTATACAAAATGTGGAACACGTTACCATTGGACAAAGAGTTAGCCAATGTGTAATATGACCCACCAGTCAGGATTGACAGTACTGAATGAGTAATTGTGTAGATGTAAACATTGTAATCGCTCTCATTACTGTAAATTGATAAAACTCTTCTCGATTAAACTGGGATTCACTCACCAGTATTTCCCACTGACAAAATGTTTTTAAACGCGTTTCAGGTAACAAAATGTGAAAGCCAATTAGAAGACAGCTAGACAGCACTGAAGGCTTGGAAAAGTGGCTATAAAAGTTACCTAAATAAAGAAGATGTTTTATTTCAATAAAATAGGGCTTATCCCTATAAATCCGGTTGTAATAAAAACTTGGGTTCTATCCCAATGTGTTTATTTATATAAAATATGGTGTTTTACTCTGATAAAATATTTCCTAACTACGTCCTGATGTAATTTCTGCTGCCAAAATGATAAACACCGATACCACTGAAACTGATCTCGCTGCCGCCTGTTCCCGGGACAGATAGGGGACGGGGGTTGCGACAAGATCATATTAGAAGATCGCAATTTTCTCTCTTAGGGTTTCAACTCGATCCCTGATTTAGAGCATTTGTGATCTTCTTTCGTTTGTTCGTTTCTCTCTTAGGGTTTCATGATGATGTTTTGTACGAGAGTTCGAGTCGATTTGTTTGTAAACCTATTTTTGGTTAGATTTTTTGTGTAAAACTCTTCTGATAGTTGATTTTTGAGTATTTGATCCATGAATTTTGACATGGTATCGAGCTAAAGGCTCTGTTATATCCTTCATTTAGTTATTCAATTTGAGGTTCTGTTCGAATTTCCGCTGCTCACTTCTAGTTTCTTTCAGGTTTAATATCTTGATTTATTTCCTTGTCTTGATTATCTTTTCTAAGGTTTTTAACAAATCAATCACTGACTTGTTCTGAATTTTGTCTCTAATCGTTTTGAGTCGTTTTTCATCTTGTTTCGGTTTTAATCGACTTAATACATATTGTGAATTCAATATTTGTTTGTTTGGGCGGGATTATGGGTTAGGTCGTTTGTTTCCTCTCTGGTTCTTACCTCTGCCATTGTTTGGGTTTCAAATAGAAAAAACACTGTCTAGATCTTGCACTTAATGTTTAACGATTCCAAATGGAAGTCAATCTCTGGATTTTGTGGTTGTTGAGTTAGGGTTTAGACTTGGCTGTCTTTTTTTACTCTCAACTAGTTGCACACGTTCTTGGAAGAGTCCATGCCTCTGGGAGTATAATCTTGTTGCTAGGTTTTTTGTTCTTGTTCACTTCAAATTTGGGATCTTGGTCTACCGTTTATATCGATTTTTTTAATCAAACCTCACCAGACTCTCATTTTTTACCTCAATATTCCACTAAACACCTGAAACTTAATTTCGTTTGAACACCAGCGCCAGGATTCCGGTGATTGGGCTCGGAACATGGAAGAGCGGCGTTGGGCTTTGTGTGGAGGCTGTGAAAACAGCTATCTCAGTGGGTTACCTTCGCATCTATTGTGCGCATCTGTATGGAAGCGAAGCTGAATTTGGGGATGCACTAGCTTAACTTTTCAAGGGTAACTTATTTTCTTGAAATATTTGTTGTATTGGAGAGTGGTTGAACTAAAGATCATCAAATGAAGTGGTGCAAGATAGTTATCGTTTGTTTTCGTTGCTTGGTTGGATTGAATGGCATAAGCTTCATTGAAGTTCTCTTGGCTAGTCTAAGTTTTATTGGCTAGTCTTGAAGGTTTTGCCTTGTTTACGACACTGTAAGTCTTCTCTTTCTCTAATCTTGTCTAATCTCAGTATCATTACTACATAAGTTAGGCATGCAATTGTTGTGGCACCTGCAATTAGATTAGGGACTGCTGGTTTGTTGTTGCTTCATACATATTATCTGTGAAGATTCTTGAGTTGTTTTATTACTTATTCAGAGTTTTTTTTTCAAGAAAAATTAAAATGTAACTGTTGTTTCTATGAGGAATTGTATTCTTTGGTTGTTTTTCTTGATAAACTATAAACTTGTTTGGTCTTCGCGCATCTAAGGTGATTACGAACATTGCTTTCCTTTGTTATATAGCAGTTAGTTCTTGATTAGATAATAGCATAACATTTTGCTAAACCTTTTGAAACAATTTTTATGTTTTGGAAAAAATGACGATTTTGCTTGTTATATAAATATTTTACATGTTTTCTTTCTAAACAAAGTAAAACTATTCATCCAAAAATATGTGTTATTCATATTTAGATTCTACATAATTGTCGCTCTTGTTTTATGCGGAAAATAAGGTTTTCTGTCAATATCAAATATATTGGTTTAAAATGGACTTTTGTTTGATCTAGTTTTGTTCGTATGAAATATTTTATCCAAGTTATGACAAGTTTAAACGTTGAAATTTTGATATTGGATAATGTTGTTTCGTTGAGAGATTTTTTATGCACGTATGTTTGTTTGACATCACACTTTATATGTTTAGGGTTATTTCATCTTTGAGAACTCATGTTTTATTTTTATGAATCTTCGTTGTCATACCAATTATGTAATTGGTAAGACAGTCGTATTGTTTCTTTGAGAGCTACTCTTGTATCATCTTCTCTCATTTGAGTTTCGTGTCTAAATTGAAATCAAAGGTTCTTTAAGTTAAATTGTCAAAGTCATCACCTGCTCATGGTGTGTATCTTTTGTAATGTATACATCTAAGTTTCGTACCTCCCTTTCTGTTGACATGTTTGTTTACTAGGTTTATAAAAAAAAGTTTTCTACAGATGTTTCTTTAAATTTCACTTTGTATCATCTATTAAGAGGTAAGCCAAATGTGTTTTTTTAAGTTCTCAATCTTGTGCCAATTCATGCTTTGTGTGACTTTGTAAGTTCCGTTTTCTAGTTGTTTTCCTCATGTGAGTGGTCCATATATTTTTTAGTTTTCTCTCTCAATGGTTTCCTACATCAGTATTAGGGTTTCGCTTAGTTGTCTATTGTGCAGCCTCTCTCAGATTTGTTTTGTTTGTTTACCTGTTAGATCGAGTGTTTTGTGAGAGTAGATCGTCATGTTGAGGATCTATATGTGCGAGCTGTATTAGATTGTTGAGCGTTGTTGCTAAACTCATGTAAATCTTGTTTGTTGTAGGATTATTGATTTAGTTTTTTGGTCGAAAAGGGGATTTTGATTGCAAGCTGTCTTATGGTTGTTAAACTATGAATCTAGCCGATATTCTTTTTGTTCAAGAATATTCGTGGGTGTTGTGACAACCATGTTTTTTTCTTGACATGTTGATGAGTTGTCTTTGATATAGGATTTTTTTTTCAGATTTGTTAGTTTGTAAGTTCTCTTACAAATCGGTTCGTGACTTTGTCACTATTTTATGTATTATCAGATGTGTATTTGTATCTGATGATTCTTGAACAATTATGTATTCCTTTGGTTATTGTAATCACCGCGTGATTGTTTTTCGTAAAGGTTATGCTATCTTGAAGTTGTATTCTTCGATAGTGTTTGCCTTTGTCTCACTGGTCTAGGACTCTTCATGTTTTGAGTTCGACCATAGTGAGGTTTGTGTAGGATTATCGTGTTGGTGATCTTATGTCTCTTTGAGACTTCATCGCCGATCGTAGTGATGTTAGTTCATTGGTCTAGGTGATGCTTGTTTTTCTTCCTCACTGGTCTAGGGTCGTTTGTAGGTTCTTCGTGTTGTTGAGTCTAGTCCCGTTAGATCGTAGTGTTGGTTTTCTATCAGTTATTCGTGTTGTTGATATGATTTTAAAATACTTACGCCTGGATAAAACCGTAAAGTGAAACTTGGTGTTTTCTTGTTGTTTGATCCTCATGCTTATATGTCACGATTATGTTCCTCGTTCAAAGAGTGTTTGACTGATAGGTTGTTTTGATTGTTGAACCAAGTGGTTTGATGTAGTTGTAAAATTTATTTCTTGAATGTTTTTACAGCCTTGTGTTTGTTCTCTTGTGAGATGTATGTTCCGTTTGCAAATCGTGTGATTTTGTGTTCAGTCGGAACTTGTTTGGCTGTATTTTGTAGTCTGATGTATACATTATTATCAGACTTATTTCTTGAATCGTGTGATTCATTTTTGTTGTGGAGTTGTAAAAGTTTTTGCTTGGTTCAAATTAGTCTTTATGCTCTTTATAAGTTTTCTACTGATATGTTTCTTGTATAGTTGTAAAAGTTTTTGAAAAAGTCAAATTAGTCTTTAAGTTCTTCATAAGTATTGTCTTTTAGATTTGGTTCTGAATTCGTGGAAGTCGTGTGACTTTTTGGTTTGTCTGAAATAATTGTTGTATTGTTGTTGGATCATAAGATTCAAAATGTTTTAGATGTTCTGATATTGTTGGTGAATCAAGTGGTTCATTTGTTTAGTCAGAATATATTTTTCTGATTATTTTCTTTCTGTAATTTACAAGAAAGTTGGTTTTGCTTATTGGCATATGTCTTTTGTTCCATTGGTTGTGGATATAAAGTTCACTATCCAATTAGAAAAGTTCTTGATGTTTCTGGTTATTGTGGTTGATATCACTAGTTTTTTTTTATTTTGTTTGTTTATAGTATAAATGAACAAAATTAAAAAAAATACTTTGGTGTATTTTAAAACGTAGTTGTTTTTAAACAATATTTTTTTCATGCAAACATTGTCATTGTTGGAAATTATTGATATGTTTGCAAGGATTTCAAGGTTCAATCTTTTTTAAATCTTTGGTCAATCGTTTCTTGATCTGTGATCAAAGGGAGTCTAATAAATTGTTTATCTCAGGTTTTTTTTTTACAAAAGATGTACTCATATCAACTAGTTAAGTTCTTTCTAGAAATTTCAAGTTGTTTTTCAGTATATTATTACTAAGTAAAGCTTGTTTAACATTTTATTTGTTAAATTCAAATACAAAATAAGCTTCCAAAGTTCAACCCTAAATTGGATTTTTTGAAATCTTAAAGTGAGAAAAAAAAGGAGATTGGTGACGAACTCTACTCGTGAATGTTGGAACTATAATTCCTGTAGTTTGGATCTATTATTCTTGTTTTCTTATAATTACAATTGGAGAAACACGACAGTTATAGATGAAAAAACTTGTATATAAATTTGTTGTTGGAATAGAAGGCAGATCTACATGTTGTCACCATTCAACTTGTTTGGTCAGACTTGCGTTTTACAAAAGTAAAGGTAGTTGCGGTTGTTCTCTAAGTCTTGAGAAGTTGAGATTAAAAATGGAACTCGGTTTGCATACGTCTTTACAGCAGGTTTGTTTTATGATCTATATGTTTTGTGTGTAAAAATTATGCATGAAGAATTTGTTTGCCATTTGAATTGTGGGGGGATGTTGAAATATATGCAATTCCCTAAATGGCAAATACATAAATATATATTGGTAATAGCTTATAAACGTTTATCGTCTATGTTTGTGCATAACACAATTCTTGGAGGGCTGAGTATGGAGCTAGGCTGCGGGTTATATGTTGCTGCTGCTGGGCTTAACTCAAGAGTGAAGACTACTGATGGGCCTAACTTAAGAGAAGGCTGATGGGCTTATAATCATGCAGATTCGGTTCAGGTTGTGGAGCGGGTCAACTGAGGATATAAAGTTTGAAGACCCATCTAAGTTCGTACAGTTCAGATCATATTACAATATCGCCATTTTCTCTCTTAGGGTTTCAAGTCGATCCCTGATTTAGAGCATTTGTGATCTTCTTTCGTTTCTTCGTTTCTCTCTTAGTGTTTCATGATGATGTTTTGTATGAGAGTTCGAGTCGATTTGTTTGTAAACCTATTTTTGGTTAGATTTTTTGTGTTAAACTCTTCTGATAGTTGATTTTTGAGTATCTGATCCATGAATTTTGACAAAATGTAATCAAATTTCCTAAAATTTTAATTATATAACTTTTAAACTTATATCTTAAAGTTGAACTCACGATACTGATTATAGCACCGAAGTAGGAAAGATATAAAACTACTCAATTAAGAAACTAATATAACAATGTTTTATGATCGGGTTATGTTAACGATATAAAACCCAATTTAATACTTAGAGTTAAGTTCACGTATAAATACACTTAATGTACAAAATATATGAAAGGCATGAAAAGATAAAAAAACACGGTGGCGAAGGGGGTGAATGATGATGTGATAGGTAGAGTGAGTTAGGGGTGTTCATTAGTTCGGTTTACGGTTTATTTGGTTTACACGGTTCGGTTTATTCAATTTTTTCAAAATTTTGTACCCCAAAACAAATCTAAACCAAACCAAATTAGGAATATGTAAACCAAATCCAAACCAGATTCAATTCGGTTTGGATTCATCAACAATATATATATAACTAGGTTATCACCCGGGATTGCTTCCCGGGCTCGAGAAAGTTATTTATATTATAAACTATTTACAGTTAATACATAATTAAAATCATATAAAAAGTATGACATATTAAATGTCTTGACAAATCATAATGCGATACTCTTTTTCTATTAGTTTATTAACCATCTCGTGATAAATTGTATAATACTTAAGTTAATTTTCTTATTCGTGTAATACGAAGATAAGAACACAAATATGAAAAGAAAAGAACATGAACAAAAACAATCTATAAAAGTCAACTAAAAATATGTGACAATATTAGCCTCTTGATATGTTTTAAATCTCAAGCTTGACCTTTTATTATTTAGATACAAATAAGGGTCTGCCGAAAGAGTGATAAATTTAACCCATTGATGAAATTACCCTTTCAACCTTTAGAAACGTTAAGGAGCTCTACGTTTGAAAATAAGAAACTTCCCAGGTTGTAGAATGGCTAAATTCAAACAATCTAAAATAACAACAGTGCCATGTTAAGGTTACATTGTTTCTTATGTAAATTCAAGGTTTATGGAAAGTACCCAAACTTTGCCAATACATACCTCATCTTAACCCAAAACTTTTTGTCTGATGTTCCTTAACTACTTAGATAAATAAAACTGATTCCGTATATATGAGGTGGTAAAATGGTTGGTACTTTCCATTGTTGTCACTATTATTGTTACAATTATATATCTGTAGTTCAGCTTCTAAGCTTCAGCACCTCCATTGTTATCACCATTATTGCTACAATTACCCATACTCTTTCCGAATAAGAAACACTATACATGACCTGTTATTTCAAACCAAAATGTAAGATCAATAGGATTTGAAAAGAAACAATAAGTTAATAACTAAAAAATGTAATATTAATGGGATTTGAAAAGAAACAACAAGTTAATAACAACAAAAGATGGAAAGTATAGGTGGCAATTTCCACCACTTGAGAACATGTCTATTCTTGCAATGTTTTCTTAGGGTCGAAAGTTGCCCAAAATGTATTATTAAAGTTGCCTCCCCTAGATCGTTATACAATTATGTCCTTTATCTAGAAATACATGGGTCAATTTGGCTCTGGTCAGAATGGGTATGTGTCAATTAAAAAAAGGGGTTATTTCGGTTCGGGTAAGAACGGGTTCCGATCAGACCAGGTTTCAGGTCAAAATTGAGTTGTTTGTTGAGAACAAATGATGGCAACAACAGCAGATCCATCTTTAGTTTATCATCTATGCATCATTTATCAAGTTTCGATTATATATACATTTTTGTTGACTACAAAGGAGATATTAAGTTGAACTAAAGCAACAACAATTCAAATCATACCTTCTTTTTCAGAGGGACAAAAAAGAGATCAGTTTGCCTTGGCCATATTAATCACTCAAAGATGCAGCAACTTTAAGAGAACTAAAATATGAATAGGATCTGAAAGTTTCAATAGTATATCATAAGCTAACGTATAGATTACAACATCTTTAACCTAAATACTAAATAGCAATAAACATAACTTAGGGAACACAGGGGCCAACCCAAACATCAATTTACCCTTTTAATTTCTAAAAAATGTAGTAGCTTACTTTAGAGAACCCCAAGGACTCGGTACATAAAACCAACACGACGGTCATGAGCTCCCATTGTTATGTATATCTAAATGTGATGGATGAAATCAAAGACAAATAATTAGTTGATTGCATTCACCAAGAACATGAATAAATAGAAAACGGAGTGAAGAACTATTCGGGAACAAAGACCCATTAGGGTTTCATAGCAGCATCAAAGTTCCAATACAGAAACAAAGACCAACTTAGTTTTGATAGCAGCAAAAGATAAACATTCAAACAAAACATCTCCTTTACCCAAATTATAATCAACTTATTCAATTTCTTTTCCTCTCCCTTTATGGGGTTTATATAAAAAAAACCAACAAATCAAATGACTGTAGAGTCAACGTTACCAAAGACTGAGTCGAACGGACGCCGACAACGTCATAGTCTCTGATTAGGACAGCTTAATCATCATTGAATTTGACTGAAGCAATCCAAAACCCCACTTGAAACAGAAGGGGTTTTGTTATGATCTAAAAGGGTTGTTGACTTCTGATCAAGTTTTATAGTTTTAAATCTATTCGAGCTCTTCAATCTACCTTAGGAGAATCAGGGAAGGGATAACTTTTACATGAGAATTAAATCTTCTTATAAATATAACAACCCTCCTAAAATTATTTCCGACACCCCTAATATATTTAGAATATCCCTATATGTCTTAAAATACACCCCGTATACGATAAATGGTCTTAGATACTTTTAATTTTATTTTAATTAAATAAAAACAAAATCCAGTCCTCGCTCGCGGGCCGCGAACCTGTTGACTATGATCTACGCGGGCCGCGACAGCTGTGGATCAGGGCGCACCCCTGAGCTGCCACGTGGTACCACTCGTGTCGAAGCTAAGCCCATGACCGGGCCAAGCTAGGCCCTACGGAACCTATGTCGCGGGGCGCGAAGGCCCCCTTGTGTTCTTCCGTGGGCCGCGAGGAAGCTCATATCAGCTCCTATAAATTAGGAGCATCGGCTGTTCATTTCCGTCGTTCACAATTTGCAATTCTCTCTCAAATATTCTGTAGTATAAGCATAATATCCGGGCATTATACCCCTAAATAGTAAAGCCCTGCCTCGCTGTAAGTATTTTAACCCCCGGTTACGTATTAGATACGCTGCCCGATTGATCTAGTGCTCCGTAACGACTGTCGTGGTTCTGCCCGACGTAGTCATTGGAGTTCTGTCTCGGGGAGGGTATTACTAATGTAAATATTGGGTTATTATACTAACGCGTGTGCATTGTTTAAATTAATAGATTAACCAGGTGTGACACCTCGTAAAATCATGCCCAATAAAATAAAGACACGTGTCATGGTAAGTAAACGTGTTATAAACCCGGATCAAGTTGAAAGATGTATGCTAGGATTTAAAAGTGTCGACATGTTAATTTATACCTCTGAGCGACCTATTTATAAATCCCAAACCTTAACCTGTGTTATAAACATCTGATATACATTCAAATCCGGTTAATACTAGTAATAATTGATTCAAATTTTGCAAAGATGGGATCCTATGAGAATGTATACGACAAACCTTCATTCATGGCCCCGTTCAAAAGAATCCAAGACAATTCTAAAATATGGCAAGGTGGTCATAACTATTCAGGCATGATCAAGTGGTCCCATACCAACATTAAAAGCATAAGACTCGAAGACATAAAGGTTGCATGATCAAAGCCTAATAATTTACAAATTTTTGTCTTCTGCTCATCGGTTACGGACCGTATGGTCTTAGCCTTACGGTCCGCAAGACTCTTATCTTACGGTCCGTAAGGCAGTCCCAGCATCAGAAACATGACAGGTGTCTGTTATAACAAGTTAACCGACTTATATTGCTAGTTTTCAATACCATGTGCAACCCCAACTGGTTTTTAGAGTATAGGGACACTTGGGATGCATCCAAGATCAATTGTAGACTTGCTTGGCATGATCTAGTGAGATTAAACTCACTATATAAGGAACCATTGTTTGCAACTTTTGATCACTCATTCATAACTTCATTTCTGGAACCAACTGGAGCACAAGACCACTCCCTAAGCATCATTAGTCGTGCATTGGACCTTGGTAAGCTTCCTTAACCTTCCTTAATCATGTTTTACTTAGTTAATTAGCTTAAAGTCAAACCGTCGTAATTAAGGTTTGACTTAACGATTAATCACTAATGGTCCAGTGATTTGTCAAATTAAAAGTAGTTATAAGTTGGTAATTATGTGGGCATTAAACCCTTAAAAGGGCACCCTCTGATTCCCGCTCTAACTAGGTCAAATGTCGGGTCAAACTTAATCCGAAAAAGTCAACAGAAACTTAAATTTCGAATTAACACATAATTAGCAATGTAGAAGACATGTAACCTGTTTTGCCACTCATATAACTTGGTAATCAATACAAGAACATTCCTAAGCATGTCCGACCCGACAATTTTCAGTATCGGCTCGGTTCGGAACCGAAAGTCGCATAGTTTGACTTTCGCTTTGACTTTCAGTTCTGACCTGATTTAGACTAGTTTATACATGCCTTAAAGCTTCATTAGGACCGGGTTACATGATATTATAACCCTCTGTGATTGGTTCGTTGTTTGTCTGATTCGTTTACACGTTTCCGTTAATTGCTTAATGTTGACCATAATGCCCTTTTGACCATAAAACGAGAATTTTGGAAATGTGAAAGGACAATAGTCTTTGTTACTGATTTATAAACATGTCCCTAAATTTTCACATCAGTTTGAGGTCTAGAATAGGAGTTATGCTCAATGGCGTAATTAGAACGCTTTTTATTAATTAAACGGCGTCATTAGCATAAAGGCTATCTAAACCCAATTTTTGACACCAAACCTTTTACCCACTGATGTAATATAATATTTTGATATTTTTGAAGATTTTTAATTATTTTTAAACTAATCATAACATAGGGTTATTGCCTTGATTCGGTTATTACCGATTATACCCTTTTCGTTTATAAAATGAGTTTTGCAAAACATTTTGATACCAAGTCTTTAACTACTGATTTTATGTGTTAAGTGAAGTATTTTGAACTTTATAAACTGATCAGAAAACTCAGATTTCCTGTTATAACCCGGAAATCACTTAAAACGACTTTTTACGCGTTTAAAACGCATAGTATAGGTTAAAACCATTTTTGTCATGTAAGACTTATCACCTACTGATATAACTTATTAAAATGAGTAATTTTACTAATTAATACAGACCCGAACATCAGAGTTATATTTAATCTCTTTTATAATCTTTAAAATGACCAAAATACCCCTACGGGGCTTAAATTGAGATTAAACTCGTTTTGGGCATAATGGAAGGTATCCTACTGATATCACAACTTATCTAAGGCATATTAACTTAGGAAACCTGTTCGTGACTCATTCGGTTACCCGTTATGCGTTATTCACGTTCGGTTCAGTTTATGTAACTAGTTTGCATAAATTAGCCGAAACGGGTCAAACCTTATCATTTTTATCTCAAAATCCAGAATGTGTTTAGTTTACCCATATTATACAAGTCTTCAAACTTGTCGGGTCTAAATCACATTCTATTCCGGTCTTCGCTTAATCATGCGTTCGAACCGTATCTTCCTTTAAAACTAACCGGTCTAAGTTTAGGCTTAATTAAAGACCCGTTAGGATTCTAATAGGTTATTATAAACCTTCGTTCCAGAATAGGAGACCCGGTAAAAGCTACGTGCACTTGCTTGTTGTGATTATTACTTGCAAAGGTAAATACTTTTAACTTATTTTCCCTATACGGGCTTGGGGTACGGTACATAAAATACCGCTTGGTCGGGCATTGAATCTTTAATCGTATGATGGTTAATTTATTGAAATGAACCGTTTAAATTGTTTTGTTTGCTTAAAGCCTTTGGGGGGTTAATGACCATGTCCCGGATATCCTTGGCATCATTCAAGAAATGGCCATGACCATAGCACGCGCGTGTAGGCGTACACCCGCTAGTGCATATATAAATAATGAGGTATAACCGCCGGTTACGGGGATAACCCGCCGCGGGACTATATCATGTGGTGTGTCTATTAATCTTTAACCCGGTGTCAATCCGGGCTACTGAACGTATAACAAACATGTAATTCTTTTACAAGTTTATATATATAAATAATTATCCCAAGTTATAAAATGTTTTGTGCCTCGTGCATTTAAACCAACTTTCTAAACCTTTTCAAAATGAGTCAGTTGATTGTATTTACCAGTGTAAACTGACGTATTTTCCCAAAAAAGATTAAGTGCAGGTACTACTCGAAATAGGCTGGCTTTCTCCTTAGCATCAATAAGAGTCTCGCAAGCTTGGATGCATTTCAGTCTGTTGAACAATGTTTCTTTTTATTTGATCCACCTGTGGATTATTTTCAACTGTTTTGTGATACTTAATATTACAATTTTATTCGGTTGAAATGAATCTATCTTTTGCTTCCGCTGTGCATTTAAATATTGTGTTGTTTGACAATGATGATATCAACTACGTCACGATACTCCCCACCGGGCCCACCGGTAAAATGTGGAAATATCAGGGGTGACAGGTTGGTATCAGAGCCAACACTGAGTGAATTAAACACTAGCCTTTTGTGTTTAATCTCAGTTACACAGTTGCACATTCCTAAATTTTTGAGTCTAGACAAAGAACTTAGGACAAATCCCGATTTGTTTTTATTTTGCTCTTTATATATATATATTCCTTGTTGTTATCTTTGTTTATGTTGACAGGTTAAAGATGCCACCCAGAATAAGAGGAAGAGGCAAAGGGCCAATTGTTTCCCCAAATGATCATGAGGCCAGGCCTTCGCACCGGCGAACACCATCAGATTCCCATAATCAGAATCCTCAAGATAACTGGAGGACCTTTACTGAACCAGCGAGGCGCTCACTTTCTTCGAGCTCCTCCCCTTTGTTTCACAACTCCTATGGGCCTCATTCTGAAAATGAGCCCCATAATTCCCACCAATCCTACATTCCTCTCCAGGGCCACAACTCACCTTTTGATGACCCAACGCCCTTCTTTCAAAGCCGGTTCAACCCGGCAAACTACCTTGGAGAACCCGTGGGTTTTAACCCACTAGGACCTGAAGATCATTTCTCAGGAGACCATGCGATAGACATGGATGAGGACACCGATCCTGCAGAGCCACCGTCCGGAACCCCTAATCACCCCATCGAAATCTCGGATGGGTCACCTTTCGTGGGATCACCTTACAATGGTCCCGACAGTTATGAAGAAAGGTTCCGACAGATCGACTGGGTGTTTACTCCCAGTTATCACAACTCTCCACAGCAGCAGCAGGATCCCTCCGAGGATTATCGTTATGTCGCGGTCACTCCGCCACCACTACCAGCTCAGCAACAGCCTCCGGCGCCACCGAGGCGAAGGAGAACAACCGCACGGATGTCCGTGCCAGGAGGAGTGCGTATCAGCACCCCTCAACCTTCAAGTGGCAGCCGCTACTCGCCACTCCATGAAGACCCGCAGATGGGTGAACCTTCAAACCCCGTCTCAAAAGTAATTTTTGCGCCTGTCGTGCCACCATTGGGTTTTGGAGACCCAATTCCTACATACACTGGTGCGGCAGCATATAACCCCTTTGAGCAGCCGGTCCACACGAACTACAACTATGCAGAGGTCGACCCTTACCTTGCAGCAGCGGCAAACTACAATGCCCATCATCCGGAAGGATCCTTTGGGATTCCATATCAAACCGGATACTCACATTATGGGTACCCACCATATGGGTATCATCAGCCGCCACTTTCTCAACCTCCACTATATCAGCAACCACCGCAGCCGCCAGTGATGTCACCACCACAGTATCAAGAGATCCTTCAAAGGATTAATGAGGTGCGGCAGGAAGTACGGGAAGACCGTAGACAAAACCAAGGGATGTTCAAGGGTCTAGCAAACTTAATTAAAGGAAAGAGCAAGAAGGATCGTTAAATCTTTTATTTGTTTGTATTAATGTTGTAATCATGACCCTGCGAGGACATTTATCTATGTACTTAGTCCCTGCGTGGACTTGTCTTTCTTTAGTCCCTGCGTGGACTTGTCTTTTTAGTCCCTACGTGGACATCTATATTAGTAATCAGTCCCTGCGAGGACTTGTATTATCAGTTTAGCCCCTGCGTGGGTAAGTTATTTCTGTTAAAAGTCCCGTTTAGGGCAATGTGTACTCCTTTTAATGTTTAATGGAATGTTAAGTTTTAAAAATTTCATTTTATCATTATATGCATAATATATTATGCATGAAATAAATAAATTAAAAATCATTCCTTTTAAAAATAATCTGCCTATTAAATATTGAATAAGAATCTTAAAGGTGTAACCTAGCCTGCATGTCATTAAAACACCTGGCCAAAATGGTAAGACCTGTTTAAAAAGATTTAAATCCCTGTTAACATCTGAAAACATGTTAACGCTCCTGGCAGACGTGATTCATTAAAATCACACACGTCATTCTTATAATAAGGATTCTTCAGAAGATTCCTATCCTAACCTAATGATCTATAAATCATGGGTTTAAACCATCAATTAAGATGACCATATATCAAACATCCATAAGTAATGTAGTGCCTACGGGCCATACTCATTGTCATATAAGACAAAAGACAGTAGTAGTCTACGACTCCCTGTCAGAAAAAGGTAAAGAACTATGTTCAAACCTTAATGCCATGATTCTTTGAAATCATGGCTTATAATTTAGAATGTCCCTGTGACTAGGTCTTTTGTGCCACTAATAATACTGTTATTGTTTTATAATTAGGATAAAGTCTAATAAAAATCCTAAATAAATATGATTAACAAATTAACCAAATATGGTCTATGTTTACCATGGTTAATGAATTGCCATAAAAGACAATTCTATAATAAACTCCCAAATAAATTATTGTCAATATCTTATGTAACAGTTCAAACTACATGGCTGACTCGGATGAGATCAACAGTCACCCAAGGGAGAATCATGATAATACCCGAATTAACGTAGCGGGTGCAGAACTGCAAGCAATGATAGACAATGCCATTACCCGAGCTTTGGATAGGCAGTTCCATGAATCCAGTGGTACCCATGCAAGGACCCAATCTGCACCACACTCTAAACCACCCTCTAAAACTCACACTGATCACAGTAATTCCCATCACTCATCAAACCAAAGGAGTGTTCCATCTCAAAGGATCGTAATGAATCAAGGACCCCGTGATAAGGGTTGCTCCTATAAGTATTTTGTTTCATGCAAACCCGGGGACTTCACTGGGGAAAAATGAGCTATAGACTGCATGACATGGTTGGATGAGATGGACACTGTGGTAGATATCAGTGGTTGCACTACTAAGGATGTGGTGAAATTCGTGTCTCAGTCATTCAAGGGTGAGGCATTAGCTTGGTGGAGATCTTTGATCCAAGCTACAGGGAAAATCCCATTGTACAATATGACTTGGGAACAGTTTGTGTCATTGATCAAGGAGAACTACTGCCCTCAGCATGAGGTTGAAAAGATTGAAGCTGATTTCTTGTCACTGGTTATGAAAAACCTGGATTGTCAAGCCTACCTTACAAGCTTCAACACCATATCAAGGTTGGTCCCTTATCTTGTGACACCGGAACCCAAGAGGATAGCTCGATTCATCGGGGGTTTAGCCCCAGAAGTTAAGGCCAGTGTGAAAGCCTCTAGACCAGCTACCTTCCGGTCTGTAGCTGATATAGCATTATTTCTTACTCTGGACGCGGTCAGGCAGAGATCACTAAGAAGCACTGATGCTGAGAAAAGAAAGCGTGAGGATGATAACTCACGGCGATCGGATAAGAAACATAGGGGAAACAATGACCACAAAAAGAGTTATGGAACTAAGAAAGATGATCATCAGTCGGGTGATAAACCCAAATGTAAAATCTGCAAGAAACCTCACTTCGGGAAGTGCAGATATGAGTCGAAATCCCAGTCACAGCCAAGGGCATGTGGGATTTGCAAGTCTTCTGAGCACAAGACCTTGGACTGTAAGAAAATCAAGGATGCTACATGCTATAGCTGCAATGAAAAAGGGCATATCAAGTCCAACTGCCCAAAATTTGCAAAGAAGGCTGAGGATGGGAAAAAGACCAATGCAAGGGTCTTCAGGATGGATGCTAAGGAAGCAGTGCAGGATGATAACGTGATAACACGTACCTTTCTCATAAATGATGTTTATGCAAGAGTACTATTCGATTCAGGAGCTGATAAATCATTTGTAGATAATAAGTTTTGTAAGTTACTGAATTTACCTGTTAAAACCCTAAGTGTGAAATATGAGGTGGAATTAGCCGATGGAACCATAGAAACAGCGTCAACCGTGTTAGATGGATGTGTTATATCCATTAGGAACCACTCTTTTCCTTTGTCTTTACTTCCTTTGAAATTAGCCGGTTTCGATATAGTAATAGGCATGGATTAGTTGTCTCGCAACCAAGCCCAGATCGTTTGTGCTAAGAAGCAAGCGGTTGTCAGAGCTCCTCATGGCGAGCCTTTGACAATCCAAGGAGATACTAAGTACGGAATGCCTGAAAAAGTGTCCATGCTCAAGGCATCAAGGTGTTTGACAAAGGGTTGTGTTATCTACATGGCACAAGTAACCCTTGATGAACCAAAGCCTAAGATCGAAGATATACCTATTATCTCTGAATATCCAGAGGTATTCCCTGAAGAACTACCTGGTTTACCCCCAGATAGGCAAGTGGAGTTCAGGATTGACATTATTCCCGGAGCAGCACCTGTTGCAAGAGCGCCTTACAGATTGGCACCAACGGAGATGAAAGAGTTGAGAACTCAACTAGATGATTTGTTAAGCAAAGGATTTATTAGACCTAGCTCATCTCCTTGGGGAGCACCAATTCTGTTTGTGAAGAAAAAGGATGGGTCGATGCGTCTGTGTATCGATTATCGAGAACTTAACAAAGTTACTATAAAAAATCGGTATCCATTGCCCAGGATCGACGACTTGTTCGATCAGCTTCAAGGAGCGAGTTACTTTTCCAAGATCGACTTAAGGTCAGGATATCATCAACTAAAGGTCAAGGATGAAGATGTACATAAGATTGCATTTAGGACTCGTTATGGTCACTACGAGTTCTTAGTGATGCCTTTTGGACTCACTAATGCACCAGCCGCATTCATGGATCTCATGAACCGCGTCTGCAAGCCCTACATGGATAAATTTGTCATCGTCTTCATCGATGATATTCTTATTTACTCGAAGAATCAAGCTGACCATGAGAAGCACCTCCATTACATTCTGAAACTGCTTCATCGAGAAAAGCTCTACGCCAAATTCTCTAAGTGTGAATTTTGGCTTCGTGAAGTCCAATTTCTTGGACATGTGGTTAGTGAACACGGAATCCAGGTAGATCCCGCTAAGGTTGAAGCTGTCATGAATTGGCAAGAGCCGAAGACGCCCACAGAGATTCGCAGTTTCTTGGGATTGGCAGGATATTACAGGCGTTTTATTGAAATTTTTTCAAGGATTGTTGCACCCCTAACTTCTTTGACTAGGAAGAATATTAAGTTCGACTGGGGACCGAAGCAACAAGAATCCTTTGATATCCTTAAGCAGAAGCTAAGCAATGCACCAGTGTTGACATTGCCTGATGGAATAGAAGAGTTTGTGGTATATTGTGATGCATCACACACCGGGATGGGATGTGTGCTTATGCAGAAAGGCAAAGTTATTGCCTATGCTTCACGTCAGTTAAAGGTGCATGAAAAGAATTACACCACCCATGACTTGGAATTGGATGCCGTTGTATTTGCACTGAAGCTCTGGAGGCACTATTTATATGGTATCAAGTGTGTGATCTATTCTGATCACAAGAGCCTCCAGCACCTGTTTAACCAAAAGGATTTGAACATGAGGCAACGACGTTGGATGGAAACTTTGAATGATTATGATTGTGAGATAAGATACCATCCTGGCAAGGCGAATGTAGTCGCCGATGCCTTAAGTCAGAAGGAAAGAGTGAAGCCTATAAGAATCAATGCCAAGAGCATTGAGATAAAGAATAGTTTGAATGAAAGGTTGTTAGCTGCGTAGAAGGAAGCTGTGCTGGAAGCTAACTATCCTGATGAAAAGTTAGGAGTAACTGAAGAACAGTTATCCTATGGCAAGGACGGAATCCTAAGGTTAAATGGACGAATATGGGTTCCAGTTTATGGAGGACTTCGGGATGTTATCCTCCAGGAAGCCCATAGTTCTAAATATTCCATTCATCCTGGAGCTGATAAGATGTGCCAGGATTTGAAGACAAATTACTGGTGGATAGGTTTGAAGAAATCTGTAGCCACCTATGTAGCTAAATGTTTGACATGTGCGCAAGTCAAAGCTGAACATCAGAAGCCGTCAGGTTTGCTACAACAGCCTGAACTTCCCACCTGGAAGTGGGAGATGGTGACAATGGATTTCATCACCAAGCTACCAAAGACAAAGAAAGGAAATGATACTATATGGGTGATAGTAGATAGACTGACTAAGTCAGCACATTTCCTACCCATTAAGGAGACTTATAGCTCCGACATGTTAGCCCAGTTGTACGTAGATAAGATTGTATCTCTGCATGGTGTACCAGTGTCTATTATCTCTGACAGAGATACCAGATACACATCACATTTTTGGAAAAGTTTCGAACAATCTTTGGGCACGCGCTTAAATTTTAGTACGGCTTACCATCCTCAGACGGACGGGCAGAGTGAGCGTACCATTCAAACTTTGGAAGACATGCTTCGTGCGTGTGTGATTGACTTAGGTGGTAGTTGGGATAACCACCTGCCATTGATCGAGTTCTCCTATAACAATAGCTACCATACGAGCATTAAGGCTACGCCTTTCGAGGCATTATATGGCAGGAAATGCAGGACGCCTATTTGTTGGGCAGAAGTAGGAGAAGTTCAATTATCAGGACCTGACATAGTCTTTGAAACAACGGACAAGATTGTCCAGATTCGTGACCGCCTGAAAGCTGCCAGAGATAGGCAGAAAAGCTACGCAGATTTAAAACGTAAACCTCTGAATTTCGAGGTAGGTGACAAAGTGTTGCTTAAAGTATCACCCTGGAAAGGGGTAATGCGATTTGGTAAGAAAGGCAAGTTAAGCCCGAGATACATAGGACCATTCGAGATCATCGAATGTGTCGGGTCAGTTGCTTATAAGTTAAACTTACCTGAAGAGCTCAGTGGTATTCATAACGTATTCCACATCTGCAATCGGAAGAAATGTCTAGCTGATGAATCACTAGTCATACCACATACAGATGTGCACATAGAAGAGAGCTTGAAGTTTGTTGAAAAACCTGTGTCGATCGAGGATCGACAGGTTAAGAAGCTTCGAAGGAAGCATGTACCGATTGTAAAAGTTAAATGGGATGCCCGTAGAGGTCCCGAGTACACGTGGGAGGTTGAGTCCACAATGAAAGAGAAATACCCTCATTTATTTCAGTAAATCGCGAGGTCGAGATTTCTTTTAAGGGGGTGAGGATGTGACACCTCGTAAAATCATGCCCAATAAAATAAAGACACGTGTTATGTTAAGTAAACGTGTTATAAACCCGGATCAAGTTGAAAGATGTATGCTAGGATTTAAAAGTGTCGACATGTTAATTTATACCTCTGAGCGACCTATTTATAAATCCCAAACCTTAACCTGTGTTATAAACATCTGATATACATTCAAATCCGATTAATACTAGTAATAATTGATTCAAATTTTGCAAAGATGGGATCCTATGAGAATGTATACGACAAACCTTCATTCATGGCCCCGTTCAAAAGAATCCAAGACAAGTCTAAAACATGGCAAGGTGGTCATAACTATTCAGGCATGATCAAGTGGTCCCATACCAACATTAAAAGCATAAGACTCGAAGACATAAAGGTTGCATGATCAAAGCCTAATAATTTACAAATTTTTGTCTTCTGCTCATCGGTTACGGACCGTATGGTCTTAGCCTTACGGTCCGCAAGGATGTCATCTGGGCAAAAATAAACCAAGGTGGATTACGGACCGCAAAGCCAAGGTCTTACGGTCCGTAATAGGTACTTACGGTCCGCAAGACTCTTATCTTACGGTTCGTAAGGCAGTCCCAGCATCAGAAACATGACAGGTGCCTGTTATAACAAGTTAACCGACTTATATTGCTAGTTTTCAATACCATGTGCAACCCCAACTGGTTTTTAGAGTATAGGGACACTTGGGATGCATCCAAGATCAATTGTAGACTTGCTTGGCATGATCTAGTGAGATTAAACTCACTATATAAGGAACCATTGTTTGCAACTTTTGATCACTCATTCATAACTTCATTTCTAGAACCAACTGAAGCACAAGACCACTCCCTAAGCATCATTTGGTAAGCTTCCTTAACCTTCCTTAATCATGTTTTACTTAGTTAATTAGCTTAAAGTCAAACCGTCGTAATTAAGGTTTGACTTAACGATTAATTACTAATGGTCCAGTGATTAGTCAAATTAAAAGTAGTTATAAGTTGTTAATTATGTGGGCATTAAACCCTTAAAAGGGCACCCTCTGATTCCCGCTCTAACTAGGTCAAATGTCGGGTCAAACTTAATCCGAAAAAGTCAACAGAAACTTAAATTTCGAATTAACACATAATTAGCAATGTAGAAGACATGTAACCTATTTTGCCACTCATATAACTTGGTAATCAATACAAGAACATTCCTATGCATGTCCGACCCGACAATTTTCAGTATCGGCTCGGTTCGGAACCGAAAGTCGCATAGTTTGACTTTCGCTTTGACTTTCAGTTCTGACCCGATTTAGACTAGTTTAGACATGCCTTAAAGCTTCATTAGGACCGGGTTACATGATAGTATAACCCTCTGTGATTGGTTCGTTCTTTGTCCGATTCGTTTACACGTTTCCGTTAATTGTTTAATGTTGACCATAATGCCCTTTTGACCATAAAACGAGAATTTTGGAAATGTGAAAGGACAATAATCTTTGTTACTGATTTATAAACATGTCCCTAAATTTTCACATCAGTTTGAGGTCTAGATTAGGAGTTATGCTCAATGGCGTAATTAGAACGCTTTTTATTAATTAAACGGCGTCATTAGCATAAAGGCTATCTAAACCCAATTTTTGACACCAAACCTTTTACCCAATGATGTAATATAATATTTTGAGATTTTTGAAGATTTTTAATTATTTTTAAACTAATCATAACATAGGGTTATTGCCTTGATTCGGTTATTACCGATTATACCCTTTTCGTTTATAAAATGAGTTTTGCAAAACATTTTGATACCAAGTCTTTGACTACTGATTTTATATGTTAAATGAAGTATTTTGAACTTTATAAACTGATCAGAAAACTCAGATTTCCTGTTATAACCCGGAAATCACTTAAAACGACTTTTTACGCGTTTAAAACGCATAGTATAGGTTAAAACCATTTTTGTCATGTAAGACTTATCACCTACTGATATAACTTATTAAAATGAGTAATTTTACTGATTAATACAGACCCGAACATCAGAGTTATATTTAATCTCTTTTATAATCTTTAAAATTACCAAAATACCCCTACGGGGCTTAAATTGAGATTAAACTCGTTTTGGGCATAATGGAAGGTATCCTACTGATATCACAACTTATCTAAGGCATATTAACTTAGGAAACCTGTTCGTGACTCATTCGGTTACCCGTTATGCGTTATTCACGTTCGGTTCAGTTTATGTAACTAGTTTGCATAAATTAGCCGAAACGGGTCAAACCTTATCATTTTTATCTCAAAATCCAGAATGTGTTTAGTTTACCCATATTATACAAGTCTTCAAACTTGTCGGGTCTAAATCACATTCTATTCCGGTCTTCGCTTAATCATGCGTTCGAACCGTATCTTCCTTTAAAACTAACCGGTCTAAGTTTAGGCTTAATTAAAGACCCGTTAGGATTCTAATAGGTTATTATAAACCTTCGTTCCAGAATAGGAGACCTGGTAAAAGCTACGTGCACTTGCTTGTTGTGATTATTACTTGCAAAGGTAAATACTTTTAACTTATTTTCCCTATACGGGCTTGGGGTACGGTACATAAAATACCGCTTGGTCGGGCATTGAATCTTTAATCGTATGATGGTTAATTTATTGAAATGACCCGTTTAAATTGTTTTGTTTGCTTAAAGCCTTTGGGGGGTTAATGACCATGTCCCGGATATCCTTGGCATCATTCAAGAAATGGCCACGAGCATAGCACGCGCGTGTAGGCGTACACCCGCTAGTGCATATATAAATAATGAGGTATAACCGCCGGTTACGGGGATAACCCGCCGCGGGACTATATCATGTGGTGTGTCTATTAATCTTTAACCCGGTGTCAATCCGGGCTACTGAACGTATAACAAACATGTAATTCTTTTACAAGTTTATATATATAAATAATTATCCCAAGTTATAAAATGTTTTGTGCCTCGTGCATTTAAACCAACTTTCTAAACCTTTTCAAAATGAGTCAGTTGATTGTATTTACCAGTGTAAACTGACGTATTTTCCCAAAAAAGATTAAGTGCAGGTACTACTCGAAATAGGCTGGCTTTCTCCTTAGCATCAATAAGAGTCTCGCAAGCTTGGATGCATTTCAGTCTGTTGAACAATGTTTCTTTTTATTTGATCCAACTGTGGATTATTTTCAACTCTTTTATGATACTTAATATTACAATTTTTTTCGGTTGAAATGAATCTATCTTTTGCTTCCGCTGTGCATTTAAATATTGTGTTGTTTGACAATGATGATATCAACTACGTCACGATACTCCCCACCGGGCCCACCGGTAAAATGTGGAAATATCGGGGTGTGACACCAGGAAAATCATAGGAAAGGTCTAAAAGTAACAATGTGAGTAATCTCCTTTTTTGTAAACCTTTTTGTAAACTGTTTTTACAAAACCTTAAATATTTTACAATGTGATTAGCAGTGATTGAGTCTTTGTAATTCTTGAATTACTGCCGGTATGTTGGGGTTTTGTATACAAAATGTGGAACACGTTACCATTGGACAACGAGATAGCCAATGTGTAATATGACCCACCAGTCAGGATTGACAGTACTGAATGAGTAGTTGTGTAGATGTGAACATTGTAATCGCTCTCAATACTGTGAAATGATAAAATGTGTTTTGATTAAACTGGGATTCACTCACCAGTATTTTCCACTGACAAATGTTTTTAAAACGCGTTTCAGGTAACAAAATGTGAAAGCCAATTAGAAGCCAGCTGGAGAGCACTGAAGGCTTGGAAAAAATGTGGCTATAAAAGTTACCTAATTAAAGACGATGTTTTAAATTCAATAAAATAGGGTTCATCCCTATAACATGTTTGTAATGAAAACATGGGTTTTATCCCATTATGTTTATTAATATAAAATGTGGTGTTTACTCTGATAAAATATTTCCTAACTACGACCCTGATGAAAATTCCGTTGCCAAATAATGATAAACACCGATACCACCATCTCTGAGTAGGCCGCAGCGGCCCGCCGCCCGGGGCATGGGTCGGGGGTTGCGACAGAAGGTGGTATCAGAGCTTAGCCACTGATTTCAGCCAAAGAAGTGTTCTGCTGACATTGAAATTGTGAATTTTGTTAGGAAATGATCAATGAGACTAAGTGCATACGTGTAGATTATTATTCTGTGTTATTTGACAATTTGTTAGTTTACAGTATGAGTGATCAAGGACCTTCGGACGCTTACCGTCAACTGTCCAACTCTCCTAGGGACGAAGGAACCTCTTTGCAGTCTACCCCCTCGGGGTATTCGGCTGACACCGAAGAAGGGATTTTCGTGTTCAAGGCACAATCTGAAGAACCATTCCCTCCCAAGAAGAGAGGATGGTTCAGCAGAGGAGCTCATGAGCGTAGAAAAAGGATGAGAAAATTTCAGCAGCAGCGAGCTTTAGCAGCCGCGAATAGAGAAGTGAACGCTCAAACACATGATATAATCAATAGGAGACAGGCAAACTTCTATATACTAGCAACCATAGCCGCCGACCCTAATCTAGAAGCACCCCAGCCACTGCAGTTATTCCCAACACAATCCATGGAAGTAGAGATTGACCCAGCTGACCAGAACCCACTACCTGACCTAGACCCAGTTAAAATCCCTAGAATACCAGCACCCCATCCTCCAGACTATGACCCGTCGTTTGACGACCACAGGGATTACCAGCAACGTTACCCAATCCCCATAGAGGAACCCATGCAAGATCTATGTTAGTGCATACGTCTGTCGATTTCGTCTTGTATCGAGTCTTATACTAGAATTGATAGATCAGGGCACGTTATACGAGAAATAGGGTAGGTTTTAGATGTGATTGAGCTAATTCCGTTTGAGGATTGCCATTCCGTTTGAGGAGTGCCATTCCGTTTGAAGCATGTCATGCCACTTTCAAACGGAATAGCTTCACCTATAAATACCCTTGATGCAATTTCATTTGTAACAGTCTTGTTTCCGACGGCGAAGCTCCGTTGAAGTATCTCCAGCTTGTAAATTGCTTATTGATCAATAAACAAGACAATTAATAGTGAATACAAGCTAAACAAAGACAGAATCAATGAATTCCGCCTCTGATTCTGTCTGAGCACTCTTCTGATCGACTCGTTAGGTCGTTTCACGATCCTACAATCTAGTAGGACCCTACCCAGATCTTGACCCTCTAGACCCCTACTATGATAATGATCAAGATATTAGGGAGATTCTAGAGAACCCATACCCTCAGGAAGAACCAATGCCATAGTTCCCTGATCCCATACCAGCACCCGCACCACCCATGAGTACTAAGAACCTACAGGAACTCCGCACCTTTGGTGAGGAGATATTAGAAGGAAGTGAGAAGATGAGACAGATAGGGGAGAGACTCGTCTGGAAATATGACGAGCGCAACATGCAATACTGGATGAACCCCTATCAGTAGTAATAGTAATAATAATAATATAAATATATATGTATGTGTGTATGTTTGAAAAAAATATTCAAACTAGGATAGATAACCCTATAGTTATTGATGCATACTAGTATTGTATTTTAATTCCCAGTTATGGTTTGTAATAGATATAGATGCATAATATAAAATAGAGTAAAGGTCGCAATGACGACGATTTTGGATCAATGTGTTGTTGTATGATTATTCGCATTCAATATTATTTCGTGATATTAATACTTGGTAAATGTTTAAAAATCCAGATGGCCGACAACGCAAATCGGGAAAACCAGAATAACGATAACCAGATAGATAACAGTGCTATTCGACACATAGTAACCCAAGGAATTAGAGATGCTATGCCAGCTATCATCCAAAATGTTAGGGAAGCAGAAAATAATAACAGTAATACTGGAAGTAAGCGAACGCATACTGAACTCAGTCACAGCGTGAACAATGGACCGTTACTTCGATTGCCAATTCCAAAAAGAAGAAGAACCATGTCTTATAGTTGTTCTTACAAAGAATTCTGGTCCTGCAAACCCATAGAATTCTCTGGCAATGAATGAGCCATTGCAGCTCTACGCTGGTTAGAAAAGACTGAGGCAGTCTTAAAAATAAGCAAGTGTGCAGAAGGAGACAAAATCATGTTTGCCTCCAATCTGTTAAAAAATGCAGCTCTAGAATGGTGGAACACTATCCTCCAGGCTAGGGAAAGTGATAGAGTTTATGGTATAGAATGGATTGAGTTTAAAGATATGATGGAAAGGAAATTATGTCCTCCTAATGAAAAGGAACAGATTGCTAACAAATTCTTAAACCTTAGAATGACTGGAATAGACAGCAAGGGTTACACTACTACATTCTTTGAATATGCTAGAATAGTGCCAACCCTAGCATCACCAGAATCAGTATTAATCTTTCGTTACATCTGGGGATTAATTGGTGAAATTAGACATGTAGTCAAGGGAGCTAAACCACAAACCATAGAAGAAGTTGTAGAACTAGCTAATACCTTGACTGATGAACTAGTGCGTACTCAAGAAGAGAACCAGAGGAGGAACCTAGCTCAAAGACTTACCCAAGAATTTCGCTACGGAAATTCCAACCGTGGGAAGAATGTAGCTTCTACCTCTGCTCCTTACTGCAAATATTGCAAAAGAAATCACTCGGGAAGATGCTCTATATATTGAAATTTTTGCAAAATATCAGGACACAAGGAAGAAGACTGCAGGAAGAAACCTAACAATAGGATATGCTACAACTGTGGAGAACAAGGTCATATTAAGCCGAACTGTCCAAAACTAGCTCCGACCACAAACAACAAGACTACTAAAAATGCTAGAGCATTTGTTCTGACAGTTGAAGAAGCAAAGATGATCCCGGACGTGATTGCCGGTGCGTTTTTAGTTAATGATGTTTTTGCTAAATTATTATTTGACTCTGGTGCGAACCAAAGTTTTATTAATACTTCATTTTGCAAAATTCTCAACCAACCATTAACTAAACTCCAACAAGAATGCTTAGTAGAGACAGCAAATGGAGAATCCATTAAGATTACTGAAATCTTACAGGAAGCAAGAATAGAAATTTTAAACCAAAGTTTTATTGCTAATCTTTACCCAATGAATTTGGCTGAATTTGACATTGTATTAGGAATGGATTGGTTAATAGCCAATAAAGCAAGTATTCTATGTGATCAAAAGTCAATACAAGTAAATTCACCAACAGGTGCAAAGATCACAATTAAAGGAGATAAGCCAACTAGACACACAAAATTCATCTCTGTAATGAAAACTGCAAGTTGTGCAAGAAAAGGATCAATAGTGTATATGATTTCCATAATCATTAACACTAAAGGAAAAGAATTAAAAGATATCCCTGTAGTATCTCAATTTTCAGATGTATTCCCAGAAGAATTACCAGGATTACCGCCAGACCGAGAAGTCGAATTCAGAATTCATCTGCTACCAGGAACAGCACCAATTGCCAAAGCGCCTTACCGTTTGGCATCAGCAGAAATACAAGAGCTAAAGAAACAGTTAGACGAACTATTGGAGAAAGGATTCGTACAGCCAAGCTCATCGCCGTGGGGAGCACCGATCTTGTTTTTCAAAAAGAAAGACGGATCAATGCGTATGTGCATTGATTACCGTGAATTGAATAAGGTCACGATTAAAAATCGGTACCCATTACCAAGAATCGATGATCTGTTTGATCAACTACAAGGAGCTCGATTTTTCTTAAAGATCGATTTACGCTCAGGATATCATCAATTAAAGGTACAGGAAGAGTACATTCCTAAGACCGCATTCAGAATGAGGTATGGCCATTATGAATTTACTATCATGCCATTTGGTTTAACCAATGCCCCAGCCGCATTTATGGACATGATGAACCGAATATGTAAGCCATATTTGGATAAATTCGTAATTGTCTTTATAGATGATATTCTAATATACTCTAAGAGTCAAGAGGAGCATGCAGCGCATCTGCATACACTTTTAAATTTGCTGAGAAAAGAAAAGTTTTACGCTAAATTTTCAAAATGCGAATTTTGGTTAGAAGAGGTACAGTTTCTTGGACATTTAGTTAACCATGAAGGGATTCATGTGGATTTCACAAAGATTGAGGCAATTACTAAATGGAAAGTCCCCGAATCACCAACAGAGGTTATAAGTTTTCTAGGATTAGCCGGTTATTATAGAAGATTTATTCGAGATTTTTCTAGAATAGCCATTCCCTTAACTAAGCTAACCTGTAAATTTGTTAAGTTTGAATGGGGACCAAAACAAGAAGAAGCCTTTAGAATTCTTAAGCAAAGATTAACCAACGCACCTATACTAGCATTACCAGAAGGAACTGAAGACTTTGAAGTCTATTGTGACACTTCTAAGTTAGGTTATGGATGTGTTCTAATGCAACGTCAAAAGGTTATAGCCTATGCTTCTAGACAACTTAAGAATCATGAAGAAAATTATACAACACATGATTTAGAGTTAGGAGCTATAATTTTTTCCCTTAAGATTTGGAGACACTATTTATATGGAAATAAATTTGTCGTCTTCACTGATCATAAGAGTTTAAGGTACATTTTTGGGTAAAAGAGCTTAATATGAGACAGAGACGCTGGATGGAATTTTTTAGTGATTATGATTGTAATATCCAGTATCATGAAGGAAAGGCTAACGTAGTTGCTGATGCTTTAAGTCGAAAGTATCACGAAAATCCAAAAAGAGTACGTTCTCTTAAATTAAATCTACAAGTAGATTTAAATGACCAAATTAGAGAAGCACAAGAATCAGTAATCAAGAACGATACTGAGAAATTGAAAGGGATGATTAAGGAATTAGAACAAGGAACATATGAAATTTGGAGATTCCATAAGAAAAGAATGTGGATACCTAAATTAAGAAACCTACGCCACCGTATATTAGAAGAATCCCATAATTCTAAGTATACGACACATCCTGGAAATGATAAAATGTATCAAGATTTAAGAAAGAATTTCTGGTGGATAGGAATGAAAAAGGATATAACAGCTTATGTTGCCAAGTGTCTAACCTGTTCACAGGTCAAAGCTGAACATCAGAAACCCTCAGGTTTGTTGCAGCAATTGGAAATGCCTGTATGGAAATGAGAATTGATAACAATGGACTTTGTTACCAAATTACCCAAGACACGAAAAGGTAATGATACAATCTGGGTGATTGTAGATAGATTAACTAAATCTGCTCATTTCTTACCAATGAAGGAAACATTCGGTATGGAACAGTTAGCCAAATTATATGTAAATGAAATAGTTTCATTACATGGTATTCCTTTATCAATTATTTCTGATAGAGATAGCCGTTTTACTTCTCATTTTTGGACAAGTTTCCAAAAAGCAATGGGAACCAAGCTAAATCTAAGCACCGCTTATCATCCACAAAAGGACGGACAAAGTGAAAGGACAATTCAGACAATGGAAGATATGCTTAGAGCTTGTGTAATCGATTTCGGAGGAAGTTGGGACGATCATTTACCATTAATAGAATTTTCTTAAAATAACAGTTATCATACCAGCATCAATGTTGCACCATTCGAAGCACTTTATGGTCGAAAGTGCCGAACTCCGGTCTGTTGGGCAGAAATTGGAGAAAAGCAATTATCTGGACCAGAAATAGCACAAGAGACAACAGACAAGATTATTCAAGTCAAGGAAAGACTAAAAGCAGCACGCGATCGACAAAAGAGTTATGCTGATAACAGACGTAAGCCATTGAAATTTCAAGTAGGAGATAAAATTTTGTTAAAAGTCTCTCCTTGGAAGGGAGTTGTCAGATTCATCAAAATAGAAAAGTTAAGCCCCGGGTATGTTGGACCATCTGAGATTATCAGAAGAATAAGACTTGTAGCTTACCAACTACAACTACCAGAGGAAATGACAGGAATACATGATGTATTTCATGTATGTAATCTCAAAAAGTGTTTAGCTGATGAATCGTTAGTGGTACCTCTTAAGGATATAGAGGTAAATGAAAAGCTTAAGTTTGTAAAAAAGCCTCTACAGATTGAAGACAGGAAAGTCAAGAATCTCAAACACAAGAGGTTAGTTCTAGTCAAAGTGAAGTGGGATTCCAAGAGAGGACCAGAGTACACTTGGGAGCTTGAATCAGAAATGCAAAGGAAATATCCACACCTGTTCCAGTAGACCTCGAGGACGAGTTCTAAAACAAGGTGGGGAGGATATAACAACCCTCCTAAAATTATTTCTGACACCCCTAATATATTTAGAATATCCCTATATGTCTTAAAATACACCCCGTATACGATAAATGGCCTTAAATACTTTTAATTTTATTTTAATTAAATAAAAACAAAATCCAGTCCTCGCTCGCGGGCCGCGAACCTGTTGACTATGATCTACGCGGGCCACGACAACTGTGGATCAGGGCGCACCCCTGAGCTGCCACGTGGTACCACTCGTGTTGAAGCTAAGCCCACGACCGGGCTAAGCTAGGCCCTACGGACCCTATGTCGCGGGGCGCGAAGGCCCCCTTGTGTTCTTACGCGGGCCGCGAGGAAGCTCAGATCAGCTCCTATAAATTGGGAGCATCGATTGTTCATTTCCGTCGTTCACAATTCGCAATTCTCTCTCAAATATTCTGTAGTATAAGCATAATATCCGGGCATTATACCCCTAAATAGTAAAGCCTTGCCTCGCTGTAAGTATTTTAACCCCCGGTTACGTATTAGATACGTTGCCCGATTGATCTAGTGCTCCGTAACGGTTGTCGTGGTTCTGCCCGACGTAGTCGTTGGAGTTCTGTCTCGGGGAGGGTATTACTAATGTAAATATTGGGTTATTATACTAACGCGTGTGCATTGTTTAAATTAATAGATTAACCAGGAAAATCACAGGAAAAGTCTAAAAGTAGCAATGTGAGTAATTTCCTTTTTGTAAACTGTTTTTACAAAACCTTAAATATTTTACAATGTGATTAGCAGTGATTGAGTCTTTGTAATTCTTGAATTACTGCCGGTATGTTGGGGTTTTGTATACAAAATGTGGAACACGTTACCACTGGACAACGAGATAGCCAATGTGTAATATGACCCACCAGTCAGAATTGACAGTACTGAATGAATAGTTGTGTAGATGTGAACATTGTAATCGCTCTCAATACTGTGAAATGATAAAATGTGTTTTGATTAAACTGGGATTCACTCACCAGTATTTTCCACTGACAAATGTTTTTAAAACGCGTTTCAGGTAACAAAATGTGAAAGCCAATTAGAAGCCAGCTGGAGAGCACTGAAGGCTTGGAAAAAATGTGGCTATAAAAGTTACCTAATTAAAGACGATGTTTTAAATTCAATAAAATAGGGTTCATCCCTATAACGTGTTCGTAATGAAAACATGGGTTTTATCCCATTATGTTTATTAATATAAAATGTGGTGTTTACTCTGATAAAATATTTCCTAACTACGGTCCTGATGAAAATTATGCTGCGAAATAATGATAAACACCGATACCACCATCTCTGAGTAGGCCGCGGCCGCCCGCCTCCCGGGGCAGGCGTAGGGGGTTGCGACAATAAAACCATCTTAAACCACAATATAAATAATAGAAAACACTAAAAATACAAATACATCAAACCCATTCACAACTGTACCTTCTATGCAAAATTAGCAACTACATTGAAACTTGCTTTACATTTAGGAAGACAAAACAAAAAAATAAAAATGCATTTACGAAGAAAAAAAAAATATTTGGTTCTTAAGTCAGTAGTATATGGTTCAAAAGTCTGTCATTGTCTTTCTCCTTCACAATTTTAGATGTTCTAACAAAATCAATTTTTACAGATCTAATCTAACATCTTGTAACAAAGAAAAAACATAACATATTATTAAAAGTTTCACACATACACGAAAAAAGGTCATCAAATCTAAGCTCTCACATACCAAGAAGGATGATTAATACTTAAGATTGGTTTTCATCAAGCTTAGCAAATGAAGATCAAATATATTCAAGCTCCAAAGTTGGCCAACCGAAAGAAGATCAAAAACTCACTAAAATTTACCCAAAAACTAAAGAAATAAATGTAATGTCCTTACATCTTCCGCACAGTGAAGCTCACCAGGCTCTAACATAGCATGCTGGTCATTAGTCTTAATATCTAGATAAAATCGGTCTCAGGTATTTACCCGTGCGGGCCCGATGAAAACCGAGCTAATGGACAAATTGAACTTGGCCCAAATTCAAACTAATTTACCTAAAAAACACAGACAACGTTACTATTAGATAACAATCAAGTTCAATTTACAAAACTAAAATGATCGACACCAGCTTTGCTTCGATCATTACTGCTTCTACATTAAATCTATCACAAATAGTTTTACTCCTTCACGTGCTTCTATTTGGTTATTAAGCCGCACAAAATTTATATACAAACAACTGCAAATCAACTAAAATTCATATAATAGGAACATTTATAAAATGAAAACTTGTAAAAACCAGATCAATTACCATATCAAGATACTAAAATTAACTTCAAAATTTCTATATAAAAAATATGTTAAACTTCTTTAAATGTAACCTCTTACTCACCCTCACTCTCTTTTTTTTCTTCTCCTTAGTCCAGATTTTAAACAAACAAAGGTTTTCAAGAAAATATCAAGAATAAAGATCAAATCCCCAAATAAAGGTGTAATCCTTTTATGCAGAAACAATAAGTAAAAGCAAGAATAAACCATAGAATCACCTTAAATCTTGAAAACAATTCCATCTTGAAACGACCATTGATTTCATCATTTTCTTCCACCTACATCATCGAGAAAAATAATAGGTAAAACAAATAATAACAAATATGCAAATCAAGATCCTCATGTCAATCAATGAAACCCTAAAACCAAAGTAAAAGAAATAAATACAACCCTAAAAGGAGATTGAGAATTGAAAGAAATAATACTAACAAAGGAACCGTATAGCATACCTGTTTGGATCGAACCAAGAGCAGAGTGAATCTTTATCGATTTCAACAGTCAACGAAATCCAAAAAAAAGAAAAACAAATTGATGAACCGTAAACAACAATTGAACTCCTATTGAAAGAAACTCAAATCAGAAAAACAAATGAATAGCGTACCTATTTAGATGGAATCGATAACAACATGGATGATAATCCATCAAAAAGTATAAGATATACAATACAAAGAAAATAATAGTCAGAAAACCTAAGGAAATGAAGGATGATAGTTGATTAATTTTCGAAATCTAACCTTTATGATGAAGATGACGATCAGATTCACTCACAAATGAAGGAGCGGCAGAGAGCAATGGAAGAGTAGCAGGTAAGACCCTAATTATGGGCGGCATTTATATCTCAAAAGAAAATAAAGCGGACGTGAGTTTGGGCGGGAAAATGAAACAATTGTAGCCCTCATCTAGTGACACGTGGCTCAAAAAACTTTCATTTATTATATATAACTAGTAGTAAGACCCGTGTGCAAACATGGGTCGTTTCTTAGAAAACCATGCATACCATATTTTATTAACTTTAGATCCAAGCCAATTCTTGCAATAAGAATGAGAATTATACGGTACTTGTAATTCAAATAAAGCTAAAACCAATTTTTGCAAATAAAGTTGACCAATTCCATTGATGATTGCTTAAAGTCAAACCACTGTTTTCAAAAACTCTGTTTGACCAAAGTCAAACCACTGTTTGCAAAACTATGATTCTTAGTGGTTCAAAAGTCTGTCTTGACCAAAGTCAAACCACTGTTTGCAAAAAAATCAACCACTTTTTGTCCACAAAATAGTGTTTTAAGCCAACAGTGGTTTCAAACATCTGTTTTCATCCATCTGTTGACCAAAATCAACAGATACATCAACCACTGTATCAACAGATGTATCAACAACAATGGTTTTCAACAGATGCATCAACCACTGTATCAAGTGATTTGGAGAATGAAACGGAATTGCAGCAGCACGTGGCGGTGGTTTATCCACTCGATTACCGGCCAGAACTGAACATTGGTTAATAAACATTATTCACTTGTTACAAAAGTTTAAAAATATGGGAAACTCAACAGAAATTTGAAACATAACAATAAAAACGAAAAAGAGCATCTTGGTATTAACAAAGGAAGGAAACAGGTTTTTTTAATATCCTGACACTAAACAACACTTAAGCATACCGTGACCATTTAGAAGTAATTTCATTTTCATCCCATGTGAAATCAAACATCTTTCCACAATCAACATAAGTTTTTATATTACATAATAGCCGAATAGTCCCAAATCTTGGCTATTCGGTGTTAAAAGAATGACATATACCAACTTACACAGCACATCCTGCTTCGAGACATGACAAAACTAAGCAAATAATCCGAAACTGTATAAAGGATAATCATTAATCAGTAGTACTTAAGCATCTAGCAATGAAAAGTCAACTTTCTGCCCACTTTCGGATAACTGTAGTTGTCAACATGTTGGAGGTATTTCAAAACTTCATTGCTCAAATCAACTTCAACCATATCTTCCCCAACTTCAACTTCAACCTTAAATACTTAAAGTTTACAGTATAAAAAATACAAAAATATACAATTTATTAATCTTTTGTAAACAAAATAACATTTTCATTCAGCATGTTCCTTCTCCAAAAAAAACAATATTTTAACCCAACAGTCGTTTCAATCATCTTCAACCTCCACAAAAGACTATTTTAACCCAACAGTGGTTTTAAACCACCGTTTTAACCAAACAACAGTTTCAACCATAATTTTCTACACAACAGTCTGCTTTATCCCAACAGTGATTCAAAACATCTGTTTTCATCCATCTGTTGACCAAAGTCAACAAATGTATCAACCACTGTTTTATTTTTAAACATATGTTCACAATAATAGAGCTTTCATCATTTAAACAGACCTTTGCCAATATTACAAGCTTTTACACTCTCAAACCTAAATATTCATTTAGTTAATTTAAATAACAAACATGGTCAATAATTTTAACACAACTAATTATATAACATATGAAAGTGTCAAACAGAGGTAACTATATAATAAACAAACTTCAAAACAGCACACAACATTCAATAAAATACAGCATAATAATTTCTAATCAATGGGCGAAACAGTAGTCTCGATAAATAAAGCTCCTTTCGGATCACTGTAGTTGTCAACAGGTTGGAGGTATTTCAAAACTTCATTGCTCAAATCAACTTCAACCATATCCCCCCAGATGCTTGTTATCAACCACCTGTTGTTTTCAATTATATTAGTCCTTCGGCGCCTATTTACATAATCAACTACACGAGGATTATTGAAAGCAAACACCTTCATCCAGCCTCCTTCTTCATATCTGAGCAAATCAGCAGTTAGCTCAGCAGACTTTCCAATAACAATCAAATGCAGCCTCTTTGCGATGGTCAAAAAATGCCCTTGGCAAGGATTGACTACGGTACTCTGTGGAAAACGAAGCATTCTGAAAGTCTCAGAAAGAACATCAAAAGCAACGATGTTCCTCTCACCTAGTGGATACCAATAATTTGAAACCATGAAATATATGGTTTTATCAGCATAAACTCCTGTAGACCATGAATAACCGCTTGAACCATAATTATTTACGCTACCGAAATTTATTGTTCTCCATGACTCACGACGTCGTGAGTAAACACGAGCAGTAGCTACATTACAGTAAAATTTGATGTTCAGCACTTTCAGATCATTGAATTGATCAAAATAAATTCCACCAGTATCAGAGTTTCGATCATGATTGTAATTTAAGTAGCTGTCAGACAAAACCTTATAGCGCCTGGTAGTTGGATTCCAAAGAATCAGGTCACAGCGAATCCCTTCATTGCAAACTAACAACAATCCATTAAATGACGATGGAATACGTAAGAAGGTAGGATGGACATTGTTATGAAAACTTAAGGTTTTGCTTCTAACAACATCCAAATTACCAGCAACTACGTCGTCAACGACAATTGACGTGTCTTTAAAGGAGAGTAGTTTCTTTTGTATTGAATATCCACTTCGGAGAGCATGCATCATCTCAAATCCATGACTTGACAGTTCCCTATAAAAATTATTGGAAAGACATTTCAAACGACCAATATCTTCTGCAGAGAGCCTTGTGAAAATTTCGTCAACAATCACTTGAAACCCAATGTTTTCCATTTTACAGTGAACCAATGCATCTTTGAAAGCCAAAGAAATTGTAATGATATTGATAAACCAAAAACTTTTGAAGATGATTGAGTAGATGGATGAAAACGGTAATGATGAAAACCTCTGCCCAATGTATTTTATATACCCAATGAAGGCGGTTATGACTAAATACATCGTCAGACGAAATAATATGATGCGACATTCGTTAGGCTTTTAATGCAAAACATTTGAAAAGTGCCTTTCCATGGGAAAAGTATAAAATTAAACACGTTATTATAATTACAATTAACCTCTTCATTTACCATAAGACGCCTTTACCATAAGACAGAAGTGAGTGAGTGACATGCATTAATTGCAAAGTACATATCCCCAGGCATTTTGAATTTGAAATTACCTGCAATTTCAAAACATCTGCTAAGTTATACTTTCTTGGAGATGGGCAGTGGTTTGCCCTCTTGAATGTGGGCCAGACCTTTGACATTTGAATATAGAGCAGTGGTTTGAAATTAAATGTATTTTAAGTTGGATAAAAAATCTCAGATAAAAAATCGCTTCATTTGCAATCATCATTTAGTCATAACTCAGATAAAAAAATCTATAATGTTAAAGACCAGCAATACTCTACATAGTAAACAAATGCTTCTGCAACTCCAGCAGACAAAGATATTGCGAACATCTGTTAGGCAACAACAGATATTGCCAACAGTAGCAAGTCAAACAGCCGTTAGATTTGCAGAAGATCATCACTAAACAAATGTTCTCTTTGGGCAGACTTTACCTTTGACAGAGAGTTAAAGTAACAGATGCATCAGTATTTACAATTGAGATGAGGATCATCTTCGAAAAGCTCTATTAGGCAACAACAGATGCTGGCAACAGTAGCAAGTCAAACAGCCGTTAGATCAGCAGATGATGATTTAGAGCAGATGTTCTCTTTTTCCAAACTTTAACTTTGACAGATCTATACACTAATAGATATTGATTCAACATCAACATAATCTAATTAAACTTAGAGACAATTTCACTTGTACATCAACATGTTGGAGGTATTTCAGAACTTCGTTACTCAGATCAACTTCAACAATATCCCCCCAGATGCTTGTTATCAGCCACCTGTTGTTTTCAATTATATTAGTCCTTCGGCGCCTATTTACATAATCAACTACACGAGGATTATTGAAAGCAAACACCTTCATCCAGCCTCCTTCTTCATATCTGAGCAAATCAGCAGTTAGCTCAGCAGACTTTCCAATAACAATCAAATGCAGCCTCTTTGCGATGGTCAAAAAATGCCCTTGGCAAGGATTGACTACGGTACTCTGTGGAAAACGAAGCATTCTGAAAGTCTCAGAAAGAACATCAAAAGCAACGATGTTCCTCTCACCTAGTGGATACCAATAATTTGAAACCATGAAATATATGGTTTTATCAGCATAAACTCCTGTAGACCATGAATAACCGCTTAAACCATAATTATTTACGCTACCGAAATTTATTGTTCTCCATGACTCACGACGTCGTGAGTAAACACGAGCAGTAGCTACATTAGAGTAAAATCTGATGTTCAGCACTTTCAGATCATTGAATTAATCAAAATAAATTCCACCAGTATCAGAGTTTCGATCATGATTGTAATTTAAGTAGTTGTCAGACAAAACCTTATAGCGCCTGGTAGTTGGATTCCAAAGAATCAAGTCACAGCAAATCCCTTCATTGCAAACTAACAACAATCCATTAAATGACGATGGAATACGTAAGAAGGTAGGATGGACATTGTTATGAAAACTTAAGGTTTTTCTTCTAACAACATCCAAATTACCAGCAACTACGTCGTCAACAAAAATTGACGTGTCTTTAAAGGAGAGTAGTTTCTTTTGCACTGAATCTCCACTTTGGAGAGCATGCATCATCTCAAATCCATGACTTGACAGTTCCCTATAAAAATTATTGGAAAGACATTTCAAACGACCAATATCTTCTGCAGAGAGCCTTGTGAAAATTTCGTCAGCAATCACTTGAAACCCAATGTTTTCCATTTTACAGTGAACCAATGCGTCTTTGAAAGCCAAAGAAATTGTAATGATATTGATAAACAAAAAACTTTTGAAGATGATTGAGTAGATGGATGAAAACGGTAATGATGAAAACCTCTGCCCAATGTATTTTATATACCCAATGAAGGCGGTTATGACTAAATACATCGTCAGACGAAATAATATGATGCGACATTCGTTAGGCTTTTAATGCAAAACATTTGAAAAGTGCCTTTCCATGGGAAAAGTATAAAATTAAACACGTTATTATAATTACAATTAACCTCTTCATTTACCATAAGACGCCTTTACCATAAGACAGAAGTGAGTGAGTGACATGCATTAATTGCAAAGTATATATCCCCAGGCATTTTGAATTTGAAATTACCGGCAATTTCAAAACATCTGCTAAGATATATGTTTGCCAAAGGAAACATCTGCTAAGTTATACTTTCTTGGAGATGGGCAGTGGTTTGCCCTCTTGAATGTGGGCCAGACCTTTGACATTTGAATATAGAGCAGTGGTTTGAAGTTAAATGTATTTTAAGTCAGATAAAAAATCGCTTCATTTGCAATCATCATTTAGTCATAACTCAGATAAAAAATCTATAATGTTAAAGACCAGCAATACTCTACATAGTAAACAAATGCTTCTTCAACTCCAGCAGACAAAGATATTGCGAACATCTGTTAGGCAACAACAGATATTGCCAACAGTAGCAAGTCAAACAGCCGTTAGATTTGCAGAAGATCATCACTAAACAAATGTTCTCTTTGGGCAGACTTTACCTTTGACAGAGAGTTAAAGTAACAGATGCATCAGTATTTACAATTGAGATGAGGATCATCTTCGAAAAGCTCTATTAGGCAACAACAGATGTTGGCAACAGTAGCAAGTCAAACAGCCGTTAGATCAGCAGATGATGATTTAGAGCAGATGTTCTCTTTTGCCAAACTTTAACTTTGACAGATCTATACACTAACAGATATTGATTCAACATCAACATAATCTAATTAAACTTAGAGACAATTTCACTTGTACATCAAAAGTACCGATCTGCAATAATCAGATGATATTAAAAATTACATAATAATACTTATGCACCTTAAAATTAGTAAAAATAAAATGCTCCACAAACATTAATAGGATTAAAATTTAATTATGAAGATTAAAAGATCAACAATTACATCGAGTACTGAACAACGAAACTTTAAAATCTAACACCACCAAGAAATTTAGGAATCTAACAGCAAAAATTTAGTGCTTTTAGCTTCAACTCCATCGAGTACCGAACTTCTCAATGTATATCTTCGACAATCGCCATGAACTCCACAGAAGTTCTGAATGCATCACCATCAGGTTTCTGGAAACCTGGTCTCTCGTGAACAGACCAAGATGCAGTACATGAAAACACTTCTTCAGCTGTTGAAGAGTAGCCCTATCCTCATATACTTAATCCTCAACTTGCTTCAAAAAGAGCTGCTTTAAACCAAACTTCATGCTGCTTTTAATACAAAAAAGGCAGGAAAGAACAAATCTCTAGTAAAATAAAATCTTATCTTATAGCAGTAGCAGGTCCTTTCTTGCGTTTAGTAGGAACTACTGTGAGTTCTACATCATCATCATCATCTGCCCAAGTCAATTGTAATCATCATTTAGTCATAAGCCTAAATTATTTTAAATGTACATTTAATAATCTTTCTTTGTGTTTAATTTAATTTTATGCTTCTTTTAATACAAACCTAAAATAACCCGCAGATGATTGCATGAATTTGAAACAACTGTGATTAGACTGAACTATAAAGCGAGAATTAGAGTATATCGCTTCAAAAATAAAATTTCAAAATTAGAGTAGCAAAAAAAACATACTTTAAATGATGTTGGAACAATGATGCTGGAAACAACCGTAGAACAATCATCATCATCATCTGCTCAGATCATTCACAATCATCATTTAGTCATAACTCAGATAAAAAAACTTTAGTAAAAAACAAAAACAAAAACAAACATAATCATATATATCACATTACCATCATCAAGGCAAACCACATATCCCCAAAATTTATTCTGAAAGTGGGTCAGAGAGAGCTTCCGTTTTCTCTTATCCTTTATGAACAAATGTCGAATATTGAGAAGAAGGGATTTAAGGGAGAGATACATTAGAAATGTGGTTTGAAAATACAAAAGTAGAGAACACGAGAATGTAAATATGAAGAGTGAAATGAGAATATAAATCAGTTTATATAAGAAGATGATTGACAGAAGTGAGTGGCATGCATTAATTGCAAATTACATATCCCCATGCATTTTGAATTTTAAATTACCCGCAATTTCAAAACAACTGCTAAGGTATACGTTTGCCAAAGGAACCATCTGCTAAGTTATACTTTCTTGTAGATGGGCAGTGGTTTGCCCTTTTGAATGTGGGCCAGACCTTTAACATTTGAATACACGGCAGTGCTTTGAAATTAAATGTATTTTAAAGTGATTTATATATTCCGGTTTATGATGCAGTAATGACATAAGAAAAGTCTTGTTGGACAGCCTCTCTGGCTGACACATCAGCTTTTCTTATGTCATTGTGATTTCTCCTTTTATAGAAAGTATAGATAGATTGGTAGGCTAACTTTTAATAGACCCATTTCTTATTCTCTTATATGTATCATGTACTAATAATTAATGTCTAAGTACAAATCAATGGTGCTCTTCTAAGTCCTAAATAGAAATGGCAACCGAGTGGCCTGGGCAGTTTGGGATGTGTATTGGTGATCCCAACCTCATGCCTAAAAAATATAGTATAGGTTTAGGATAGCCTAAAAAGTGTCAAAAAGAAATTAACATATGATGCCTTATTTTTTTAGGCATGGTGTTATACGCTAACACCATGTTAAAAAAGAAACAAATCTAACACCATGTTAACAAAAAAAAGCTCGAAAACATGCCTAAAAATTAAGACACCATGTGTTCTTTTCCTTTTTACACTCTTTAGGCAATATCATTTTTCTTTTTAACACAACTCAACCTTATATGTATGTTTTTCTTAGAAACAAAAAAAAAAAAGTTTTCATTATATAAAAAGAGAGTTTTCAGTATATGACAAACTATTTATGAAGTTTGAATTGGATGAGTAGACTTTTAAAGGGAAAGCATTCGTTTTAATTGGAAAGTAGGTAAAGATTGTTAATATTTCAAATAAAAAAAGTTAAAAATTAGCATATAATTAATTAAATTAGTTAAAGCTATTAATAAAAGTTAAAAATTAGCATATAATTAATTAAATTAGTTAAAGATATATAAGATAAAGAAAAGTTTTCATATTTATATCAATTTTTTATTTACTTAATGAAAGTTTTAATTTGACTAATTAATGTGTTTTTTTGGAAAGTTTAAATTAGCATTAGCAAGATCATTAATTAGCATTTATGTGCAATTTTAAAATTCATTTCATATAAAAACTTTAAGGACAATTACACCAAGATAGCCGGTAAGCGGGCAACAAGCTGCGCCGCTACCCCCTTTTGAATAGCGAAACCTAACCTAATAAAAACGAAACCCCGATCTCTAGGAGACGAAATGTTGCTGTGAACAACCCGTTGGACCCGTTCAAGAAATCTGATGGCTTCTGGGGCTAGCGAGCCAAAGGTATCAAAGGCAAAAGGGATAAATGAATGTTGATTAACCAAAATCAAGTCAGTTGCAGAACATTTCGAAGTAAGTTTTACATCAATGGACTCGTATCATCGTTCTAATCAAAAGCCCTAAAAAATCTGTTTGTAATTTAGAAAAAAAGCTTAACTCTGTTAAGTTTTTTTAACGGAGGACCATTGTAAGAAAAATAAATGAAAGGTGGGACTGGTGGGGGGAATATTCTGAGGTGAGATTATTAATGACCAATAAGGTCTAGGTGGGATTATTATAGACCAATTCCCCTTGTAATTAAAACCATAAACTTAAAAAAAAATATACATGCTTATAAGATTTTGGATCACAAAATTACAATCAAGTATGTTTTACCAAACCTATATATACATGCTTTTTATATACATTTAATGTTTGACGATAACTAACCTTTGTAAAATCATAGATTTGGTCAACCCCTGCAACTCCGTTGAGTGCTTCAAGCAATTTACAAAATTATAGAATTTTTAACTTCTATCTTGCTAACTAATTAGTATTATAAGATCCCAGTTTATGCCCCAAAACGGTTCACAAGAGAATCCCTGTGCATAGAATACTCCAAATATCCATGTCATTTATTAAATGATTCAAATATAACCAATCTTCAAAGAAATAAAAAAATCAAATTTTGATAAATACTAATCTGGGCAAGGAAAAAATGAAAGTACCTGCGCTCCAAGCAGCTCCATGAGTTGCACATTTGAGGCTTTTCGCAACATATCTTTGGTTCCAATGTAAACAATACAATCCAAAGAAAACTTGGCGCACATAGCAAGGTCTACAACAGGGCCGGCCCGTTACTGTAGTTGGGTTAGGCGATGGCTTAGGGCCACCGAAAAAATAGGGCCTCCAAAATTAAAAAATAAATCTATATTTATAAAAAAAGTATTATATTTACGATGATATTTGTTAACATTAAGACAACTGTAGTCTGGTGGTAAGAACAAAATTTGGTTTTTGTAGAGGACTGGGTTCGAATCCCACCTACCTGCTACTCATTTTCAAAATTATTAATCACCTCACTCACTCTTTTAATAAAGGGTTATAAATGCATCTTTTTTAATTACCTCTCTTAATTTAATAAGCTAAAATATTTTGTACACAATTTTTAACATGACACGTCCATGTAAAATTTTATTTAAAAAAATCGTTTCTAACTAATAACTATAGTATACTTAAAATAAGTAGCATGTTTTAATTCATTTCACACATAATGTAAGTTGTTATTTGTTAGGTTAAACTCTTTTGACCAACTTAGATTTGATTTATGTATTAGATCTCAACAATATTTGATTAGGGAAATCATCTAGTTTATATAATGCTTAAGTGCTTTATAAGTTTCTTCCTAATATATTTAAGATACAAACCGAAGTTACGAGCCTAAAAAAATTAAAAAGGGCCTCGAATTTTTAATCCGCTTTAGGCCCCCAAAATTCTAGGACCGGCCCTGGTCTACAAATTGGGAACGAACATTCATTGCAAGTAGCAAATGGCTCGCCATCAACTGAAACTTTCGTCACCACAAATCTGGCAAATCAAGACATTGAAGTAAATTTCAGATCAAGATATCAAACACCCATTAATAAAGTTCTCACTTCCATCCTAAATTGACGGAGATCCAAGCAAAGTCATAATCTTTATTCAAACAAATACCCTTCAAATAAAGATGAATTGTGTGATATAAAACCCAAATCTAAAATATGTGCACTGTTTCTTTTCCAAAAGGGTAATTTCTGTTGGGGATCAGACTCTATGTTGGAGATCAGACTTCGTCATTGCAGCGGAAGATTGAGACATGGATGAATTCTTGTTCGAGATTGAACCGAATTGTATTTCCATGTTTCAGAATAATGTGTGAGCAAGAAAATCAAACAGGGAATAATGGACAATTCGAGAGAAACTTGAATGTCTTGATAACCAGAACAGTTGCCGGCAATCAAGTATAAATACATCATCGTTTTGGCGGTTCAAAATAGCGGGAATAACTGCTCCGGCAGTTATTCGAACTTCACCCGCTTATCAAACCGAATATACATAAGTTATCATTCTAAAAATCCGAATACAAATCATATACTACTTATATAAGTTTGAATGAATATATAAACATAACAAAGTTTAATAATACTTCTAGCATAACCCCCTTAAACTTTAGTTATGTTTCGAAGTATGCTGCATAACACTCCGATTGGCATCTTCAACAGCTTTCCTCATGTGATTAAAGTTGAACCGCTTCCTTTTCTTTTGAAAGTTCCAGTCATCTTCCCATTCGTTTCCGGCGAAGAGAGCGTATTGAGCCGAAGCAGCATCATCATGAACGTCACCTGCACTTTTTCTTCTCACATGGCAGCCTTGAGAGGGACCTTCTTCCTCGTTCACCATTTCCTTATCATAAACCTTTTCCTGCACCGTTTTAAACCTGTAATAATATTCTAAGACGTTGAGATACATGGCATAGATAAGCCTCATGTAATCCCCGTCTTGGTAATCAAATCCTAAATCCTTCGCTATCACCGGCCATAGATTTTCACTGGTAACATCCCGGTAGCCGCCGTCTCTCGCCACCAACACGTACAGGCCTAACAAATCTATTTTCCTTTTGTTCGGAGCATATGGAGGGATTGGCCTTGAAGATATTCCCATATAAACGTTTAGGAACCACTTCACCATTTCCTCGAATTTTGCCTCCAATGTGTGTTTGTATTTGAATACAAACTCTCTATCATCGATCATATCTAATAACGCTTTGCAGTCAGCGAATTCATGGAACTCCATTGCTTTGATGATCATTAAACTCCAATCCGTCTCTTGTGAAGACAGATTTAACTCTTCGAAATAAGAGTTTAAATATCGTTCCTTGAATTCATCATCAACAACACTTACATCGAGTATTCCCTGTTTTTCGGTTAAACCGATTTCTTCTTCTTTTGTCAGGCCATTCACATAATTATTTACCGGAGTTGAGAACATTGGATAGATTTTGCAAGTATCACCGGACTTATTGACGGTGTACCCCTGCAATGTTAACTGATCCATACTCAAAACGTTCCGGTCTAATTCCGGTGAGTAGAATACACTTTGTATTCTCATAATTTCATTGCTTGATTTAATTTCAACCGACCCAACCCCTCGTGTGAATAAGAAGTTGTTTTCCCCAAACCGTGTGTCAACCCCAACAATGTGTTTGATGCGTTTAAACACATTTAAGTTTCCGGAAATATGGTGTGTGAATACAGAACTAACGTACCAGATGTCGCTCCATAGCCCTCCATCGGTACCGACAACAATCATCTCTTGATGATCCTTAATCACTCCTTCTTGTTTCTGTATTCCTGTGTTCACCTCCTGTTGAATTAGTTGGGTTGCCTCGTCGGTTTCCTTTTTCTGGCAGGAATAAATCTGGTGCCCCGGTTGGTGACAATAATAACATGTTCTCACTCGAGGAATTCGTTTGTCTTTGTCGTTCATCTCATCTGTGCAGTGTTGACATGGCATCAAAGTGGAAGTAGGTTTGATTTCGGTCTTCTTCCCCAACGATGCTCTGATACCACTATGTTGGGGATCAGACTTCGTCATTGCAGCGGAAGATTGAGACATGGATGAATTCTTGTTCGAGATTGAACCGAATTGTATTTCCATGTTTCAGAATAATGTGTGAGTGCAAGAAAATCAAACAGGGAATAATGGACAATTCGAGAGAAACTTGAATGTCTTGATAACCGGAACAGTTGCCGGCAATCAAGTATAAATACATCATCGTTTTGGCGGTTCAAAATGGCGGGAATAACTGCTCCGGCAGTTATTCGAACTTCACCCGCTTATCAAACCGAATATACATAAGTTATCATTCTAAAAATCCGAATACATATCATATACTACTTATATAAGTTTGAATGAATATATAAACATAACAAAGTTTAATAATACTTCTAACAATTTCTTTCTCGAACACTGATCAAGCCACCAACATTAGATACCAACATTCATAACGTTTAAGCATTGTATACAAACAAAATACGTAATTGATTCATTTCAAAACACTTTAAAAAGAAATATTTGGCATATAGATATATAAATAAATATATGCATGTGTGTGTGCATATATATGGAGAGACTTTGGAAGAGAGACCTGGCTTCTTAAGTTTCAAGAATAGAGGTGTTTTTCACAAAGTCATGAAACAGGTGAGCAATTCTGCTTTGCGCCCAACTTGCAGTCTTACACCAGTTGAATCATACATCATCTTTCATAAATTTCATCTTTGGAATCACAAAATACAAAGACAAATTATAAAATAAGATAATGATTAAAATGAATATTAGAGACAAAAGATCATACAATACTTCCTCTGGTTTTTCATCCTTTTGTAACTGCACACACATATTTTGATTTAATTTAAAGAATGTATATTAAAACAACCGTTGCAATGAGGTTTCCTTTTGCATGAAAGCATTTAGATTCAAAGCTCATAGAAAAGTGGCAATCACCATTGCAAGTACGAAAACAACTGTAGCACTACAATGCACCCACACCCGCAACAACAACAATGATACACTATCAAAATAAAGAAGAGGTATAATGTTTCATCAATTAAAACTTAAAAGACCGACTCTATGCCGTATATGGATAAACAAAACCCAATCATCTGTATAGTCCAACTTAAAATATTACAGATTCAACATAAGTTACGTAAAATTTATCCGAGGTGACATAATAGCCTAAATCATTTACACTTTTACCGTTATGTTACGATTTTACTAAAATTAGGCCATTATATGTCACATTAGAGATAATTATTCGTATACCAGATGAATGAAAAATATAAGTTACTCTTTTTCTATCATACCCACTAAAGATAAAATAAAATATAACCTGAATTGAAAATTAAACCTCTACCCAATACTAATAATTAAAATTGTACCTTCTTATCGCGGACCAACACAAGAACACGGCATAGAGCCCCTTAATACCCGGAGTCAAGCTCAACCTTTTTAGAATAAACAATATTAGTACAATGTTAATTAAGAAGTGTGGGTAAGTGTTATACCACTGAAACTAAATTAAAAGATTGAACCAAAGTCTATCTAAGATCAGGGATGAGCAAGTACCAGTACCGGTATCAAAGGTATCGAAAAATGGGTATCGATACCGAAAATGACCGGTACTGCGGTACAGTACCAAATGCTCATCGCTTTCTATGATGCAAATAAATTTGTTTTGCCATCATTTTGTACCTTGAACTAAATCCGCTGAGTTGGCCTTCTCATGATCTTTAGTAGGTCAAAGTAGTGTTCTGCACAAAACAATATATGTAAATATGCACGCACATACTTTCAAAATATATATAATATAACTATGAATATAGTAAAGGTTAAATCCAACATTTTATGTAAATTCAGCAACAACATATCTATGATAACATATTTATGTAAATCCAACATTTTACATGTATTCAAGTTATGATGGTCCTAATACAACAAAAGCTTTCAAACGGTTCAGGTCAGGTATCTTGTTCTTCAAATCAATTCTTACCGAATCAGATCAGCAAATCCAATTCTCTTATTCCAAGCCTAAGTCACTAACCCTAACTTAACAAATAACACATTTTCTGACATCTAATCCAAAAAATGATAATCGGAAACCTAAACTAACAATAAACAACCTATCCACATATTAACACAAACAAATCAAACGTCTTAACAAAAAAAAACGAAAAGATCCAAGCGAATACAAACCAAAAGGCTTAGAATGATGTTGTACAAACTTGATTTGTGGAATTCTCTTCATCGCTTGTGCTGCTCCCATAACCAATGTGTACCAATACAAAACCCTATACACAAAATATAATAACAATTTTGAAAAGGGTTTCGAAGAGGTGAAAACCAAAAGAACTATTAGAAAAGCATCATCCAAAACTAACATAATCGAGTGATTAAGATTGATGAATCCCCTTCGTCTCTGAAGAAGAAGATCCATCCTCAAATTCTATGTAAAGATTTAGCAAGAATGATAACCGTACCTTCAACACAGAAATGATAAATCGAAGATGATAAAGGGAAGATAGTGGGAGAGGAAGGCCGATCTAGGGTTTTTTTAGGGAGAGATGAAGATTGGATCAGAAGGGACTTGAAGATCAAGAACATACCTGGATTCAAGTGAGGAGTATATATATGCGGATTAAGAAATCTCCGGGATGCAATGCTTGAAGAGGGAACAGCTGAGGTTTCGATGAAGATTGGATCAAAAGGGAGAAGAGAAGAGGAGCACAGGAGAAGGAGAAGATTTAGGGTTTTTTAAGAGAGAGAGAGTAAAGGGGATGGAAGTTTGGGCGGGAAAAGGAAAAAAATGTAACCCTCTTCTACTGACACGTGGCCCAAATCCTTTTCATTTATTATATATAACTAGCGGTAAGACCCATGTGCAAACACGGGTCGTTTCTTAGAAAACCATGCATAACAAATATAAATGATGAATATAATATATTTATATAGACTTATAAATAAAATAAATAAATAAGTCGGTCGGTCGGTAAGTACTTAAAGTATAGAGTATAAAAACTTAAAGTTTAGATTGTGCTGAGTCTTGTTTTTCTTCCATAAGTGTCTGAAGAACCATTTTGATGATGTATTCTTCTTGAGTCTTGTCTTCTTTTGTTAATTTATCCATCTGCTTTTGTTTCCTTCTTTGATAAAGGATGGTATCATGTGGAACAGTGGATCTCCTGATTGGAAATTTTTGTTGTTTGACTGGAACCACTGCTTTCGGATAATCAGGCTTTTTAGGAGCAGTTGGATCTCTCTTCCTTAACTCTTCTAACCTTTTGTAGGTAGCTAACACCTTTTCTTCTTTCCACCTTGTAACCTGGTTCCTTGACCCATAATTAGCAGTTACCAGCTCTTCTTTCATTCTTTTCAGTTTCAAGACCCTTTCTGGTACATTTTTCTTGTAATTGGCCCAGACTGGAGGAGTTTGCTTTACCTTGTCTTGAATCGTCTTTTGAATTCTGGTTGTCTCCTCTTGCAGTTCACTGATGGTCCATTCTTTGTATTGATACTTTTCTGCCCTGTACTTCTTGTATGCCATGATGTATTCAAGATAGTCATTTCTCATGCTTTCATCATCTTTTTCTAATAATTTCTGACAAAGGACATTTGAGAATTGCTCTAAAGTTCTAACTTTGGTGAGCAGGTATTGCAAATTTCTTTTAATCTCTTTGTCAGACTTTCCCTCTGTGTCTCTTTTAGATATATCCTCTGCTTGTTGGGCCTTTATTTTGAGATATTCTGTAACACCCCGAAAACGGGTTTGGTAATCAAACCACGTTAATACTACAGGACGGGTAAAATACAGTTAGTGGTAAAACTTACCCGGTAGATTTTAGGATTTAAATAAATAAATCTAATATTTATTAAAAGGATGAGAAATACTTTGAGAAAGCATAGTATGTAAAAGGCCCGAGATTTAACGGGACTTAAAATAAAACGGGTTGTGAACAAGATAAAGTAACTAGGAAATAAATAACCTAGTACAAGTCTTGTAATTAAATGAAAGAACAAAATATCAAGTTATAAACCAAACTAAAGTTGAGGGGCTTGTGTTGTTAAATTTGAAACTTAATAACATTAAACAAAAAAAAATTAAAACACACCAAACACCCATTTTGGGGTGTCTGGTCGATCAAGAACACAGGGGGCGACCAAGACTCCCCTCACAACCCTAGCTCTTGCATTTTCACCAAATTGAAGGCTCAAAACTGTTCCGAATCGAAAATCGAGCATAGATTACTGATCCCCATTGCAAGGGGGTTGCAAGGTATGTAAAATTTGATGTTAATTCTCTGTTTGAAATTCTCATGAATTTGGGAAATCTGAAATTTGATGTTGCATGTTTGCTATTTGGATAGAATAGGGATGATATAGTGTCTAGGAGTGAAACCTAGACAATAACATGTGAAATCATGCCTAAATTCTGGAAATTTCATGAGTACATTGAAGGTCATTCATGGGTTTTGTGAGAAAATGATGAACACTAGGGTGTAGAATGCTAATCTAGAGTAAATTGATGCATAGAAACTGATTTCTGAAAATATGATGTGTAATTCTCAATTGATGTTAATCAAGGCTAAGTAGCAAGCCATGAATTAGAAAATAAAAGATGTAAAATTATGCCCGTTAAGTGTTTGTTAAAATGCCTAAGTGAATGTTGTATGTTGAAATTTCGAATGAAACGCGTAATTGCCTTGTTTGACTAATTACGTGAAATGTGGGCTAAAACGGGTTCTAATCATAATGTTGATTTAACTTAATTGTGCCTATTGTATGATTTAAGGTAGTTGACTTTTAAAAGTCAAACTAACCAATGATAAAGTCGAATAGTAGTTTCGACATAGGAAATACGTAAGGTGGAATAGTCGTGAATTGAAATGACTAACCTAACCACCTTGTGAAGGATGATAGTTTGTCGCCTAATGAGCTAGGTGGAGGCTTGGGAAAGAAGCGGTCAAACGAATCAAACACGAGAAGAAAAGCGTATTCGGATGCGAGGTAAGTAGAGCTTACGCCCCTTTACATTATTTGCAAAATTACTTAATTTCAAGTATTGTATATAAATGCTACTAAGTGGTCGGTATATGATGTTCCGACACGATTCAATGAGAGTCGGAACAAGGGAAAATGGTAAGAAATCATGAATTATGGTAAAAAGGGGTAAAAAGGTAAATTAGTCATGTAATGACGAACAAATAAAAACGGTTTTAAGTAAAACAAGTTTAAGGAAAACCGGGATAGGTTTAAAGGGATGAAATAGTAACTAAATACCATCTCATATGGATAAATGGTCAATTAGACTAAATGGGTCAAATGGTGTTGTTAACACCATTTGACAATTACATTTTACAATCGCTTGTTGAGCTTTGTAATCACAGGAAATAACATAAGTATGCGTTGCTTTAACTAGAAAGATTTAAAGCAAAAGTTATGTAAACGGGTCAATACCTTGACCCGAGCCAGGTACGCATAAATAAGCTTTTAGTTAAACATACAAATCTTGGTCAAATATTTAGCGAAAGTCCTTCGTCGTAAAGTGAGGGACTAAAGTTGACCAAAACACCCTTGAAGGGTATAATGGGGCAAACGACACATAGGGGTTATTTTGGATCTTGCATTAAGATTATAGAATAATTAAATATGAATAAAAGTTATAGGAATGCACATTTGCAGGTCAAATGCACAAAAATGGTCATTTGCGTAAAATGACCAACCGATGAGTAAATTTGGGATAATAGATTAGTTATGTTAAATCCACCACAAAAATAATTATGGTGGAACATAAGCAGATATTTAGATGTGACATTAAGAAGTATTGAAAAGAAAAGAGCTAGTTTTAGACCAAAATGCATAAAAGATCCTCTAAACGGGTCAAAATGAATTACGCGCGTAACTTGGGTGTTTGACGCGTAATTCACAAAACTTATGAATCCAAGATAGATATTTTGAGTTAAATACCTTGGTCTAAGAATTATGATTAACTAGAACCAAGATTGGAGGTCTTAAATACAAACAGGTCAAAATGTGGATTTTTAATAATAAGTCGAATGCTTAAAAATTTAGGATTTTATTAGTTTGAATGTCGGATATAAACTCCATGAGATGGGGAATCAAATTACGATCATGTAGGAAGAAACGGGAGATCAAACGGATACGCGGATTGAAAGATACGAAAGTTTTCGTGTCAAAAACGGCAAAAAGGAAAGGACTGATACAGGGGCCACCGTAACTTACGGTGCCCACCGTAAGTTACGGTGGGGCTGAAATGATTACGGTAGTTGCCTACTGAGTTACGGTGGGAGAATTTTCAAACAGAAGCCACCGTAACTTACGGTGCCCACCGTAAGTTACGGTGGAGGCCAGTTTGAAGTCCTTATTTTGGGATCAAGAGATTAATGTTGGGGATTTCCTTCCATTATCATTTATCTTGTCTTGTACCGTTATTTAAACTATCAATACTAACATTTAAGCTGGTATTGATCGTAGGTGGATGTCGAGAGTCCCGGATGAAGATTAAGCGTCGAGCAAGAACCGAACACACGATTAAATGAAGCTTCCGCAAGTTGTTTCGTCGTAGTCCTAAAACGATGAATTAAATTACATTATGTTGTTTTGCTTTCAAGTTTAGAAAAGTTTTTAATAAACCCGTATTTGAGCATGAATGCTTAATTATAAATACTCATTAATTTGTGATTATTTGCGGAAATCGCTAAGTTAAATTATGGTTGTTACAAGTTGGTATCAGAGCCTTGGTTTAAGAGATTCAAGTATGGTGGGGAAAACCATGCTTGGACTTAAACCTTATGCTCTTGACAACGATTGGTGTTCGGTTCAAGGCTTGATCTCAAATCCGGTAAGTACAAGTATGTTAATGGTCTAGTATGATTAAAGTGTTGTGAACAACACATAGGGTATCGTGTAATACACGTTGCACCAACGAAAATGATTAGTATAGTTAACGAAATCACGTACAGTAAAAAGCCTTGTATTACAATATGTGCATTTATTAATGTTGAAATTTACTAACTTTTGTGAATGTCTTAATTGAAGGACACTTACATTTAAGGATGACAAGGGTTGAACAAATTACGGATATGATAGAGGAACGGTCGGATGTATGACAAGAGGAGCATGCTCACCAAGGACTAAATCGTGTAACGACCGCGAACAAGGTTAATGGCAAGGAACGCCCGTCGAGGCAAGCATTACCAGGTGCACGCTTTTAAATATAATCGCACAAATAGCAATATGCAACAAACATGTAGAGAATGATTGTTGCATATGTAAATTAGAAACTTGGAAAACCTGAATAGAATACCTATCCAGGATATTATTTCCAAGAAAACTAAATAGAGGCGTTACTTACATAGGGCGTGATGTGAAAACTATAAAAGGGTCGTGTGTGTCATGTGTTAATCGCTTACTTTGGCCAAGTAAGTAGTGGCATATGATACCACGAGCTTCTTATAGCGGACACATTTACATCCGATGTAGTAAGGGCGGGGTGAATGGGACTAACTAAAATGGTACCCAAAGGAATCAAATAAATGAAATGTTTGATAGTAAACATAAACGCACAGCCGGGTGACGGAAGCGTATTACATTAGGATAATGAGCCCGAGTGAAGGGACAAAGATTAATGTAAAATGATTAAGATATGCATTGGGAGGGGGTGTACTTACACTCGAACCCGGAGAATGCAAATGTGTCTCTTAACGGGCCGTTTTTGTAAAACGTCAAACTTGAGGACAAAGTCGGAATATAAAAATGAAGCAAAGTCTTAATGCATACCGGGAGGGTTGCAATAATAACGACTTCGGTAAAATACCCGGTTGATGGGTAAGGATTTAAACACATACGTAGACTGAGAAACGGGAACGCGGATGGAAACTCAAAAGACTCGGGTTTCGGGTTATGACTAAAAGCTGATAAGATGCTGTAAATTGAAATTTTAATAAATTACGTTCAACTATTTTAAAGTTGAACGGGTTGAATGAAGAATGAAAATTGTCATTCATAAGCAATGAAATTTCATACGAACAAGTTAAAAGAATTAAATAAATGATGACGCTTGCTAATGTAAGTAAGCGTGAATCGAATAAATAAAAGTGTGAAATATTAATGAACCTGTGTAATGGGTTTAAAAGAAATATAATTATAAATCGGGGAAACGGTGAGCGTAGAATAAACTGACGCGTAAGCAACGTCAGAAGTCATAAGTCGGAAGGTTAGTCCGAAAGTAAACGAATGAAGCCTTAGACTACGGTCAAGACCAACTAAAGTTCAAAAAGCGAAAACAAATGATTCCAAACATAACAAGGGATGCCTTGAAGCTATATAGGTATGTATACATTTGAATATGAATACGAATAAAAAAAATGATCTACGGGATCATCATAACCTACGGGATTAAACGTAGTGATAAGGTCTACGGGACCAAGAAGACCTTTGGGTCACAGATAGAAAGAAACGAATTGTCAGGGTTTCACCTTAAAAAGGTAAAAAGGTGAAAATCTAAAGAAATAGCCTACGAGGCTAAGTGAAAGAACCTACGGGTCAATAGTATAAGACGAGGAAACTGGTTGTAACTTCCGGCGTAGAATAATAACGGGAGATAAAGTTCGTATAAAAGCGATGGGTTTCGCTAAGTTAAGTAAATGGGTTAAAAGCAAAGAGATCATAAAAGGCCGGGTTGGCAATAAGATATACCCAAATGACGGGGAGTATAATGACGGCGACTAATCAGTCTGGCCGGTAAAACCCTTCAAAGTCGGAGTAGTGTTACGACTTATCACATATATAAAGCGCATGTTGAAATAAGACTAACTTGAAGTAAACATAATGAAAATAAATATAACTGAGCGATCAGATGACAACTCGGTCAAATAAATGACAAGAATAAGAAATACAAAATGAAAGTATCGGACTGCGAGGCCATACACATAAAAGGCGTATACGCTTTGAAACCGAAAGCACATTATCATACTTTCCTGGTAGGAGTGTTATGTGCAAGCGATGCTCAAGTGATCACCAAAGCTAAGGTTCGGATGATCTAAACTAGTAAAGTACGTAAGAAAGGTTTCGGGGATGAAACCTCTTTAAGGCGGGTAGACTTGTAACACCCCGAAAACGGGTTTGGTAATCAAACCACGTTAATACTACAGGACGGGTAAAATACAGTTAGTGGTAAAACTTACCCGGTAGATTTTAGGATTTAAATAAATAAATCTAATATTTATTAAAAGGATGAGAAATACTTTGAGAAAGCATAGTATGTAAAAGGCCCGAGATTTAACGGGACTTAAAATAAAACGGGTTGTGAACAAGATAAAGTAACTAGGAAATAAATAACCTAGTACAAGTCTTGTAATTAAATGAAAGAACAAAATATCAAGTTATAAACCAAACTAAAGTTGAGGGGCTTGTGTTGTTAAATTTGAAACTTAATAACATTAAACAAAAAAAAATTAAAACACACCAAACACCCATTTTGGGGTGTCTGGTCGATCAAGAACACAGGGGGCGACCAAGACTCCCCTCACAACCCTAGCTCTTGCATTTTCACCAAATTGAAGGCTCAAAACTGTTCCGAATCGAAAATCGAGCATAGATTACTGATCCCCATTGCAAGGGGGTTGCAAGGTATGTAAAATTTGATGTTAATTCTCTGTTTGAAATTCTCATGAATTTGGGAAATCTGAAATTTGATGTTGCATGTTTGCTATTTGGATAGAATAGGGATGATATAGTGTCTAGGAGTGAAACCTAGACAATAACATGTGAAATCATGCCTAAATTCTGGAAATTTCATGAGTACATTGAAGGTCATTCATGGGTTTTGTGAGAAAATGTCGAGAGTCCCGGATGAAGATTAAGCGTCGAGCAAGAACCTAACACACGATTAAATGAAGCTTCCGCAAGTTGTTTCGTCGTAGTCCAAAAACGATGAATTAAATTATATTATGTTGTTTTGCTTTCAAGTTTAGAAAAGTTTTTAATAAACCCGTATTTGAGCATGAATGCTTAATTATAAATACTCATTAATTTGTGATTATTTACAGAAATCGCTAAGTTAAATTATGGTTGTTACATATTCTTCTATATTTCTTGGCAAAGGATAACCTTGAACAGATGGGAGTTTCCTCTTTTCAGGGTCATCTTCAGAGTAGAAGGATTTGATTTCCTCCCTGAATGCTAGAAGATCTAGAGGATATTGTACTCCTGTAGGGACAATGGCAGTGTTTTGATTGAAGGCTTTAACTGAAGATAATGGAACAGGGTTTCGAATGGTGACAAGGGACAGTGGTTGTGTAGATGTTAGAGTTGGGGAAGTGTCATCTTCCAGTATAATGTTTGTTATCTTTCTCCTTTTGTGCTTTGGAGAAGTTGGTGGTGTATTTGTGGGTTGAGTTGCAGTGATTGAAGTAGTGGGTATCTGACTAACAGCTGTTGAAACAACTGGTGTTTCAACCACTGTTGTCACTACAACAATTGATGTGTCAACTGTTGTTTTCTACTTTTTGGCAGCTGGTTTTTGTGGTGGTGATGTTGTTTTTGGTATGGCAGTGGATTAAGTGTGGGTTGATGTAGTAGTGATGGCAGTTGTTGAGATAACATATGTTGAAACAACTGAAGTACCAACAACTGTTGATACAACAGGTGTTTTAACATCTGTTGGTTTGGAGGTTTGATGAGAGGAACTTTTGGGGATTTGAGGAGTTTGTTTGGTGGTTTTGGGTTGGCTTACTTTTCTGGTAGGCTGTCTTCTTTTAGGTTTAGAAGTACCCTGCTCTTCTTTTTCCATCAAAACTTTCTTCTCCTCCTCAAACCTTTTAGACCCTTTTATTTCCATTGACTCTTTCATGTTGGCCTTTAATGCAGCAAATGCATTTTGAGTCTCATCAACCTTTTTGGAACCATCTGGCCTTGGAATTTTTACCACAAGTTTGGACATTCGTTCTGGTGGCATGTATAAACCATCTTCTTTTCCCTTCTTCCCTTTAGTTTTCTCCCCCTTTTTGACATCATCAGGATTTTCAACATAGATAATTGAAGGAGGAGCAGTGCCAGTGGTTTGAAGCAGATGAGCTTTAATGGCTTTGATATCTGCTTGAGTATCTTTGTACCTAGCTTCCATGACATTTCTGACCATTTGAAGTTGAACTTCATGCCGTTGATCTGCATATTGTCTTTGTTTGTGAAGCAGAGGTTGAAACAGATGCCATAGCTCAGCAGGGGATGGAGCAGATGTTCCAGATGGTGCAGTAGTGGGTGTAGCCTTTTGAGCTTGTAACAACTGTTGCAGCATAGTTTTGATTTCTGCAACAGATGTGTCAAGTTTATCAACCCTCTCCATTAATTCTTTGTATTTTAAACCATCACCCAAGTTAATGGGATCATCTGATTTCCCACCAGTGGTGGTTGTATCAGTGGTTGACTTAGGAAAAGTTTCCCAAAAATCATCCACTGATGCCCCTTGTTCTCGGTACTGATGACTTCTTTCTTCACCAGAACTTACCATTTTAAGGTCACCCGTGTATAATGGAAACACACCAGTGGACACTATGGTTCCCAAAGAAGAAATTGCCTTCAAGGGAGTCTCACTAATGAAACTACTGTCCAGGTGTAAACCAGTGGGTTCAATGTAACACCTCGCAAAATCATGTCCAATATAGTATCGACACGTGTCATGGACTCTAAACGTTTATCGGATTGATTATGAAGGACTAAAGTGGACAAACAAAGAAAGTATGTGTGTAAGAGGATCCAAAGTGTCAACTTATGAAAATTTTGCATTTCAACGACCCTACACGATGTTAATACCCTTAAACGAATAAATCATGAATCATATGAAACCGTTTGTGGAAGAAAGTGAAAGTTTACAAGACGCGAGGGTTAAATGTGTCAACATGTTTAAGTTATACCTCTGAGTGACCTTTTAACAAACCTGAAGCTTTGTAACGATTAATTATGCTCCCAAGAATGAGTGATAAAAATTTCACAAGGTTTCGATATCGTATGAGGAAAATACGTTAACTTTCGTAATTAAGGGGTTAAAAGCGTCAACAAGAAAAACTTATGTTTTCGGTTATCATTTAACGAAACCGGACCTAACGGTGTTTGGTTATATCTCATGGATCACAAGAATAAAAGTTAAATGGGTTAAATGTGCTTAAAATGAAAGAATTTACGCTTTAGAAGGTACAGGGGTGAAAATGTCAACAATTGAAACTTGCTGATCAGGTGACCCCCATGGTGGTGTCACGCCACCACCATCACCCTCTGCCGTCGCGCGACGCAACGACCTTATCTGGACAGAAACATGCACAGGTGCAGGTCACTACACCTCTCTTCACCCTTTCATGGTTTAATTCGATTCTATGGTCTGTTTGATGGTTTTAAAAACCACTATGGACACTTGTGATCATCAGGGAAGAGCCCTAACACATGTAATGATCTGGTAGCAACCCCAATTAGTATAAATAGGTGATGTTTGGCAGCCATTTTCACTCACAAGTTCAAAATTCATACTCTCCAACTTGCTCTCAAGCTTTGGAGCTTTTGAAATCATTCTCTGGAGCATCCTACCTTGGAAGGAAGCTCTCTTAGTCTTAATCTTCGTGCTAAGGACTCTTGTAAGTGTACTTAGCCTCTGTGATTATGTTTTTGTTAGTGTAATGACCGAAAGTCAAAGTTGACGTAATTCTACTTTGACTTAGTGATTAATCACTAACGGTCCAGCCATTGTTCGAATTGAAAGTGGCTATGAGTTGGTAATTATGTGGGTAGTAAGTCCTTAAAAGGGCACCCCCTGATTATCACTCTAACTTGGTCAATTGTCGTGTCAAACTTAATATTAAAAGGTCAACAGAAAGCTATTTTTCCAAATAAACTCATAACTGATAATGTAGAGGTTATGGAACATGTTTTAACACTAAAATAACTTGGTAAATGATGTAAGAACATGTCTAAGCATGTTCAACCCGACAATTCTGAGTTTAGGCTCGGTTCGCAACCGAAACTCGCAAAAGTAGACTTTTTCTTTGACTTTCAGTTTTGACCCAATTTAGCTTGTTTTAGATATGCCTTAAGGTTTCTTTAGGACCATATTATAACTTAGTAAAACCCTCTGAGGTTATACTACATGGTTCCTTGTTTATCCGATTCATTTGCATGTTTCCGTTAATTGCTTAAATGTTGACCATTATGCCCTTTTGATATTAAAACGAGATTTTTGAAAATGTGATAAGAAAAAAACCTTTATTACTGATTTATAAACATGTCCTAAAAATTTGACATCAGTTTGAGGTCTAAATAACGAGTTATGCTCCATATCGTAATTTGAAAGCTTTTTATTAATTAAACGGCATTTTTAGCATAAAGCCTATTTAAACCCAAATTTTGACACCAAACCTTTTACCCACTAATGTAATATAATATTTTGGGATTTTTGAAGATTTTTATTAATTTTTAAGTTGATCATAACATAGGGTTCTTGCTTTGATTCGGTAATTAACGGTTATACCCTTTTTGCTAATAAAATAAGTTTTACATAACATTTTGATACCAAATCTTTTGCTACTGATTTTATACGATAAATAAAATATTTTAAACTTTATAAACTGATCAAAAACTTAGATTTCCTTATATAACTTGAAAATCGCTTAAAACCGATTTTTTACGCATTTTAAACGCATAGTATGGGTTAAAACTATTGTTGACACATAAGACTTAATACCTACTAATGTTTTAAACAATAAGTAAAAGTTTTGAACTTATATTTCCAAATTTGACCTTTAAAGCTTATGTGAAATGACCAAAATGCCCCTACGGCACATAGTTTGGTTATAAATAATAAATTTCACATATATGCAACACCCTACCGATATGACTTGCAAAAATAAATATTTTTACTGATCATTTTAGACCAGAACCTCAGATTAATATTTAATCTCTTTTATAACCTTTAAAATGACCAAAATACCCCTACGGGGCTTAAATTGATTTTAAATCCGTTTTGGGCATAATGGAAGGTATCCTACTGATATCACAACATATTTAAGGCATATTAACTTGTGAAACCTGTATATGACTCATTTGGTTACCCGTTATGCATTTTTCGCATTCGGTACGGTTTATGTGACTAGTTTGCATAAATTGACCGAAACGGGTCAAACCTTATCATTTTTGCTTCAAAATCCCGAATGTGTTTAGTTTACCCATATTATACAAGTCTTCAAACTTGTCGGGTCTAAATCACATTCTAATCCGGTCTTCGCTTAATCTTGCGTTTTGAACCGTAAACCTTTCTTTAAAACTAACCGGTCTAAGTCTAAACTTAAATAAGGCCCGTTAGGAATCTAATAGGTTATTAAAACCTTTGTTCCAGATTTAGGAGTCCAGTAAAAGATATTTGCACTTGCTGATTGTATACGGCTGGGATAAATTTGTATAATTTGCTCAGGTAAATACTTTTAACTTATTTTCCCTTATACGGGCTTGGGATACGGTATTATAATAATACCGCTTGGTCGGGTGTGTAGTTATTTAAATCGGATTGTGATTAATATAATTACATAACCCGTTTTAATCTGTTTTGTTTGGTATATGGCCTTTGGGGGGTTAATGACCATGTCCTGGATATCCTCGGCTCATTCATTGAAATGGCCACGACTTAAGCACGGGATGTAGGCATACACCTGACAGTTGCGTATGTAGAAAAGTATCCCACAATAAGGTATTCCTTGTGGGCATTATACTTGTGGTGTGTCAGTTAATCTTGTCCGGCTCTTCTAACCGGCCCTGACGGACGACAAACATTTAAAATTGTATACAAGATTATTTTTATAATAATTGTCCCAAGTTATAAAAGATTATTTGTGCCTTGTGCATTTAAATCAGTTTTCTTAAATATTTTCAACAGAGTCGGTTAATTGTATTTACCAGTGTAAACTGACGTATTTTCCAAAAGGTTAAGTGCAGGTACTATGCGAAATAGGCTGCTACTCCTGAGTGAATAACTAAAGAGTCTTGCAAGCTTTGTCACTTAAAATCTCTTGAACAATTGTTCCTTCGTTTTGATCCGCCTGTGGATCCTTTTGCATTCCGTTTGTAATACTTATGTTACTTTCATTCGGTTTGTAATATTATTACTTTTAGACTTCCGCTGTGCATTGAACTGTGATAAATTGACTATGGTGATATCAACTACGTCACGATACTCCCCACCGGGCCCACCGGTAATAGGTGGAAATATCGGGGTGTGACAGGTTGGTATCAGAGCCAACATTGAGTGAATTAAACACTAGCCTTTTGTGTTTAATCTCAATTCCACAGTTACACATTCCTCGACCTCCGAGTCTAGACATGAACTAGGAATAATCTCATCCCTAATAAGTATACATTGTTTTCAATATTTGTGCATTTCAGGAACATGTCGCCGAGTAAAGCTGCCATTGGTGGAAGCTCTCCAAACCCGAAGTTTAAGAATGTTAAGCTTTGTACCACAGCTCGAATAAGCGTACGACCAGTATAGAGGAAGGATCTTTTTGGACCCATTCCCAAAATCAAACCAGTTGAAACCATTAACCATACTTCGGATTCTTTACCTAAGACTTTTGAAACTTCAAATGTGAAGCCAACATCGGAGAAGTCCATACCAACGGTCCCTGAGGCCTCCCACTCCGAAGATGATACCTATGGATCCAAATGATCCATATTTCTTACCTCCAAGTCCTGGAATCCCAAACTTGGATTATACCTGCCCTAGTCCTATCCGTGATCCATATTATTTGTTAACCATAGAATCCTTGGTTTCCACTTCTTCTAAGGTTCCTAATGTGGAAGAATTCGACTACCCGCCAAAACCTTCAGTACCCATACCGCACAAAGTGAACTAAGGAGGAGACTTTCAGAAATAAAGTGAAACTCCTTTTGTTAAATTTCATTTCTTTAGTAGTCCTTATAAGGACATATTTATCCTGTAGTCCCTTCGCGGACAATGTTATTTCTTTCATATCCCGTTTAGGGCAATTATGTATTCCTTTTAAAATTTATTGGAATGTTTTATTTAAATTTCATTTTTATCATTATATATGAATATAATATATGAAATAAATCAAAATATCATTCCTTTTGTAATTGATCTGCCATTATATATTAAACAAGAATCTTAAAAGAGTAAAACCTAGCCCATGTGTCATTCTAAAGACAGGGCCATGATGGTAAAACCTATTTAAAAGATTCAAATCCATGTTAACATCTGAAAACATGTTAACACTCCTGTCAAATGTGATTCGATAAAATCACACAAGTTATCCTTATATTGGATTCTTCCAATTCCTTTCCTTTATTTATTATTTAAACATCCATTTGTGATGAAGTGCCTACGGGCCATGTTTATTGTCCTCTGAGACAAAAAGACAGTTGTAGTCTACGACTCTCTGTCAAGAAAAGGTAATGAACTGTGTTCAAGCCTTAGTGCCCTGATCCTATAAAAATCATGGCTTATAAATTATAGCCGTCCTTGTGACTAGGCCTTTTTGTGCCAATCTAATATTTTAATGAATTATAACTGAGGATACTTATAATGAAAATCCAGAATAAAGGTGACTAGCAAATTAACCAATATGGTTTATTAAATACCATGGTTAATGATTCATCAAGATGACTAGTCCATAATAGACTTCTGAATAAATTATTGTCATCATTTTTATGTAGCAATCAAGCTACATGGCAGAATCAGAAGAAATCAACAGTCACCCAAGGGAGAATCATGATACTACCAGAATCAACATAACTGGTGCGGAACTTAAAGCATTGATTAACAATGTTGTTACTAAAGTCGTGGACAGGCAGTTTAGAGATTCAAGTGGTACTCGGAGCAAGACCCTAACGGTACCTCATCCAAAACCACCCTCCAAGACTCATACAGCTCGCAAGAGCGATTCTCATCATTCTTCGAATCAGAGGAGTGTCCCGTCTAAGAGAGTTGAGCTCAATCAAGAGCCACGTGTTAAAAGCTGTTCTTATAAGTATTTTATATCCTGCAAGCCCAGGGATTTCACTGGGGAAAAAGGAGCCATTGATTGCATGACGTGGCTAGACGAGATGGATACAGTGGTAGATATTAGTGGTTGTGCAAAGCAAGACATTGTGAAGTTTGTGTCACAATCATTTAAAGGAGAAGCTCTAGCTTGGTGGAGGTCCTTGATCCAGGCTACTGGGAAGAACACATTGTATAATCTGACATTGGATCAGTTTGTTGCTCTTATCAAAGAAAATTATTATCCTCAACACGAAGTTGAGAAAATCGAAACTGACTTCTTGACCTTGATCATGAAGAATTTAGACTGTCAGGCATATCTCACGAGCTTCAATACTATGTATCGATTGGTTCCTTACTTGGTTACACCGGAACCAAAACGTATAGCTCGTTTTATTGGAGGTTTAGCTCCGGAGATCAAGGCAAGTGTAAAAGCATCAAGACCTACTACTTTTAGGTCAGTGGCTGATTTATCGTTATCCCTTACTCTGGATGCGGTCAGGCTGAGATCGCTTAAGAGTTCTGAAGAAGGAAAAAGGAACGTGAGGATGATAACTCACGTCGTTCTGACAAGAAGCATAGGGGGAACTCAGACCACAAGAAGAATTCTGGGTCTAACAAGGGTAACCAACAAATGGATGAGAAGCCTAAATGCAAAACCTGCCAGAAATGTCATTTCGGAAAATGCAGGTTTGAATCAAATTCGCAGTCGCAATCGAAGTCGATTGGTTGTGGGATCTGCAAGTCCAAAGAACACAAGACTTTGGATTGCAAGAAGTTGAAGGATGCGACCTGTTATGGTTGCAACGAGAAGGGGCATATTAAGACAAACTGCCCGAAATATGCAAAGAAACCTGAAGAAGGTAAGAAGACCAATGCTAGGGTCTTTCAAATGAATGCTCAGGAAGCGATCTAGAATGACAACGTGATAACAGGTACCTTTCTTATCAACGAAGTTTATGCAAGGGTATTATTTCATTCAGGTGCAGATAAGTCATTTGTGGATGATAAATTTTGTAAGTTATTAAATCTGCCTGTTAAAACCCTAAGCATAAAATATGAAGTAGAATTGGCCGATGGTACCATAGAAACTGCTTCAACCATGTTAGATGGATGTTTTATATCCATTAGGAACCACTCTTTTCCGTTATCTTTGCATCCTTTGAAATTAGTTGGCTTCGACATAGTGATTGGCATGGATTGGTTATCTCATACCCAAGCCCATATTGTTTGTGATAAGAAACAAGTGGTTATCAAGACTCCGTATAGTGAGCCACTTACCATACAAGGAGATACTCAGTATAGGTTGCCTAAGCAAGTGTCTATGCTTAAGGCGTCAAGGTGTTTGAAGAAGGGTTGTGTCATTTACATGGCACAAGTAACTATTGATGAACCAAAGCCCAAGGTTGAAGACATCTCTGTTATCTCTGAATATCCAGACGTATTCCCTGAAGAACTACCTGGTTTACCACCAGATAGGCAAGTGGAGTTCAGAATTGACATTATTCCTGGAGCAGCACCAGTTGCAAGAGCACCTTACAGGTTAGCACCGACTGAGATGAAAGAGTTAAGGACTCGACTGGATGACTTGTTGGCAAAAGGTTTTATTCGACCTAGTTCATCTCCCTGGGGAGCACCGATTCTGTTTGTGAAGAAGAAGGATGGATCAATGCGTATATGCATCGATTATCGAGAGCTGAACAAGGTTATAATCAAGAACAGATATCCATTGCCCAGGATCGACGATCTGTTCGATCAATTGCAAGGGGCAAGTTACTTCTCCAAGATTGATTTAAGGTCAGGTTACCATCAGCTGAAGGTCAGAGATGAATATGTGCATAAGACTGCATTCAGAACTCATTATGGTCACTACGAGTTCTTGGTGATGCCTTTCGGGCTCACTAATGCACCAACAGCGTTCATGGATCTCATGAATCGCGTTTGCAAACCCTACTTGGACAATTTTGTCATCGTCTTCATTGATGACATTCTTATTTATTCGAAGAACCAGGCTGATCATGAGAAACACCTTCGTTGTATTCTTAAACTGCTTCAGCAAGAAAAACTCTACGCCAAGTTTTCAAAATGTGAGTTTTGGCTTCGTGAAGTCCAATTTCTTGGACATGTGGTTAGCGAGCGTGGTATCCAGGTGGATCCCGCTAAGATTGAAGCCATCATGAATTGGCAAGAGCCGAGGACGCCCACAGAGATTCGCAGCTTCTTGGGTCTGGCAGGATATTACAGGCATTTTATTGAGAATTTCTCAAGGATTGCTGCACCTCTAACTTCATTAACTCGTAAGAATATCAAGTTTGATTGGGGTCCTAAGCAACAAGAATCCTTTAATATTCTTAAGCAGAAGTTAAGCAATGCACCTGTGTTGACATTGCCTGAAGGAATTGAAGAATTTGTGGTTTATTGTGACGCATCACACACTAGAATGGGATGTGTGCTTATGCAGAAAGGCAAAGTTATTGCCTATGCTTCCCGACAATTAAAGGTGCACGAAAAGAATTACACCACCCACGATTTGGAATTGGGTGCCGTTGTGTTTGCACTAAAACTTTGGAGACATTATTTATATGGAACCAAATGTGTGATCTATTCTGATCATATGAGCCTTCAGCATCTGTTCAATCAGAAGGATCTGAACATGAGACAGCGTCGATGGATGGAGACACTGAATGATTATGATTGTGAAATCCGATATCATCCAGGCAAGGGGAATGTAGTCGCTGATGCTTTGAGCAGGAAGGAGCGGGTTAAGCCCATTAGAATCAATGCCAAGAGCATTGAATTGAAGAACAGCTTGAATGAAAGGTTATTAGCCGCTCAGAAGGAAGTTGTATTAGAAGCTAACTATCCAAATGAAAAGTTGGGAGTAACTGTTGAGCAGTTATCATATGGCAAGGATGGAATCCTAAGATTGAATGGACGAATATGGGTTCCAATCTATGGAGGACTTCGGGACGTGATTCTTCAAGAAGCCCATAGCTCCAAATACTCAGTTCATCCTGGAAGTGATAAGATGTACCAGGATTTAAAGGCAAATTACTGGTGGATAGGTTTGAAGAAATCTATAGCCACTTATGTGGCTAAATGTCTGACGTGTGCTCAAGTTAAGGCAGAACACCAGAAACCGTCAGGTTTGCTACAACAGCCTGAACTTCCCACCTGGAAGTGGGAAATGGTAACTATGGATTTTATCACTAAGTTACCGAAAACAAAGCGAGGAAATGATACTATCTGGGTTATAGTTGACAGGTTGACTAAGTCAGCCCACTTCTTACCTATTAAGGAAACACATAGCTCAGATAAGTTAGCTCAACTGTACGTGGACGAGATTGTATCTCTTCACATGGTGCCAGTGTCTATTATCTCTGATAGGGATACGAGATATACATCGCATTTTTGGAAAATCTTTCAGCAATCCCTAGGCACTCGGTTAAATTTCAGCACTGCATATCATCCTCAGACGGATGGTCAAAGCGAGCGTACAATTCAAACGCTGGAGGATATGTTAAGGGCTTGTGTTATTGATTTAGGTGGAAGTTGGGATGATCATCTCCCGTTGATTGAATTTTCATATAATAATAGCTATCATTCGAGTATTCAAGCTGCACCTTTTGAAGCTTTGTATGGAAGAAAGTGCAGGACGCCCTTTGTTGGGCAGAAGTTGGAGATGTCCAACTAACAGGACCTGATATAGTCCTGGAGACGACAGATAAGATTGTGCAGATACGTGATCATCTCAAAGCTGCCAGGGATAGGCAGAAAAGCTACGCAGATAAAAGGCGTAAACCTCTGAAATTCGAGGTAAGTGACAAAGTGTTACTTAAGGTATCACCCTGGAAAGGGGTAATGCGTTTTGGCAAGAAAGGCAAGCTAAGCCCAAGATACATAGGACCATTTGAGATCATCGAATGTGTCGGAACAGTGGCTTACAAGTTAAACATGCCTGAAGATCTCAGTGGAATTCATAATATGTTCCACATCTGCAATCTGAAGAAGTGTCTAGCTGATGAATCGCTAGCCATGTCACATAAGGATGTGCATGTAGATGAGAGCTTAAAGTTTGTTGAAAAACCTTTGTCGATCGAGGATCGACAGGTTAAGAAGCTTCGAAAGAAGCACGTACCGATTGTGAAGGTTAAATGGGATGCCCGTAGAGGTCCCGAATACACGTGAGAGGTTGAGTCTACAATGAAACAGAAGTACCCTCATTTGTTATAGTAAATCTCGAGGTCGAGATTTCTTTTAAGGGGGTGAGGATGTAACACCTCGCAAAATCATGTCCAATATAGTATCGACACGTGTCATGGACTTTAAACGTTTATCGGATTGATTATGAAGGACTAAAGTGGACAAACAAAGAAAGTATGTGTGTACGAGGATCCAAAGTGTCAACATATGAAAATTTTTCCTTTCAACGACCCTACACGATGTGTATACCCTTAAACGAATAAATCATGAATCATATGAAACCGTTTGTGGAAGAAAGTGAAAGTTTACAAGACGCGAGGGTTAAATGTGTCAACATGTTTAAGTTATACCTCTGAGTGACCTTTTAACGAACCCGAAGCTTTGTAACGATTAATTATGCTCCCGAGAATGAGTGATAAAAATTTCACAAGGTTTCGATATCGTATGAGGAAAATACGCTAACTTTCGTAATTAAGGGGTTAAAAGCGTCAACAAGGAAAATATCGGGGTGTGACATTCAACCCCTGTAGTAGCTGCTCCACTTGAACTACTGACAGGAATTACTTGTAATTCCTGCAGTGTAGCCTCCTCAACTGTTGGTGGGTTAGCAGAGATAGAGACACCAGACTCAGTCACTTGTTGTGGTATATTCTCATTGACAGGTGATTGAGAAGAATTGATTTTTATCTGGGCTATATCAAGTGCATCCAACAGAGGTATCATTAATAGTGGGAGTTGTGCAGTGAAGATAGGGGTAGAAAGAGAATTTACCCCGAGAGCTGGGCTGTCGAAGATAGATTCTAGTGAATCCATTCCTTCATATTGTGGTGTCCCTGTTGATACAACCTGAATCTTTTGAGAGGATGCAGGAGGAGTTTTAGGCTCAGGTTGAGATCTTTCTTCCATCTGCTGTGAGGAAGTAGCAGCAGTGGTTTCATGTGACTTTTGTGTTGTCACGGGTGTTACCTCTGGGATCTCATCTTCCAGAGTCACCTTTTTGGTGGGTTTGGGGGGGGGGGCTTTTGGATAGTTTTCTTTTTGGTATTTTTGGTGATTTTAGGTGTGGGTTTCACAGCAGGGGTTGTGCTTCTGTGATCACCAGGAGCAGTGGGCTCAACAACAAGGGCCTGAGGAGCAGTTGTTGCTGCTAAATTCTGCTCAGGTACCTCTGTTTGTGTTTTTGAAGGTTTTGACAGCCTTGTGAATGTTTCAGAAGTTAGACTGTTTATTTGAATAGGATTTCCTTGGATAAGCACATGTGCATTATCCTTTGAAAATTTCTTTTGAAGATAAAAACTTAAAAACCTTGGAAACAATAAAAATGATTTTTTATTAACATTCTTAACCATATAATTGAAAATCTCCTGAGAGTAGTTAAAATTTTCTTCAGCCATGATAGCATAGCACAGGTATTGGATTTTCAATGGTATTTCATTAAAAGCTGTTGTTTTATTTGACACACACATGAGGAGGGTATGGAATAAAAACCTCGGAGCAGATGGAAAACTGCCTTTTTGTAAAGTATCCTTTTTCATTTCTTCTTCATACCATCTCTTAATGAAATCAGTTTGGTACTCTGTTTTTGGGAAAGAGCTTTTACCTGTAAGATCATTGATTTCAAAAACCTCTGAAATGGTTTGAGGTGTGATGACCACTGGAATTCCCCTTATTGATGAAGTAATAGCTAAGGTCTTTTTGTCCTTAGTTTCAAGCTTTGCATTTTTCCAGAACTCTCGTTGGGTATCTAGGTAGATGGTTTCATTGCAGGTCAACAAAGTTTTGTACTTTGAAGATGAAAGTGCATCAATCACGGAATGAAAACCTGTGTTTTGACTTGTTTTTGCAAGTGTCACACGTAGTTATGACGGGTTTTGAATGGAAGATCCATGATAAATCAAAGGTAGTTAAAAACGAAGGAAGAAGATGAGTGATTTGAGAGAATTTGATGAAAACTGCTTTTGAAAGGAATTTTGAATTCGACTCGACAGTCAAAACCCTGTTTGGGGTTTTAATCAGGGTTTTATAGGTGGAAAAAGTGAATGCTGACGTGGCAGCGGTTACAAAAGATCTGACGGCTAAGTACTGTCCACGTCACAACCTCTGATGAATAATGGATCACAGTTGTTAGGAAACCACTGATGAATCAATATCAGTAGTTTACAGTGCTGAAAATGAAAGCAGTAGCTGACTATAACTATCAGTGGATTAAAACACTGAGCTTTAACAACAGCCATTATATAAACAGTGGTTCAAGCATGTTCCTTCTCCAAAAAAACAATATTTTAACCCAACAGTCGTTTCAATCCCCTTCAACCTCCACAAAACACTATTTTAACCCAACAGTGCTTTTAAACCACCATTTTAACCAAACAGCGGTTTCAACCACAGTTTTCTCAACAGTAGTTCCAAACATCTGTTTTCATCCATCTGTTGACTTTATCAACCACTGTTTTATTTTCAAAAATATGTTCCCAATAACAGAGCTTTGATCATTTAAACATACCTTTGCCAATATTACAAGCTTTTACACTCTCAAACTTAAATATTTATTTACTTAATTTAAATAACAAACATGGTTCATAATTTTAACACAACTAATTATATAAAAACTACAAGTGTCAAACAGAGGTAACTATATAATAAACAAAGTTCAAAACAGGAAACAACAATCAATAGAATACAACATACTAATTCCAAATCAATGGGCGAAACAGCATACAAAGTTCATCCATCTGTTGACCCAAGTCAACAGATGTATCAACCACTGTTTTATTTTCAAACATATGTTCCCTATAACAGAGCTTTGATCATTTAAACAGACATTTGCCAATATTACAAGGTTTTACACTCTTAAACATAAATATTCATTTACTTAATTTAAATAACAAACATGGTTAATAATTTTAACACAACTAATTATATAAAAACTACAATTGTCAAAACAGTAAACAGTATTCAATAAAATACAGCATACTAATTCCTAATCAATTGGTGAAACAGTAGTCTCGATAAGTAAAGCTCCTTTCGGACCATTGTAATTGTCAACATGTTGGAGGTATTTCAGAAGTTCGTTGCTCAGATCAACTTCAATCATATCCCCCCAGATGCTTGTTATCAGCCACTTGTTGTCTTCAATTATATTAGTCCTTCGGCGCCTATCTACATAATCAACTACACGAGGATTATTGAAAACAAACACCTTCATCCAGCCTTCTTCTTCATATCTGAGCAAATCAGCAGTTAGCTCAACAGACTTTCCAATAACAATCAAATGCAGCCTCTTTGCGATGTTCAAAAAATTCCTTTGGCAATGATTGACTACAATACTCTCTGGAAAACGAAGCATTCTGAAAGTCTCACCCAGAACATCAAAAGCAACGATGTTCCTCTCACCTAGTGGATACCAATAATTTGAAACCATAAAATATATGGTTTTATCAGCATAAACTCCTGTAGACCATGAATAACCACTTGAACCATAATTGTTTACGCTACCGAAATTTATTGTTCTCCATGACTCACGACGTCGTGAGTAAACACGAGCAGCAGCTACATTACGGTAACATCTGATGTTCAGCACTTTTAGATCATTGAACTGATCAAAATAAATTCCACCAGTATCAGAGTTTCGATCATGATTGTAATTGAAGTAGTCATCAGACAAAACCTTATAGCGCATGGTAGTTGGATTCCAAAGAATTAGCTCACAGCAAATCCCTTCATTGCAAACTAACAACAAACCATTAAATGACGATAGAATACGTAAGAAGCTAGGGTGGGCATTGTTAGGAAAACTTAAGGTTTTGCTTCTAACAACATCCAAATTACCAGCAACTACGTCGTCAACAACAATTGACGTGTCTTTAAAGGAGAGTAGTTTCTTTTGTACTGAATCTCCACTTCGGAGAGCATGCATCATCTGAAATCCATGACTTAACAATTCCCTATAAAAATTCTTGGAAAGACATTTGAAACGGCCAATATCTTCTGCAGAGAGCCTTGTGAAAATCTCGTCAACAATCACTTGAAACTCGAATTTTTCCATTTTGCAGTGAACCAATGCGTCTTTGAAAGTAAAAGAAATTGTAATGTTATTGATAAACAAAAAACTTTTGAAGATGATTGAGTAGATGGATGAAAACGGTAATGATAAAAACCTCTGCCCAATGTGTTTTATATACCCAATGAAGGCGGTTATGACTAAATTCATCGTCAGACGAAAGAATATGATGCGACACTCGTTAGGCTTTTAATGCATTTCCATGGGAAAAATATAAAACTAAACACGTTATTATAATTACAATTAACCTCTTCATTTACCTATAAGACGCCTTTACCATAAGACAGAACTGATTGAGTGACGTGCATAAATTGCAAAGTACATATCCCCAGGCATTTTGAATTTGAAATTACCGGCAATTTCAAAACCACTGCTATGGTATATGTTTGCCAAAGGAAACATCTGCTAAGTTATACTTTCTTGGCTATGGGCAGTAGTTTGCACTCTTGAATGTGGGCCAGACCTTTGAGATTTAAATATAGAGCAGTGTTTGAAATTAAATGTATTTTGACTCAGCTAAAAAATCTCAGATAAAAAATTGACACATCAGCAATCATCATTTAGTCATAACTCATATAAAAATCTATTCATTTAGAATACAAAGATATTGCGAACATCTGTTAAAGCCTCTCCTGTTCGCAACAGTAGCAAGTCAAACAGATGTTGGCAATTGAGAGGAGGAAATTCTTCGAAAAGCTCTATTAGGCAACAACAGATGTTGGCAACAGTAGCAAGTCAAACAGCCGTTAGATCAGCAGATGATGATTTAGAGCAGATGTTCTCTTTTGGCAAACTTTAACTTTAACAGATCTATACACTAACAGAAATTGATACAACATCAACATAATCTAATTAAACTCAGAGACAATTTCACTTCTACAACAAAAGTACCGATCTGCAATAATCAGATGATATTAAAAATTACATAATAATACTTATTCAGCTTAAAATTATAACGAAACTTTAAAATCTAACAACAACACCAAGAAATTTATGAACCTAACAGCAAAAATTTAGTGCTTTTAGCTTTAAACTCCATCAATGTATATCTTCGACAATCGCCATTAACTCCACGGAAGTACTCAATGCATCAACATCAGGTTTCTAGAAACCTGATCTCTCATGAACAGACCAAGATGCAGTACATGAAAACACTTCTTCAGCTGTTGAAAAGTGGCCATGTCCTCATATACTTAATCCTTAACTTTGTTCATAAAGAGCTGCTTTAAACCAAACTTTATGCTTCTTTTAATACAAAAAAGGCAGGAAAGACCATTACTCTAGTAAGATAAAATCTTATCTTACAGCAGTAGCACATCTTTTCTTGCGTTTAGTAGGAACTACTGCGGCTTCTACATCATCATCATCTGCCCAAAGTCATATATAATCATCATTTAGTCATAAGCAAAAATTATTTTAAATGTACATTTAATAATCTTTCTTTGTGTTTAATTTAACTCTATGCTTCTTTTAATACAAACCTATAATAACCCGCAACAGATTGTATGAATTTCAAACAACTGTGATTAGACTGAAATATAAAGCGAGAATTAGAGTATATCACTTCAAAATTAAAAATTCAAAATTTCAAAATTGGATGTAGCAAAAAACACATACTTTAAACGATGTTGGAACAATGATACTGGAAACAACCGTAGAACAATCATCATCATCATCATCTACAGCAGATCATTCACAATCATCATTTAGTCATAACTCAGATAACAAAACTTTAGTAAAAATCACAAACATAATCATATATATCACATTACCATGATCAAGGCAAACCACATATCCCCAAAAAATTTTCTGAAAGTGGGTCAGAGAGAGCTTCAGTTTTCTCTAATCCTTTGTGAACAAATGCCGAGTATTGAGAAGAAGGGATTTGAGGGAGAGATACATTAGAAATGTGGTTTGAAAATACAAAAGAAGATAACACGTTTATATAAGAAGATGATTGACACAAGTGAGTGAGTGACATGCATTAATTGAAAATTACATATCCCCGTGCATTTTGAATTTCAAATTACCCGCAATTTCAAAACATCTGCTGCTGCTAGGTATACGTTTGCCAAAGGAACCATCTGCTACTTTCTTGTAGATGGGCAGTGGTTTGCCCTTTGGAATGTGGGTCAGACCTTTAACATTTGAATACACAAGGCAGTGGTTTGAAATTAAATTAAATGTATTTTAAAGTGAATTATATATTAGGCTTTATGATGCGATAATGACATAAGAAAAGCCTTGTTGGACAGCCTCTCATGCTGACACATCAGCTTTTCTTATGTCATTGTGATTTCTCCTTTTATAGAAAGTATAGATAGATTAGTCAATTTCATTTTATCTAACATGCATAAAATTTTATCATACATATATCCTGTACATTATCTAAATTTTATAATACACATGTCGAAATTTAACCTACACACAATATCTAGTTTTATATTTTTTGAAATATATATATATTTTAAAAATAAGCTACCAGTTTAATGTAGTTAGTTATTAAAGCGGAAGAATACAAATTAATGATCTATGGTTTTTTTTTTAACGGTAAACTTCATGTATAAGGTTACCACAATCTCCAAATCGGAGAGCCCCGTATTGTCCCACTCTGGCCAGGGTATGTTGTCTTAACCGGGTCCACGCTGACTTCAAAGTTTGGTTTTTTTGGGCATTCTCCCGGGAAACTATACCGCCGGATGCCACTTGACAGTCGTAACATAAGGCCTAGTTCAAATCCTTGTTGGTTTTTACGCAAGAGCAGAACTCTCTGGCGTAACACACGGTGAGACGAAAACCCGGTTGGGCTGGGGAATCGAACTGATAACCTCACACAAGGCTTAGTTCAAATCCTTCTTTGTCTATATCCACTCCATATGACACAAATAAAAATTGAACTTGAGTTTTCATTGGAAAACCCAAGACTCTTACCACTTGGCCACAAGTGGGAATTGATCTATGTAAGTTTAACTCACCAACACTACACTATTTCCAAAATGCAACCGGTGTTATATGGGTCAGAACCCTTTTCTGTACAAACTAAATTGATATATTTTTAAATGACCCTTTGTTGACCCAAGTTTTTTCGAAGACTTGAACTTTATTCATGGACCAATAAGGCTGGACGGTATGGAGGTTCGTCCTCCACCGTCCTGGAACGTCGCCGGACTAAACACCACGCCCCCCCCCCCCAGTCTTCGTCCTTGGCGTCCTCTTCTGGACGTTGGAGCCGATCCACAAAATGACAAAAACCACCCCTCCCCCTCTCTCACACACCTATACATACAATATATACATACACATTTTAGGTCCATCCTCCCATTTCCATACCTCCATCCTCTTTGCCCCATCCTCATGCCCATCCTACGTGGCGGACCATCCTCCAAGGGAGGACCATCACCATACTGTGTAGCCTAACACCGACCACCCCTCCCACAAAGCACTAGCCACCCTCCTACATGCCATCTCGACCATCGTCAAGTCCACCCATCTGCCTTTCTCTCACACGTTTTTGGTTTTGCATGTTTGCTTCTTCTATATAAAGGTTTTGAATTTAGTTTTGAGATAGACCAAATGCGCACTGCTCTATCGCTATCCGGATGATTTTGTTTAGGGTAGGTAGCTGGTTGGAGTCTCGTTCGTGACAAAATGTCTTGCATTGGTGCCGGGTCGGGTCACCAGCGTTGTCTGCGATCACGGGTGTAGGTGGTCTTTTGCCTATGAATATACCCGGGTGGTTGTTGTTTCAGGTTTTGTTTTTTGGTTGATTTTTTTTATTAAGGATTGAAAATATTTTTTTCTATTTTTAAAAATCGAAACAGTTTTATGTTTTTTGGATATAATTTTAGGTTGGATTGAGTTTACCAAAGTTTGATTGTTCTCTTTAAGGTAGCCTCCAAATATATAGAGTTAAAATTGATATAATCATGTCACTTGACGATCTAGCTTACCACACATAAAAAAAAAACAAAAAAAAACAAAGTTGCTTAATTCTTTTTATTCTTGTCAAATTCAATACAAACAAGTCACTTTAGATAATAAAGTACTTCCAAAAAGGTTGCTATTGCATCTACATGCAAGATGATTGTCATAATGCTACGATAAATTGACGTCTTAAACGCACACAATAGTGTCTATCGTTCTTTGAAATAGTATTAATTAAATTATGTGCACAAGATTTAATTTGTTTTAATTTCAAGCAAAACATAATAAAGAAGGGTAACATGGCGAAGCTTTACTGGGGCTTGGGGATGTCCTGATCTTATTGATTTTTCGCTCGTATTGTTAATTTTACCAAAAAAATTCTGAACTTTTTTGTAGTGTAAAATAGTGTATTCTTAAATGTGTCAACATGTTTAAGTTATACCTCTGAGTGACCTTTTAACAAACCTGAAGCTTTGTAACGATTAATTATGCTCCCAAGAATGAGTGATAAAAATTTCACAAGGTTTCGATATCGTATGAGGAAAATACGTTAACTTTCGTAATTAAGGGGTTAAAAGCATCAACAAGAAAAACTTATGTTTTCAGTTATCATTTAACGAAACCGGACCTAACAGTGTTTGGTTATATCTCATGGATCACAAGAATAAAAGTTAAATGGGTTAAATGTGCTAAAAATGAAAGAATTTACGCTTTAGAAGGTCCAGGGGGTGAAAATGTCAACAATTGAAACTTGCTGATCAGGTGACCCCCATGGTGGTGTCACGCCACCACCATCACCCTCTGCCGTCGCGCGACGCAACGGCCTTATCTGGACAGAAACATGCACAGGTGCAGGTCACTACACCTCTCTTCACCCTTTCATGGTTTAATTCGATTCTATGGTCTGTTTGATGGTTTTAAAAACCACTATGGACACTTGTGATCATCAGGGAAGAGCCCTAACACATGTAATGATCTGGTAGCAACCCCAATTAGTATAAATAGGTGATGTTTGGCAGCCATTTTCACTCACAAGTTCAAAATTCATACTCTCCAACTTGCTCTCAAGCTTTGGAGCTTTTGAAATCATTCTCTGGAGCATCCTACCTTGGAAGGAAGCTCTCTTAGTCTTAATCTTCGTGCTAAGGACTCTTGTAAGTGTACTTAGCCTCTGTGATTATGTTTTTGTTAGTGTAATGACCGAAAGTCAAAGTTGACGTAATTCTACTTTGACTTAGTGATTAATCACTAACGGTCCAGCCATTGTTCGAATTGAAAGTGGCTATGAGTTGGTAATTATGTGGGTAGTAAGTCCTTAAAAGGGCACCCCCTGATTATCACTCTAACTTGGTCAATTGTCGGGTCAAACTTAATATTAAAAGGTCAACAGGAAGCTATTTTACCAAATAAACTCATAACTGATAATGTAGAGGTTATGGAACATGTTTTAACACTAAAATAACTTGGTAAATGATGTAATAACATGTCTAAGCATGTTCAACCCGACAATTCTGAGTTTAGGCTCGGTTCGCAACCTAAAGTCGCAAAAGTAGACTTTTGCTTTGACTTTCAGTTCTGACCCAATTTAGCTTGTTTTAGATATGCCTTAAGGTTTCTTTAGGACCATATTATAACTTAGTAAAACCCTCTGAGGTTATACTACATGGTTCCTTGTTTATCCGATTCATTTGCATGTTTCCGTTAATTGCTTAAATGTTGACCATTATGCCCTTTTGATATTAAAACGAGATTTTTGAAAATGTGATAGGAAAAAAACCTTTATTACTGATTTATAAACATCTCCTAAAAATTTGACATCAGTTTGAGGTCTAAATTAGGAGTTATGCTCCATATCGTAATTTGAAAGCTTTTTATTAATTAAACGGCATTTTTAGCATAAAGCCTATTTAAACCCACATTTTGACACCAAACCTTTTACCCACTAATGTAATATAATATTTTGGGATTTTTGAAGATTTTTATTAACTTTTAAGTTGATCATAACATAGGGTTCTTGCTTTTATTCGGTAATTGATGGTTATACCCTTTTTGCTAATAAAATAAGTTTTACAAAACATTTTGATACCAAATCTTTTGCTACTGATTTTATATGATAAATAAAATATTTTAAACTTTATAAACTGATCAAAAACCCAGATTTCCTTATATAACTTGAAAATCGCTTAAAACCGATTTTTTTACGCATTTTAAATACATAGTATGGGTTAAAACTATTGTTGACACATAAGACTTAATACCTACTGATGTTTTAAAGAGTAAGTAAAAGTTTTGAACTTAGATTTCCAAATTTGACCTTTAAAGCTTATGTGAAATGACCAAAATGCCCCTACGGCACATAGTTTGGTTATAAATAATAAATTTCACATATATGCAACACCCTACCGATATGACTTGAAAAAATAAATATTTTTACTGATCATTTTAGACCCGAACCTCAGATTAATATTTAATCTCTTTTATAACCTTTAAAATGACCAAAATACCCCTACGGGGCTTAAATTGATTTTAAATCCGTTTTGGGCATAATGGAAGGTATCCTACTGATATCACAACATATTTAAGGCATATTAACTTGTGAAACCTGTATATGACTCATTTGGTTACCCGTTATGCATTTTTCGCATTCGGTACGGTTTATGTGACTAGTTTGCATAAATTGACCGAAACGGGTCAAACCTTATCATTTTTGCTTCAAAATCCCGAATGTGTTTAGTTTACCCATATTATACAAGTCTTCAAACTTGTCGGGTCGAAATCACATTCTAATCCGGTCTTCGCTTAATCTTGCGTTTTGAACCGTAAACCTTTCTTTAAAACTAACCGGTCTAAGTCTAAACTTAAATAAGGCCCGATAGGAATCTAATAGGTTATTAAAACCTTCGTTCCAGATTTAGGAGTCTAGTAAAAGATATTTGCACTTGCTGATTGTATACGGCTGGGATAAATTTGTATAATTTGCTCAGGTAAATACTTTTAACTTATTTTCCCTTATACGGGCTTGGGATACGGTATTATAATAATACCGCTTGGTCGGGTGTGTAGTTATTTAAATCGGATTGTGATTAATATAATTACATAACCCGTTTTAATCTGTTTTGTTTGGTATATGGCCTTTGGGGGGTTAATGACCATGTCCTGGATATCCTCGGCTCATTCATTGAAATGGCCACGACTTAAGCACGGGGTGTAGGCATACACCTGACAGTTGCGTATGTAGAAAAGTATCCCACAATAAGGTATTCCTTGTGGGCATTATACTTGTGGTGTGTCAGTTAATCTTGTCCGGCTCTTCTAACCGGCCCTGACGGACGACAAACATTTAAAATTGTATACAAGATTATTTTTATAATAATTGTCCCAAGTTATAAAAGATTATTTGTGCCTTGTGCATTTAAATCAATTTTCTTAAATATTTTCAACAGAGTCGGTTAATTGTATTTACCAGTGTAAACTGACGTATTTTCCAAAAGGTTAAGTGCAGGTACTATGCGAAATAGGCTGGCTACTCCTGAGTGAATAACTAAAGAGTCTTGCAAGCTTTGTCACTTAAAATCTCTTGAACAATTGTTCCTTCGTTTTGATCCGCCTGTGGATCCTTTTGCATTCCGTTTGTAATACTTATGTTACTTTCATTCGGTTTGTAATATTATTACTTTTAGACTTCCGCTGTGCATTGAACTGTGATAAATTGACTATGGTGATATCAACTACGTCACGATACTCCCCACCGGGCCCACCGGTAATACGTGGAAATATCGGGGTGTGACAGGTTGGTATCAGAGCCAACATTGAGTGAATTAAACACTAGCCTTTTGTGTTTAATCTCAATTCCACAGTTACACATTCCTCGACCTCCGAGTCTAGACATGAACTAGGAATAATCTCATCCCTAATAAGTATACATTGTTTTTGATATTTGTGCATTTCAGGAACATGTCGCCGAGTAAAGCTGCCATTGGTGGAAGCTCTCCAAGCCCGAAGTTTAAGAATGTTAAGCTTTGTACCACAGCTCGAATAAGCGTACGACCAGTATGGAGGAAGGATCTTTTTGGACCCATTCCCAAAATCAAACCAGTTGAAACCATTAACCATACTTCGGATTCTTTACCTAAGACTTTTGAAACTTCAAATGTGAAGCCAACATCGGAGAAGTCCATACCAACGGTCCCTGAGGCTCCCACTCCGAAGATGATACCTATGGATCCATATTTCTTACCTCCAAGTCTTGGAATCCCAAACTTGGATTATACCTGCCCTAGTCCTATCCGTGATCCATATTATTTGTTAACCATAGAATCCTTGGTTTCCACTTCTGCTAAGGTTCCTAATGTGGAAGAATTCGACTACCCGCCAAAACCTTCAGTACCCATACCGCACAAAGTGAACTAAGGAGGAGACTTTCAGAAATAAAGTGAAACTCCTTTTGTTAAATTTCATTTCTTTAGTAGTCCTTATAAGGACATATTTATCCTGTAGTCCCTTCGCGGACAATGTTATTTCTTTCATATCCCGTTTAGGGCAATTATGTATTCCTTTTAAAATTTATTGGAATGTTTTATTTAAATTTCATTTTTATCATTATATATGAATATAATATATGAAATAAATCAAAATATCATTCCTTTTGTAATTGATCTGCCATTATATATTAAACAAGAATCTTAAAAGAGTAAAACCTAGCCCATGTGTCATTCTAAAGACAGGGCCATGATGGTAAAACCTATTTAAAAGATTCAAATCCTTGTTAACATCTGAAAACATGTTAACACTCCTGGCAAATGTGATTCGATAAAATCACACAAGTCATCCTTATATTGGATTCTTCCAATTCCTTTCCTTTATTTATTATTTAAACATCCATTTGTGATGAAGTGCCTACGGGCCATGTTTATTGTCCTCTGAGACAAAAAGACAGTTGTAGTCTACGACTCTCTGTCAAGAAAAGGTAATGAACTGTGTTCAAGCCTTAGTGCCCTGATCCTATAAAAATCATGGCTTATAAATTATAGCCGTCCTTGTGACTAGGCCTTTTTGTGCCAATCTAATATTTTAATGAATTATAACTGAGGATACTTATAATGAAAATCCAGAATAAAGGTGACTAGCAAATTAACCAATATGGTTTATTAAATACCATGGTTAATGATTCATCAAGATGACTAGTCCATAATAGACTTCTAAATAAATTATTGTCATCATATTTATGTAGCAATCAAGCTACATGGCAGAATCAGAAGAAATCAACAGTCACCCAAGGGAGAATCATGATACTACCAGAATCAACATAACTGGTGCAGAACTTAAAGCATTGATTGACAATGTTGTTACTAAAGCCGTGGACAGGCAGTTTAGAGATTCAAGTGGTACTCGGAGCAAGACCCTAACGGTACCTCATCCAAAACCACCCTCCAAGACTCATACAGCTCGCAAGAGCGATTCTTATCATTCTTTGAATCAGAGGAGTGTCCCGTCTAAGAGAGTTGAGCTCAATCAAGAGCCACGTGTTAAAAGCTGTTCTTATAAGTATTTTATATCCTGCAAGCCCAGGGATTTCACTGGGGAAAAAGGAGCCATTGATTGCATGACGTGGCTAGACGAGATGGATACAGTGGTAGATATTAGTGGTTGTGCAAAGCAAGACATTGTGAAGTTTGTGTCACAATCATTTAAAGGAGAAGCTCTAGCTTGGTGGAGGTCCTTGATCCAGGCTACTGGGAAGAACACATTGTATAATCTGACATTGGATCAGTTTGTTGCTCTTATCAAAGAAAATTATTGTCCTCAACACGAAGTTGAGAAAATCAAAACTGACTTCTTGACCTTGGTCATGAAGAATTTAGACTGTCAGGCATATCTCACGAGCTTCAATACTATGTATCGATTGGTTCCTTACTTGGTTACACCGGAACCAAAACGTATAGCTCGACTGGATGACTTGTTGGCAAAAGGTTTTATTCGACCTAGTTCATCTCCCTGGGGAGCACCGATTCTGTTTGTGAAGAAGAAGGATGGATCAATGCGTATATGCATCGATTATCGAGAGCTGAACAAGGTTATAATCAAGAACAGATATCCATTGCCCAGGATCGACGATCTGTTCGATCAATTGCAAGGGGAAAGTTACTTCTCCAAGATTGATTTAAGGTCAGGTTACCATCAGCTGAAGGTCAGAGATGAATATGTGCATAAGACTGCATTCAGAACTCATTATGGTCACTACGAGTTCTTGGTGATGCCTTTCGGGCTCACTAATGCACCAGCAGCGTTCATGGATCTCATGAATCGCGTTTGCAAACCCTACTTGGACAATTTTGTCATCGTCTTCATTGATGACATTCTTATTTATTCGAAGAACCAGGCTGATCATGAGAAACACCTTCGTTGTATTCTTAAACTGCTTCAGCAAGAAAAACTCTACGCCAAGTTTTCAAAATGTGAGTTTTGGCTTCGTGAAGTCCAATTTCTTGGACATGTGGTTAGCGAGCGTGGTATCCAGGTGGATCCCGCTAAGATTGAAGCCATCATGAATTGGCAAGAGCCGAGGACGCCCACAGAGATTCGCAGCTTCTTGGGTCTGGCAGGATATTACAGGCGTTTTATTGAGAATTTCTCAAGGATTGCTGCACCTCTAACTTCATTAACTCGTAAAAATATCAAGTTTGATTGGGGTCCTAAGCAACAAGAATCCTTTAATATTCTTAAGCAGAAGTTAAGCAATGCACCTGTGTTGACATTGCCTGAAGGAATTGAAGAATTTGTGGTTTATTGTGACACATCACACACTAGAATGGGATGTGTGCTTATGCAGAAAGGCAAAGTTATTGCCTATGCTTCCCGACAATTAAAGGTGCACGAAAAGAATTACACCACCCACGATTTGGAATTGGGTGCCGTTGTGTTTGCACTAAAACTTTGGAGACATTATTTATATGGTACCAAATGTGTGATCTATTCTGATCATATGAGCCTTCAGCATCTGTTCAATCAGAAGGATCTGAACATGAGACAGCGTCGATGGATGGAGACACTGAATGATTATGATTGTGATTGTGAAATCCGATATCATCCAGGCAAGGCGAATGTAGTCGCTGATGCTTTGAGCAGGAAGGAGCGGGTTAAGCCCATTAGAATCAATGCCAAGAGCATTGAATTGAAGAACAGCTTGAATGAAAGGTTATTAGCCGCTCAGAAGGAAGTTGTATTAGAAGCTAACTGTCCAAATGAAAAGTTGGGAGTAACTGTTGAGCAGTTATCATATGGCAAGGATGGAATCCTAAGATTGAATGGACGAATATGGGTTCCAATCTATGGAGGACTTCGGGACGTGATTCTTCAAGAAGCCCATAGCTCCAAATACTCAGTTCATCCTGGAAGTGATAAGATGTACCAGGATTTAAAGGCAAATTACTGGTGGATAGGTTTGAAGAAATCTATAGCCACTTATGTGGCTAAATGTCTGACGTGTGCTCAAGTTAAGGCAGAACACCAGAAACCGTCAGGTTTGCTACAACAGCCTGAACTTCCCACCTGGAAGTGGGAAATGGTAACTATGGATTTTATCACTAAGTTACCGAAAAAAAACGAGGAAATGATACTATCTGGGTTATAGTTGACAGGTTGACTAAGTCAGCCCACTTCTTACCTATTAAGGAAACACATAGCTCAGATAAGTTAGCTCAACTGTACGTGGACGAGATTGTATCTCTTCACGTGGTTCCAGTGTCTATCATCTCTGATAGGGATACGAGATATACATCGCATTTTTGGAAAATCTTTCAGCAATCCCTAGGCACTCGGTTAAATTTCAGCACTGCATATCATCCTCAGACGGATGGTCAAAGCGAGCGTACAATTCAAACGCTGGAGGATATGTTAAGGGCTTGTGTTATTGATTTAGGTGGAAGTTGGGATGATCATCTCCCGTTGATTGAATTTTCACATAATAATAGCTATCATTCGAGTATTCAAGCTGCACCTTTTGAAGCTTTGTATGGAAGAAAGTGCAGGACGCCCGTTTGTTGGGCAGAAGTTGGAGATGTCCAACTAACAGGACCTGATATAGTCCTGGAGACGACAGATAAGATTGTGCAGATACGTGATCGTCTCAAAGCTGCCACGGATAGGCAGAAAAGCTACGCAGATAAAAGGCGTAAACCTCTTAAATTCGAGGTAAGTGACAAAGTGTTACTTAAGGTATTACCCTGGAAAGGGGTAATGCGTTTTGGCAAGAAAGGCAAGCTAAGCCCAAGATACATAGGACCATTTGAGATCATCGAATGTGTCGGAACAGTGGCTTACAAGTTAAACCTGCCTGAAGAGCTCAGTGGAATTCATAATATGTTCCACATCTGCAATCTGAAGAAGTGTCTAGCTGATGAATCGCTAGCCATGTCACATAAGGATGTGCATGTAGATGAGAGCTTAAAGTTTGTTGAAAAACCTTTGTTGATCGAGGATCGACAGGTTAAGAAGCTTCGAAAGAAGCACGTACCGATTGTGAAGGTTAAATGGGATGCCCGTAGAGGTCCCGAATACACGTGAGAGGTTGAGTCTACAATGAAACAGAAGTACCCTCATTTGTTATAGTAAATCTCGAGGTCGAGATTTCTTTTAAGGGGGTGAGGATGTAACACCTCGCAAAATCATGTCCAATATAGTATCGACACGTGTCATGGACTTTAAACGTTTATCGGATTGATTATGAAGGACTAAAGTGGACAAACAAAGAAAGTATGTGTGTACGAGGATCCAAAGTGTCAACATATGAAAATTTTGCCTTTCAACGACCCTACACGATGTGTATACCCTTAAACGAATAAATCATGAATCATATGAAACCGTTTGTGGAAGAAAGTGAAAGTTTACAAGACGCGAGGGTTAAATGTGTCAACATGTTTAAGTTATACCTCTGAGTGACCTTTTAACGAACCCGAAGCTTTGTAACGATTAATTATGCTCCTGAGAATAAGTGATAAAAATTTCACAAGGTTTCGATATCGTATGAGGAAAATACGCTAACTTTCGTAATTAAGGGGTTAAAAGCGTCAACAAGGAAAATATCGGGGTGTGACATTCAACCCCTGTAGTAGCTGCTCCACTTGAACTACTGACAGGAATTACTTGTAATTCCTGCAGTGTAGCCTCCTCAACTGTTGGTGGGTTAGCAGAGATAGAGACACCAGACTCAGTCACTTGTTGTGGTATATTCTCATTGACAGGTGATTGAGAAGAATTGATTTTTATCTGGGCTATATCAAGTGCATCCAACAGAGGTATCATTAATAGTAGGAGTTGTGCAGTGAAGATAGGGGTAGAAAGAGAATTTGCCCCGAGAGCTGGGCTGTCGAAGATAGATTCAAGTGAATCCATTCCTTCATATTGTGGTGTCCCTGTTGATACAACTTGAATCTTTTGAGAGGATGCAGGAGGAGTTTTAGGCTCAGGTTGAGATCTTTCTTCCATCTGCTGTGAGGAAGTAGCAGCAGTGGTTTCATGTGACTTTTGTGTTGTCACGGGTGTTACCTCTGGGATCTCATCTTCCAGAGTCACCTTTTTGGTGGGTTTGGGGGGCTTTTGGATAGTTTTCTTTTTGGTATTTTTGGTGTGGGTTTCACAGCAGGAGTTGTGCTTCTGTGATCACCAGGAGCAGTGGGCTCACAGCAGGGGCCTGAGGAGCAGTTGTTGCTGCTAAATTCTGCTCAGGTACCTCTGTTTGTGTTTTTGAAGGTTTTGACAGCCTTGTGAATGTTTCAGAAGTTAGACTGTTTATTTGAATAGGATTTCCTTGGATAAGCACATGTGCATTATCCTTTGAAAATTTCTTTTGAAGATAAAAACTTAAAAACCTTGGAAACAATAAAAATGATTTTTTATTAACATTCTTAACCATATAATTGAAAATCTCCTGAGAGTAGTTAAAATTTTCTTCAGCCATGATAGCATAGCACAGGTATTGGATTTTCAATGGTATTTCATTAAAAGTTGTTGTTTTATTTGACACACACATGAGGAGGGTATGGAATAAAAACCTCAGAGCAGATGGAAAACTGCCCTTTTGTAAAGTATCCTTTTTCATTTCTTCTTCATACCCTCTCTTAATGAAATCAGTTTGGTACTCTGTTTTTGGGAAAGAGCTTTTACCTGTAAGATCATTGATTTCAAAAACCTCTGAAATGGTTTGAGGTGTGATGACCACTGGAATTCCCCTTATTGATGAAGTAATAGCTAAGGTCTTTTTGTCCTTAGTTTCAAGCTTTGCATTTTTTCAGAACTCTCGTTGGGTATCTAGGTAGATGGTTTCATTGCAGGTCAACAAAGTTTTGTACTTTGAAGATGAAAGTGCATCAATCACGGAATGAAAACCTGTGTTTTGACTTGTTTTTGTAAGTGTACACACGTAGTTATGACGGGTTTTGAATGGAAGATCCATGATAAATCAAAGGTAGTTAAGAACGAAGGAAGAAGATGAGTGATTTGAGAGAATTTGATGAAAACTGCTTTTGAAAGGAATTTTGAATTCGACTCGACACTCAAAACTCTGTTTGGGGTTTTAATCAGGGTTTTATAGGTGGAAAAAGTGAATGCTGACGTGGCAGCGGTTACAAAAGATCTGACGGCTAAGTACTGTCCACGTCACAACCTCTGATGAATAATGGATGACAGTTGTTAGGAAACCACTGATGAATCAATATCAGTAGTTTACAGTGCTGAAAATGAAAGCAGTAGCTGACTATAACTATCAGTGGATAGCCTATCAGTGGATTAAAACACTGAGCTTTAACAACAGCCATTATATAAACAGTGGTTCAAGCATGTTCCTTCTCTAAAAAAACAATATTTTAACCCAACAGTCGTTTCAATCCCCTTCAACCTCCACAAAACACTATTTTAACCCAACAGTGGTTTTAAACCACCATTTTAACCAAACAGCGGTTTCAACCACAGTTTTCTCAACAGTAGTTCCAAACATCTGTTTTCATCCATCTGTTGACTTTATCAACCACTGTTTTATTTTCAAAAATATGTTCCCAATAACAGAGCTTTGATCATTTAAACATACCTTTGCCAATATTACAAGCTTTTACACTCTCAAACCTAAATATTTATTTACTTAATTTAAATAACAAACATGGTTCATAATTTTAACACAACTAATTATATAAAAACTACAAGTGTCAAACAGAGGTAACTATATAATAAACAAAGTTCAAAACAGCAAACAGCAATCAATAGAATACAACATACTAATTCCAAATCAATGGGCGAAACAGCATACAAAGTTCATCCATCTGTTGACCCAAGTCAACAGATGTATCAACCACTGTTTTATTTTCAAACATATGTTCCCTATAACAGAGCTTTGATCATTTAAACAGACATTTGCCAATATTACAAGGTTTTACACTCTTAAACATAAATATTCATTTACTTAATTTAAATAACAAACATGGTTAATAATTTTAACACAACTAATTATATAAAAACTACAATTGTCAAAACAGCAAACATCATTCAATAAAATACAGCATACTAATTCCTAATCAATTGGTGAAACAGTAGTCTCGATAAGTAAAGCTCCTTTCGGACCATTGTAGTTGTCAACATGTTGGAGGTATTTCAGAAGTTCGTTGCTCAGATCAACTTCAATCATATCCCCCCAGATGCTTGTTATCAGCCACTTGTTGTCTTCAATTATATTAGTCCTTCGGCGCCTATCTACATAATCAACTACACGAGGATTATTGAAAATAAACACCTTCATCCAGCCTTCTTCTGCATATCTGAGCAAATCAGCAGTTAGCTCAGCAGACTTTCCAATAACAATCAAATGCAGCCTCTTTGCGATGGTCAAAAAATGCCTTTGGCAATGATTGACTACAATACTCTCTGGAAAACGAAGCATTCTGAAAGTCTCACCCAGAACATCAAAAGCAACGATGTTCCTCTCACCTAGTGGATACCAATAATTTGAAACCATAAAATATATGGTTTTATCAGCATAAACTCCTGTAGACCATGAATAACCACTTGAACCATAATTGTTTACGCTACCGAAATTTATTGTTCTCCATGACTCACGACGTCGTGAGTAAACACGAGCAGCAGCTACATTACGGTAACATCTGATGTTCAGCACTTTTAGATCATTGAACTGATCAAAATAAATTCCACCAGTATCAGAGTTTCGATCATGATTGTAATTGAAGTAGTCATCAGACAAAACCTTATAGCGCATGGTAGTTGGATTCCAAAGAATTAGCTCACAGCAAATCCCTTCATTGCAAACTAACAACAAACCATTAAATGACGATAGAATACGTAAGAAGCTAGGGTGGGCATTGTTAGGAAAACTTAAGGTTTTGCTTCTAACAACATCCAAATTACCAGCAACTACGTCGTCAACGACAATTGACGTGTCTTTAAAGGAGAGTAGTTTCTTTTGTACTGAATCTCCACTTCGGAGAGCATGCATCATCTGAAATCCATGACTTAACAATTCCCTATAAAAATTCTTGGAAAGACATTTGAAACGGCCAATATCTTCTGCAGAGAGCCTTGTGAAAATCTCGTCAACAATCACTTGAAACCCGAATTTTTCCATTTTGCAGTGAACCAATGCGTCTTTGAAAGTAAAAGAAATTGTAATGTTATTGATAAACAAAAAACTTTTGAAGATGATTGAGTAGATGGATGAAAACGGTAATGATAAAAACCTCTGCCCAATGTGTTTTATATACCCAATGAAGGCGGTTATGACTAAATACATCGTCAGACGAAAGAATATGATGCGACACTCGTTAGGCTTTTAATGCATTTCCATGGGAAAAATATAAAACTAAACACGTTATTATAATTACAATTAACCTCTTCATTTACCTATAAGACGCCTTTACCATAAGACAGAACTGATTGAGTGACGTGCATAAATTCCAAAGTACATATCCCCAGGCATTTTGAATTTGAAATTACCGGCAATTTCAAAACCACTGCTATGGTATATGTTTGCCAAAGGAAACATCTGCTAAGTTATACTTTCTTGGCTATGGGCAGTAGTTTGCACTCTTGAATGTGGGCCAGACCTTTGAGATTTAAATATAGAGCAGTAGTTTGAAATTAAATGTATTTTGACTCAGATAAAAAATTGACACATCAGCAATCATCATTTAGTCATAACTCATATAAAAATCTATTCATTTAGAATACAAAGATATTGCGAACATCTGTTAAAGCCTCTCCTGTTCGCAACAGTAGCAAGTCAAACAGATGTTGGCAATTGAGAGGAGGAAATTCTTCGAAAATCTCTATTAGGCAACAACAGATGTTGGCAACAGTAGCAAGTCAAACAGCCGTTAGATCAGCAGATGATGATTTAGAGCAGATGTTCTCTTTTGGCAAACTTTAACTTTGACAGATCTATACACTAACAGAAATTGATACAACATCAACATAATCTAATTAAACTCAGAGACAATTTCACTTCTACAACAAAAGTACTGATCTGCAATAATCAGATGATATTAAAAATTACATAATAATACTTATTCAGCTTAAAATTATAACGAAACTTTAAAATCTAACAACAACACCAAGAAATTTACGAACCTAACAGCAAAAATTTAGTGCTTTTAGCTTAAAATTTAGTGCTTTTAGCTTTAAACTCCATCAATGTATATCTTCGACAATCGCCATTAACTCCACGGAAGTACTCAATGCATCAACATCAGGTTTCTAGAAACCTGATCTCTCATGAACAGACCAAGATGCAGTACATGAAAACACTTCTTCAGCTGTTGAAAAGTGGCCATGTCCTCATATACTTAATCCTTAACTTTGTTCATAAAGAGCTGCTTTAAACCAAACTTTATGCTTCTTTTAATACAAAAAAGGCAGGAAAGACCATTACTCTAGTAAGATAAAATCTTATCTTACAGCAGTAGCAGATCTTTTCTTGCGTTTAGTAGGAACTACTGCGGCTTCTACATCATCATCATCTGCCCAAAGTCATATATAATCATCATTTAGTCATAAGCAAAAATTATTTTAAATGTACATTTAATAATCTTTCTTTGTGTTTAATTTAACTCTATGCTTCTTTTAATACAAACCTATAATAACCCGCAACAGATTGTATGAATTTCAAACAACTGTGATTAGACTGAAATATAAAGCGAGAATTAGAGTATATCACTTCAAAATTAAAAATTCAAAATTTCAAAATTGGATGTAGCAAAAAACACATACTTTAAACGATGTTGGAACAATGATACTGGAAACAACCGTAGAACAATCATCATCATCATCATCTACAGCAGATCATTCACAATCATCATTTAGTCATAACTCAGATAACAAAACTTTAGTAAAAATCAGAAACATAATCATATATATCACATTACCATGATCAAGGCAAACCACATATCCCCAAAAAAATTTCTGAAAGTGGGTCAGAGAGAGCTTCAGTTTTCTCTAATCCTTTGTGAACAAATGCCGAGTATTGAGAAGAAGGGATTTGAGGGAGAGATACATTAGAAATGTGGTTTGAAAATACAAAAGAAGATAACACGTTTATATAAGAAGATGATTGACACAAGTGAGTGAGTGACATGCATTAATTGAAAATTACATATCCCCGTGCATTTTGAATTTCAAATTACCCGCAATTTCAAAACATCTGCTGCTGCTAGGTATACGTTTGCCAAAGGAACCATCTGCTACTTTCTTGTAGATGGGCAGTGGTTTGCCCTTTGGAATGTGGGTCAGACCTTTAACATTTGAATACACAAGGCAGTGGTTTGAAATTAAATTAAATGTATTTTAAATTGATTTATATATTAGGCTTTATGATGCGATAATGACATAAGAAAAGCCTTGTTGGACAGCCTCTCATGCTGACACATCAGCTTTTCTTATGTCATTGGGATTTCTCCTTTTATAGAAAGTATAGATAGATTAGTCAATTTCATTTTATCTAACATGCATAAAATTTTATCATACATATATCCTGTACATTATCTAAATTTTATAATACACATGTCGAAATTTAACCTACACACAATATCTAGTTTTATATTTTTTGAAATATATATATATATATATATATATTTTAAAAATAAGCTACCAGTTTAATGTAGTTAGTTATTAAAGCGGAAGAATACAAATTAATGATCTATGGTTTTTTTTTAACGGTAAACTTCATGTATAAGGTTACCACAATCTCCAAATCGGAGAGCCCCGTATTGTCCCACTCTGGCCAGGGTATGTTGTCTTAACCGGGTCCACGCTGACTTCAAAGTTTGGTTTTTTTGGGCATTCTCCCGGGAAACTATACCGCCGGATGCCACTTGACAGTCGTAACACAATGCCTAGTTCAAATCCTTGTTGGTTTTTACGCAAGAGCATAACTCTCTGGCGTAACACACGGTGAGACGAAAACCCGGTTGGGCTGGGGAATCGAACTGATAACCTCACACAAGGCCTAGTTCAAATCCTTCTTTGTCTATATCCACTCCATATGACACAAATAAAAATTGAACTTGAGTTTTCATTGGAAAACCCAAGACTCTTACCACTTGGCCACAAGTGGGAATTGATCTATGTAAGTTTAACTCACCAACACTACACTATTTCCAAAATGCAACCGGTGTTATATGGGTCAGAACCCTTTTCTGTACAAACTAAATTGATATATTTTTAAATGACCCTTTGTTGACCCAAGTTTTTTCGAAGACTTGAACTTTATTCATGGACCAATAAGGCTGGACGGTATGGAGGTTCGTCCTCCACCGTCCTGGAACGTCGCCGGACTAAACACCACGCCCCCCCCCCCCAGTCTTCGTCCTTGGCGTCCTCTTCTGGACGTTGGAGCCGATCCACAAAATGACAAAAACCACCCCTCCCCCTCTCTCACACACCTATACATACAATATATACATACACATTTTAGGTCCATCCTCCCATTTCCATACCTCCATCCTCTTTGCCCCATCCTCATGCCCATCCTACGTGGCGGACCATCCTCCAAGGGAGGACCATCACCATACTGTGTAGCCTAACACCGACCACCCCTCCCACAAAGCACTAGCCACCCTCCTACATGCCATCTCGACCATCGTCAAGTCCACCCATCTGCCTTTCTCTCACACGTTTTTGGTTTTGCGTGTTTGCTTCTTCTATATAAAGGTTTTGAATTTAGTTTTGAGATAGACCAAATGCGCACTGCTCTATCGCTATCCGGAAGAAATTTTGTTTAGGGTAGGTAGCTGGTTGGAGTCTCGTTCGTGACAAAATGTCTTGCATTGGTGCCGGGTCGGGTCACCAGCGTTGTCTGCGATCACGGGTGTAGGTGGTCTTTTGCCTATGAATATACCCGGGTGGTTGTTGTTTCAGGTTTTGTTTTTTGGTTGATTTTTTTTATTAAGGATTGAAAATATTTTTTCTATTTTTAAAAATCGAAACAGTTTTATGTTTTTTGGATATAATTTTAGGTTGGATTGAGTTTACCAAAGTTTGATTGTTCTCTTTAAGGTAGCCTCCAAATATATAGAGTTAAAATTGATATAATCATGTCACTTGACGATCTAGCTTACCACACATAAAAAAAAAAAAACAAAGTTGCTTAATTCTTTTTATTCTTGTCAAATTCAATACAAACAAGTCACTTTAGATAATAAAGTACTTCCAAAAAGGTTGCTATTGCATCTACATGCAAGATGATTGTCATAATGCTACGATAAATTGACGTCTTAAACGCACACAATAGTGTCTATCGTTCTTTGAAATAGTATTAATTAAATTATGTGAACAAGATTTAATTTGTTTTAATTTCAAGCAAAACATAATAAAGAAGGGTAACATGGCGAAGCTTTACTGGGGCTTGGGGATGTCCTGATCTTATTGATTTTTCACTCGTATTGTTAATTTTACCAAAAAAAATTCTGAACTTTTTTGTAGTGTAAAATAGTGTATTCTTAAATGCGTCAACATGTTTAAGTTATACCTCTGAGTGACCTTTTAACAAACCTGAAGCTTTGTAACGATTAATTATGCTCCCAAGAACGAGTGATAAAAATTTTACAAGGTTTCGATATCGTATGAGTAAAATACGTTAACTTTCGTAATTAAGGGGTTAAAAGCATCAACAAGAAAAACTTATGTTTTCGGTTATCATTTAACGAAACCGGACCTAACGGTGTTTGGTTATATCTCATGGATCACAAGAATAAAAGTTAAATGGGTTAAATGTGCTTAAAATGAAAGAATTTACGCTTTAGAAGGTCCAGGGGGTGAAAATGTCAACAATTGAAACTTGCTGATCAGGTGACCCCCATGGTGGTGTCACGCCACCACCATCACCCTCTGTCGTCGCGCGACGCAACGGCCTTATCTGGACAGAAACATGCACAGGTGCAGGTCACTACACCTCTCTTCACCCTTTCATGGTTTAATTCGATTCTATGGTCTGTTTGATGGTTTTAAAAACCACTATGGACACTTGTGATCATCAGGGAAGAGCCCTAACACATGTAATGATCTGGTAGCAACCCCAATTAGTATAAATAGGTGATGTTTGGCAGCCATTTTCACTCACAAGTTCAAAATTCATACTCTCCAACTTGCTCTCAAGCTTTGGAGCTTTTGAAATCATTCTCTGGAGCATCCTACCTTGGAAGGAAGCTCTCTTAGTCTTAATCTTCGTGCTAAGGACTCTTGTAAGTGTACTTAGCCTCTGTGATTATGTTTTTGTTAGTGTAATGACCGAAAGTCAAAGTTGACGTAATTCTACTTTGACTTAGTGATTAATCACTAACGGTCCAGCCATTGTTCGAATTGAAAGTGGCTATGAGTTGGTAATTATGTGGGTAGTAAGTCCTTAAAAGGGCACCCCCTGATTATCACTCTAACTTGGTCAATTGTCGGGTCAAACTTAATATTAAAAGGTCAACAGGAAGCTATTTTACCAAATAAACTCATAACTGATAATGTAGAGGTTATGGAACATGTTTTAACACTAAAATAACTTGGTAAATGATGTAATAACATGTCTAAGCATGTTCAACCCGACAATTCTGAGTTTAGGCTCGGTTCGCAACCTAAAGTCGCAAAAGTAGACTTTTGCTTTGACTTTCAGTTCTGACCCAATTTAGCTTGTTTTAGATATGCCTTAAGGTTTCTTTAGGACCATATTATAACTTAGTAAAACCCTCTGAGGTTATACTACATGGTTCCTTGTTTATCCGATTCATTTGCATGTTTCCGTTAATTGCTTAAATGTTGACCATTATGCCCTTTTGATATTAAAACGAGATTTTTGAAAATGTGATAGGAAAAAAACCTTTATTACTGATTTATAAACATGTCCTAAAAATTTGACATCAGTTTGAGGTCTAAATTAGGAGTTATGCTCCATATCGTAATTTGAAAGCTTTTTATTAATTAAACAGCATTTTTAGCATAAAGCCTATTTAAACCCAAATTTTGACACCAAACCTTTTACCCACTAATGTAATATAATATTTTGGGATTTTTGAAGATTTTTATTAATTTTTAAGTTGATCATAACATAGGGTTCTTGCTTTTATTCGGTAATTGACGGTTATACCCTTTTTGCTAATAAAATAAGTTTTACATAACATTTTGATACCAAATCTTTTGCTACTGATTTTATATGATAAATAAAATATTTTAAACTTTATAAACTGATCAAAAACCCAGATTTCCATATATAACTTGAAAATCGCTTAAAACCGATTTTTTTACGCATTTTAAATACATAGTATGGGTTAAAACTATTGTTGACACATAAGACTTAATACCTACTGATGTTTTAAACAGTAAGTAAAAGTTTTGAACTTAGATTTCCAAATTTGACCTTTAAAGCTTATGTGAAATAACCAAAATGCCCCTACGGCACATAGTTTGGTTATAAATAATAAATTTCACATATATGCAACACCCTATCGATATGACTTGAAAAAATAAATATTTTTACTGATCATTTTAGACCAGAACCTCAGATTAATATTTAATCTCTTTTATAACCTTTAAAATGACCAAAATACCCCTACGGGGCTTAAATTGATTTTAAATCCATTTTGGGCATAATGGAAGGTATCCTACTGATATCACAACATATTTAAGGCATATTAACTTGTGAAACCTGTATATGACTCATTTGGTTACCCGTTATGCATTTTTCGCATTCGGTACGGTTTATGTGACTAGTTTGCATAAATTGACCGAAACGGGTCAAACCTTATCATTTTTGCTTCAAAATCCCGAATGTGTTTAGTTTACCCATATTATACAAGTCTTCAAACTTGTCGGGTCTAAATCACATTCTAATCCGGTCTTCGCTTAATCTTGCGTTTTGAACCGTAAACCTTTCTTTAAAACTAACCGGTCTAAGTCTAAACTTAAATAAGGCCCGTTAGGAATCTAATAGGTTATTAAAACCTTCGTTCCAGATTTAGGAGTCTAGTAAAAGATATTTGCACTTGCTGATTGTATACGGCTGGGATAAATTTGTATAATTTGCTCAGGTAAATACTTTTAACTTATTTTCCCTTATACGGGCTTGGGATACGGTATTATAATAATACCGCTTGGTCGGGTGTGTAGTTATTTAAATCGGATTGTGATTAATATAATTACATAACCCGTTTTAATCTGTTTTGTTTGGTATATGGCCTTTGGGGGGTTAATGACCATGTCCTGGATATCCTCGGCTCATTCATTGAAATGGCCACGACTTAAGCACGGGGTGTAGGCATACACCTGACAGTTGCGTATGTAGAAAAGTATCCCACAATAAGGTATTCCTTGTGGGCATTATACTTGTGGTGTGTCAGTTAATCTTGTTCGGCTCTTCTAACCGGCCCTGACGGACGACAAACATTTAAAATTGTATACAAGATTATTTTTATAATAATTGTCCCAAGTTATAAAAGATTATTTGTGCCTTGTGCATTTAAATCAATTTTCTTAAATATTTTCAACAGAGTCGGTTAATTGTATTTACCAGTGTAAACTGACGTATTTTCCAAAAGGTTAAGTGCAGGTACTATGCGAAATAGGCTGGCTACTCCTGAGTGAATAACTAAAGAGTCTTGCAAGCTTTGTCACTTAAAATCTCTTGAACAATTGTTCCTTCGTTTTGATCCGCCTGTGGATCCTTTTGCATTCCGTTTGTAATACTTATGTTACTTTCATTCGGTTTGTAATATTATTACTTTTAGACTTCCGCTGTGCATTGAACTGTGATAAATTGACTATGGTGATATCAACTACGTCACGATACTCCCCACCGGGCCCACCGGTAATACGTGGAAATATCGGGGTGTGACAGGTTGGTATCAGAGCCAACATTGAGTGAATTAAACACTAGCCTTTTGTGTTTAATCTCAATTCCACAGTTACACATTCCTCGACCTCCGAGTCTAGACATGAACTAGGAATAATCTCATCCCTAATAAGTATACATTGTTTTTGATATTTGTGCATTTCAGGAACATGTCGCCGAGTAAAGCTGCCATTGGTGGAAGCTCTCCAAGCCCGAAGTTTAAGAATGTTAAGCTTTGTACCACAGCTCGAATAAGCGTACGACCAGTATGGAGGAAGGATCTTTTTGGACCCATTCCCAAAATCAAACCAGTTGAAACCATTAACCATACTTCGGATTCTTTACCTAAGACTTTTGAAACTTCAAATGTGAAGCCAACATCGGAGAAGTCCATACCAACGGTCCCTGAGGCTCCCACTCCGAAGATGATACCTATGGATCCAAATGATCCATATTTCTTACCTCCAAGTCTTGGAATCCCAAACTTGGATTATACTTGCCCTAGTCCTATCCGTGATCCATATTATTTGTTAACCATAGAATCCTTGGTTTCCACTTCTGCTAAGGTTCCTAATGTGGAAGAATTCGACTACCCGCCAAAACCTTCAGTACCCATACCGCACAAAGTGAACTAAGGAGGAGACTTTCAGAAATAAAGTGAAACTCCTTTTGTTAAATTTCATTTCTTTAGTAGTCCTTATAAGGACATATTTATCCTGTAGTCCCTTCGCGGACAATGTTATTTCTTTCATATCCCGTTTAGGGCAATTATGTATTCCTTTTAAAATTTATTGGAATGTTTTATTTAAATTTCATTTTTATCATTATATATGAATATAATATATGAAATAAATCAAAATATCATTCCTTTTGTAATTGATCTGCCATTATATATTAAACAAGAATCTTAAAAGAGTAAAACCTAGCCCATGTGTCATTCTAAAGACAGGGCCATGATGGTAAAACCTATTTAAAAGATTCAAATCCTTGTTAACATCTGAAAACATGTTAACACTCCTGGCAAATGTGATTCGATAAAATCACACAAGTCATCCTTATATTGGATTCTTCCAATTCCTTTCCTTTATTTATTATTTAAACATCCATTTGTGATGAAGTGCCTACGGGCCATGTTTATTGTCCTCTGAGACAAAAAGACAGTTGTAGTCTACGACTCTCTGTCAAGAAAAGGTAATGAACTGTGTTCAATCCTTAGTGCCCTGATCCTATAAAAATCATGGCTTATAAATTATAGCCGTCCTTGTGACTAGGCCTTTTTGTGCCAATCTAATATTTTAATGAATTATAACTGAGGATACTTATAATGAAAATCCAGAATAAAGGTGACTAGCAAATTAACCAATATGGTTTATTAAATACCATGGTTAATGATTCATCAAGATGACTAGTCCATAATAGACTTCTGAATAAATTATTGTCATCATTTTTATGTAGCAATCAAGCTACATGGCAGAATCAGAAGAAATCAACAGTCACCCAAGGGAGAATCATGATACTACCAGAATCAACATAACTGGTGCGGAACTTAAAGCATTGATTGACAATGTTGTTACTAAAGCCGTGGACAGGCAGTTTAGAGATTCAAGTGGTACTCGGAGCAAGACCCTAACGGTACCTCATCCAAAACCACCCTCCAAGACTCATACAGCTCGCAAGAGCGATTCTCATCATTCTTTGAATCAGAGGAGTGTCCCGTCTAAGAGAGTTGAGCTCAATCAAGAGCCACGTGTTAAAAGTTGTTCTTATAAGTATTTTATATCCTGCAAGCCCAGGGATTTCACTGGGGAAAAAGGAGCCATTGATTGCATGACGTGGCTAGACGAGATGGATACAGTGGTAGATATTAGTGGTTGTGCAAAGCAAGACATTGTGAAGTTTGTGTCACAATCATTTAAAGGAGAAGCTCTAGCTTGGTGGAGGTCCTTGATCCAGGCTACTGGGAAGAACACATTGTATAATCTGACATTGGATCAGTTTGTTGCTCTTATCAAAGAAAATTATTGTCCTCAACACGAAGTTGAGAAAATCGAAACTGACTTCTTGACCTTGGTCATGAAGAATTTAGACTGTCAGGCATATCTCACGAGCTTCAATACTATGTATCGATTGGTTCCTTACTTGGTTACACCGGAACCAAAATGTATAGCTCGTTTTATTGGAGGTTTAGCTCCGGAGATCAAGGCAAGTGTAAAAGCATCAAGACCTACTACTTTTAGGTCAGTGGCTGATTTATCGTTATCCCTTACTCTGGATGCGGTCAGGCTGAGATCGCTTAAGAATTCTGAAGAAGGAAAAAGGAAACGTGAGGATGATAACTCACGTCGTTCTGACAAGAAGCATAGGGGGAACTCAGACCACAAGAAGAATTCTGGGTCTAACAAGGGTAACCAGCAAATGGATGAGAAGCCTAAATGCAAAACCTGCCAGAAATGTCATTTCGGAAAATGCAGGTTTGAATCAAATTCGCAGTCGCAATCGAAGTCGATTGGTTGTGGGATCTGCAAGTCCAAAGAACACAAGACTTTGGATTGCAAGAAGTTGAAGGATGCGACCTGTTATGGTTGCAATGAGAAGGGGCATATTAAGACAAACTGCCCGAAATATGCAAAGAAACCTGAAGAAGGTAAGAAAACCAATGCTAGGGTCTTTCAAATGAATGCTCAGGAAGCGATCTAGAATGACAACGTGATAACAGGTACCTTTCTTATCAACGAAGTTTATGCAAGGGTATTATTTGATTCAGGTGCAGATAAGTCATTTTGGATGATAAATTTTGTAAGTTATTAAATCTGCCTGTTAAAACCCTAAGCATAAAATATGAAGTAGAATTGGCCGATGGTACCATAGAAACTGCTTCAACCGTGTTAGATGGATGTTTTATATCCATTAGGAACCACTCTTTTCCGTTATCTTTGCATCATTTGAAATTAGTTGGCTTCGACATAGTGATTGGCATGGATTGGTTATCTCATAACCAAGCCCATATTGTTTGTGACAAGAAACAAGTGGTTATCAAGACTCCGTATAGTGAGCCACTTACCATACAAGGAGATACTCAGTATAGGTTGCCTAAGCAAGTGTCTATGCTTAAGGCGTCAAGGTGTTTGAAGAAGGGTTGTGTCATTTACATGGCACAAGTAACTATTGATGAACCAAAGCCCAAGGTTGAAGACATCTCTGTTATCTCTGAATATCCAGACGTATTCCCTGAAGAACTACCTGGTTTACCACCAGATAGGCAAGTGGAGTTCAGAATTGACATTATTCCTGGAGCAGCACCAGTTGCAAGAGCACCTTACAGGTTAGCACCGACTGAGATGAAAGAGTTAAGGACTCGACTGGATGACTTGTTGGCAAAAGGTTTTATTCGACCTAGTTCATCTCCCTGGGGAGCACCGATTCTGTTTGTGAAGAAGAAGGATGGATCAATGCGTATATGCATCGATTATCGAGAGCTGAACAAGGTTATAATCAAGAACAGATATCCATTGCCCAGGATCGACGATCTGTTCGATCAATTGCAAGGGGCAAGTTACTTCTCCAAGATTGATTTAAGGTCAGGTTACCATCAGCTGAAGGTCAGAGATGAATATGTGCATAAGACTGCATTCAGAACTCATTATGGTCACTAAGAGTTCTTGGTGATGCCTTTCGGGCTCACTAATGCACCAGCAGCGTTCATGGATCTCATGAATCGCGTTTGCAAACCCTACTTGGACAATTTTGTCATCGTCTTCATTGATGACATTCTTATTTATTCGAAGAACCAGGCTGATCATGAGAAACACCTTCGTTGTATTCTTAAACTGCTTCAGCAAGAAAAACTCTACGCCAAGTTTTCAAAATGTGAGTTTTGGCTTCGTGAAGTCCAATTTCTTGGACATGTGGTTAGCGAGCGTGGTATCCAGGTGGATCCCGCTAAGATTGAAGCCATCATGAATTGGCAAGAGCCGAGGACGCCCACAGAGATTCGCAGCTTCTTGGGTCTGGCAGGATATTACAGGCATTTTATTGAGAATTTCTCAAGGATTGCTGCACCTCTAACTTCATTAACTCGTAAGAATATCAAGTTTGATTGGGGTCCTAAGCAACAAGAATCCTTTAATATTCTTAAGCAGAAGTTAAGCAATGCACCTGTGTTGACATTGCCTGAAGGAATTGAAGAATTTGTGGTTTATTGTGACGCATCACACACTAGAATGGGATGTGTGCTTATGCAGAAAGGCAAAGTTATTGCCTATGCTTCCCGACAATTAAAGGTGCACGAAAAGAATTACACCACCCACGATTTGGAATTGGGTGCCGTTGTGTTTGCACTAAAACTTTGGAGACATTATTTATATGGTACCAAATGTGTGATCTATTCTGATCATATGAGCCTTCAGCATCTGTTCAATCAGAAGGATCTGAACATGAGACAGCGTCGATGGATGGAGACACTGAATGATTATGATTGTGAAATCCGATATCATCCAGGCAAGGGGAATGTAGTCGCTGATGCTTTGAGCAGGAAGGAGCGGGTTAAGCCCATTAGAATCAATGCCAAGAGCATTGAATTGAAGAACAGCTTGAATGAAAGGTTATTAGCCGCTCAGAAGGAAGCTGTATTAGAAGCTAACTATCCAAATGAAAAGTTGGGAGTAACTGTTGAGCAGTTATCATATGGCAAGGATGGAATCCTAAGATTGAATGGACGAATATGGGTTCCAATCTATGGAGGACTTCGGGACGTGATTCTTCAAGAAGCCCATAGCTCCAAATACTCAGTTCATCCTGGAAGTGATAAGATGTACCAGGATTTAAAGGCAAATTACTGGTGGATAGGTTTGAAGAAATCTATAGCCACTTATGTGGCTAAATGTCTGACGTGTGCTCAAGTTAAGGCAGAACACCAGAAACCGTCAGGTTTGCTACAACAGCCTGAACTTCCCACCTGGAAGTGGGAAATGGTAACTATGGATTTTATCACTAAGTTACCGAAAACAAAGCGAGGAAATGATACTATCTGGGTTATAGTTGACAGGTTGACTAAGTCAGCCCACTTCTTACCTATTAAGGAAACACATAGCTCAGATAAGTTAGCTCAACTGTACGTGGACGAGATTGTATCTCTTCACATGGTGCCAGTGTCTATTATCTCTGATAGGGATACGAGATATACATCGCATTTTTGGAAAATCTTTCAGCAATCCCTAGGCACTCGGTTAAATTTCAGCACTGCATATCATCCTCAGACGGATGGTCAAAGCGAGCGTACAATTCAAACGCTGGAGGATATGTTAAGGGCTTGTGTTATTGATTTAGGTGGAAGTTGGGATGATCATCTCCCGTTGATTGAATTTTCATATAATAATAGCTATCATTCGAGTATTCAAGCTGCACCTTTTGAAGCTTTGTATGGAAGAAAGTGCAGGACGCCCTTTGTTGGGCAGAAGTTGGAGATGTCCAACTAACAGGACCTGATATAGTCCTGGAGACGACAGATAAGATTGTGCAGATACGTGATCATCTCAAAGCTGCCAGGGATAGGCAGAAAAGCTACGCAGATAAAAGGCGTAAACCTCTGAAATTCGAGGTAAGTGACAAAGTGTTACTTAAGGTATCACCCTGGAAAGGGGTAATGCGTTTTGGCAAGAAAGGCAAGCTAAGCCCAAGATACATAGGACCATTTGAGATCATCGAATGTGTCGGAACAGTGGCTTACAAGTTAAACATGCCTGAAGATCTCAGTGGAATTCATAATATGTTCCACATCTGCAATCTGAAGAAGTGTCTAGCTGATGAATCGCTAGCCATGTCACATAAGGATGTGCATGTAGATGAGAGCTTAAAGTTTGTTGAAAAACCTTTGTCGATCGAGGATCGACAGGTTAAGAAGCTTCGAAAGAAGCACGTACCGATTGTGAAGGTTAAATGGGATGCCCGTAGAGGTCCCGAATACACGTGAGAGGTTGAGTCTACAATGAAACAGAAGTACCCTCATTTGTTATAGTAAATCTCGAGGTCGAGATTTCTTTTAAGGGGGTGAGGATGTAACACCTCGCAAAATCATGTCCAATATAGTATCGACACGTGTCATGGACTTTAAACGTTTATCGGATTGATTATGAAGGACTAAAGTGGACAAACAAAGAAAGTATGTGTGTACGAGGATCCAAAGTGTCAACATATGAAAATTTTTCCTTTCAACGACCCTACACGATGTGTATACCCTTAAACGAATAAATCATGAATCATATGAAACCGTTTGTGGAAGAAAGTGAAAGTTTACAAGACGCGAGGGTTAAATGTGTCAACATGTTTAAGTTATACCTCTGAGTGACCTTTTAACGAACCCGAAGCTTTGTAACGATTAATTATGCTCCCGAGAATGAGTGATAAAAATTTCACAAGGTTTCGATATCGTATGAGGAAAATACGCTAACTTTCGTAATTAAGGGGTTAAAAGCGTCAACAAGGAAAATATCGGGGTGTGACATTCAACCCCTGTAGTAGCTGCTCCACTTGAACTACTGACAGGAATTACTTGTAATTCCTGCAGTGTAGCCTCCTCAACTGTTGGTGGGTTAGCAGAGATAGAGACACCAGACTCAGTCACTTGTTGTGGTATATTCTCATTGACAGGTGATTGAGAAGAATTGATTTTTATCTGGGCTATATCAAGTGCATCCAACAGAGGTATCATTAATAGTGGGAGTTGTGCAGTGAAGATAGGGGTAGAAAGAGAATTTACCCCGAGAGCTGGGCTGTCGAAGATAGATTCTAGTGAATCCATTCCTTCATATTGTGGTGTCCCTGTTGATACAACCTGAATCTTTTGAGAGGATGCAGGAGGAGTTTTAGGCTCAGGTTGAGATCTTTCTTCCATCTGCTGTGAGGAAGTAGCAGCAGTGGTTTCATGTGACTTTTGTGTTGTCACGGGTGTTACCTCTGGGATCTCATCTTCCAGAGTCACCTTTTTGGTGGGTTTGGGGGGGGGGGGGGGCTTTTGGATAGTTTTCTTTTTGGTATTTTTGGTGATTTTAGGTGTGGGTTTCACAGCAGGGGTTGTGCTTCTGTGATCACCAGGAGCAGTGGGCTCAACAACAGGGGCCTGAGGAGCAGTTGTTGCTGCTAAATTCTGCTCAGGTACCTCTGTTTGTGTTTTTGAAGGTTTTGACAGCCTTGTGAATGTTTCAGAAGTTAGACTGTTTATTTGAATAGGATTTCCTTGGATAAGCACATGTGCATTATCCTTTGAAAATTTCTTTTGAAGATAAAAACTTAAAAACCTTGGAAACAATAAAAATGATTTTTTATTAACATTCTTAACCATATAATTGAAAATCTCCTGAGAGTAGTTAAAATTTTCTTCAGCCATGATAGCATAGCACAGGTATTGGATTTTCAATGGTATTTCATTAAAAGTTGTTGTTTTATTTGACACACACATGAGGAGGGTATGGAATAAAAACCTCGGAGCAGATGGAAAACTGCCTTTTTGTAAAGTATCCTTTTTCATTTCTTCTTCATACCATCTCTTAATGAAATCAGTTTGGTACTCTGTTTTTGGGAAAGAGCTTTTACCTGTAAGATCATTGATTTCAAAAACCTCTGAAATGGTTTGAGGTGTGATGACCACTGGAATTCCCCTTATTGATGAAGTAATAGCTAAGGTCTTTTTGTCCTTAGTTTCAAGCTTTGCATTTTTTTAGAACTCTCGTTGGGTATCTAGGTAGATGGTTTCATTGCAGGTCAACAAAGTTTTGTACTTTGAAGATGAAAGTGCATCAATCACGGAATGAAAACCTGTGTTTTGACTTGTTTTTGTAAGTGTCACACGTAGTTATGACGGGTTTTGAATGGAAGATCCATGATAAATCAAAGGTAGTTAAAAACGAAGGAAGAAGATGAGTGATTTGAGAGAATTTGATGAAAACTGCTTTTGAAAGGAATTTTGAATTCGACTCGACAGTCAAAACCCTGTTTGGGGTTTTAATCAGGGTTTTATAGGTGGAAAAAGTGAATGCTGACGTGGCAGCGGTTACAAAAGATCTGATGGCTAAGTACTGTCCACGTCACAACCTCTGATGAATAATGGATGACAGTTGTTAGGAAACCACTGATGAATCAATATCAGTAGTTTACAGTGCTGAAAATGAAAGCAGTAGCTGACTATAACTATCAGTGGATAGCCTATCAGTGGATTAAAACACTGAGCTTTAACAACAGCCATTATATAAACAGTGGTTCAAGCATGTTCCTTCTCCAAAAAAACAATATTTTAACCCAACAGTCGTTTCAATCCCCTTCAACCTCCACAAAACACTATTTTAACCCAACAGTGGTTTTAAACCACCATTTTAACCAAACAGCGGTTTCAACCACAGTTTTCTCAACAGTAGTTCCAAACATCTGTTTTCATCCATCTGTTGACTTTATCAACCACTGTTTTATTTTCAAAAATATGTTCCCAATAACAGAGCTTTGATCATTTAAACATACCTTTGCCAATATTACAAGCTTTTACACTCTCAAACCTAAATATTTATTTACTTAATTTAAATAACAAACATGGTTCATAATTTTAACACAACTAATTATATAAAAACTACAAGTGTCAAACAGAGGTAACTATATAATAAACAAAGTTCAAAACAGCAAACAGCAATCAATAGAATACAACATACTAATTCCAAATCAATGGGCGAAACAGCATACAAAGTCCATCCATCTGTTGACCCAAGTCAACAGATGTATCAACCACTGTTTTATTTTCAAACATATGTTCCCTATAACAGAGCTTTGATCATTTAAACAGACATTTGCCAATATTACAAGGTTTTACACTCTTAAACATAAATATTCATTTACTTAATTTAAATAACAAACATGGTTAATAATTTTAACACAACTAATTATATAAAAACTACAATTGTCAAAACAGTAAACAGCATTCAATAAAATACAGCATACTAATTCCTAATCAATTGGTGAAACAGTAGTCTCGATAAGTAAAGCTCCTTTCGGACCATTGTAATTGTCAACATGTTGGAGGTATTTCAGAAGTTCGTTGCTCAGATCAACTTCAATCATATCCCCCCAGATGCTTGTTATCAGCCACTTGTTGTCTTCAATTATATTAGTCCTTCGGCGCCTATCTACATAATCAACTACACGAGGATTATTGAAAACAAACACCTTCATCCAGCCTTCTTCTTCATATCTGAGCAAATCAGCAGTTAGCTCAGCAGACTTTCCAATAACAATCAAATGCAGCCTCTTTGCGATGTTCAAAAAATTCCTTTGGCAATGATTGACTACAATACTCTCTGGAAAACGAAGCATTCTGAAAGTCTCACCCAGAACATCAAAAGCAACGATGTTCCTCTCACCTAGTGGATACCAATAATTTGAAACCATAAAATATATGGTTTTATCAGCATAAACTCCTGTAGACCATGAATAACCGCTTGAACCATAATTGTTTACGCTACCGAAATTTATTGTTCTCCATGACTCACGACGTCGTGAGTAAACACGAGCAGCAGCTACATTACGGTAACATCTGATGTTCAGCACTTTTAGATCATTGAACTGATCAAAATAAATTCCACCAGTATCAGAGTTTCGATCATGATTGTAATTGAAGTAGTCATCAGACAAAACCTTATAGCGCATGGTAGTTGGATTCCAAAGAATTAGCTCACAGCAAATCCCTTCATTGCAAACTAACAACAAACCATTAAATGACGATAGAATACGTAAGAAGCTAGGGTGGGCATTGTTAGGAAAACTTAAGGTTTTGCTTCTAACAACATCCAAATTACCAGCAACTACGTCGTCAACGACAATTGACGTGTCTTTAAAGGAGAGTAGTTTCTTTTGTACTGAATCTCCACTTCGGAGAGCATGCATCATCTGAAATCCATGACTTAACAATTCCCTATAAAAATTCTTGGAAAGACATTTGAAACGGCCAATATCTTCTGCAGAGAGCCTTGTGAAAATCTCGTCAACAATCACTTGAAACCCGAATTTTTCCATTTTGCAGTGAACCAATGCGTCTTTGAAAGCAAAAGAAATTGTAATGTTATTGATAAACAAAAAACTTTTGAAGATGATTGAGTAGATGGATGAAAACGGTAATGATAAAAACCTCTGCCCAATGTGTTTTATATACCCAATGAAGGCGGTTATGACTAAATTCATCGTCAGACGAAAGAATATGATGCGACACTCGTTAGGCTTTTAATGCATTTCCATGGGAAAAATATAAAACTAAACACGTTATTATAATTACAATTAACCTCTTCATTTACCTATAAGACGCCTTTACCATAAGACAAAACTGATTGAGTGACGTGCATAAATTGCAAAGTACATATCCCCAGGCATTTTGAATTTGAAATTACCGGCAATTTCAAAACCACTGCTAGGTATATGTTTGCCAAAGGAAACATCTGCTAAGTTATACTTTCTTGGCTATGGGCAGTAGTTTGCACTCTTGAATGTGGGCCAGACCTTTGAGATTTAAATATAGAGCAGTAGTTTGAAATTAAATGTATTTTGACTCAGATAAAAAATCTCAGATAAAAAATTGACACATCAGCAATCATCATTTAGTCATAACTCATATAAAAATCTATTCATTTAGAATACAAAGATATTGCGAACATCTGTTAAAGCCTCTCCTGTTCGCAACAGTAGCAAGTCAAACAGATGTTGGCAATTGAGAGGAGGAAATTCTTCGAAAAGCTCTATTAGGCAACAACAGATGTTGGCAATAGTAGCAAGTCAAACAGCCGTTAGATCAGCAGATGATGATTTAGAGCAGATGTTCTCTTTTGGCAAACTTTAACTTTGACAGATCTATACACTAACAGAAATTGATACAACATCAACATAATATAATTAAACTCAGAGACAATTTCACTTCTACAACAAAAGTACCGATCTGCAATAATCAGATGATATTAAAAATTACATAATAATACTTATTCAGCTTAAAATTATAACGAAACTTTAAAATCTAACAACAACACCAAGAAATTTATGAACCTAACAGCAAAAATTTAGTGCTTTTAGCTTAAAATTTAGTGCTTTTAGCTTTAAACTCCATCAATGTATATCTTCGACAATCGCCATTAACTCCACGGAAGTACTCAATGCATCAACATCAGGTTTCTAGAAACCTGATCTCTCATGAACAGACCAAGATGCAGTACATGAAAACACTTCTTCAGCTGTTGAAAAGTGGCCATGTCCTCATATACTTAATCCTTAACTTTGTTCATAAAGAGCTGCTTTAAACCAAACTTTATGCTTCTTTTAATACAAAAAAGGCAGGAAAGACCATTACTCTAGTAAGATAAAATCTTATCTTACAGCAGTAGCAGATATTTTCTTGCGTTTAGTAGGAACTACTGCGGCTTCTACATCATCATCATCTGCCCAAAGTCATATATAATCATCATTTAGTCATAAGCAAAAATTATTTTAAATGTACATTTAATAATCTTTCTTTGTGTTTAATTTAACTCTATGCTTCTTTTAATACAAACCTATAATAACCCGCAACAGATTGTATGAATTTTAAACAACTGTGATTAGACTGAAATATAAAGCGAGAATTAGAGTATATCACTTCAAAATTAAAAATTTCAAAATTGGATGTAGCAAAAAACACATACTTTAAACGATGTTGGAACAATGATACTGGAAACAACCGTAGAACAATCATCATCATCATCTACAGCAGATCATTCACATTCATCATTTAGTCATAACTCAGATAACAAAACTTTAGTAAAAATCAGAAACATAATCATATATATCACATTACCATGATCATGGCAAACCACATATCCCCAAAAAAATTTCTGAAAGTGGGTCAGAGAGAGCGTCAGTTTTCTCTAATCCTTTGTGAACAAATGCCGAGTATTGAGAAGAAGGGATTTGAGGGAGAGATACATTAGAAATATGGTTTGAAAATACAAAAGAAGATAACACGTTTATATAAGAAGATGATTGACACAAGTGAGTGAGTGACATGCATTAATTGAAAATTACATATCCCCGTGCATTTTGAATTTCAAATTAGCCGCAATTTCAAAACATCTGTTGCTGCTAGGTATACGTTTGCCAAAGGAACCATCTGCTACTTTCTTGTAGATGGGCAGTGGTTTGCCCTTTGGAATGTGGGTCAGACCTTTAACATTTGAATACACAAGGCAGTGGTTTGAAATTAAATTAAATGTATTTTAAAGTGATTTATATATTAGGCTTTATGATGCGATAATGACATAAGAAAAGCCTTGCTGGACAGCCTCTCATGCTGACACATCAGCTTTTCTTATGTCATTGGGATTTCTCCTTTTATAGAAAGTATAGATAGATTAGTCAATTTCATTATATCTAACATGCATAAAATTTTATCATACATATATCCTGTACATTATCTAAATTTTATAATACACATGTCGAAATTTAACCTACACACAATATCTAGTTTTATATTTTTTGAAATATATATATATATATATATATATATTAAAAATAAGCTACCAGTTTAATGTAGTTAGTTATTAAAGTGGAAGAATACAAATTAATGATCTATGGTTTTTTTTAACGGTAAACTTCATGTATAAGGTTACCACAATCTCCAAATCGGAGAGCCCCGTATTGTCCCACTCTGGCCAGGGTATGTTGTCTTAACCGGGTCCACGCTGACTTCAAAGTTTGGTTTTTTTGGGCATTCTGCCAGGAAACTATACCGCCGGGTGCCACTTGACAGTCGTAACACAAGGCCTAGTTCAAATCCTTGTTGGTTTTTACGCAAGAGCAGAACTCTCTGGCGTAACACACGGTGAGACGAAAACCCGGTTGGGCTGGGGAATCGAACTGATAACCTCACACAAGGCCTAGTTCAAATCCTTCTTTGTCTATATCCACTCCATATGACACAAATAAAAATTGAACTTGAGTTTTCATTGGAAAACCCAAGACTCTTACCACTTGGCCACAAGTGGGAATTGATCTATGTAAGTTTAACTCACCAACACTACACTATTTCCAAAATGCAACCGGTGTTATATGGGTCAGAACCCTTTTCTGTACAAACTAAATTGATATATTTTTAAATGACCCTTTGTTGACCCAAGTTTTTTCGAAGACTTGAACTTTATTCATGGACCAATAAGGCTGGACGGTATGGAGGTTCGTCCTCCACCGTCCTGGAACGTCGCCGGACTAAACACCACGCCCCCCCCCCCCCCAGTCTTCGTCCTTGGCGTCCTCTTCTGGACGTTGGAGCCGATCCACAAAATGACAAAAACCACCCCTCCCCCTCTCTCACACACCTATACATACAATATATACATACACATTTTAGGTCCATCCTCCCATTTCCATACCTCCATCCTCTTTGCCCCATCCTCATGCCCATCCTACGTGGCGGACCATCCTCCAAGGGAGGACCATCACCATACTGTGTAGCCTAACACCGACCACCCCTCCCACAAAGCACTAGCCACCCTCCTACATGCCATCTCGACCATCGTCAAGTCCACCCATCTGCCTTTCTCTCACACGTTTTTGGTTTTGCGTGTTTGCTTCTTCTATATAAAGGTTTTGAATTTAGTTTTGAGATAGACCAAATGCGCACTGCTCTATCGCTATCCGGAAGAAATTTTGTTTAGGGTAGGTAGCTGGTTGGAGTCTCGTTCGTGACAAAATGTCTTGCATTGGTGCCGGGTCGGGTCACCAGCGTTGTCTGCGATCACGGGTGTAGGTGGTCTTTTGCCTATGAATATACCCGGGTGGTTGTTGTTTCAGGTTTTGTTTTTTGGTTGATTTTTTTTTATTAAGGATTGAAAATATTTTTTCTATTTTTAAAAATCGAAACAGTTTTATGTTTTTTGGATATAATTTTAGGTTGGATTGAGTTTACCAAAGTTTGATTGTTCTCTTTAAGGTAGCCTCCAAATATATAGAGTTAAAATTGATATAATCATGTCACTTGACGATCTAGCTTACCACACATAAAAAAAAAACAAAGTTGCTTAATTCTTTTTATTCTTGTCAAATTCAATACAAACAAGTCACTTTAGATAATAAAGTACTTCCAAAAAGGTTGCTATTGCATCTACATGCAAGATGATTGTCATAATGCTACGATAAATTGACGTCTTAAACGCACACAATAGTGTCTATCGTTCTTTGAAATAGTATTAATTAAATTATGTGAACAAGATTTAATTTGTTTTAATTTCAAGCAAAACATAATAAAGAAGGGTAACATGGCGAAGCTTTACTGGGGCTTGGGGATGTCCTGATCTTATTGATTTTTCGCTCGTATTGTTAATTTTACCAAAAAAATTCTGAACTTTTTTGTAGTGTAAAATAGTGTATTCTTAAATGTGTCAACATGCTTAAGTTATACCTCTGAGTGACCTTTTAACAAACCTGAAGCTTTGTAACGATTAATTATGCTCCCAAGAATGAGTGATAAAAATTTCACAAGGTTTCGATATCGTATGAGGAAAATACGTTAACTTTCGTAATTAAGGGGTTAAAAGCATCAACAAGAAAAACTTATGTTTTCGGTTATCATTTAACGAAACCGGACCTAACGGTGTTTGGTTATATCTCATGGATCACAAGAATAAAAGTTAAATGGGTTAAATGTGCTTAAAATGAAAGAATTTACGCTTTAGAAGGTCCAGGGGGTGAAAATGTCAACAATTGAAACTTGCTGATCAGGTGACCCCCATGGTGGTGTCACGCCACCACCATCACCCTCTGCCATCGCGCGACGCAACGGCCTTATCTGGACAGAAACATGCACAGGTGCAGGTCACTACACCTCTCTTCACCCTTTCATGGTTTAATTCGATTCTATGGTCTGTTTGATGGTTTTAAAAACCACTATGGACACTTGTGATCATCAGGGAAGAGCCCTAACACATGTAATGATCTGGTAGCAACCCCAATTAGTATAAATAGGTGATGTTTGGCAGCCATTTTCACTCACAAGTTCAAAATTCATACTCTCCAACTTGCTCTCAAGCTTTGGAGCTTTTGAAATCATTCTCTGGAGCATCCTACCTTGGAAGGAAGCTCTCTTAGTCTTAATCTTCGTGCTAAGGACTCTTGTAAGTGTACTTAGCCTCTGTGATTATGTTTTTGTTAGTGTAATGACCGAAAGTCAAAGTTGACGTAATTCTACTTTGACTTAGTGATTAATCACTAACGGTCCAGCCATTGTTCGAATTGAAAGTGGCTATGAGTTGGTAATTATGTGGGTAGTAAGTCCTTAAAAGGGCACCCCCTGATTATCACTCTAACTTGGTCAATTGTCGGGTCAAACTTAATATTAAAAGGTCAACAGAAAGCTATTTTACCAAATAAACTCATAACTGATAATGTAGAGGTTATGGAACATGTTTTAACACTAAAATAACTTGGTAAATGATGTAAGAACAGGTCTAAGCATGTTCAACCCGACAATTCTGAGTTTAGGCTCGGTTCGCAACCTAAAGTCGCAAAAGTAGACTTTTGCTTTGACTTTCAGTTCTGACCCAATTTAGCTTGTTTTAGATATGCCTTAAGGTTTCTTTAGGACCATATTATAACTTAGTAAAACCCTCTGAGGTTATACTACATGGTTCCTTGTTTATCCGATTCATTTGCATGTTTCTGTTAATTGCTTAAATGTTGACCATTATGCCCTTTTGATATTAAAACGAGATTTTTGAAAATGTGATAGGAAAAAAACCTTTATTACTGATTTATAAACATGTCCTAAAATTTTGACATCAGTTTGAGGTCTAAATTAGGAGTTATTCTCCATATCGTAATTTGAAAGATTTTTATTAATTAAACGGCATTTTTAGCATAAAGCCTATTTAAACCCAAATTTTGACACCAAACCTTTTACCCACTAATGTAATATAATATTTTGGGATTTTTGAAAATTTTTATTAATTTTTAAGTTGATCATAACATAGGGTTCTTGCTTTGATTCGGTAATTGACGGTTATACCATTTTTGCTAATAAAATAAGTTTTACATAACATTTTGATACCAAATCTTTTGCTACTGATTTTATATGATAAATAAAATATTTTAAACTTTATAAACTGATCAAAAACTCAGATTTCCTTATATAACTTGAAAATCGCTTAAAACCGATTTTTTTACGCATTTTAAACGCATAGTATGGGTTAAAACTATTGTTGACACATAAGACTTAATACCTACTGATGTTTTAAACAGTAAGTAAAAGTTTTGAACTTAGATTTCCAAATTTGACCTTTAAAGCTTATGTGAAATGACCAAAATGCCCCTACGGCACATAGTTTGGTTATAAATAATAAATTTCACATATATGCAACACCCTACCGATATGACTTTCAAAAATAAATATTTTTACTGATCATTTTAGACCAGAACCTCAGATTAATATTTAATCTCTTTTATAACCTTTAAAATGACCAAAATACCCCTACGGGGCTTAAATTGATTTTAAATCCGTTTTGGGCATAATGGAAGGTATCCTACTGATATCACAACATATTTAAGGCATATTAACTTGTGAAACTTGTATATGACTCATTTGGTTACCCGTTATGCATTTTTCGCATTCGGTACGGTTTATGTGACTAGTTTGCATAAATTGACCGAAACGGGTCAAACCTTATCATTTTTGCTTCAAAATCCAGAATGTGTTTAGTTTACCCATATTATACAAGTCTTCAAACTTGTCGGGTCTAAATCACATTCTAATCCGGTCTTCGCTTAATCTTGCGTTTTGAACCGTAAACCTTTCTTTAAAACTAACCGGTCTAAGTCTAAACTTAAATAAGGCCCGTTAGGAATCTAATAGGTTATTAAAACCTTCGTTCCAGATTTAGGAGTCCAGTAAAAGATATTTGCACTTGCTGATTGTATACGGCTGGGATAAATTTGTATAATTTGCTCAGGTAAATACTTTTAACTTATTTTCCCTTATACGGGCTTGGGATACGGTATTATAATAATACCGCTTGGTCGGGTGTGTAGTTATTTAAATCGGATTGTGATTAATATAATTACATAACCCGTTTTAATCTGTTTTGTTTGGTATATGGCCTTTGGGGGGTTAATGACCATGTCCTGGATATCCTCGACTCATTCATTGAAATGGCCACGACTTAAGCACGGGGTGTAGGCATACACCTGACAGTTGTGTATGTAGAAAAGTATCCCACAATAAGGTATTCCTTGTGGGCATTATACTTGTGGTGTGTCAGTTACTCTTGTCCGGCTCTTCTAACCGGCCCTGACGGACGACAAACATTTAAAATTGTATACAAGATTATTTTTATAATAATTGTCCCAAGTTATAAAAGATTATTTGTGCCTTGTGCATTTAAATCAATTTTCTTAAATATTTTCAACAGAGTCGGTTAATTGTATTTACCAGTGTAAACTGACGTATTTTCCAAAAGGTTAAGTGCAGGTACTATGCGAAATAGGCTGGCTACTCCTGAGTGAATAACTAAAGAGTCTTGCAAGCTTTGTCACTTAAAATCTCTTGAACAATTGTTCCTTCGTTTTGATCCGCCTGTGGATCCTTTTGCATTCCGTTTGTAATACTTATGTTACTTTCATTCGGTTTGTAATATTATTACTTTTAGACTTCCGCTGTGCATTGAACTGTGATAAATTGACTATGGTGATATCAACTACGTCACGATACTCCCCACCGGGCCCACCGGTAATACGTGGAAATATCAGGGTGTGACAGGTTGGTATCAGAGCCAACATTGAGTGAATTAAACACTAGCCTTTTGTGTTTAATCTCAATTCCACAGTTACACATTCCTCGACCTCCGAGTCTAGACATGAACTAGGAATAATCTCATCCCTAATAAGTATACATTGTTTTTGATATTTGTGCATTTCAGGAACATGTCGCCGAGTAAAGCTGCCATTGGTGGAAGCTCTCCAAACCCGAAGTTTAAGAATGTTAAGCTTTGTACCACAGCTCGAATAAGCGTACGACCAGTATGGAGGAAGGATCTTTTTGGACCCATTCCCAAAATCAAACCAGTTGAAACCATTAACCATACTTTGGATTCTTTACCTAAGACTTTTGAAACTTCAAATGTGAAGCCAACATCGGAGAAGTCCATACCAACGGTCCCTGAGGCTCCCACTCCGAAGATGATACCTATGGATCCAAATGATCCATATTTCTTACCTCCAAGTCTTGGAATCCCAAACTTGGATTATACCTGCCCTAGTCCTATCCGTGATCCATATTATTTGTTAACCATAGAATCCTTGGTTTCCACTTCTACTAAGGTTCCTAATGTGGAAGAATTCGACTACCCGCCAAAACCTTCAGTACCCATACCGCACAAAGTGAACTAAGGAGGAGACTTTCAGAAATAAAGTGTAACTCCTTTTGTTAAATTTCATTTCTTTAGTGGTCCTTATAAGGACATATTTATCCTGTAGTCCCTTCGCGGACAATGTTATTTCTTTCATATCCCGTTTAGGGCAATTATGTATTCCTTTTAAAATTTATTGGAATGTTTTATTTAAATTTCATTTTTATCATTATATATGAATATAATATATGAAATAAATCAAAATATCATTCCTTTTGTAATTGATCTGCCATTATATATTAAACAAGAATCTTAAAAGAGTAAAACCTAGCCCATGTGTCATTCTAAAGACCGGGCCATGATGGTAAAACCTATTTAAAAGATTCAAATCCTTGTTAACATCTGAAAACATGTTAACACTCCTGGCAAATGTGATTCGATAAAATCACACAAGTCATCCTTATATTGGATTCTTCCAATTCCTTTCCTTTATTTATTATTTAAACATCCATTTGTGATGAAGTGCCTACGGGCCATGTTTATTGTCCTCTGAGACAAAAAGACAGTTGTAGTCTACGACTCTCTGTCAAGAAAAGGTAATGAACTGTGTTCAAGCTTTAGTGCCCTGATCCTATAAAAATCATGGCTTATAAATTATAGCCGTCCTTGTGACTAGGCCTTTTTGTGCCAATCTAATATTTTAATGAATTATAACTGAGGATACTTATAATGAAAATCCAGAATAAAGGTGACTAGCAAATTAACCAATATGGTTTATTAAATACCATGGTTAATGATTCATCATGATGACTAGTCCATAATAGACTTCTGAATAAATTATTGTCATCATTTTTATGTAGTAATCAAGCTACATGGCAGAATCAGAAGAAATCAACAGTCACCCAAGGGAGAATCATGATACTACCAGAATCAACATAACTGGTGCGGAACTTAAAGCATTGATTGACAATGTTGTTACTAAAGCCGTGGACAGGCAGTTTAGAGATTCAAGTGGTACTCGGAGCAAGACCCTAACGGTATCTCATCCAAAACCACCCTCCAAGACTCATATAGCTCGCAAGAGCGATTCTCATCATTCTTTGAATCAGAGGAGTGTCCCGTCTAAGAGAGTTGAGCTCAATCAAGAGCCACGTGTTAAAAGCTGTTCTTATAAGTATTTTATATCCTGCAAGCCCAGGGATTTCACTGGGGAAAAAGGAGCCATTGATTGCATGACGTGGCTAGACGAGATGGATACAGTGGTAGATATTAGTGGTTGTGCAAAGCAAGACATTGTGAAGTTTGTGTCACAATCATTTAAAGGAGAAGCTCTAGCTTGGTGGAGGTCCTTGATCCAGGCTACTGGGAAGAACACATTGTATAATCTGAAATTGGATCAGTTTGTTGCTCTTATCAAAGAAAATTATTGTCCTCAACACGAAGTTGAGAAAATCGAAACTGACTTCTTGACCTTGGTCATGAAGAATTTAGACTGTCAGGCATATCTCACGAGCTTCAATACTATGTATCAATTGGTTCCTTACTTGGTTACACCGGAACCAAAACGTATAGCTCGTTTTATTGGAGGTTTAGCTCCGGAGATCAAGGCAAGTGTAAAAGCATCAAGACCTACTACTTTTAGGTCAGTGGCTGATTTATCGTTATCCCTTACTCTGGATACGGTCAGACTGAGATCGCTTAAGAGTTCTGAAGAAGGAAAAAGGAAACGTGAGGATGATAACTCACGTCGTTCTGACAAGAAGCATAGGGGGAACTCATACCACAAGAAGAATTCTGGGTCTAACAAGGGTAACCAGCAAATGGATGAGAAGCCTAAATGCAAAACCTGCCAGAAATGTCATTTCGGAAAATGCAGGTTTGAATCAAATTCGCAGTCGCAATCGAAGTCGATTGGTTGTGGGATCTGCAAGTCCAAAGAACACAAGACTTTGGATTGCAAGAAGTTGAAGGATGCGACCTGTTATGGTTGCAACGAGAAGGGGCATATTAAGACAAACTGCCCAAAATATGCAAAGAAACCTGAAGAATGTAAGAAGACCAATGCTAGGGTCTTTCAAATGAATGCTCAGGAAGCGATCTAGAATGACAACGTGATAACAGGTACCTTTCTTATCAACGAAGTTTATGCAAGGGTATTATTTGATTCAGGTGCAGATAAGTCATTTGTGGATGATAAATTTTGTAAGTTATTAAATCTGCCTGTTAAAACCCTAAGCATAAAATATGAAGTAGAATTGGCCGATGGTACCATAGAAACTGCTTCAACCGTGTTAGATGGATGTTTTATATCCATTAGGAACCACTCTTTTCCGTTATCTTTGCATCCTTTGAAATTAGTTGGCTTCGACATAGTGATTGGCATGGATTGGTTATCTCATAACCAAGCCCAGATTGTTTGTGATAAGAAACAAGTGGTTATCAAGACTCCGTATAGTGAGCCACTTACCATACAAGGAGATACTCAGTATAGGTTGCCTAAGCAAGTGTCTATGCTTAAGGCGTCAAGGTGTTTGAAGAAGGGTTGTGTCATTTACATGGCACAAGTAACTATTGATGAACCAAAGCCCAAGGTTGAAGACATCTCTGTTATCTCTGAATATCCAGACGTATTCCCTGAGGAACTACCTGGTTTACCACCAGATAGGCAAGTGGAGTTCAGAATTGACATTATTCCTGGAGCAGCACCAGTTGCAAGAGCACCTTACAGGTTAGCACCGACTGAGATGAAAGAGTTAAGGACTCGACTGGATGACTTGTTGGCAAAAGGTTTTATTCGACCTAGTTCATCTCCCTGGGGAGCACCGATTATGTTTGTGAAGAAGAAGGATGGATCAATGCGTATATGCATCGATTATCGAGAGCTGAACAAGGTTATAATCAAGAACAGATATCCATTGCCCAGGATCGACGATCTGTTCGATCAATTGCAAGGGACAAGTTACTTCTCCAAGATTTATTTAAGGTCAGGTTACCATCAGCTGAAGGTCAGAGATGAATATGTGCATAAGACTGCATTCAGAACTCATTATGGTCACTACGAGTTCTTGGTGATGCCTTTCGGGCTCACTAATGCACCAGCAGCGTTCATGGATCTCATGAATCGCGTTTGCAAACCCTACTTGGACAATTTTGTCATCGTCTTCATTGATGACATTCTTATTTATTCGAAGAACCAGGCTGATCATGAGAAACACCTTCGTTGTATTCTTAAACTGCTTCAGCAAGAAAAACTCTACGCCAAGTTTTCAAAATGTGAGTTTTGGCTTCGTGAAGTCCAATTTCTTGGACATGTGGTTAGCGAGCGTGGTATCCAGGTGGATCCCGCTAAGATTGAAGCCATCATGAATTGGCAAGAGCCGAGGACGCCCATAGAGATTCGCAGCTTCTTGGGTCTGGCAGGATATTACAGGCGTTTTATTGAGAATTTCTCAAGAATTGCTGCACCTCTAACTTCATTAACTCGTAAGAATATCAAATTTGATTGGGGTCCTAAGCAACAAGAATACTTTAATATTCTTAAGCAGAAGTTAAGCAATGCACCTGTGTTGACATTTCCTGAAGGAATTGAAGAATTTGTGGTTTATTGTGACGCATCACACACTAGAATGGGATGTGTGCTTATGCAGAAAGGCAAAGTTATTGCCTATGCTTCCCGACAATTAAAGGTGCACGAAAAGAATTACACCACCCACGATTTGGAATTGGGTGCCGTTGTGTTTGCACTAAAACTTTTGAGACATTATTTATATGGTACCAAATGTGTGATCTATTCTGATCATATGAGCCTTCAGCATCTGTTCAATCAGAAGGATCTGAACATGAGACAGCGTCGATGGATGGAGACACTGAATGATTATGATTATGATTGTGAAATCTGATATCATCCAGGCAAGGCGAATGTAGTCGCTGATGCTTTGAGCAGGAAGGAGCGGGTTAAGCCCATTAGAATCAATGCCAAGAGCATTGAATTGAAGAACAGCTTGAATGAAAGGTTATTAGCCGCTCAGAAGGAAGCTGTATTAGAAGCTAACTATCCAAATGAAAAGTTGGGAGTAACTGTTGAGCAGTTATCATATGGCAAGGATGGAATCCTAAGATTGAATGGACGAATATGGGTTCCAATCTATGGAGGACTTCGGGACGTGATTCTTCAAGAAGCCCATAGCTCCAAATACTCAGTTCATCCTGGAAGTGATAAGATGTACCAGGATTTAAAGGCAAATTACTGGTGGATAGGTTTGAAGAAATATATAGCCACTTATGTGGCTAAATGTCTGACGTGTGCTCAAGTTAAGGCAGAACACCAGAAACCGTCAGGTTTGCTACAACAGCCTGAACTTCCCACCTGGAAGTGGGAAATGGTAACTATGGATTTTATCACTAAGTTACCGAAAAAAAAGCGAGGAAATGATACTATCTGGGTTATAGTTGACAGGTTGACTAAGTCAGCCCACTTCTTACCTATTAAGGAAACACATAGCTCAGATAAGTTAGCTCAACTGTACGTGGACGAGATTGTATCTCTTCACGTGGTGCCAGTGTCTATCATCTCTGATAGGGATACGAGATATACATCGCATTTTTGGAAAATCTTTCAGCAATCCCTAGGCACTCGGTTAAATTTCAGCACTGCATATCATCCTCAGACGGATGGTCAAATCGAGCGTACAATTCAAACGCTGGAGGATATGTTAAGGGCTTGTGTTATTGATTTAGGTGGAAGTTGGGATGATCATCTCCCGTTGATTGAATTTTCATATAATAATAGCTATCATTCGAGTATTCAAGCTGCACCTTTTGAAGCTTTGTATGGAAGAAAGTGCAGGACGCCCGTTTGTTGGGCAGAAGTTGGAGATGTCCAACTAACAGGACCTGATATAGTCCTGGAGACGACAGATAAGATTGTGCAGATACGTGATCGTCTCAAAGCTGCCAGGGATAGGCAGAAAAGCTACGCAGATAAAAGGCGTAAACCTCTTAAATTCGAGGTAAGTGACAAAGTGTTACTTAAGGTATCACCCTGGAAAGGGGTAATGCGTTTTGGCCAGAAAGGCAAGCTAAGCCCAAGATACATTGGACCATTTGAGATCATCGAATGTGTCAGAACAGTGGCTTACAAGTTAAACCTGCCTGAAGAGCTCAGTGGAATTCATAATATGTTCCACATCAGCAATCTGAAGAAGTGTCTAGCTGACGAATCGCTAGCCATGTCACATAAGGATGTGCATGTAGATGAGAGCTTAAATTTTGTTGAAAAACCTTTGTTGATCGAGGATCGACAGGTTAAGAAGCTTCGAAAGAAGCACGTACCGATTGTGAAGGTTAAATGGGATGCCCGTAGAGGTCCCGAATACACGTGAGAGGTTGAGTCTACAATGAAACAGAAGTACCCTCATTTGTTATAGTAAATCTCGAGGTCGAGATTTCTTTTAAGGGGGTGAGGATGTAACACCTCGCAAAATCATGTCCAATATAGTATCGACACGTGTCATGGACTTTAAACGTTTATCGGATTGATTATGAAGGACTAAAGTGGACAAACAAAGAAAGTATGTGTGTACGAGGATCCAAAGTGTCAACATATGAAAATTTTGCCTTTCAACGACCCTACACGATGTGTATACCCTTAAACGAATAAATCATGAATCATATGAAACCGTTTGTGGAAGAAAGTGAAAGTTTACAAGACGCGAGGGTTAAATGTGTCAACATGTTTAAGTTATACCTCTGAGTGACCTTTTAACGAACCCGAAGCTTTGTAATGATTAATTATGCTCCCGAGAATGAGTGATAAAAATTTCACAAGGTTTCGATATCGTATGAGGAAAATACGCTAACTTTCGTAATTAAGGGGTTAAAAGCGTCAACAAGGAAAATATCGGGGTATGACATTCAACCCCTGTAGTAGCTTCTCCACTTGAACTACTGACAGGAATTACTTGTAATTCCTGCAGTGTAGCCTCCTCAACTGTTGGTGGGTTAGCAGAGATAGAGACACCAGACTCAGTCACTTGTTGTGGTATATTCTCATTGACAGGTGATTGAGAAGAATTGATTTTTATCTGGGCCATATCAAGTGCATCCAACAGAGGTATCATTAATAGTGGGAGTTGTGCAGTGAAGATAGGGGTAGAAAGAGAATTTGCCCCGAGAGCTGGGCTGTCGAAGATAGATTCAAGTGAATCCATTCCTTCATATTGTGGTGTCCCTGTTGATACAACCTGAATCTTTTGAGAGGATGCAGGAGGAGTTTTAGGCTCAGGTTGAGATCTTTCTTCCATCTGCTGTGAGGAAGTAGCAGCAGTGGTTTCATGTGACTTTTGTGTTGTCACGGGTGTTACCTCTGGGATCTCATCTTCCAGAGTCACCTTTTTGGTGGGTTTGGGGGGCTTTTGGATAGTTTTCTTTTTGGTATTTTTGGTGTGGGTTTCACAGCAGGAGTTGTGCTTCTGTGATCACCAGGAGCAGTGGGCTCACAGCAGGGGCCTGAGGAGCAGTTGTTGCTGCTAAATTCTGCTCAGGTACCTCTGTTTGTGTTTTTGAAGGTTTTGACAGCCTTGTGAATGTTTCAGAAGTTAGACTGTTTATTTGAATAGGATTTCCTTGGATAAGCACATGTGCATTATCCTTTGAAAATTTCTTTTGAAGATAAAAACTTAAAAACCTTGGAAACAATAAAAATGATTTTTTATTAACATTCTTAACCATATAATTGAAAATCTCCTGAGAGTAGTTAAAATTTTCTTCAGCCATGATAGCATAGCACAGGTATTGGATTTTCAATGGTATTTCATTAAAAGTTGTTGTTTTATTTGACACACACATGAGGAGGGTATGGAATAAAAACCTCAGAGCAGATGGAAAACTGCCCTTTTGTAAAGTATCCTTTTTCATTTCTTCTTCATACCCTCTCTTAATGAAATCAGTTTGGTACTCTGTTTTTGGGAAAGAGCTTTTACCTGTAAGATCATTGATTTCAAAAACCTCTGAAATGGTTTGAGGTGTGATGACCACTGGAATTCCCCTTATTGATGAAGTAATAGCTAAGGTCTTTTTGTCCTTAGTTTCAAGCTTTGCATTTTTCCAGAACTCTCGTTGGGTATCTAGGTAGATGGTTTCATTGCAGGTCAACAAAGTTTTGTACTTTGAAGATGAAAGTGCATCAATCACGGAATGAAAACCTGTGTTTTGACTTGTTTTTGTAAGTGTACACACGTAGTTATGACGGGTTTTGAATGGAAGATCCATGATAAATCAAAGGTAGTTAAGAACGAAGGAAGAAGATGAGTGATTTGAGAGAATTTGATGAAAACTGCTTTTGAAAGGAATTTTGAATTCGACTCGACAGTCAAAACCCTGTTTGGGGTTTTAATCAGGGTTTTATAGGTGGAAAAAATGAATGCTGACGTGGCAGCGGTTACAAAAGATCTGACGGCTAAGTACTGTCCACGTCACAACCTCTGATGAATCAATATCAGTAGTTTACGGTGCTGAAAATGAAAGCAGTAGCTGACTATAACTATCAGTGGATAGCCTATCAGTGGATTAAAACACTGAGCTTTAATAACAGCCATTATATAAACAGTGGTTCAAGCATGTCCCTTCTCCAAAAAAACAATATTTTAACCCAACAGTCGTTTCAATCCCCTTCAACCTCCACAAAACACTATTTTAACCCAACAGTGGTTTTAAACCACCATTTTAACCAAACAGCGGTTTCAACCACAGTTTTCTCAACAGTAGTTCCAAACATCTGTTTTCATCCATCTGTTGACTTTATCAACCACTGTTTTATTTTCAAAAATATGTTCCCAATAACAGAGCTTTGATCTTTTAAACATACCTTTGCCAATATTACAAGCTTTTACACTCTCAAACCTAAATATTTATTTACTTAATTTAAATAACAAACATGGTTCATAATTTTAACACAACTAATTATATAAAAACTACAAGTGTCAAACAGAGGTAACTATATAATAAACAAAGTTCAAAACAGCAAACAGCAATCAATAGAATACAACATACTAATTCCAAATCAATGGGCGAAACAGCATACAAAGTTCATCCATCTGTTGACCCAAGTCAACAGATGTATCAACCACTGTTTTATTTTCAAACATCTGTTCCCTATAACAGAGCTTTGATCATTTAAACAGACATTTGCCAATATTACAAGGTTTTACACTCTTAAACATAAATATTCATTTACTTAATTTAAATAACAAACATGGTTAATAATTTTAACACAACTAATTATATTAAAACTACAATTGTCAAAACAGCAAACAGCATTCAATAAAATACAGCATACTAATTCCTAATCAATTGGTGAAACAGTAGTCTCGATAAGTAAAGCTCCTTTCGGACTATTGTAGTTGTCAACATGTTGGAGGTATTTCAGAAGTTCGTTGCTCAGATCAACTTCAATCATATCCCCTCAGATGCTTGTTATCAGCCACTTGTTGTCTTCAATTATATTAGTCCTTCGGCGCCTATCTACATAATCAACTACACGAGGATTATTGAAAACAAACACCTTCATCCAGCCTTCTTCTTCATATCTGAGCAAATCAGCAGTTAGCTCAGCAGACTTTCCAATAACAATCAAATGCAGCCTCTTTGCGATGGTCAAAAAATGCCTTTGGCAATGATTGACTACAATACTCTCTGGAAAACGAAGCATTCTGAAAGTCTCACCCAGTACATCAAAAGCAACGATGTTCCTCTCACCTAGTGGATACCAGTAATTTGAAACCATAAAATATATGGTTTTATCAGCATAAACTCCTGTAGACCATGAATAACCACTTGAACCATAATTGTTTACGCTACCGAAATTTATTGTTCACCATGACTCACGACGTCGTGAGTAAACACGGGCAGCAGCTACATTACGGTAACATCTGATGTTCAGCACTTTTAGATCATTGAACTAATCAAAATAAATTCCACCAGTATCAGAGTTTCGATCATGATTGTAATTGAAGTAGTCATCAGACAAAACCTTATAGCGCATGGTAGTTGGATTCCAAAGAATTAGCTCACAGCAAATCCCTTCATTGCAAACTAACAACAAACCATTAAATGACGATAGAATGCGTAAGAAGCTAGGGTGGGCATTGTTAGGAAAACTTAAGGTTTTGCTTCTAACAACATCCAAATTACCAGCAACTACATCGTCAACGACAATTGACGTGTCTTTAAAGGAGAGTAGTTTCTTTTGTACTGAATCTCCACTTCGGAGAGCATGCATCATCTGAAATCCATGACTTAACAATTCCCTATAAAAATTCTTGGAAAGACATTTGAAACGGCCAATATCTTCTGCAGAGAGCCTTGTGAAAATCTCGTCAACAATCACTTGAAACCCGAATTTTTCCATTTTGCAGTGAACCAATGCGTCTTTGAAAGTAAAAGAAATTGTAATGTTATTGATAAACAAAAAACTTTTGAAGATGATTGAGTAGATGGATGAAAACGGTAATGATAAAAACCTCTGCCCAATGTGTTTTATATACCCAATGAAGGCGGTTATGACTAAATACATCGTCAGACGAAAGAATATGATGCGACACTCGTTAGGCTTTTAATGCATTTCCATGGGAAAAATATAAAACTAAACACATTATTATAATTACAATTAACCTCTTCATTTACCTATAAGACGCCTTTACCATAAGACAGAACTGATTGAGTGACGTGCATAAATTGCAAAGTACATATCCCCAGGCATTTTGAATTTGAAATTACCGGCAATTTCAAAACCACTGCTATGGTATATGTTTGCCAAAGGAAACATCTGCTAAGTTATACTTTCTTGGCTATGGGCAGTAGTTTGCACTCTTGAATGTGGGCCAGACCTTTAAGATTTAAATATAGAGCAGTAGTTTGAAATTAAATGTATTTTTACTCAGATAAAAAATTGACACATCAGCAATCATCATTTAGTCATAACTCATATAAAAATCTATTCATTTAGAATACAAAGATATTGCGAACATCTGTTAAAGCCTCTCCTGTTCGCAACAGTAGCAAGTCAAACAGATGTTGGCAATTGAGAGGAGGAAATTCTTCGAAAAGCTCTATTAGGCAACAACAGATGTTGGCAACAGTAGCAAGTCAAACAGCCGTTAGATCAGCAGATGATGATTTAGAGCAGATGTTCTCTTTTGGCAAACTTTAACTTTGACAGATCTATACACTAACAGAAATTGATACAACATCAACATAATATAATTAAACTCAGAGACAATTTCACTTCTACAACAAAAGTACCGATCTGCAATAATCAGATGATATTAAAAATTACATAATAATACTTATTCAGCTTAAAATTATAACGAAACTTTAAAATCTAACAACAACACCAAGAAATTTACGAACCTAACAGCAAAAATTTAGTGCTTTTAGCTTTAAACTCCATAAATGTATATCTTCGACAATCGCCATTAACTCCACGGAAGTACTCAATGCATCAACATCAGGTTTCTAGAAACCTGATCTCTCATGAACAGACCAAGATGCAGTACATGAAAACACTTCTTCAGCTGTTGAAAAGTGGCCATGTCCTCATATACTTAATCCTTAACTTTGTTCATAAAGAGCTGCTTTAAACCAAACTTTATGCTTCTTTTAATACAAAAAAGGCAGGAAAGACCATTACTCTAGTAAGATAAAATCTTATCTTACAGCAGTAGCAGATATTTTCTTGCGTTTAGTAGGAACTACTGCGGCTTCTACATCATCATCATCTGCCCAAAGTCATATATAATCATCATTTAGTCATAAGCAAAAATTATTTTAAATGTACATTTAATAATCTTTCTTTGTGTTTAATTTAACTCTATGCTTCTTTTAATACAAACCTATAATAACCCGCAACAGATTGTATGAATTTCAAACAACTGTGATTAGACTGAAATATAAAGCGAGAATTAGAGTATATCACTTCAAAATTAAAAATTCAAAATTTCAAAATTGGATGTAGCAAAAAACACATACTTTAAACGATGTTGGAACAATGATACTGGAAACAACCGTAGAACAATCATCATCATCTACAGCAGATCATTCACATTCATCATTTAGTCATAACTCAGATAACAAAACTTTAGTAAAAATCAGAAACATAATCATATATATCACATTACCATGATCAAGGCAAACCACATATCCCCAAAAAAATTTCTGAAAGTGGGTCAGAGAGAGCTTCAGTTTTCTCTAATCCTTTGTGAACAAATGCCGAGTATTGAGAAGAAGGGATTTGAGGGAGAGATACATTAGAAATGTGGTTTGAAAATACAAAAGAAGATAACACGTTTATATAAGAATATGATTGACACAAGTGAGTGAGTGACATGCATTAATTGAAAATTACATATCCCCGTGCATTTTGAATTTCAAATTAGCCGCAATTTCAAAACATCTGTTGCTGCTAGGTATACGTTTGCCAAAGGAACCATCTGCTACTTTCTTGTAGATGGGCAGTGGTTTGCCCTTTGGAATGTGGGTCAGACCTTTAACATTTGAATACACAAGGCAGTAGTTTGAAATTAAATTAAATGTATTTTAAAGTGATTTATATATTAGGCTTTATGATGCGATAATGACATAAGAAAAGCCTTGTTGGACAGCCTCTCATGCTGACACATCAGCTTTTCTTATGTCATTGGGATTTCTCCTTTTATAGAAAGTATAGATAGATTAGTCAATTTCATTATATCTAACATGCATAAAATTTTATCATACATATATCCTGTACATTATCTAAATTTTATAATACACATGTCGAAATTTAACCTACACACAATATCTAGTTTTATATTTTTTGAAATATATATATATATATATATATTAAAAATAAGCTACCAGTTTAATGTAGTTAGTTATTAAAGTGGAAGAATACAAATTAATGATCTATGGTTTTTTTTTAACGGTAAACTTCATGTATAAGGTTACCACAATCTCCAAATCGGAGAGCCCCGTATTGTCCCACTCTGGCCAGGGTATGTTGTCTTAACCGGGTCCACGCTGACTTCAAAGTTTGGTTTTTTTGGGCATTCTCCCGGGAAACTATACCGCCGGGTGCCACTTGACAGTCGTAACACAAGGCCTAGTTCAAATCCTTGTTGGTTTTTACGCAAGAGCAGAACTCTCTGGCGTAACACACGGTGAGACGAAAACCCGGTTGGGCTGGGGAATCGAACTGATAACCTCACACAAGGCCTAGTTCAAATCCTTCTTTGTCTATATCCACTCCATATGACACAAGTAAAAATTGAACTTGAGTTTTCATTGGAAAACCCAAGACTCTTACCACTTGGCCACAAGTGGGAATTGATCTATGTAAGTTTAACTCACCAACACTACACTATTTCCAAAATGCAACCGGTGTTATATGGGTCAGAACCCTTTTCTGTACAAACTGAATTGATATATTTTTAAATGACCCTTTGTTGACCCAAGTTTTTTCGAATACTTGAACTTTATTCATGGACCAATAAGGCTGGACGGTATGGAGGTTCGTCCTCCACCGTCCTGGAACGTCGCCAGACTAAACACCACGCCCCACCCCCCCAGTCTTCGTCCTTGGCGTCCTCTTCTGGACGTTGGAGCCGATCCACAAAATGACAAAAACCACCCCTCTCCCTCTCTCACACACCTATACATACAATATATACATACACATTTTAGGTCCATCCTCCCATTTCCATACCTCCATCCTCTTTGCCCCATCCTCATGCCCATCCTACGTGGCGGACCATCCTCCAAGGGAGGACCATCACCATACTGTGTAGCCTAACACCGACCACCCCTCCCACAAAGCACTAGCCACCCTCCTACATGCCATCTCGACCATCGTCAAGTCCACCCATCTGCCTTTCTCTCACACGTTTTTGGTTTTGCGTGTTTGCTTCTTCTATATAAAGGTTTTGAATTTAGTTTTGAGATAGACCAAATGCGCACTGCTCTATCGCTATCCGGATGATTTTGTTTAGGGCAGGTAGCTGGTTGGAGTCTCGTTCGTGACAAAATGTCTTGCATTGGTGCCGGGTCGGGTCACCAGCGTTGTCTGCGATCACGGGTGTAGGTGGTCTTTTGCCTATGAATATACCCGGGTGGTTGTTGTTTCAGGTTTTGTTTTTTGGTTGATTTTTTTTATTAAGGATTGAAAATATTTTTTCTATTTTTAAAAATCGAAACAGTTTTATGTTTTTTGGATATAATTTTAGGTTGGATTGAGTTTACCAAAGTTTGATTGTTCTCTTTAAGGTAGCCTCCAAATATATAGAGTTAAAATTGATATAATCATGTCACTTGACGATCTAGCTTACCACACATAAAAAAAACAAAAAAAAAAAAACAAAGTTGCTTAATTCTTTTTATTCTTGTCAAGTTCAATACAAACAAGTCACTTTAGATAATAAAGTACTTCCAAAAAGGTTGCTATTGCATCTACATGCAAGATGATTGTCATAATGCTACGATAAATTGACGTCTTAAACGCACACAATAGTGTCTATCGTTCTTTGAAATAGTATTAATTAAATTATGTGAACAAGATTTAATTTGTTTTAATTTCAAGCAAAACATAATAAAGAAGGGTAACATGGCGAAGCTTTACTGGGGCTTGGGGATGTCCTGATCTTATTGATTTTTCGCTCGTATTGTTAATTTTACCAAAAAAAAATCTGAACTTTTTTGTAGTGTAAAATAGTGTATTCTTAAATGTGTCAACATGTTTAAGTTATACCTCTGAGTGACCTTTTAACAAACCTGAAGCTTTGTAACGATTAATTATGCTCCCAAGAATGAGTGATAAAAATTTCACAAGGTTTCGATATCGTATGAGGAAAATACGTTAACTTTCGTAATTAAGGGGTTAAAAGCATCAACAAGAAAAACTTATGTTTTCGGTTATCATTTAACGAAACCGGACCTAACGGTGTTTGGTTATATCTCATGGATCACAAGAATAAAAGTTAAATGGGTTAAATGTGCTTAAAATGAAAGAATTTACGCTTTAGAAGGTTCAGGGGTGAAAATGTCAACAATTGAAACTTGCTGATCAGGTGACCCCCATGGTGGTGTCACGCCACCACCATCACCCTCTGCCGTCGCGTGACGCAACGGCCTTATCTGGACAGAAACATGAACAGGTGCAGGTCACTACACCTCTCTTCACCCTTTCATGGTTTAATTCGATTCTATGGTCTGTTTGATGGTTTTAAAAACCACTATGGACACTTGTGATCATCAGGGAAGAGCCCTAACACATGTAATGATCTGGTAGCAACCCCAATTAGTATAAATAGGTGATGTTTGGCAGCCATTTTCACTCACAAGTTCAAAATTCATACTCTCTAACTTGCTCTCAAGCTTTGGAGCTTTTGAAATCATTCTCTGGAGCATCCTACCTTGGAAGGAAGCTCACTTAGTCTTAATCTTCGTGCTAAGGACTCTTGTAAGTGTACTTAGCCTCTGTGATTATGATTTTGTTAGTGTAATGACCGAAAGTCAAAGTTGACGTAATTTTACTTTGACTTAGTGATTAATCACTAACGGTCCAGCCATTGTTCGAATTGAAAGTGGCTATGAGTTGGTAATTATGTGGGTAGTAAGTCCTTAAAATGGCACCCCCTGATTATCACTCTAACTTGGTCAATTGTCGGGTCAAACTTAATATTAAAAGGTCAACAGAAAGCTATTTTTCCAAATAAACTCATAACTGATAATGTAGAGGTTATGGAACATGTTTTAACACTAAAATAACTTGGTAAATGATGTAAGAACATGTCTAAGCATGTTCAACCCGACAATTCTGAGTTTAGGCTCGGTTTGCAACCGAAAGTCGCAAAAGTAGACTTTTGCTTTGACTTTCAGTTCTGACCCAATTTAGCTTGTTTTAGATATGCCTTAAGGTTTCTTTAGGACCATATTATAACTTAGTAAAACCCTCTGAGGTTATACTACATGGTTCCTTGTTTATCCGATTCATTTGCATGTTTCCGTTAATTGCTTAAATGTTGACCATTATGCCCTTTTGATATTAAAACGAGATTTTTGAAAATGTGATAGGAAAAAAACCTTTATTACTGATTTATAAACATGTCCTAAAAATTTGACATCAGTTTGAGGTCTAAATTAGGAGTTATTCTCCATATCGTAATTTGAAAGCTTTTTATTAATTAAACGGCATTTTTAGCATAAAGCCTATTTTAACCCAAATTTTGACACCAAACCTTTTACCCACTAATGTAATATAATATTTTGGGATTTTTGAAAATTTTTATTAATTTTTAAGTTGATCATAACATAGGGTTCTTGCTTTGATTCGGTAATTGACGGTTATACCATTTTTGCTAATAAAATAAGTTTTACATAACATTTTGATACCAAATCTTTTGCTACTGATTTTATATAATAAATAAAATATTTTAAACTATATAAACTGATCAAAAACTCAGATTTCCTTATATAACTTGAAAATCGCTTAAAACCGATTTTTTTACGCATTTTAAACGCATAGTATGGGTTAAAACTATTGTTGACACATAAGACTTAATACCTACTGATGTTTTAAACAGTAAGTAAAAGTTTTGAACTTAGATTTCCAAATTTGACCTTTAAAGCTTATGTGAAATGACCAAAATGCCCCTACGGCACATAGTTTGGTTATAAATAATAAATTTCACATATATGCAACACCCTACCGATATGACTTGCAAAAATAAATATTTTTACTGATCATTTTAGACCAGAACCTCAGATTAATATTTAATCTCTTTTATAACCTTTAAAATGACCAAAATACCCCTACGGGGCTTAAATTGATTTTAAATCCGTTTTGGGCATAATGGAAGGTATCCTACTGATATCACAACATATTTAAGGCATATTAACTTGTGAAACCTGTATATGACTCATTTGGTTACCCGTTATGCATTTTTCGCATTCGGTACGGTTTATGTGACTAGTTTGCATAAATTGACCGAAACGGGTCAAACCTTATCATTTTTGCTTCAAAATCCCGAATGTGTTTAGTTTACCCATATTATACAAGTCTTCAAACTTGTCGGGTCTAAATCACATTCTAATCCGGTCTTCGCTTAATCTTGCGTTTTGAACCGTAAACCTTTCTTTAAAACTAACCGGTCTAAGTCTAAACTTAAATAAGGCCCGTTAGGAATCTAATAGGTTATTAAAACCTTCGTTCCAGATTTAGGAGTCCAGTAAAAGATATTTGCACTTGCTGATTGTATACGGCTGGGATAAATTTGTATAATTTGCTCAGGTAAATACTTTTAACTTATTTTCCCTTATACAGGCTTGGGATACGGTATTATAATAATACCGCTTGGTCGGGTGTGTAGTTATTTAAATCGGATTGTGATTAATATAATTACATAACCCGTTTTAATCTGTTTTGTTTGGTATATATGGCCTTTGGGGGGTTAATGACCGTGTCCTGGATATCCTCGGCTCATTCATTGAAATGGCCACGACTTAAGCACGGGGTGTAGGCATACACCTGACAGTTGCGTATGTAGAAAAGTATCCCACAATAAGGTATTCCTTGTGGGCATTATACTTGTTGTGTGTCAGTTAATCTTGTCCGGCTCTTCTAACCGGCCCTGACGGACGACAAACATTTAAAATTGTATACAAGATTATTTTTATAATAATTGTCCCAAGTTATAAAAGATTATTTGTGCCTTGTGCATTTAAATCAATTTTCTTAAATATTTTCAACAGAGTCGGTTAATTGTATTTACCAGTGTAAACTGACGTATTTTCCAAAAGGTTAAGTGCAGGTACTATGCGAAATAGGCTGGCTACTCCTGAGTGAATAACTAAAGAGTCTTGCAAGCTTTGTCACTTAAAATCTCTTGAACAATTGTTCCTTCGTTTTGATCCGCCTGTGGATCCTTTTGCATTCCGTTTGTAATACTTATGTTACTTTCATTCGGTTTGTTATATTATTACTTTTAGACTTCCGCTGTGCATTGAACTGTGATAAATTGACTATGGTGATATCAACTACGTCACGATACTCCCCACCGGGCCCACCGGTAATACGTGGAAATATCGGGGTGTGATAGGTTGGTATCAGAGCCAACATTGAGTGAATTAAACACTAGCCTTTTGTGTTTAATCTCAATTCCACAGTTACACATTCCTCGACCTCCGAGTCTAGACATGAACTAGGAATAATCTCATCCCTAATAAGTATACATTGTTTTTGATATTTGTGCATTTCAGGAACATGTCGCCGAGTAAAGCTGCCATTGGTGGAAGCTCTCCAAACCCGAAGTTTAAGAATGTTAAGCTTTGTACCACAGCTCGAATAAGCGTACGACCAGTATGGAGGAAGGATCTTTTTGGACCCATTCCCAAAATCAAACCAGTTGAAACCATTAACCATACTTCGGATTCTTTACCTAAGACTTTTGAAACTTCAAATGTGAAGCCAACATCGGAGAAGTCCATACCAACGGTCCCTGAGGCTCCCACTCCGAAGATGATACCTATGGATCCAAATGATCCATATTTCTTACCTCCAAGTCTTGGAATCCCAAACTTGGATTATACCTGCCCTAGTCCTATCCGTGATCCATATTATTTGTTAACCATAGAATCCTTGGTTTCCACTTCTGCTAAGGTTCCTAATGTGGAAGAATTCGACTACCCGCCAAAACCTTCAGTACCCATACCGCACAAAGTGAACTAAGGAGGAGACTTTCAGAAATAAAGTGAAACTCCTTTTGTTAAATTTCATTTCTTTAGTAGTCCTTATAAGGACATATTTATCCTGTAGTCCCTTCGCGGACAATGTTATTTTTTCATATCCCGTTTAGGGCAATTATGTATTCCTTTTAAAATTTATTGGAATGTTTTATTTAAATTTCATTTTTATCATTATATATGAATATAATATATGAAATAAATCAAAATATCATTCCTTTTGTAATTGATCTGCCATTATATATTAAACAAGAATCTTAAAAGAGTAAAACCTAGCCCATGTGTCATTCTAAAGACCGGGCCATGATGGTAAAACCTATTTAAAAGATTCAAATCCTTGTTAACATCTGAAAACATGTTAACACTCCTGGCAAATGTGATTCGATAAAATCACACAAGTCATCCTTATATTGGATTCTTCCAATTCCTTTCCTTTATTTATTATTTAAACATCCATTTGTGATGAAGTGCCTACGAGCCATGTTTATTGTCCTCTGAGACAAAAAGACAGTTGTAGTCTACGACTCTCTGTCAAGAAAAGGTAATGAACTGTGTTCAAGCCTTAGTGCCCTGATCCTATAAAAATCATGGCTTATAAATTATAGCCGTCCTTGTGACTAGGCCTTTTTGTGCCAATCTAATATTTTAATGAATTATAACTGAGGATAATTATAATGAAAATCCAGAATAAAGGTGACTAGCAAATTAACCAATATGGTTTATAAAATACCATGGTTAATGATTCATCAAGATGACTAGTCCATAATAGACTTCTGAATAAATTATTGTCATCATTTTTATGTAGCAATCAAGCTACATGGCAGAATCAGAAGAAATCAACAGTCACCCAAGGGAGAATCATGATACTACCAGAATCAACATAACTGGTGCGAAACTTAAAGCATTGATTGACAATGTTGTTACTAAAGCCGTGGACAGGCAGTTTAGAGATTCAAGTGGTACTCGGAGCAAGACCCTAATGGTACCTCATCCAAAACCACCCTCCAAGACTCATACAGCTCGCAAGAGCGATTCTCATCATTCTTCGAATCAGAGGAGTGTCCCGTCTAAGAGAGTTGAGCTCAATCAAGAGCCACGTGTTAAAATCTATTCTTATAAGTATTTTATATCCTGCAAGCCCAGGGATTTCACTGGGGAAAAAGGAGCCATTGATTGCATGACGTGGCTAGACGAGATGGATACAGTGGTAGATATTAGTGGTTGTGCAAAGCAAGACATTGTGAACTTTGTGTCACAATCATTTAAAGGAGAAGCTCTAGCTTGGTGGAGGTCCTTGATCCAGGCTACTGGGAAGAACACATTGTATAATCTGACATTGGATCAGTTTGTTGCTCTTATCAAAGAAAATTATTGTCCTCAACACGAAGTTGAGAAAATCGAAACTGACTTCTTGACCTTGGTCATGAAGAATTTAGACTGTCAGGCATATCTCACGAGCTTCAATACTATGTATCAATTGGTTCCTTACTTGGTTACACCGGAACCAAAACGTATAGCTCGTTTTATTGGAGGTTTAGCTCCGGAGATCAAGGCAAGTGTAAAAGCATCAAGACCTACTACTTTTAGGTCAGTGGCTGATTTATCGTTATCCCTTACTCTGGATGCGGTCAGGCTGAGATCGCTTAAGAGTTCTGAAGAAGGAAAAAGGAAACGTGAGGATGATAACTCACGTCGTTCTGACAAGAAGCATAGGGGGAACTCATACCACAAGAAGAATTCTGGGTCTAACAAGGGTAACCAGCAAATGGATGAGAAGCCTAAATGCAAAACCTGCCAGAAATGTCATTTCGAAAAATGCAGGTTTGAATCAAATTCGCAGTCGCAATCGAAGTCGATTGGTTGTGGGATCTGCAAGTCCAAAGAACACAAGACTTTGGATTGCAAGAAGTTGAAGGATGCGACCTGTTATGGTTGCAACGAGAAGGGGCATATTAAGACAAACTGCCCGAAATATGCAAAGAAACCTGAAGAATGTAAGAAGACCAATGCTAGGGTCTTTCAAATGAATGCTCAGGAAGCGATCTAGAATGACAACGTGATAACAGGTACCTTTCTTATCAACGAAGTTTATGCAAGGGTATTATTTGATTCAGGTGCAGATAAGTCATTTGTGGATGATAAATTTTGTAAGTTATTAAATCTGTCTGTTAAAATCCTAAGCATAAAATATGAAGTAGAATTGGCCGATGGTACCATAGAAACTGCTTCAACCGTGTTAGATGGATGTTTTATATCCATTAGGAACCACTCTTTTCCGTTATCTTTGCATCCTTTGAAATTAGTTGGCTTCGACATAGTGATTGGCATGGATTGGTTATCTCATAACCAAGCCCAGATTGTTTGTGATAAGAAACAAGTGGTTATCAAGACTCCGTATAGTGAGCCACTTACCATACAAGGAGATACTCAGTATAGGTTGCCTAAGCAAGTGTCTATGCTTAAGGCGTCAAGGTGTTTGAAGAAGGGTTGTGTCATTTACATGGAACAAGTAACTATTGATGAACCAAAGCCCAAGGTTGAAGACATCTCTGTTATCTCTGAATATCCAGACGTATTCCCTGAAGAACTACCTGGTTTACCACCAGATAGGCAAGTGGAGTTCAGAATTGACATTATTCCTAGAGCAGCACCAGTTGCAAGAGCACCTTACAGGTTAGCACCGACTGAGATGAAAGAGTTAAGGACTCGACTGGATGACTTGTTGGCAAAAGGTTTTATTCGACCTAGTTCATCTCCCTGGGGAGCACCGATTCTGTTTGTGAAGAAGGATGGATCAATGCGTATATGCATCGATTATCGAGAGCTGAACAAGGTTATAATCAAGAACAGATATCCATTGCCCAGGATCGACGATCTGTTCGATCAATTGCAAGGGGCAAGTTACTTCTCCAAGATTGATTTAAGGTCAGGTTACCATCAGCTGAAGTTCAAAGATGAATATGTGCATAAGACTGCATTCAGAACTCATTATGGTCACTACGAGTTCTTGGTGATGCCTTTCGGGCTCACTAATGCACCAGCAGCGTTCATGGATCTCATGAATCGCGTTTGCAAACCCTACTTGGACAATTTTGTCATCGTCTTCATTGATGACATTCTTATTTATTCGAAGAACCAGGCTGATCATGAGAAACACCTTCGTTGTATTCTTAAACTGCTTCAGCAAGAAAAACTCTACGCCAAGTTTTCAAAATGTGAGTTTTGGCTTCGTGAAGTCCAATTTCTTGGACATGTGGTTAGCGAGAGTGGTATCCAGGTGGATCCCGCTAAGATTGAAGCCATCATGAATTGGCAAGAGCCGAGGACGCCCATAGAGATTCGCAGCTTCTTGGGTCTGGCAGGATATTACAGGCGTTTTATTGAGAATTTCTCAAGAATTGCTGCACCTCTAACTTCATTAACTCGTAAGAATATCAAATTTGATTGGGGTCCTAAGCAACAAGAATACTTTAATATTCTTAAGCAGAAGTTAAGCAATGCACCTGTGTTGACATTGCCTGAAGGAATTGAAGAATTTGTGGTTTATTGTGACGCATCACACACTAGAATGGGATGTGTGCTTATGCAGAAAGGCAAAGTTATTGCCTATGCTTCCCGACAATTAAAGGTGCACGAAAAGAATTACACCACCCACGATTTGGAATTGGGTGCCGTTGTGTTTGCACTAAAACTTTGGAGACATTATTTATATCGTACCAAATGTGTGATCTATTCTGATCATATGAGCCTTCAGCATCTGTTCAATCAGAAGGATCTGAACATGAGACAGCGTCGATGGATGGAGACACTGAATGATTATGATTATGATTGTGAAATCTGATATCATCCAGGCAAGGCGAATGTAGTCGCTGATGCTTTGAGCAGGAAGGAGCGGGTTAAGCCCATTAGAATCAATGCCAAGAGCATTGAATTGAAGAACAGCTTGAATGAAAGGTTATTAGCCGCTCAGAAGGAAGCTGTATTAGAAGCTAACTATCCAAATGAAAAGTTGGGAGTAACTGTTGAGCAGTTATCATATGGCAAGGATGGAATCCTAAGATTGAATGGACGAATATGGGTTCCAATCTATGGAGGACTTCGGGACGTGATTCTTCAAGAAGCCCATAGCTCCAAATACTCAGTTCATCCTGGAAGTGATAAGATGTACCAGGATTTAAAGACAAATTACTGGTGGATAGGTTTGAAGAAATCTATAGCCACTTATGTGGCTAAATGTCTGACGTGTGCTCAAGTTAAGGCAGAACACCAGAAACCGTCAGGTTTGCTACAACAGCCTGAACTTCCCACCTGGAAGTGGGAAATGGTAACTATGGATTTTATCACTAAGTTACCGAAAAAAAGCGAGGAAATGATACTATCTGGGTTATAGTTGACAGGTTGACTAAGTCAGCCCACTTCTTACCTATTAAGGAAACACATAGCTCAGATAAGTTAGCTCAACTGTACGTGGACGAGATTGTATCTCTTCACGTGGTGCCAGTGTCTATCATCTCTGATAGGGATACGAGATATACATCACATTTTTGGAAAATCTTTCAGCAATCCCTAGGCACTCGGTTAAATTTCAGCACTGCATATCATCCTCAGACGGATGGTCAAATCGAGCGTACAATTCAAACGCTGGAGGATATGTTAAGGGCTTGTGTTATTGATTTAGGTGGAAGTTGGGATGATCATCTCCCGTTGATTGAATTTTCATATAATAATAGCTATCATTCGAGTATTCAAGCTGCACCTTTTGAATCTTTGTATGGAAGAAAGTGCAGGACGCCCGTTTGTTGGGCAGAAGTTGGAGATGTCCAACTAACAGGACCTGATATAGTCCTGGAGACGACAGATAAGATTGTGCAGATACGTGATCGTCTCAAAGCTGCCAGGGATAGGCAGAAAAGCTACGCAGATAAAAGGCGTAAACCTCTTAAATTCGAGGTAAGTGACAAAGTGTTACTTAAGGTATCACCCTGGAAAGGGGTAATGCGTTTTGGAAAGAAAGGCAAGCTAAGCCCAAGATACATAGGACCATTTGAGATCATCGAATGTGTCGGAACAGTGGCTTACAAGTTAAACCTGCCTGAAGAGCTCAGTGGAATTCATAATATATTCCACATCTGCAATCTGAAGAAGTGTCTAGCTGATGAATCGCTAGCCATGTCACATAAGGATGTGCATGTAGATGAGAGCTTAAAGTTTGTTGAAAAACCTTTGTCGATCGAGGATCGACAGGTTAAGAAGCTTCGAAAGAAGCACGTACCGATTGTGAAGGTTAAATGGGATGCCCGTAGAGGTCCCGAATACACGTGAGAGGTTGAGTCTACAATGAAACAGAAGTACCCTCATTTGTTATAGTAAATCTCGAGGTCGAGATTTCTTTTAAGGGGGTGAGGATGTAACACCTCGCAAAATCATGTCCAATATAGTATCGACACGTGTCATGGACTTTAAACGTTTATCGGATTGATTATGAAGGACTAAAGTGGACAAACAAAGAAAGTATGTGTGTACGAGGATCCAAAGTGTCAACATATGAAAATTTTTCCTTTCAACGACCCTAGACGATGTGTATACCCTTAAACGAATAAATCATGAATCATATGAAACCGTTTGTGGAAGAAAGTGAAAGTTTACAAGACGCGAGGGTTAAATGTGTCAACATGTTTAAGTTATACCTCTGAGTGACCTTTTAACGAACCCGAAGCTTTATAACGATTAATTATGCTCCCGAGAATGAGTGATAAAAATTTCACAAGGTTTCGATATCGTATGAGGAAAATACGCTAACTTTCCTAATTAAGGGGTTAAAAGCGTCAACAAGGAAAATATCGGGGTGTGACATTCAACACCTGTAGTAGCTGCTCCACTTGAACTACTGACAGGAATTACTTGTAATTCCTGCAGTGTAGCCTCCTCAACTGTTGGTGGGTTAGCAGAGATAAAGACACCAGACTCAGTCACTTGTTGTGGTATATTCTCATGGACAGGTGATTGAGAAGAATTGATTTTTATCTGGGCTATATCAAGTGCATCCAACAGAGGTATCATTAATAGTGGGAGTTGTGCAGTGAAGATAGGGGTAGAAAGAGAATTTGCCCCGAGAGCTGGGCTGTCGAAGATAGATTCAAGTGAATCCATTCCTTCATATTGTGGTGTCCCTGTTGATACAACCTGAATCTTTTGAGAGGATGCAGGAGGAGTTTTAGGCTCAGGTTGAGATCTTTCTTCCATCTGCTGTGAGGAAGTAGCAGCAGTGGTTTCATGTGACTTTTGTGTTGTCACGGGTGTTACCTCTGGGATCTCATCTTCTAGAGTCACCTTTTTGGTGGGTTTGGGGGGCTTTTGGATAGTTTTCTTTTTGGTATTTTTGGTGATTTTTGGTGTGGGTTTCACAGCAGGGGTTGTGCTTCTGTGATCACCAGGAGCAGTGGGCTCAACAGCAGGGGCCTGAGGAGCAGTTGTTGCTGCTAAATTCTGCTCAGGTACCTCTGTTTGTGTTTTTGAAGGTTTTGACAGCCTTGTGAATGTTTCAGAAGTTAGACTGTTTATTTGAATAGGATTTCCTTGGATAAGCACATGTGCATTATCCTTTGAAAATTTCTTTTGAAGATAAAAACTTAAAAACCTTGGAAACAATAAAAATGATTTTTTATTAACATTCTTAACCTTATAATTGAAAATCTCCTGAGAGTAGTTAAAATTTTCTTCAGCCATGATAGCATAGCACAGGTATTGGATTTTCAATGGTATTTCATTAAAAGCTGTTGTTTTATTTGACACACACATGAGGAGGGTATGGAATAAAAACCTCGGAGCAGATGGAAAACTGCCCTTTTGTAAAGTATCCTTTTTCATTTCTTCTTCATACCCTCTCTTAATGAAATCAGTTTGGTACTCTGTTTTTGGGAAAGAGCTTTTACCTGTAAGATCATTGATTTCAAAAACCTCTGAAATGGTTTGAGGTGTGATGACCACTGGAATTCCCCTTATTGATGAAGTAATAGCTAAGGTCTTTTTGTCCTTAGTTTCAAGCTTTGCATTTTTCCAGAACTCTCGTTGGGTATCTAGGTAGATGGTTTCATTGCAGGTCAACAAAGTTTTGTACTTTGAAGATGAAAGTGCATCAATCACGGAATGAAAACCTGTGTTTTGACTTGTTTTTGTAAGTGTACACACGTAGTTATGACGGGTTTTGAATGGAAGATCCATGATAAATCAAAGGTAGTTAAGAACGAAGGAAGAAGATGAGTGATTTGAGAGAATTTGATGAAAACTGCTTTTGAAAGGAATTTTGAATTCGACTCGACAGTCAAAACCCTGTTTGGGGTTTTAATCAGGGTTTTATAGGTGGAAAAAGTGAATGCTGACGTGGCAGCGGTTACAAAAGATCTGACGGCTAAGTACTGTCCACGTCACAACCTCTGATGAATAATGGATGACAGTTGTTAGGAAACCACTGATGAATCAATATCAGTAGTTTACAGTGCTGAAAATGAAAGAAGTAGCTGACTATAACTATCAGTGGATAGCCTATCAGTGGATTAAAACACTGAGCTTTAACAACAGCCATTATATAAACAGTGGTTCAAGCATGTTCCTTCTCCAAAAAAACAATATTTTAACCCAACAGTCGTTTCAATCCCCTTCAACCTCCACAAAACACTATTTTAACCCAACAGTGGTTTTAAACCACCATTTTAACCAAACAGCGGTTTCAACCACAGTTTTCTCAACAGTAGTTCCAAACATCTGTTTTCATCCATCTGTTGACTTTATCAACCACTGTTTTATTTTCAAAAATATGTTCCCAATAACAGAGCTTTGATCATTTAAACATACCTTTGCCAATATTACAAGCTTTTACACTCTCAAACCTAAATATTTATTTACTTAATTTAAATAACAAACATGGTTCATAATTTTAACACAACTAATTATATAAAAACTACAAGTGTCAAACAGAGGTAACTATATAATAAACAAAGTTCAAAACAGCAAACAGCAATCAAGAGAATACAACATACTAATTCCAAATCAATGGGCGAAACAGCATACAAAGTTCATCCATCTGTTGACCCAAGTCAACAGATGTATCAACCACTGTTTTATTTTCAAACATATGTTCCCTATAACAGAGCTTTGATCATTTAAACAGAGATTTGCCAATATTACAAGGTTTTACACTCTTAAACATAAATATTCATTTACTTAATTTAAATAACAAACATGGTTAATAATTTTAACACAACTAATTATATAAAAACTACAATTGTCAAAACAGCAAACAGCATTCAATAAAATACAGCATACTAATTCCTAATCAATTGGTGAAACAGTAGTCTCGATAAGTAAAGCTCCTTTCGGACCATTGTAGTTGTCAACATGTTGGAGGTATTTCAGAAGTTCGTTGCTCAGATCAACTTCAATCATATCCCCCCAGATGCTTATTATCAGCCACTTGTTGTCTTCAATTATATTAGTCCTTCGGCGCCTATCTACATAATCAACTACACGAGGATTATTGAAAACAAACACCTTCATCCAGCCTTCTTCTTCATAACTGAGCAAATCAGCAGTTAGCTTAGCAGACTTTCCAATAACAATCAAATGCAGCCTCTTTGCGATGGTCAAAAAATTCCTTTGGCAATGATTGACTACAATACTCTCTGGAAAACGAAGCATTCTGAAAGTCTCACCCAGAACATCAAAAGCAACGATGTTCCTCTCACCTAGTGGATACCAATAATTTGAAACCATAAAATATATGGTTTTATCAGCATAAACTCCTGTAGACCATGAATAACCACTTGAACCATAATTGTTTACGCTACCGAAATTTATTGTTCTCCATGACTCACGACGTCGTGAGTAAACACGAGCAGCAGCTACATTACGGTAACATCTGATGTTCAGCACTTTTAGATCATTGAACTGATCAAAATAAATTCCACCAGTATCAGAGTTTCGATCATGATTGTAATTGAAGTAGTCATCAGACAAAACCTTATAGCGCATGGTAGTTGGATTCCAAAGAATTAGCTCACAGCAAATCCCTTCATTGCAAACTAACAACAAACCATTAAATGACGATAGAATACGTAAGAAGCTAGGGTGGGCATTGTTAGGAAAACTTAAGGTTTTGCTTCTAACAACATCCAAATTACCAGCAACTACGTCGTCAACGACAATTGACGTGTCTTTAAAGGAGAGTAGTTTCTTTTGTACTGAATCTCCACTTCGGAGAGCATGCATCATCTGAAATCCATGACTTAACAATTCCCTATAAAAATTCTTGGAAAGACATTTGAAACGGCCAATATCTTCTGCAGAGAGCCTTGTGAAAATCTCGTCAACAATCACTTGAAACCCGAATTTTTCCATTTTGCAGTGAACCAATGCGTCTTTGAAAGTAAAAGAAATTGTAATGTTATTGATAAACAAAAAACTTTTGAAGATGATTGAGTTGATGGATGAAAACGGTAATGATAAAAACCTCTGCCCAATGTGTTTTATATACCCAATGAAGGCGGTTATGACTAAATACATCGTCAGACGAAAGAATATGATGCGACACTCGTTAGGCTTTTAATGCATTTCCATGGGAAAAATATAAAACTAAACACGTTATTATAATTACAATTAACCTCTTCATTTACCTATAAGACGCCTTTACCATAAGACAGAACTGATTGAGTGACGTGCATAAATTCCAAAGTACATATCCCCAGGCATTTTGAATTTGAAATTACCGGCAATTTCAAAACCACTGCTATGGTATATGTTTGCCAAAGGAAACATCTGCTAAGTTATACTTTCTTGGCTATGGGCAGTAGTTTGCACTCTTGAATGTGGGCCAGACCTTTGAGATTTAAATATAGAGCAGTAGTTTGAAATTAAATGTATTTTGACTCAGATAAAAAATTGACACATCAGCAATCATCATTTAGTCATAACTCATATAAAAATCTATTCATTTAGAATACAAAGATATTGCGAACATCTGTTAAAGCCTCTCCTGTTCGCAACAGTAGCAAGTCAAACAGATGTTGGCAATTGAGAGGAGGAAATTCTTCGAAAAGCTCTATTAGGCAACAACAGATGTTGGCAACAGTAGCAAGTCAAACAGCCGTTAGATCAGCAGATGATGATTTAGAGCAGATGTTCTCTTTTGGCAAACTTTAACTTTGACAGATCTATACACTAACAGAAATTGATACAACATCAACATAATCTAATTAAACTCAGAGACAATTTCACTTCTACAACAAAAGTACTGATCTGCAATAATCAGATGATATTAAAAATTACATAATAATACTTATTCAGCTTAAAATTATAACGAAACTTTAAAATCTAACAACAACACCAAGAAATTTACGAACCTAACAGCAAAAATTTAGTGCTTTTAGCTTAAAATTTAGTGCTTTTAGCTTTAAACTCCATCAATGTATATCTTCGACAATCGCCATTAACTCCACGGAAGTACTCAATGCATCAACATCAGGTTTCTAGAAACCTGATCTCTCATGAACAGACCAAGATGCAGTACATGAAAACACTTCTTCAGCTGTTGAAAAGTGGCCATGTCCTCATATACTTAATCCTTAACTTTGTTCATAAAGAGCTGCTTTAAACCAAACTTTATGCTTCTTTTAATACAAAAAAGGCAGGAAAGACCATTACTCTAGTAAGATAAAATCTTATCTTACAGCAGTAGCAGATCTTTTCTTGCGTTTAGTAGGAACTACTGCGGCTTCTACATCATCATCATCTGCCCAAAGTCATATATAATCATCATTTAGTCATAAGCAAAAATTATTTTAAATGTACATTTAATAATCTTTCTTTGTGTTTAATTTAACTCTATGCTTCTTTTAATACAAACCTATAATAACCCGCAACAGATTGTATGAATTTCAAACAACTGTGATTAGACTGAAATATAAAGCGAGAATTAGAGTATATCACTTCAAAATTAAAAATTCAAAATTTCAAAATTGGATGTAGCAAAAAACACATACTTTAAACGATGTTGGAACAATGATACTGGAAACAACCGTAGAACAATCATCATCATCATCTACAGCAGATCATTCACAATCATCATTTAGTCATAACTCAGAACAAAACTTTAGTAAAAATCACAAACATAATCATATATATCACATTACCATGATCAAGGCAAACCACATATCCCCAAAAAAATTCTGAAAGTGGGTCAGAGAGAACTTCAGTTGTCTCTAATCCTTTGTGAACAAATGCCGAGTATTGAGAAGAAGGGATTTGAGGGAGAGATACATTAGAAATGTGGTTTGAAAATACAAAAGAAGATAACACGTTTATATAAGAAGATGATTGACACAAGTGAGTGAGTGACATGCATTAATTGAAAATTACATATCCCCGTGCATTTTGAATTTCAAATTACCCGCAATTTCAAAACATCTGCTGCTGCTAGGTATACGTTTGCCAAAGGAACCATCTGCTACTTTCTTGTAGATGGGCAGTGGTTTGCCCTTTGGAATGTGGGTCAGACCTTTAACATTTGAATACACAAGGCAGTGGTTTGAAATTAAATTAAATGTATTTTAAAGTGATTTATATATTAGGCTTTATGATGCGATAATGACATAAGAAAAGCCTTGTTGGACAGCCTCTCATGCTGACACATCAGCTTTTCTTATGTCATTGGGATTTCTCCTTTTATAGAAAGTATAGATAGATTAGTCGATTTCATTTTATCTAACATGCATAAAATTTTATCATACATATATCCTGTACATTATCTAAATTTTATAATACACATGTCGAAATTTAACCTACACACAATATCTAGTTTTATATTTTTTGAAATATATATATATATATATATTAAAAATAAGCTACCAGTTTAATGTAGTTAGTTATTAAAGCGGAAGAATACAAATTAATGATCTATGGTTTTTTTTTAACGGTAAACTTCATGTATAAGGTTACCACAATCTCCAAATCGGAGAGCCCCGTATTGTCCCACTCTGGCCAGGGTATGTTGTCTTAACCGGGTCCACGCTGACTTCAAAGTTTGGTTTTTTTGGGCATTCTCCCGGGAAACTATACCACCGGATGCCACTTGACAGTCGTAACACAAGGCCTAGTTCAAATCCTTGTTGGTTTTTACGCAAGAGCAGAACTCTCTGGCGTAACACACGGTGAGACGAAAACCCGGTTGGGCTGGGGAATCGAACTGATAACCTCACACAAGGCCTAGTTCAAATCCTTCTTTGTCTATATCCACTCCATATGACACAAGTAAAAATTGAACTTGAGTTTTCATTGGAAAACCCAAGACTCTTACCACTTGGCCACAAGTGGGAATTGATCTATGTAAGTTTAACTCACCAACACTACACTATTTCCAAAATGCAACCGGTGTTATATGGGTCAGAACCCTTTTCTGTACAAACTGAATTGATATATTTTTAAATGACCCTTTGTTGACCCAAGTTTTTTCGAAGACTTGAACTTTATTCATGGACCAATAAGGCTGGACGGTATGGAGGTTCGTCCTCCACCGTCCTGGAACGTCGCCGGACTAAACACCACGCCCCCCCCCCCCAGTCTTCGTCCTTGGCGTCCTCTTCTGGACGTTGGAGCCGATCCACAAAATGACAAAAACCACCCCTCCCCCTCTCTCACACACCTATACATACAATATATACATACACATTTTAGGTCCATCCTCCCATTTCCATACCTCCATCCTCTTTGCCCCATCCTCATGCCCATCCTACGTGGCGGACCATCCTCCAAGGGAGGACCATCACCATCTCGACCATCGTCAAGTCCACCCATCTGCCTTTCTCTCACACGTTTTTGGTTTTGCGTGTTTGCTTCTTCTATATAAAGGTTTTGAATTTAGTTTTGAGATAGACCAAATGCGCACTGCTCTATCGCTATCCGGATGATTTTGTTTAGGGTAGGTAGCCGGTTGGAGTCTCGTTCGTGACAAAATGTCTTGCATTGGTGCCGGGTCAGGTCACCAGCGTTGTCTGCGATCACGGGTGTAGGTGGTCTTTTGCCTATGAATATACCCGGGTGGTTGTTGTTTCAGGTTTTGTTTTTTGGTTGATTTTTTTTATTAAGGATTGAAAATATTTTTTCTATTTTTAAAAATCGAAACAGTTTTATGTTTTTTGGATATAATTTTAGGTTGGATTGAGTTTACCAAAGTTTGATTGTTCTCTTTAAGGTAGCCTCCAAATATATAGAGTTAAAATTGATATAATCATGTCACTTGACGATCTAGCTTACCACACATAAAAAAATAACAAAAAAAAAAAAACAAAGTTGCTTAATTCTTTTTATTCTTATCAAGTTCAATACAAACAAGTCACTTTAGATAATAAAGTACTTCCAAAAAGGTTGCTATTGCATCTACATGCAAGATGATTGTCATAATGCTACGATAAATTGACGTCTTAAACGCACACAATAGTGTCTATCGTTCTTTGAAATAGTATTAATTAAATTATGTGAACAAGATTTAATTTGTTTTAATTTCAAGCAAAACATAATAAAGAAGGGTAACATGGCGAAGCTTTACTGGGGCTTGGGGATGTCCTGATCTTATTGATTTTTCGCTCGTATTATTAATTTTACCAAAAAAAATCTGAACTTTTTTGTAGTGTAAAATAGTGTATTCTTAAGAGTTCGGCCCCCACCGATTTAGATTTTAAGAATCCGACCCCCATCAAGTTTTCGTTCAAGCTCTACCACTGTTTCTGATGCGTTTACTTTAGATGTTTTTGAATTATAAACTATTCCTATAGTAACATTTCTAATTGTGAACAATTTATATTCATGTTTGGTCTATATATATTATTTTTACGAGTGAATTGCAAATTTTGTTCTTTATCTTTATACCCGTTTTTAAGCGGTGTCTTTTATCTTTAAAATTGATGTGTTTTGTACTTAATGTTTCCAAATCCTACACGTTATGTTCTTTAGGCCTAACCTGGTTAATTTTTATTAGTTAAGAGTGTATTTGAGTATATAACTACGAAGATTTGAATATACGATGGTTGAATAAATCTGTTTTTTTATCACAAATGTAAAAGCCCATCAAAGTTCGATTGATTATTTGATTTGATCAATTTTGCTTTCAGTCTCGAGTGGCCCAAGTTTTTCGGTTGGCCTTTTAGGCTCAAGTTCTTTGGGGCCTTTTAAACAAATCTAAAAACAGATTTTGAGAGTTCACTTCACAAGTTCACATAATCTTTTTTCTATTATAAGAGATGGGCATAATCGGTTCCTTTTTATACTTGGAATCGGTTCCTAACCGGACCCGGTTCCTAAATGTGTGTCAATGGAACCGGTTCTTGTTGTAACCGGTGCCGATTCCTACCCGGGTTTTAACCATTAAAACTAGAACCGAGTGTAACCGGTTCGGGTCGGGGTGGAACCGGTTCCAGTTCCTTTTAATACCCGGTTCCAGTTCTTCAGAATACCGGTTCCTAAGGTTACTATGAAAAAGCTGCAAATACTATTAGGAACCGGTTCCTAATAGTAATTCAATGGAAAAGGCTGCAAATACTATTAGGAACGGATTCATTCGGTCAATTCAATGAAAAAAGTTGCAAAACTATTAGAAACCGATTATGAATTCCTTGCCTTCTTGCCTCCTTGCATCCCAAAATCAATAACTTACACCTTCAAACTTCCACAATTAAAATGGCGTGCAACGACGAGGTTGTGATGGTTTTGAAAACTAAACGAAACCCCGCAATTTGGAAGCACTTTGACTTGTGCTTAATGAACGATAGCCACGAGATGGCAAGGTGTAAAGCTTGTGGGAAGTTCATGAAGGCTACGGCCAACTCCACGCTAAAGAAACACACCGATCGTCATTGTTCGGTTACAAAGCCGAAGAAAAACGAAATGGGTGAAGGATCCGGAACCGGTTCTTCGAAGGTTTAGTGTGTTTTATGTAACCGGTTTAGTTATGTTTAGTTTGACGTGTTTAGTTATGTTTCGTTCAATGTAACCGGTTCTAATAAATATTTATGTTTCGGTTTATATCTTGTAGGTGTAAGTTAACGGTAGAGATGGGCATATCGGGTTTTTTTGTAATACCCGGAACCGGTTCCGGGTAGGAACCGGGTTCCGGGTACGCACCGGGTCCGGGTACGAACCGGGTACGAACCGATTTTATTTATAAAATGTGGAACCGGGTCGGAACCTACGGGTTTTTTGAACCCGGAACCGGTTCTACTATTAGCCGGGTAGGAACTGGAACCGGTTCCAGGTCGGTTCCACCGGGTCGGGTTTGGAACCGGTTATTATGCCCATCTCTATACGCGAATACATTTATTTAGCAAGCATTGTAAAACCTAAAATAGCAAAACTAAGGTTACAAGAAAATAATTTTCTATAAAATGATTAAAAAACTGAATTATTATTTTTTTTTCTTCAAATTCTATGACAACAGATATTTAATAAACTTTAAAACTATATTAATTTTATCATATAAAATATAAAAGTAAAAAATAATAAGAGACAGCAGAAAAGCAAGAAAGTTCAAATCTATAAAACCCCACATAAGAATATGAGCAACACCCAGCTCTTCATGGTTTGATTTTGTAACGGTGAAAAGTGATTGAGAATTTCCGTTTTAGTAAAAATCATTTTGATAGAAATTGATCATGAGGTGCCTCAAATGGTCTTTATTGGATAGCGCGGAAAGTAACTAAATGGCAAAGTAGATAAATACAGTTTTTTTATTTAACATCATAGCTTGTTGATGAAAGTTTTGACCACCAACAGATAAGCATTCAGACGGCTGGCGTAAAAGGCTAGAAACCCTTTACAATGGGGTTACTCCCAATCTACGCTCATGTCAACCTATTCGACACCAAGACTATATTGATGTTTACTTGGTTCTTTAAAAAAACATCTTGAAACCACAAGTTAGTGGAATGAGAATTCACCCTTTATCAACTCTTACCAAATGTCCAAATTGTTGGGGTACATGCATGATTATTACACATAACATCTTGAAAATCTACAAAAGTCACAAAAAAATTAATTAAGATCATGATCAAAGATCATATGATTTGTTTTCTCTAATTAAATAAGAGGTTGATATTGATAGCCTCTTACTCTATCTCTCTCTATACATACACACATATAGAGAGAGATAGAGTGAGAGAGGAGTGCACCAATGGTGTTCATAAGAATGTTGTTTATCTCGAGTAAATTAATTAGTAAAAGATTTCTGTATGTATAGAGCTTACGTGTACAAATACACATATGCATGGTTGCAAAAGTCGTTAGGCGCTCTCTAGTCGGATGTGAGAGTACTCGGGAAGTAGGCGGAGATTACTCAGGGAGTTATCGACCTTGGCGATCAGTACTCGGGTCTCGGCAGCCTACCTTGTAGCGAGTACTCGGCCATTACTTGAAGCTTAAACGGAACTTTTACAACCATGCATATATGTATGGATATAATGAATGCATACTTATTTATGTGTATCACTTATCTGAAATAACATATAAAAAATATCCCAAACAATAAATCAAAAATTTTGTAGCCCCTCTTTGGGGTCAAGAATAATAAAAAATATAATATGATTTACTTTGACCATGATATGATTTGAAATTACATCAAGATAGAAGGTAAACAGGCAACAAGCTGCGCCATTACCCCTTTTTAAATAGTAAAACTAAGTCTTTTAAAAATTACATTGATAAATCTCGGGGTTATAACTTGATTTTGTTAATAAATATCAAGTGATGTTTATTTTCAAAATAGAAAATACACCATCAACATATAAAAAGATGTTGACGTTTTGTTTCATTTTGGATTGAAGTAAAATGAAAAGATCAATCTTTTGTAACTTTCTCTTTATTTATCTTAAACTAGTATTAAGCCCCCGTGTTGCGGCGGGGGTGTAAAATCATGCCAAGTAGCATCAATGTCATACCATTGTCAGCGACTACCAACACTGGAAAAACTCGTAAAAACAAAATAAATAAAAAAAGGAAAAATAAAACCGAACGAAAAGCAAACGTAAAATCTTTGAACTACACACACCCGATGCGGCGTGTTAATGCAAAGAAATTAGTCCAAAATGTAAAACCAACACTGGAAAAGCTCGTAAAAACAAAATAGATAAAAACAGGAAAAAATAAAACCGAAAGAAATGCAAACGTAAAATCGTTGAACCACACACATCCGTTGCGACGTGAAAATTAAAAGAAATTAATCCAAAATGTAAAAGATGAGAAGTTTTGGGTTAGAAGTGAAAAATAACCTTTTTAAACCCCTTAAGCATAGGGTACAACGCTATGAAGCACAAAAAAATATAAATTAATAGTATGAAAATTAAAATGTTGGTTACATTTTTATACTTAATAAATCTGTTTTTTTTTTATATTTTCTTCATATTTTATGATAATATCATTAAATAATCAAAAATATAAAATAATACCTAATTAGTTGTTCTTGTAACTTTAATGTTCAAGTAAATCTACATATTCGAATTTTTATTAGATATTAAATATATTTATATTAATTCAAGAGATATTAATATTTTATTAGATATTAGATATATTATTTATTATTAATCTATATCTATACTATAAAGAATTTCACAAGGGTTCCTGCAAAAGTTAAGTAATTACAAGCTATTATGCTTATGGTACAACACTTAATTTCACAAGGGTTCCTGCAAAAGTTAAGTAATTACAAGCTATTATGCTTATGGTACAACACTTAATTAGCATAGTAAAAGGGGCAAAATTGTATTTCTGCATTAATATTAAAGATGAATAAAATTTATAAAGAAAATTCTTTAATTTAGACATTTAAAGTAATTGAATTTGATTTTGTGCCATTTAAGAGGTAAATATAAATAACCATTAATTGGTTCATATTACCTAGGTTACTAATGCGAATTTCCTACAAATCTTAAGATGCCAAATGAAAAGTCGCAATGTAATCTCCCTGCGATCCATTTTTCCCCATCTTTTCAATCTCCCTCTTTAATTGATTTCTATTACCAACCATTAAATTGGAGGATTTCTCCCCTTAATACCCTTGTTCTCTTCATCACCCTTCACTAATGTCTCAGCACCCTCATCAATGAAAATCATCAGTTATAAAACAATTGAAAATCACCATTTCAAATCATTGAAGGCCATCGTTTCAGAATTGAATGTTGCTTTTACACCTTAAATTTGGCATAGACGCTCCATCTAAACCGGTACAAAAGGAGCTAGGGTTGTTGATTTTCCCCCAACTCGGCTTCTATTGCTGCAGAATCTATTTACTTTGAAGGTAGGTCAAGTATTTAATGGATTTGGCGTCGATGCAATTTATCTCACAGCCATTGTTACAGGTAACCAATCTTCAATACATCTTTTCTTGTTCTCTTATAAGTTCTACTGGATCTTATTCTGGAATTTGTTTTTATGCAATGACATTTTACTTTTTAACATTTGTTCATAAGCTTATTTTTACTGTTTAAAGCAAAACTTTGTATACCTAGCTTCTTGTTTTATTCAAGATATATCACCCAAATGTTTCTTTGTTGGAGTTTGTTGTGGTGGCTTGATTGCTCTTCCAATTCAGGTTATTTAACTTCTACATTCATGTAATTGACATCTTTTAAACACCCTCACCCTTACTTGGATTTTATTAAAGCTATGACCAAGTTTGCAATAATGACACTATATTTGATTTTCCCTCTGCATTTCAGCTTGGAATTGGTTTCTTACTGAGAGAATGCCCTATTGTTGCCACAGTAGTGGTAAGGATTTATCTTTTACCACAAATTATAGATACTTTTCAGTATGATATCTAAGATTTTATAGCACACTTATATTACAAACGCATTATACCCCAAATAAGTGTGGATTCCAGAGACCACTATGTGCCCATAATAACGGGTTTTTCTAATCTTATCTTTTACTTTGATGATTGTGATATATTTTTGTAATCTTTTTTCAAATTGAAACTACTATTGTGAATAAAAAAAAGTAACAAACCATATTTCAAATGGTACTATGATAGTAACGAATACAATGATGTAGTTGATGAGAGGTACCGGCAGAGGAGACCGTTGGTTGGACGGTGTCGGAGCATCTGCCGAAAAGGGCTACGAGGAGAATTTGAACGTGGTGTGCCACACGCGGTAGGTGGGGTTCAGTTTTTCGCCTGAGATCTTTGGTGGTGGTATTGTTTCTTCAACGAACTGGTCAAGATCCAGGTCAACAAACTGGTGGTATGATATCTAAAATGTTGAGCTTCATAAAATAAGCACCGACATATCATACCTCTATTTTTTGTTGGTTGAATTCAGATCTTTGATTTTAATGAATCTCATTCAGTTAGATTGTTTTTAGGCTTAGGTTTTGATCTACGGTTGTGAATTTGGGTGGAATTCACGAGTTGGAACGTTTGAAAATGCTAATTTGATTTTGGTAGTTCTAGAACTAGGAGTGTGGTCTACTCCATTTGGGTGATGGATTTGTCAATTGTTTACCAAAAGTGCAAAGATTAGGTTTGTTTGTTGTTATTGTGTGAACTTTGTTTTTTTTTTTTTTTTGTATATAGATTCTTTTTGTTTTGCCTAAAATGACCAAAAGTTTATGATATCATAGCTGCATTTTTAGTTTTTTTTTTTTTACTATATCTTTCACTGAACGATGTAGCTGATTTTCAAGAATCAAGAGAGAAACATTGATCATTGATGGGTGGTTTGATGACCATGGCGGGATAATTGCAGATTGGATGCCACCTAGCCCTAGCCCACGGTCTTTATTGAAGGCTATGTTAGGGTGATGAAACGGGCAACACTAATGATGGTGGGTTCACCTTTCCGTGGCAAGATAGGCCCATTGGGTTGGAACACGGTGACGGTACTCAAATAGGACAAATGGTTAATCCAATGCTGAAAACGAGTGAACTTGGTGACTAGAAAGCGAGCACACGTCCTGGTCTTGTTGAAAGGATTGCAGCTAGAAGTGGCCATGATGCTCCTCGGTTGAATACTGATACTATTAAGCATGTGTATGGTGCACAAAACCAACAATCTCAAACACTTGACAGTGTCACCTGGTCTCAGCCCAAGTTCTTTTCTGGAATCACCTGTTTTTTCAAGTCAAACTCAATGGTAAAGCTCGTTAGAACCTTTTTAACATTTTGAAATACATATATGGCGTATGGTCATTTGGACGTTTGTTGATGTCTTGTAGTGTATTTTGTTAAAATTTGTAGTGATCCTGATATTTTTTCATATATATGCTTTTTCATGAACGGTTTAACCGCTTAACAGAAGGCTTTCGAGTTTTATTTATCTCTAGGCTTTTATGGGGAACATATAGGTGGCCTGGTGCAGGTTGCCATTAGAAGCGTGACGTGGTTACTACAACAATTTCCACAGCTAGCATAGCGCTTATAAGTTTCTACTGCTCATGTAATCAATTTGGTAGTAACAAAAATGAGGACATTATGTCCGGTTGATGGCGCTACCATGATAACAACGTATATAGAACCAAGTATTATGTAGTCTTGAAATAATATTATTATCCACCTTTTGTCATTATACTTCACTTGTTTTTTTTCTTTTAACAACAAGCCATCTTCTTTATGATAGAATTAGATGTAAGTTCTTTACTAACATTAAAGACGTTAGAGTGTGCTGCAAACATATACAATAGTTTTACGACTGAAACTTTAGAGGCAGAAAAAAATGCTTCATTATCTACCAGGGGCAATTATATGAGGTATGGCATAGGTATCACATCTTAGTTATTTTTTTTAAATTCAAGGGGCGGTTAGGTCATTATAGTTTTGTTATTAGAAAAGCCACCGGAAGAATTTCGTATAAATATGGATGCATCGCGCAGACACCTTACTAGAGCCGCCATTGTGAATTGATATATTAGTTGTCTTACCAACTTGGTATTCAAAATAAATTACATGAAACCCTCCACGCAATGTGAAGCAAAAAAAACATAAATACCCGCGACAACGAGATGTTTGCTCTACCGAATATACTAACGGAAAATGAGTTGTGCGGGCTTGTAAATTGTTGACCCGCCGCATCGCGCGGGCTCCCCACTAGTTAATATTTAATAAGTTGAAGGAGAAATTGTCATATGGCATTAATTGGAGTCTTTTATAAATATTTAGATTACATTAGATTCTAGTTTACTCCACAACTTTTCTTTATTAATAGGGTTATTGGATTTTAATAATCCTAAGTTTCACCAGTTGGTCGATAATAATCCCTACTTTAAAAATTTCCTCCAATAATCCCAACTTGTAAAAGTTTGGCCGCCCCTTGGACCCTGCTCCCAGGGGCGCTGCCCCCGGACCCCCACCCAGATCGTAAAAATGCAATTCAAAATTTTCTTACATAGATTTCTTCAGATTTCTTCACCGATTGACGAAATTTGAATGTTAGAAACACTTATTAGCGATCAAATCAAACGAATCGAATGATTCGCTTCAAAATCACAGGGAAAAAACGAGATTTTGTATGAAATTAAACTGGGTTTCTTCAAAAAAGTTGAAGAACACGTTAATTGAGTGTTTGAATCATTGATTGGTGACAAAAATCGCACTATAATGTAGTGATTATTGAGATAGCAAGTGAAGAAAAAGGTTGAAGATGGTGCGTTTTGAAAATGGTGGGTTTTGAAGTTACTGAGGAGAAGAAGGAAAAAGAAATGATACGATTGACTAAAATACCCTTCCTCTTTATTTTAAATTTTGCTACATGTCATAATCTTATTGTTTCCCATCCTTCCTAGCCAAAATAAAGATACTATTTGATCATCACCCTTGTATATAATCCCAAATGGCCAAGTTATAACCTATATAAGGTAAAAATAATGGTTACGTTAGGAGTCTTGATATAAAAAAAATGTTCTTGCTAGGATTTTCCTTTCTTTGATTGCAAGTTTAGAAATTGGTTTATGACACGTTTGACTTTTGGATAAATTGTGTTTTTCATGGATGAGTAAACTGCAATTTTACCTCTTGGGGTTATGTTGCAAGTTTACCCCCCGGCGTCAAATTTGCTTAACAGTCAACATAACAAGGTGAGGGTCAAAGGGTAAATAGGTAATTTTGCAATTATTGTGAAGCTTCTTCATTACAACACCCTATAAGTAATATATGAAAGCATAATTACCCCCTACCTTCCCACCATCCTCCTATAATCGATCCTGCGATCAGGCTTCTCCGGCGACAACACATCCTCTGGCGACACCTTCTCCTGCGATCAGGCTTCTCCGGCGACACCACATCCTCCGGCGACACCACCTCCTCCGTTGACACCTCGTTCAGACCTTACAATGCCGGTTGTTTGTTGGCTGATCCGTTATGTCATCCGCCACACCGCATGTATAATCGCCCAATGTTAGTTAATCAGGGTCGGATTTGGTTCACTGTTAGTTATTATCATGTTATAATCGCCCAATGTTAGTTAATCAGGGTCTGATTGAGTCTCATGTTAAACAGGGTATTAGCAATTAGTTTGATTGAATCTGATTTCCATGTTAATTTTGTGATGTTTGGTGTTTTTTTTTATAGTTAACCTGACGATGAGCTTATCAAGCTCATCATTGGTGGTCCACCTGGTGGTCTCCGTGTTTGGGAGGCCTGTCCTCAACTTCCATTATCCACCGGAGAGTTGAGCGGATGATAAGTTAGTAGTTATGTAGGAATAGTAATGTGTATTTTGTAGGTTAACTTAACTTTTAAGTAGGATAACATTTGCAGCAGGTTAGCAGGTTAGACAATCATCATTTTGTATGTTGATGAAAATGTTGTTTAATCCCAGAAGTTTAATGTTTGATGTTTTGATGAAAATGCTGTTATAGGTTGTTGAAATGTGGAGCAGGTTAGTTGTTGAAATGTTGAAATGTGCAACAGGTTATAGGGTGGGTGTTATGTTTTTATTGAAATTTGCTTAACAGTCAACATAACAAGGTGAGGGTCAAAGGGTAAATAGGTTATAGGTTATGTTGAAATGTGCAGCAGGTTACAATAACAGCATGTTAGTTGTTGAATATGTGCAGTCCACACTTGTTTGATGTCAGTTACATGATCATACAGTTGATGATCATACAGGTTAGATGTGCAGTTGATGATCATACAGTTGATGATCATACAGTTACATGATCATACATTTGATGATCATACAGGTTAGGATCAAAATGTGCAGTTGATGACAGTTACATGATCATACAAGTGTTGAACAGGTTTGAATACCTGGAAGTTGGTAGTTATAGGTGGTTATAGGTGGTTATACCTGGAACTTGTTTAGCTAGCATCTAAGTCAGCTACTCATGTTGTTACTCACAATCAGAAACTTGTATTCATGTCCATTATACTCATCTAAGTCAGCTACTCATGTTGTTACACATCAGCTATAGGTAGATATTACTCATGTTGGAACTTGATTCAGTTATGTTGTTACTCATGTTGTTTGCTACTCATCTAAGTTGCATACTTGTATTCTGTTTCTGATTCAGTACCCATGATCCCATTTCCAACAGCAGCAGGTTATAGATAGATGAGTATAATGCAATGCAATTGATATTTCCAACATTGAGCATAGATTGGTAAGTGAATTTCCAACATTGAACAGGTTTGAACAGGTTTGATTTTGAGTCTACTTATAGGTTTCTGTTTGATTTTGAGTATACTTATAGGTTTCTGATTTTGGCGGGAAGGGTTTTGAAAGTTGCAGGGGGTAATATTGTTTCTAAACACAAAGTATAGGGGGCAATATCAAAGGACAATTTAGTAATTTACCAGTGGGGGGTAATTGTGCAACATAACAGGAGTGTTGGGGGGTAAAATTAAAGGGTAAAATAGTCATTTCAAATTAAAGCTAACAGATCAGTTAACAAATTTGACGCCGGGGGGTAAACTTACGACATAACCCCAACGTTGGGGGGTAAAATTGCAATTATTTCGTTAGGGGGGGTAAGAGTGCCAATTGGCCTAAACCCCAGGGGGTAAAATTGCAGTTTACTCTTCATGGATTTGACTATCAATCGGTTGTGGATGAGCTTTAGTTAGCTTAAGAAGGCTAACAAGCTACCTTATTTATGAGATTTTAGTACTAGACTTTTTTTTCTTTTTTTCGTAAAAAATATATTCTATGAGTATATCTCTTCTTTTAGTTTAATCTAAGATTTTTATCTCTAAATTATATTTTATAAGTTAAATATCTAACTACTATAATAAAAGAAACCAAGTTTTGGACACATGTTATTCGTTGAAGGTATCATCAAATTTATACTTATCTTATATTAACTAAATAAATAAATAATAAATTAATATTAAATCTTATCATCCTTTAATAAAATATTATCCTCAAATCTAAATTGTTAATTTAATATATTTTTTAAACAAATACATCGCTTTCCTACTTATCTTATATTAAATATATAAATAATAAATTAATATTAAATGTTATCCTAATTTATTAAAAATATAACTTTTTTATTATTTGGTATACAAAATTATATTTTTTCAACTCGTGTAAAATGCAGGGTTTTGAAAAATATAACTTTTTTTATTATTTACTATATAAAGTTACATTTATATAACCCGTGTAATACACTAAGTTTTTAAAGATATAACTTTTTATCATTTGCTATGTAAAATTATATTTATTCAACACGTGTAATACATGGGGTTTTTAAGATATATTTTTTTTATTATTTGGTAGATTTTTCAAATCGACTATACACGGATTTTTAAAGATACGACGTTTTTAGTATTTAATATACAAAATTACATTTATTATATAACCCGTCACGGGATTTTTAAAGATACGACGTTTTTAGTATTTAATATTCAAAATTACATTTATTTAATATGTGTAATACACATGGTTTTTAAAGATATAACTCATTTTTAGTGTGTAATACACAAAGTTTTTAAAGAAATAAGTTTTTATCATTTGCTATGTAAAATTAGATTTATTTAACACGTGTAATACACGGGGTTTTTAAGGATATAATTTTTTTTATTATTTGGTAGATTTTTCAACCCGACTATACACGGGATTTTTAAAGATACGACGTTTTTAGTATTTAATATACAAAATTACATTATTTAATATGTGTAATACGACATTTTTTATTATTTGATATATAAAATTACATTTATTTAACTCGTACAATATACGGGGTTCATAAAGATATAACTTTTTATTATTTAATATATAAAATTACATTTATTCAACCCGTGTAATACACGGGGTTCTAACCTAGTTATAATATAATATAAAACGAGCGCTGATATAGCACACAACTAATACATAAGCTTTTTGATAAGACGGACTAAAGCTTTTGTTTTTAAAGCTTGTCAAACTTGATCGCACAAAGTTCATATCACCTATGATTTAAGAATATGTTTTAGGCAGTTAACTTCGGATGCTCAAAAGGATATGTGTAAGAATCAATTCAAACTTCTTGAAAATACGAAAATGTGTATTTATTGAGATATATAAGAAAGAAAGGTCATGACACGAGGTCAAGTGTGACTTTGTGAGAGATGTCGGTACTTTTGAGGATATAAATATAGAAACCCAAATCTATGGACTTATTTACCCTATATCTTTTTTTTGAACGACCGACAAAAAATTTAATAATAATACCAAGAGGCTAAACACCACAATTACATTGTTTCACCATAGAAGTACAATAACGAGCAATACGTTAACCAAAAATACTAAATCGACTCCACTCTTCCCAAGTTAAAGAGGCCACCTTCGATCGATTCTTTACCCATAAATATGCTAACGCCTTGGTTTCTTCCAAAATTTTTGTAACCTCCGGTCTAGCTTGTCTAAACATAATCTCATTTCTCATTCTCCAGATGCACCAAATCCCGACAAGAATCACTGCGTATAATGCTTTCCTCGAACCCGGGTTGAAGCCATGTAAATCCAAAAGCTCTTTCATGTCAAAAGCGAAGATAAGGGGGTCTTGCACTAGTTTCCGACATTCTGCCATATGGTCTAAGCATATTGACACGAGACAAATAAGTGCTCACTGGACTCCTCATACTCACCGGTCACCACACATCACACACAAACAATCCGGAACATTATTTACCCTATATTAATTTGTAAAAATCCTCCCCTCACATATTTACTATTCTCATTTTTTTACTCTTTGACTTTTTTTGACTCTTTAATTTTCTTTTAGTTTTAACCCTTTTCTTTTTTTATCTTTTACACATTTAACTCAAATAGTTAAATATTTTACATAACCCTTATAGTTTTCATCTTTACATAACTCTCATAGTTTTCATCTTTTACACTTTTAACCCCATAGTTTTCATATTTTACATATTTGTCATAACAATTTCTATTTTTAACTCAACACTTTTCCAATTTCAAATTTGGTCCCTATAATTTACATCTTTTACAAATTTATCATTTTACGATTCGTTTTTATTTTTGTGAGTTAAACGCTACAACACGCACGTGTGGTTTAACGTTTTTACGTCTATTTTTTACGGTTTAACGGTTCCGTCACAAAGCACGAGTTCCAGATACTGGTTTTTAATCAAAAGTGAACATAAGGGACTTTCAAGCAACCTTGTGGGCCGAAGATGAATATAATAAAGTGAGGAATTAAGAATCACCAAAAGGGTTCCACCTTTTCCTCTTCACGAATATTTATTCTTTTTTCTTACGAGTAAGAAAATAATTAAGTAAATCTTTTATATGCTTAGTTATTAAACACAATGATTTGAGCTTTATTTCACATTTTTCTTATCAAAATAAACATTTATATGCTTAGTTTATTTCACATTTTTCTTATCAAAATAAACATATCGCATTAATTTAATAATAACTATAATTTAAAAAGGTTTCAAGACCTCATCTAACACATCAAACTTGCAACTCTCACAAACTTTTCCAAATAATCCGTTCTATTTACCAAACCTTCTTATTAATCCATATTATCATTTATTCTAACTAATAATAAAAACAAGATAATCGACGTATCATAGTATTATATAATTCACGAAAAGCTAAAAAAGATAATTAACGTATCAGAGTATTATATAATTCACGAAAAGCTATAAAACACTCAAGAGTGAAGGACCAAGTCTACAATGGACGGTCCTTGGCCACTCCTCCATGACGTCCTAAGATGCTCTAAGAATACAATGAATATAAACTTTCTAACATGTACACACAAATAATAATAATAATCAATCTTTTATATTTTTCTTAGATTGAGGGGCGACAGGCCTCCTCAATGCGCGCGCGGGGGGAGGGAGGTGTCTCGCACCCAAAAAATTGTGACGCGTTGCCGTTAAAAAAAAAATACTAAAAGAACCTAGAAACAAGAAAGCTGCCATAGATTCACTTTTCAGGTCATTCATTTATAGTTGGGGATTCTTTTAGAATTTATTCACTACTCATAGAGTCTATTCTAGTTTCCAACTTTCTTTCTCTCATTTTTCTAAGGTGGGGTCTATTCGCACACGCCCTTAGTCTATTTAAACACTCCAAAGCGCCCCGCTATGGCCAAAGCGGGGCGCTTTGGTGTAAAGTCAACAGACAAGGTCTGACAGGTTCAGTCCTTGTTTGTTAACTTTACACCAAAGCGCCCCGCTTTGGCCATAGCGGGGCGCTTTGGTTTTTTTTTTTTACATCAAAGCGCCCCGCTTTGGCCTAAGCTCGGCGCTTTGGTTTTTTTTTTTTTACATTTTGGGCGTATTTTAATTTAATAGATGAAGTCTTGGTTTATGTGTGGAGGGCTTGTTTGTACAAAACTAAAATATCTAAAGCCAGAGCATTGTACAACTCTCAACGCATAAGATACAAGTTAATGTAAGTGTGTATGTTAGATCAACATCATTTACTGTCCTTTTTTTACTTTTCTTATTAACAATTCATGTAATGAGTGTAAATAGGACAACACGGTACAGCCTTGCAGTGTTGCAGGGAAAGACTAGAGTACCTTTCCACTGTTCAATTAATTCCCGCCCAAACAAAAGTGTTTGTTTGTGTATTATAGTCTTTCACTTTTTACTTTTTTTTTTCATTAAGGCTAGAGGGTGTTTGTGATTACTTATTTAACTTAAAAAAGACTTTTTGGCAAAACAACTTATTTAGTTATAACTTATCCAAAAGCAATTCTAAAAATGTGTTTGGATGAGCTTATTAGGTCGGAAAAGTCAATAAGTTGGTTTTAAAAAATAATTGGATGAGCTTATAATGTGGGAAAAGATAATATTTCAGGAAAAGTTAAAATAAGTTTTAAAAAGCCAAGGTTAAAAAAATCCCTACTCAATACTTATTTTCCATAAAATAAGTGTTAAAAAAATCTTGGCCGTTCAAAAAAAAATCTTCAAACTAATTATTCTTGGCGTACGAAATGCTTACGTATCGTCCCCCTGACCTTAATGTAACCCCATATGTTCAAGATGTATGTTAAATGTGTTTAATAATAATCACGTTAATTCTTTTACAACCGAATGTCACCGACACGACCCAATCAGATTCAATACGCACTTATATGACCCAAAATGACAATATACATCATAATACTACAATTAATGAAAAAATACGTCATGTACATGTACGGTAGGCGGCTGATACACATAAAACTACTCATAGGAGTACTTGTGCTTTCAAACCAAAATGATACGATATAATGGAATACGACATCACACGTAACCGATTTGATCCGGAACTTGCAGTATAGTCCATATATATTAAAAAATGATGTATAATGGAAAAAGCGTAAAATTTAGACTATTATCGACGCGTTTGTGAATTAAAAACAATTTTAAAAAATTTAAAAAAGGCTCAAAGCGCAGCGCTTAGACCTAAGAGGGGCGCTTTGCCCCAAAATGTAAAAAAAAAAAAAAAAAAAAAAAAAAAAAAAAAAAAAAAAAAAAAACCTCAAAGCGCCCCTCTTTGGCCATAGCGGGGCGCTTTGATGTAAAGCAACAGACAAGGTCTAACCGGTTCAGTCCTTGTCTGTTGACTTTACATCAAAACGCCCCGCTATGGCCATAGCGCGGCGCTTTGGGGTGTCAAAATAATTTTCTCCGTGTGTGAATAGCATGACCCTTTTCTAATTATCTATGTCTTTATGTTAATTAATTCAAGTGGTCCCACATGAGATGCAAGTCCAAAGTAGCAAGCCAAGAAGAAAATGAGAAGAATGGTCTCAATTTCTCCCTCTTTTCATATCCACCTACATCATCAATCAATGGCCCTCACACTCTTCAACTTTGAGTCCACCCAAAGAGAAGTGGATTCCATTTTGATTTTTGAGCAATATTTTTCCTCCATCCTCAGTAACTTTCATCATTTTTGAACAAATCTTGATCTGGGATTTGGTCAAGTTTCAATCTTTATGATAATTTGGGTTTAATTTATCAAAGTTTAAGTCTTTTGGTTATTGGGTTTCTTGAAACCTTGCACAAAAACCTCACAATTTGCAAAGATGTCATCTTTGGTTGCAATTCTTGAATTCCTTGCTTTTATTGTAAATTAAACATGTTGATAATGTTGTTACCTGTGTGTTTGCAACAGGGTTTTCCATAATCTTGATTAGAGAATGATGAACACTTAAGTACTATGTACTAAATGTCAATCTTGGATCTTAATCTTGATTTGTTTCTGAAAGGTCATACCTTTGTCTCTCTTTGTTGTTTAATCTTACTCTGTAGTTAGAATTCTGGGTTTCATTTTTAATTCCTTTGGGTCTCCTAAAATCTTTAATGGAATTTGATTGATTTTGGATCTCAAACTCTCAATCTTGAATCTCATTTTGTAATTAGGGTTTTGCTAGTTCTTTTTGCTCATTGTTAATCCTGAGTCTTAATGAATATTTGCTTCCTGCATTTGCCTTACTGTTGAATCTTATTCTGTAATCAGGGTTTTTTTTCTTTCATATTTTTTTTGGTAATTTCTTAATATTGTGGGGAAGTTGAAGTGACAAGAGGCATTAGATGTTTGGTAAAACAATGAATTTGGTTACTACAATTATAGGCTTTGTAATGAGTGCCACTTTCATTGTATTTGTCTGTGCTAGACTCGTTTGTGGGAGGTTTCGTCGGTATGAAACACGCCAGTTGTTTGAGATTGACTCAAGGATTGACCTTGAGAGGGTATGTTTTCCATTCTTAAACATTTGTGCTTTACATTTGTTAATGTAGAAATCCTTGGATCTTTGAAACAAATAACTAAGCCTTGCTATTGGTTCATCTATGGTTTTGAAATTGATTTAAATTCCAATAGCATGTAGTGATCATTGAATCTTGTTTGTTTCTTGTTATGGTTTTCAACTTTTCAAGATAGAATCTCTCCTAAGAAGGATCATGCTATTGGAATTTCCGAAAACACCCTTATTGCAGTTTGATCTAGTTACAACTTATGCAACTTATATGCTTTGAATTTTATGCAAGATCTCTGTCATATGAATATCAAAACGTTCCGTTGAACGCATAGCTTGTTCTACTATTAAACAATTATCTATTATAAGCTTTAATCATGTGACAATATAACCAAATTTTGTAGATAATATGGGAAATAGGTAAATGTTTCAATTTTCATAACATATCCCAAAATTAGAACTTATGCATTTTTCATTAAGAGAAGGATTTACGTTGTGAAAGATATGTTTTTACGTCTTAATGACGATTTAATGCTAACCATTTGGAAACACAATGACAGCAAGAGCATCGGATCGTAGGCCTTGAACCAGCTATGGTTGCAGCCATCCCCACAATGAAGTTTGACCGTGAAGCCTTCGGTTCCATGGAGGATGCTCAGTAAGTTGGGTCCTACCCACCCTCACCCTAAATTCTCTTTACTAAAGCATCTAAACTTTTTTTTAAATGGCAGATGCGCGATATGTTTAGGCGAATACCAAGAGAAAGAGGTGCTAAGAATCATGCCAAAATGTGGCCATAGTTTTCATCTTTCTTGCATAGATATGTGGCTAAGAAAGCAATCGACTTGCCCCGTGTGTCGTCTATCTGTTAATGCAACAACCAGCCCCGAGATTTCAAGGGAGATCTCAATGGAGCGGTCCCGCCAGTGGCTGCTACCACACACTGGTCAAGGAAGTAGTCAAATCCAAACCCAAAGCCAAGTGGATTCGGCCATGGGTGGTGTAGAAGCAGGAATTGAAACAGAAAGATAACAGATCATGCAAAAAATTTAAATATTTAGGGTTGTTTTCATCATTCTTGATTGCTTGGTTTTACAAGATTTGGAATTGGTGTATATGGTTGCTTTTTTGTTCTTTCTATTTATTAGTATTTGTAAAAGTAGTAAAAAGTAGTAATTTTGTTAAAAAAACAAAAGTAATATCAATTATCATGTTCTTTTTGGGCCAAAACAATATATTTTGGGGGTTAACTGTATTAAAACACATCACTCTCATCCTTTTTCTGATCTTAAATATTTTAGTTTACCTTTTTACTTTTTAGCATTATAAGTCATGTCACATATGCCTTTATTTGTATACAATTGGATGTAGATAACTTGTCTCAACATAATTTATGGTGTTTTCTAGACTATGTGTAGTGGGGCGTGCCATTGTGTTAACGAGCGTGAGAGATAAGTGAGGTGGGACCACTTTCAAACCAACCAATCACACACTTTTCATTTTTTTAAATTTAATTCTTAGTTAAAACCACTGCACATGTGAAATGGTGTTTTTAACTAAAAATTAACAATGACTCATGTGAGTGTGCAGTTATGCTTTGGATGCTTCGACATAAAACAGATCGACCAAGTTCCCGTTCTTTTCCGGTGCACTCGCTTTACATCTTCGACACACAAGGAATGACACGTTGGGAAGGGAAGAGCCCTAACTGGCTAGCTCTGTCTGTTCGACCGATCATTCCGTTGGCTTCTCGCATTCACGCCCCCATTTGACTCTTTCATGGATGTAGCCCCAGTGGGAGTAGTGACTAGCATTATAGGTCATTGGGCAGCCGGAAGGTTAGCACAAGTAAGTCAGTTTGAAGGACCGAAGGCAGTTCAAACCACTTCAATTAGTCTTAATATCACATAAAAATATAGATATATTATTTGTATTAGTAAAAGTAAATAAAGCTACATATTATTTCTTTTTGAAAATTTTTTGAGTTAACTGTCATTTTCGTCGCTGTGGTTTGTTCACTTTTACCATTTCAGACAAATTTTAAAAAATGCACCAGTTTTCTCCCTGACATACTGGAAACGTGCCACTTCAGTTCAAAAATTAAAACCCGGTTAAGTCAGACAGGTTAAAGAAAGGGTATTATTATCAATTCATAAAATAAGGTGAAAATAAAAGATATATGAATTGACAATAATACCCTTCATTTAACCTGTCTGACTTAACTGGGTTTTAATTTTTGGACTGAAGTGACACGTTTTCAGTATGTCAGAGAGAAAACTTGTGCATTTTTGAAAATTAGTCTGAAATGACAAAAGTGAACAAACCACGAAACTGACACTTAACTCAATTTTTTTTTTTATTATTTTTTTTTGTGGGTTATGTACTTTTATCAAGATACTCCAAACTGAAAAAAGATCCAGGAGAAAAAAGAAAAAAAAAAACTAAAGAAAAAAGAAGAAACCTCCACCAATTGTTGTTGCTGATGAGAATCTACAGTGAGTGAGCAAAAGGGCAATTTGAGTATTGAAGCAGCTGCAAGAATGGTGGCACACTTGGGTGTCATCTCTTTCTCTTCTTCTCATCTTTTTCATTCTTCGCGCCAATTTTCTCTTCCTCTGCATAAACCCATGGCTAGTAAGTATCATTTCATGTCAATCAATATTTTTTTTAGGGTTTTATACTCTTTTGAACCACACCCAGTTTTAATTTCTTGTGTTCTTGGACTGAATTATGTGAAAAGAGTGTTACCTAAAATCTTTAATCAAGATTATGCCTTTTGGGTTTTTACAGTTTAGCACTTTAGCTTATATAGCAGAAAGTTTTGATTTTTGAGTCTTTACAAAAGAAACTGTGGGATTTATATGACATCCTTTGAATTCTGCTTAAAGTTCTTGATTACTTTTTGTAATTTGATGATAATCTGTGAATCTTGAATGTATGTCTTGTCTTGTTTTGCTAATCTGTTTAGTTATCACTCAAGTAAATTATAATTAGGTTAATTTTTTGAATTGCTTGTGGGCTTGAAAGGTGCTCCAAATCCATATGTAGTTGTAGGGGTTAAATTCATTATTGCTTTGTAAAAAAAAAAAACAAGCAAATTATGATTTTTGTGAGGTTAAAGAAGAAACATCAACATTTCACTCATACAGATTACACAAAGATTTAATCTTTTTTAGGTTTTTAAGATCGAAGCGCTGTTAAGATGATGTTTGCATTTTTACTTTGCTGTAATGATTCTTTTTTTTTTCCTTTCCAATTCTTCATGGTTCAGTGTTTCTTTGCTCCGGAAAGTCATTTATTCCGTAATTTAGGAATAATAGTGGTTAGTTAGCAACAAAAAACTCTTACATGATTCAAGAATTCGACCTCTCTATGATCAATCTACATTTATTGTTAAAATATCATTAAAAAGTGGCATCATAATTGTCTAAAGTTTTCACCTTTTTACAGTGGCAACTTTGAGTACCGATCCAGTACGTGAATGGATTCTAACAGAAGGAAAAGCAACTCAAATAACAGGAATTAGTCCCGTTGGTGGTGGTTGTATTAATCTTGCAAGTCGATACAATACCGATGTCGGTTCTTTCTTTGTCAAGACCAACAGGTTTCTTTTACCAACACATGTCAACATTCTTATTTTATTAATTCCCTATGTAGCTTTCTGACGGATTATACGTTGTTCATACTTTCTTGAACTTGGTTCTAGGCATATTGGGCCGGAGATGTTTGAGGGAGAGGCTTTGGGGTTAAGTGCAATGTATGAGACAAAATCCATTCGTGTTCCGAAACCATTTAAGGTAAGATTCCTCTAATTGGTGGGTTGGCTAACGGTTCAAAACGTGTTGAGTTCAAGTGGCTTGTATTACTATATAAGTCTGTCGAATTGGTTTGGGTTGGGTTGACCACTTGACCCACAAACACTTTGTTTTGTCTTTTTGATTTTATATAAACAATGAAAACAATAATCATGAATATAAGATCAATATTATTAGAGTAATTTTCTAGATCTTTGAAGAATGAGAATTGGGAGGTTACATGCATGAGATGGGCGACGTTTAATCAAAATTAAGCTGTTTGACCTTTTGAACCATACCCTTTTAGCTAAAAAGTTTATTTGACTCCTTTATAAGTAAACGGGTCAAAATCGCCACCTTTAAAGTTTAAACGTACCCGTATCTTAAAAAAAAAGTGTTTCATATGCTTTTTCTAAATGCCTAAATTGCCCCTTGAATTCTTCTTTGGTGCCTGAAGGTAGGTGCATTTCCAACGGGAGGTTCATACATCATTATGGAATACATAGAAGTTGGTTCATCAAGAGGTGATCAGGTAAACCCTAAAACTCGCCTTCTCGTACTTCAATAGTGATTCAATATCTTATTTTATTTTAATTTTCTTTTAGTTTAGTCTATACTAGGGAGGAAGCTCGCAGAGATGCATAAAGCTGCAAAATCTGAAATTGGTTTCGGGTTTCATGTCGACAATACCATTGGCAGGTACATTTATGCTTATGAAATAGCCAAAAAGATTCTTGTTTTTTGAATTGCGCTTTTATGTCTTTTATCTTTTACAATAGTCTTTAGTTTTAATAAGCTCAAGTCCTGCATGTAGCACGCCACAGATAAACACATGGACATCAGACTGGATCGAGTTTTACTCTGAGCATCGGTTGAATTTTCAACTTAAGTTAGCGCAACAACAATATGGCGATTCAGCTATATATGAAAAAGGTTTGTGATTGCTATATTGTAATGTTGGTACAACTAAAATCCTGTCGTTTTTTTTTTTTTTTTCTTAAACGTAGACGGGTTGACCTTAAAGTCAAACTGTACATCTTGCTTTGGAAGGTTTAATTCTCTGGTAATCTTGGTTTTGATTTGAATGCAGGACAAAGATTATTGAAAAATATTGCCGCTTTATTTGAGGATGTGACGATCGAGCCTTGTTTATTACATGGAGATTTATGGAGTGGAAATATCAGTTCGGATAAGAACGGGGAGCCTGTTATACTTGATCCCGCTTGTTACTGTAAGAACGATAAATAAATTGGGACCCACAAAGCGAAGATGCATTTTTTTTTCTCTGTCTTTTATGTTTCTTGATTGTTATGTAGATGGGCATAATGAAGCAGAGTTCGGAATGTCTTGGTGTGCCGGATTTGGAGGGTCTTTCTACAGCGCCTATTTTGAGGTACATACATTTTCTGTTTCATTACTTATTAGTATTTTGAGTTAAATGCCATTTTAGTCACTGTGTTTTGGGCCATTTTGTCAGTTTAGTCCAAATGTTTTATTTTTTCGCATGTGGGTCCGAAAAGGTTTCATCGTTGCCTTTATAGTCCACTGGGTTAACTTCATCCATTTTTTTCTGAAACCTTTTTGGACCCATAGCGAAAAATGAAACATTTGGATTAAACTGGCAAAATGGCTCAAACCACAGGGACTAAAATGGCATTTAACTCTTAACTGTTTTTTTATTTATAACAAATCTATACATATATTGTTTATTAGGTGATGCCGAAACAACCGGGATTTGAGAAAAGGAGGGATATTTATCTGCTATATCATTACTTGAACCATTACAATCTCTTCGGTTCTGGTTATCGGTCATCGGCTATGTCCATTATCGATGACTACATTCGGATTTTAGAAGCTTAGAAGCTTGAAAATATTCATGTAAATTTAATTCCAAAAGTCAAGTTTGTATCTTTTGATGATATAATATGCATGGTTATTGTAGTAATTACCCATGATTATGGATAATAGGATGTTGAGTGTTGTGGAGATTGAAGCATAACTTTGCTAAGTTGACTCCAATTTTCTAGAGTAGCTTATGAAATTAGAAGGCTAAATCTATTTAGACACCCAGCCGCCTTTAATACGACTCGTATAGACCTATAGGAGTCGTATAGGGCTAGCCTTTAAACACCAGAACTGATAGTGTTGGTTCTAGTCTGATGGTTGGTTCTATATGACTCATATAGGGCTATACGAGTCGTATAGAGGCAGAAGGATTTTTTTTTTTCTTTCAAAAGTTGGCAAAATATAGGTGTTACATTTTTTTTAATATTAATTTTATATATTTTTTATTTTATCGTATCATACAGATTCATATTTTATTTTTGTGTAAATGTACTCGTTTTATATTTTTTATTCTGTAAAAAAACTATATACTTATGGGACTTGTTAAATAACAATTACAAAAGAATACTAAAAATAAATAAAATGTTATACATCAGTCTTTTAGTTTCTTGGCAGTTTACAACACATGCTACTTTAAGGTTCTACATTCGAAGGATGAGAAAGATATCTATAGTTCAATATTGTACCTATGCTCAAAACTCTAAAGAGTGTCCATAAATACATGTGTTATGTATCTCCAATCAAATTATGCAACTTTACAAAATCTTCTAATGTCAGTTCTTCTGGCCTTGACTGCACAACATAAAAGTTAGTTATTTAAAGCGAAACATCGCGATTTAACATAGAAAACAAAGATGATACTTACAGTTGCTGCTAGACCAACATTTACAAGAGCTTCTTCAATCTCAAGCGAGGGTTTTATATGTTGCAGCGTTTTTCGCAGCATCTTACGTTTCCCATTGAATGCAGAATTAACCTAGGAAGATCATGCAACAAGTTTCAGTTCAGAATTTCAAGAAAACATTAACAATAATAATGATTAAGGATCTTTGTTAAGTACAAACCATTGAAAAGAAGCTCTTGGTTGATGAAACTTGGGGGTAGTCTGCTGCTTGCTTCAGTCTAAACACAACAACGGCTGCATCTACCTATTGCACAAAAGAATGTCGTGATAACATGAACAAACATACAAAGAAAAAAGATAATATATTCAATACTAAAAATTTTGTTATGTTATAAAGATTTTTGTCTTTAAAGATGATTAACAAAAGCATCAAACACTTACTTTAGGTTGAGGGAAAAAGTTTGCCCTAGGGACCTTAAATTTATATTCGGGATCTGCAGGTAAAGGTTCAAACCGAAAAACAAGATTAAAATTTATTCAACGCTAAAATGTACCAGCAATAGGTTTGCTTGATGTTTCATCTGTTTTCATATGAAGTATTCATAATGCAGAATCACCTGAATAGAAATTAATGAATATATTAATGGGCCTGTATTCGGATGTCCTCAAGGATGGGTCCACCATGCGCAGAGCAGCTTCCTCCTGAACAAGAATGCGAGACGCTTGACACGGTATTATGCAAATTGCGAGTCACAAAAAATATAAAATGCATGACAAAAACAAAACGTTCAAACCTGGAGTAATAAGACTACTTCTGAGAAGATGTCACCCATCGGCAGAAGTTGTTTGACTATATCGGTACTTATATTAAAAGGTATATTGGCAACTACCTGCAACACATTTAAGAGGAAAAAAGACACTTTTAGTTAAAAAACCACTAGAAGGTATCCAATGTGTCACAGGAAATTTAAAGTTTGTTCACCTTTGCATATGAATTTCCTTCTAAATAATCACTTCCTAAAAATGACGACAAATGAGATCGAAGGTGGCATCTTGTAAAATCTTCCTGTATTACCTACACAATCAGACATTGCATGTTCATCTCAACTTTATCACTTTCGATACAAAAATATCCATGGAGAATAACAAAATATATAGAGAAAACAATTACAGTAATGTATTACTTTAACACGATGAGTGGCTGAAAAGCGTTCATTTACAAGTGCAGCCATGTAAGGATCCTATAGAGGTCACAAAGATGAAAGATGATATGTTTATGATTTATAATGTGGAAAATGGATAGCAAGAAAATTAAAGAAAGAAAAAGAAAAACCTTTTCAATGGCAAGAACATTTGCACCAGATTCAACAAGAACATTGGTGAGGGACCCGGTTCCTGGACCGATTTCAAGCACCACATCACCATCACCCACATTGGCAGCATCAACAAGTTGCTCATTTACTTCACCATTTAACATGTAATGCTGCATAACAAATAAAATAGTAAAAGCTAATTACTATCGCTCTCACCAATTAAAAAAAGATAGAGAATCTATGCTTAGACCCTCCGTAGTCGGAGGTGATATAATGCCGGAGGCCACCATAGCGCCATATGGCGCCTCCCCACACCGCCCCGAGGGGCGTTATATGGCTTGAACCTGGATCCCTCACGAAATTTATAACGGGGTGAAAGTTGTTGGATCACATTTGCCTCTCTCACACACACATATATATACATACATATATAACCTCATATCTACATAACCCCCCACTACACAGACATGTTATATAAAAATATTCGCACAGTATGCAAGTGCAAACCTTTTCTTCTACACTAATCCACCATGAACATACTGTATAGTTACAGAAGGAACCTTATCGTTAATAAAAAACCGACAGGATTCGGCTTTATGTATCATCAAATACTTATGGGCAGAGTTCGAAATAAACCAACAAACAATCCGGACAAAAAGATACAAATTTGAGTTTCACTGATTCATATTCATTTATTTATTTCATTCATTCTCTTATACCAACTTCTATACAAATTTAATCAAATCTCCACAATGTATTCATAAAATTCCCAACAAAAGCTTAAAGAGAAAGTAAATCAACCTTGAATAACAATCCATTTGAGTTTACAGATACAAAATGTAGCTCTACTAACAGAATTATAAAACACCCACCAACTGTTCGACGAAATGCCCACTCAAAAAAAAAAAAAAAAAACGCAAAAAAAATTGAAACCCAGAATTCACCTGGCCAAGGGACTTTCGGGGGATACGGCCTTTGGAGTTGAGAGCTTTGAGAGTGGCATGGTAGTCGTCTGGTTCTTTGATCTTGATTTTGGTGATTTTGGGTTTAATTTTGGGTTTATCGGCGTTGCTACTCGATACAACGCACACAGTTATGTCGGATTTTGTGGTGCGAGTTGTGTGGTGAAGAGACGAAGCAGATGAAGTAATTGGCGGGAGATTATGTAGCAGAAGAGTCATCGTCTTCGCAACAGAAAGTAAGTGGGATTGAAGTAAGTGAACGAATAATATTAACCGTTATCTTCCCTGAACCAACAATTGTCGGGTCAGGCTGGCCCGTGAATATGGTGAATGGCAATAGAAACAATCCCGAGCACTTTCGGGTATTTACTGGATCAAACGGAGTACTCCGATGATAACCCAAGTCCACCACCAATTCTGGGGAAAATCTGGTAACCCACCCGCCTGTAGGCACGATAGTGAAATTACCTGTAAAACTTGTTTGGCTCAAGGATCGAACCTAGGTTTCTCTGGGTCTCCTATCATTGTCCACCAATGACTCACTATGCACCAAGTGGAAGTTGAACTTCTTCCACCACTTGATCTAGAGATCATTGACAATGATAGCATTTAGGATTGGTGCGTTGTGGCGGCATTACTAAACTGGGGGGGGGGGGGGATAGTGCACGGTCCTCCCAACTGCCGGAGTGATCCCACTCCGGGAGCCGCTACCCGACCAAGCTAGCTCCGCGGTGAATTCCCCTTGCCGAGTTCTTACCCTGGGCGACATATGCCACTCCCAAGACTCGAACCCGGTACCTCTGGGAAGAGGTGGGTGTCGGTGGCCAACTGGGCTACCCCAGTTGGTTCGGTATTACTAAACTGAATGAAAAGTAAACGTAAAAATGTTTGAATTATTCACGTCCGTTGCGTGTTAACTGTGAAAGTTAGATTGAAGTGTATAAGATGTTAACACACACAAAAAAAGATATTAACACATTGCAATTTCTTTCAAGTTTGTATCCAATTAGTACAACTTTTCTCTACATAAACTCTTCAAGGTAGAATTTGGTGCGTTTTACGTCATAAGTCAGTTTATATAATGATAGTGTTTGATAATAATGATCGGTTATTTGTTGTTATATCCAAGGGCGTAGCTTAAGAGGGGCCGGGAGGGGCGCCGACCCCCCGAACGTTTCACTCAGTAGTGTTATATATGTAGTTTTCGTATAGAAATTTTTGGGTATATACGTTTTCGCCCCCCCCCCACCCCCCCCCCCCCCCCCCCCCCCGCGGTTTTCATGGTCAAGCTTCGCCACTGGCACTTATATCATGGGAGTAATGAGTATGTATGTTTCAACTTGGCATAACATATGTTTCCACACTAATGTATTCTCCAAACAATTGAAGGTTCATCTCTTTTTTTCCACACATAATATTTGGTTCATAGTTTAATGGGAGCTTCACGAGAGGGTATGATAAATTTATTTGGTTAGTTATTTTGATGTATGGACTTCTAGAACAATTGACAATTCGATAATGGCTAATTGTCCAATGTCCACCATTTCGATTTGGGCTTCTATAACAACTGAAGCAACAATTAAGTGGGCTAGTTAAATTAATCGGGCTTTAGGTAAATCAAATAGGCTGGTAAGCGAAAGAAAAAAAAGGAGGGGGGGACTAAAAATAGGGACCCCCCCCCCCCCCACCCACCCCTAAGTCATACTAAAAATACCTGTAACATCCGGGATGCGTATTTAGACATGTATTTGGGTATGGAACTTGGGTATGAGATTTAAAAATAAATTATGGAATTAGGTGACACCCAACAGAAACTATATACCCATTTGTCCCAACCATATACTCAAATTTTATTTTTATTTTCCCTTAATCCTTGTTTAGTAAATACTTTATTCTAGTAACTTCGTTACTTAGCAAAAAAAACTTTTCTATTGAGACATATTTTGACATTATTTATATCTTTATACTATGAAATTATCTTATGAGACTTATATCATTATTTGAAGGGGTAAGGTCCCAAAAACCTCATATCAAGTACTTGGAACCGTACCACCACCTCACCTCTCAGCCCTCTTTTGACATTGCGCGGCCGCACAACTGATCTCACAAAGAGCTTAAGAGAAAGACAACGAGCAAACACTTGCGCGATGAGAGGAACATCACGAATCCTCGCGCCTTCATAGCAAATAAAGGATGAAAATCCCAGACAGACATTTCCGTTTAGTAAGTACCCAGACTTGGATATTACTTAAGCTGACTCCACACGATAAAGGAGTCACACCAGATTATAGCAATAATCTTCTAGAAAGATCAATCGTGCACCACCAAGACGGCTATAACCGTCTGGTACACGTGTCATCATCTCAAACCTCCCTAAAAATCACGATAATGGCATGGAATTGGAGGAAAACCTCTACTTGCCCACTATCCACGTGGCGACTCCCCAACCATTGATCAAAACAGTAATCCGTGTGCTCTCACACAGGATCGTGAAGATTAACGGAAGGAAAAAATAACCGCCTACGGGGTTAGCATCTTCCGTTAATATTTCATCAACAAGTTTTCCCGCCCAAACTCTCGGTTATAAATATGAGGATAATTCAGGTATGAACTTCAAGTTACACACACTTCTTCAATACTGATTCTTCCCCATAAACACATACTTATTCTCACGCCGGAGTCGGGTCAAGGAGAGAACCCCCCTTCTCCCCTTGACGAGGCTAACGGTGTTTTGTTTTGCAGAGTTTACCGGAGAAGGAGATCAGTCGCATCGAATCAAAAGAGAGAAACAACCCCCCTTTATGCAGATTCAAGGCCCCTATATAATTTGATTCCGGTCATTTATCTAGTGTTTCTTCATTGGCGCCCACCGATTCCTCTGTTTTATCAGTTTTGTCTCGTTTCGATTCAGTTTCCATCATTCTCTGTTTTCACATGACAGAAAATTCATCATCTCACCCATCAGGTCCTCGATCTGAATTCAAGGGTTCTACAACCCCAAATACTCAGATCGACGGAATCATGGGAATCAACAAAAGTAACAGTCACTCAAACGAAAAGGACTCCTCAGATCAACTCATAGAGAGAGCTCCAGAATACTGGTTCGGCAGATTCCAGATTGCTTTAAACCAAATTTTCACACAAAATAACAGATCTGAGTCCCTAAACATCAGATCTGATACTCTGCAAGGAAGCAGTGGTAGGATTGATACTGTAGTATTGGACCCACAAATGCCTTATCAGTGGGACATCCAATCTAACAGTCATGCCAGGATAATCCCAAAACTAGAAGGTACCAATGGTCGGACAGCTAAACCAAAACAAATATACATGGTGCAAGGAGGCCCTTCACGAAGTCCAAACAAACGACACCATGATCAACATTGGAGGGAACAGCAAGTCGTATTTCCTGTATTTCCTGGAGGCCCTCAGGAAGAGCGACCAGTCATCATTACTGGCATCTTCGGCCATTACCGAACGGACTATATGTTTATAGATCCAGGAAGCTCGATGGATATCATATACGAGCAGTGCTTCAAACAACTTGATCCAGAAGATAAAGCACGATTAAAGCCGGTTGATTTTCCTCTCACCGGATTTTGCAATGAAGCTGTATTCCCATTAGGGCAAATAGCATTTCCTGTGACTTTATCTGATGGCGAGCATTCGCGCACAGTCACAGTAAACTTCATGGTCATGCCGGCAACATCACGCCATGATGTCTTGCTCGGAAGAAGGTCACAAAGGGAATTCAGCATGATCACTTCTATTCCACATGCTGCATGCGGGTTTCCAACAGAAACTGGAGTAGCAATTCTATACTCAAGCAAGGAAGTCATGTACGTAGATGATGAACCACCAGCAAAAGTGGCCAAACCCTCAGCACCAAACGAGCCGGAGAAATGGGTTCTGAACGACGAATATCCAGAACAGACCATCCTGCTAGGACATGTCATTTCACCAGCAACACGAATACAGTTAAAAGAATTGTTGTCTAACAATAAAGACATATTCGCTTGGTGCCCAGCAGACATGATCGGGGTTCCGCGCGATATAGCACAACATTGTCTGAACATCCGACCCTCAGCAGAACCTGTTGCGCAGGGGAGGCGCAGCCTCAGCGCCGAGAAAGCAGAAGCAATGAATGAGCAAGTAACAGAGCTACTTAACGCCGGAATCTTGCGCGAGGTCCAATACCATACCTGGGTCGCCAACCCAGTAATGCTCCAAAAGCATAGTGGCGGATGGAGAATGTGCGTCGACTTCAAAGATCTGAATAAAGCATGCCTAAAAGATTGCTACGCGCTTCATGAGATAGACAAAAAAGTTGACTCTCTAGAATCATTTCGATGGAAGTGCTTTCTTAACTGTTACAAAGGTTATCATCAGGTCCAGATGAAAGGAGAGGACGAGGACAAGACTGCATTCCGCACAGACAAGGGCATCTTCTATTACACAAAAATGCCATTCGGCTTACGTAACGCAGGCGCAACTTACCAGCGCCTAATGGATACCGTCTTCAGAGGAGACATTGGCAAAACAGTCGAGGTATACATGGATGACCTCGTCATCATGAGCCACGAGGAAGATTCAATGCTCGCAAATATCCAACGCACGTTCGATTCTTTGCGCAGCGTCAACTTAAAGCTCAACCCAACAAAGTGTTCCTTCGGAATGGAGAAAGGGAAATTTCTGGGTTTCATAGTAACAAGAGATGGGTTTAAAGTAAACCCAGAAAAAGTGCAGGACATCCAACTAATGCCATCACCTGCAACAATAAAAGAAATGCAAAGACTCGCCGGACGTCTAGCAGCCTTGAACAGATTCTTGGCAAATCACGTGGCCAAGTCTTATCCATTCATTAGCACCCTGCGAAACTGCGCCAAGAAAACCCATTTCCAGTGGACACCCGAAGCGGAAGCAGCCTTCAAGCAAATGAAGGAATGTTTAATTCAGTTGCCAACGCTAACCGCACCGAGAGAAAAAGAACCACTGATCTTATATTTATCTGCGGCGGAAGTAGCGGTAGGTGCGGTATTAATGGTGGAGCGAGAAAATATTCAGACTCCAATTTATTATATAAGCAAAATGCTCACTGGCCCAGAGACGCGCTACTCAATGATAGAAAAGCTGGCCCTAGCACTAGTACATGCATCACGGCACTTACGTCGGTATTTCTCTGGTCACGTCATCACAGTTCTCACCAATTACCACTTAGGGCAAATCCTATCCAAGCCCGATGTTGCGGGAAGATTGGCTAAGTGGGCTATTGAGCTAAGAGGATACAATATCCTGTACAGACCACGACCAGTAATCAAGGGGCAAGTTCTAGCAGATTTTGCCACAAAGGTTCCCATCAACAAAATCCAAGAATGCGAGGCAATCCAGAACCCTGTTCCTGTCTTCGACGACCGAGTATGGACTCTGCACACAGATGGAGCTTCTAATGATGATGGAGCCGGCGCGGGCCTCCGATTGGTCAGCCCCGATGATCACGAACTTACATATGCGATACGCTTGGATTTCCGAAGTACAAACAACGAAGCAGAATATGAAGCGTTTTTAGCAAGCCTTCGTTTAGCGCTCAAAATGGGAACACGAAACCTCGAAGCTAACTTAGATTCAAAATTAGTGGTTGAACAAGTCAATGGGCATTACGATGCAAAGGGTGAAGCTATGGCATTATATCTAGAACAAGCGCGGATGTTAATCAGCCAATTCCAAACGTTTAAAGTCAATCACATAAACAGAAGCGAAAACAAGCACGCAGATGCACTAAGCAAGTTAGCCGCCACCAGCTTCAGACACCTAGCAAAAGAGGTACGCATCGAAGTGTTGTCCAATCCTTCTGTCCCTCTCAAACAAGTAAATGTTATAGAGATCGGCAATCCATCCTGGATGTCTCCGATCATCTTATACTTACAACACGGGAAACTCCCGGAAGGAAAAGCAGAAGCTCGAAAGATCCAAAACAAAGCAATTAACTATGAAATGGCGGAGGGGATTCTGTTCCGAAAGTCATTCATGGGACCGTTACTGCGCTGTGTTGACAAAACAGACGCACAATATTTAGTCAGGGAAATCCATGAAGGTTTATGCGGGATACACGCTGGACCGCGCATGGTAGTGGCAAAAATAATGAATGCAGGCTACTATTGGCCGGGAATGCACGTAGACGCGGTAGAATTACTACGGAAATGCTCAGCCTGTCAGCGCCATGCACCAAAAACACTCCGACCAAAAATCCGCTCATACCAGTCACGTCCGCCTAGCCCTTCCAACAATGAGGCATCGATCTTGTTGGCCCATTCCCTGACGCGCCAGGCGTAGTAAAATTCATTATTGTAGCAGTCGACTATTTCACAAAATGGGTCGAAGCCAAGGCACTAGCCTCAACAACGGCAATGGTAATTCGCAAATTTATATGGGAACATATTATTTGCAGATTCGGATTACCATTGTGCATCATCTCCAACAACGGCACTAACTTTGCCTCAGAAGATCTTCAAAAATGGTTCAAAGAAATGAAAATCGAGCACAACTTTGCCTCTGTGGCGCATCCACAAGCAAACGACCAAGTTGAGAGACAACAAACAGATCGTCGATGGCATAAAAATGCGACTCGGGACAGCGCGCAGAGGATGGGTTGATGAACTCCCCAACATCCTATGGGCACACCGCACCATGCCAAAGACTAGCACTGGGGAAACCCCGTTCAGTCTTGTCTATGGATCAGAGGCGGTATTCCCAGCCGAAATTGGTCTTCCATCGCCGCGCATGCTCGCCATGGAAAGACAAAACAACGAGCAAGAACGAAGAATGGATTTAGACCTTCTGGAGGAAAGGCGCGAAAACGCTGCCATCGCAGAGGCAAGGTACAAATCCAAACTTGAAAAATACTATAACGCGCGCGTCCGCGTGTGCACCTTTGTTCCGGGAGACTTCGTTTTACGCGACAATGAAGTTTCTAACGCGGAAAAACCAGGCAAATTAGCGCCAAAATGGGAAGGACCATACATCATTAATGAGGTTCTGGGCAAAGGCTCTCACACTCTAAAGAGAATTGATGGGACACTAGTTCCCCGCACCTGGAAAGCGCAACAGCTGCGCAGGTGTTATATATAAGCCAAAACATTCCAAGAAGATGAAACTATACATGCAATGTATTTTTCTATTACACTTTGTATTATCGGCTTTGCGCCCTATTAATGCAAGCATAGTTCTTAAACATGTTACTGTTTGTTACACATTGCATATAATTCTTTTGGTTTACGCGAAAACAATATGGTAAACATTGAACGCCTCATGAACAGTCTAAATAAGCCAGCTTTGCGCACATTTTAGACTTACGTTCACTCATGAGTTCAATACCATTCTCATTCGCTTTACCTACACAATGCAATTAAACATATGCAACATATTGTAATCCAAACATAAACTAAGCATTCATGCACAACAGTGCATCAAAAAATATATATCATCAGTGCAGCAAAGCACTCTAAACAAACCATTTACAAAGAACACAGTAGTGTTTCTTCAAAAGAAAAAGAAAAGAGTACTAGCTACAAAATAAACAAACTAGGAAAGCTGATCCAGCACCCCATATGGAGTATGGAGAACCTCACCATACTCAGACAAAGGACGGAGATTAACAATCCAAGGGTTAACACCCTCCCCACCATCTTCAGCACCACCTACCGGAACTTCAGTCGGAATAACAACACGGCGACGTCGTTGGTAAACAATCGACGAACTCCCTCTCCGGTCAACCGGAAAGAACTGGGTCACAAGACGTGCTGACAACCGGGTAACCCCACCATTATTGTCGTCAGCAAGACAAAGTCGGATCCGGTCTTCTGAAACGTCCCGACGGTTTGCATCTTCATCCCTGGCAGCAAGATCAGGCAACGATTTGGAAAGCAGCAGCAAACCATCAGCGGCGTCAAGCACTTTCAATACCTTAGAAAGTCTTGTCCATCGAATCAGTCTCCCGTTCTCCATTTTTCTAAAAATTAGGGAAAGAATGTCACCCAAAATGAATATATAGACCAAAAAAGAGAAGCGGTAGCATCGAGACAAGAATTGTGATGATTGAGTGTCAAATCAACTTCCGTCTCAACGGTGCTGCCACTGCAAGTGTCACATCCCATTTAAAATCCTCTGACAGGGCACACACGCATTCCCAGGAACTACAGTTAAGCCAGAAGACGAAGAGTCAGCACAAAGTATAAGAAATGACGTCAGCTATCGTCAGCTCATAATTACACAAACCCTTCGCCCAAGATTACAACAGTTCAGAATAAAAAAGGAAAAGAAGGAGGTATAAATATCTCTCCTCACAACTGTTCATCTTACCCAAAGTCAAAGATTTTCAGCTCACCATAATAAGCAAAGTAAATCTTCTCATAGAAGATTCCCTACTTTCGCGCCAAAAGCATTTCTCTCATATAGTCCAGTGCTCCACTTATTTGCATAAGAGCAACACTGGATTGGGGGGACTTGAAGGGGTAAGGTCCCAAAAACCTCATATCAAGTACTTGGAACCGTACCACCACCTCACCTCTTAGCCCTCTTTTGACCTTGCGCGGCCGCGCAACTGATCTCACAAAGAGCTTAAGAGAAAGACAACGAGCAAACACTTGCGCGATGAGCGGAACATCACGAATCCTCGCGCCTTCATAGCAAATAAAGGATGAAAATCCCAGACAGACATTTCCGTTTAGTAAGTACCCAGACTTGGATATTACTTAAGCTGACTCCACACGATAAAGGAGTCACACCAGATTATAGCAATAATCTTCTAGAAAGATCAATCGTGCACCACCAAGAAGGTTATAACCGTCTGGTACACGTGTCATCATCTCAAACCTCCCTAAAAATCACGATAATGGCATGGAATTGGAGGAAAACCTCTACTTGCCCACTATCCACGTGGCGACTCCCCAGCCATTGATCAAAACAGTAATCTGTGTGCTCTCACACCGGATCGTGAAGATTAACGGAAGGAAAAAATAACCGCCTACGGGGTTAGCATCTTCCGTTAATATTTCATCAACAAGTTTTCCCGCCCAAACTCTCGGTTATAAATATGAGGATAATTCAGGTATGAACTTCAAGTTACACACACTTCTTCAATACTGCTTCTTCCCCATAAACACATATTTATTCTCACGCCGGAGTCGGGTCAAGGAGAGAACCCCCCTTCTCCCATTGACGAGGCTAACGGTGTTTTGTTTTGCAGAGTTTACCGGAGAAGGAGATCAGTCGCATCGAATCAAACGAGAGAAACAACCCCCCTTTATGCAGATTCAAACCCCTAGATAATTTGATTCCGGTCATTTATCTAGTGTTTCTTCATTATTATATTTCAAATATTTCAAATAATTTATGGACATAAACTATTATATTTTAATTTGTTGTATATTTTGAAAACAATAAAGTTATATTAAAGTTATAAATGAAAGAATATAATCGAAAACCCCAAAGGGTATTATTTTTTAAATTAATGGGTATACTCGTTACCTGCGGGTATGCTCAATATTCGATGGGTAATTACTTGAAAAATACCCGACATGTATTGAGTCCGGTATAAGACATGATATATGATCGAGTATGGGATTGAGTTTAGCCGTACACCGCCCATTGTCATCGCTAGAGTATAAGGATTTGGCCAAAGCAATTTGAGGTCCAAAGGGAGTTCTAGACAATACTTGACCCAAGATACATAACAACCCGTGCTTTAATGCTTAATACGCAATGGTTATCAGATGAAATCTCATACACAAAAACCGACCCAAACTACCTGTTAACCTAATTTGGTACCGGCTAGTCATTTTGTCTAGTAAAGTTCGGTTTGTTGTATATAATTCTTTTATAGTCAAGTTCGGTTTGTTTTATATAATTTGGTCTTAACAAATATATTATATCGGGCAACACCCTTTCAATTTTGTCATCTAACAATCTGAAAAAGAAGCATGTAAAATGCTTAGTTGACCGATAAGTGACATGATGATAACATGACATTTTTTTATTAAGCATCTAACCTGTGTATTTAATAATGGCGATATATGTTATTATAGTAGTAGCATTACTATTAAAATAATTTGTGTATGGCTATTGATGTTATCCAATGCCTTTGTAATGTCATATATCTTTTTTTTAAATCATTATTTTCATAAAATTATCCATGACTTCATAAATAAAGTTTAAAACAAAGCGTGCTTCAATAGCAACTCTTGAAATTTGAATATGCCGTAACATTACAAAATAATCAAGTAAATATCAGAGTACCCATAATAGAAGGCTTCAGATTCATAATTTTTTTTAATGGGTTCCTTTTGATAAATTTTCACTAATTTTTTTTTCAAATCTTACAAGATTCTCACTAATTTTTTTCAAAACCAATGGGTTTCTAGAAACCCACAAATATGGACTAGATCCGCCACTAGGAGACTCAAAAACCGGTTCCACGTCACCCTTACCTACCCTGTCCAGACTTTGCTCCTTCCACAGTAAAATCGGCTCCAAAAACACCATCGGACACCCCTCTCTTTCCCTTCCTCCCTCTATCCTCTCCCTCTCACAAAACTTGTTTGAGGGTGTTCTTCCACAAAACCGTTCATCCTCCCTCTCTCCTCCACAAATTCCTCCTCTCTTCCCTCTCTCCTCAACGTAGGCTAAAAACAACTAATATGGATGCTCTCGTAACAACGTTGCATTACGTATCAACTAAACACTTTTGCTTGCATGTTAGTATGAGAGATAATTTCAATTAATCTTGATAATAGAGAACTAGTGATGCCACTTGGTCATACACTACCACTCTGTTCCCGAGTCTCATTTAACAAGGGGGGGGGAGGGAAAAAAGATGAAAATATGAAAAACTATGTTCCAGAGTTTCATTTAACCGGGGGAGGGGAGGGAAAGAGAAGAAAATATGACCAAATATGACCATATATTCATCCTCTTAAATTGGAGAGATTTTTTTATTTTTTTGAAAGGTTAACTTCATTAAAGCAAACAACACACCTCAAATCGAGGGGCGACCGACTACAACCCGAACTACATAATCACAAAATTACACCAATCTACCCACTCTATATTTTTACATTTGCTCCTATTCTTGAACCATAAAAAACCTATAGCTTTCACCTCGTTGACAATCCTCTCGATTCTAGCTTCTTTGTTTTCGAATCTGACTTTGTTTCTGGCTTTCCATATGCACCACACCACAATTCTAACGATACCTTTAAAAGCCTCCTTCTTGTTCCCCTTTAAGCCCACGAACTCGTGAATTTTTGAAACATCATGAAAGCCGAAAAAAAATAGATTCTGCACCTTGCACCACCTGCTGATGTGGTTCCAAACCACTGCTGCCACGTAACAGGATGTAAAAATGTGAGAGACCGAGTCCACGCCGTCGTTACATAATACACACGCATCATCCAGCACTTCGATGTTTCTTCTTCTCAGCGCTTCGACCGTTGCAATCTTGTTTAGGCTGGCTCTCCACATAAAAATATTTATCTTGTCCGGGATCCACCTGCACTCTTCGACCTGCTCCTGCGAATTAACGTTCTGCTGGTCGGTATTAAGAAGTTTTTTAACAGCCCCAACACTATAACATCTGTCTTCGGCACCATTCCATTCCCACCTATCCGGTGTATCCACCAGCGAAACGTTGAGCAGCCTACTGCAGATGTCAACCAGCTCGTTAACTTCAACCTGATTTGATAAATGTCTCTTCCAAACCCAGCCATAATTCGAAGTGAAGACCCCACCATTCACCCTCGGCTTGATCCTGTCCACAACCCTACACCCTTTTTCCTTCTCTAATCTAAATAACTCAGGATATAAAGACTTTAGGGGCTCTCCACAAAGCCACGGATCCAACCAAAAAGCCGTGTTCTCCCCGTTTCCCACTTTACTTCTAAAAAAAGTTCTTAACGGAATCCCATCAACCAACGTTTTAGCAAAAGTCTTGGCAATGTTACACCACACCCCTCCCATTGAAGCTCTAAACGGAATAAAATTCCAGTTAAACTTAGTTTTATGCACAGTGTACAAGAAAAATCCAACAAGATCGTAGCAATCACTACAAAGGACCCACCGGATATAGTCGGTGATTTGAAATCTAACATCGATATAGCTATCAAAATTTATTTTACAAAAAAATGATAAATCCTTTGAAAATATTATAATTTTCCTCTACGTTTGTCAATCAAATATATCAAATAAAATTCATATTCATGGTATCCAAGGAAGAGAGAATGTTAAATGTAGCTTTCTCACCGACTAGCAATGTTTGTCCTTTGAACAAACAAAAGAATGTTTGTCCTTACCCCAATAAGATTATGGGCATTGAAAACTTCGATCTGTTGTTAAGTTAAGACGTGTCTCTTAAAAATTTAAGGTTTAAAAAAATTAAAACAGTTTTTTTTTTTCTTTTTTTGAACGACGACTTACTTGTATTTGGCTACTGCACTCTCCGAAGAGCCGCGTTGCCCCACTCCGGCCAGACTATGTTGACTTAATTGGGTTCGCGCTGACATCGAAGTTTGGCTTGGGAGTTCCTCCGAGAAACCATATCGCCGGCTGCCACTTGACAGTTGTTGTGTCACCACAAGAGTAGAACTCTCTGACGAAACACACGGTGGGACGAAAACCTAGGTGGACTCGAGATCTGCACTGGACCGGTTTAATGTGTGAATCACTTGATTAGACTTGATAGAAACACGTATCAATATCTATGATCTTGAAAAAAGTGCGGAACCATGTAGCACGGGAACGGGTACGGGACTGAGGTACGGGGAACGGCAAAACAAATAAATCCAAGATACGGGTACGACAAAAAAATATAAAAAATAGAAATATATTTAAAAAGTCCAAAATATATTAAACAAAAGTCCGTGGTACGGTCTTAAACTTTGTGCTATTTTTATCTTGACAAGGAGGTTAAATGGAGAAAAAACAATTTTTTTACTAAACACTTCCTTAAAAGTTGGTGCTAAAAGGGTAATAAAAGAAAAACAGAGGGTGTAAAGTGACAAAATTTACTAAAAACCCTACAAAAATGAGAGTGCCGCACCCATTCTTTCTCATCTTCCAGCATTAGTCGCTTCTTTACCAATACAAAAGTACTATGGATGTGTTTGGTTGTGACCGGCGTCGATGTACCGATCAAAGATAGAGGGAATTGTGTCCCTAAATACCTTAATCTAGTTAGGGCAAGTAGGGTGTCGAACCACGAAGAGCTTTTGGTTAGTGTTTAGATTCAATTGATTCATGAACATAATGTGAACTTGATTCTTTGATTGAGTTGTTTAGATTAAGTAATTTGCAAAAGTAACACCTAAATTGATTGATTGTATCACAAATAAGTAAAGATGGTCACACCAAGGATCGGGTTACACATTCAATAAACAATCTAATTCAATAGCATATTAATCACTATATAGACATAGTGAAGTTTACCACATTCACACATTGGATAATCAATAGACTCTTCAATCAAACAACAACTCTTTTAACGATTCTAGACCGAATAATTTATGTTGTGGGATGAGGTTATTATCAATTATCAAAACACTATCCGACACTATCAATCAAAACACCGTGTTCTCTAATGATAAACACCAAATAGAAGAAACAATGTTATGAAGGGTTCAAAATAGTAAATTGTTCAATATTGAAACATGATAAACATATGAAATCACAAAGAAAATGTCAAGTACTTAACAAATCAAAGCAAATCCATGTCAAATGTACTTACAATTCAGATTGAATACCAAATGAAATCAAACCCTAGACCTTGATGCAACCATGAATGATTTAGCTACTCATGATGGTGTGAAATGATGAAGTGTGAAATTCAAAAGAAGTGAAAGACATGATTAGGATGATAGAAAGGCTTTGTCACTCAAGATTCTTCTTCCTTGGTCGTCCCTTGGCACCTCTTTACGTTGAATGATGTATTTTTCACGTTTTTTTGGCATTAAAACTCATCCTTGAACCACCTAAAACCGTTGGTAACTGCAGGTTGGGCGTATTGGTACTCTGGTGGGTATACTGATACTCTGGCTGCATTTAGAAACTATGTTTTCAGATGGAATACGCCCCGAATACACTCAGAAATCAATATGGAGTGAGAGTAAGGATACGCCCATGGAAGTATGGCTACGTCCATGCTCTTTCTTGTCTTGTTTCTATCTTTGTGCAAACGTAAAGCTCCCGTCACTCGTGATATCTTCCTTGCAAACCTACACAATCATAAAATAGACAAAGTAACCATATTCCAAGCATAATTCCTAGTAAGAACATACAAAATCGTGACAAATTATACCATCCAACCATAACTCATCAGGTTGTCAGGTTCAAGATTCTTTAGTCGCAGAATGACCAGAGCTGCGGTTGCTCTGGCCGGATATTCCGGCAACAATGGATACGTTTGGTTGTCGTCCCCCGACTTCAGAATACGTTTTGCAAACGCCCCTAGTCGTCCCCGCGACGTTTCTGTCCCCAAACCGTCCCCGAGACTGGTACTAGAGGCTCATAGCCGTCCCCGTGCTTCATAGGTGCAGAATCCAATTAACAAAATAGTGAACACGAGGATTTCATAAAATATTATTTTGATTAAAATTCGGGAGCAATTCGTTACAGTTTAACTCCTTTATTAATAGCTCTCCAAGATAAGTTCTCCCAAAGTTTCCATAAATTATGAGCTCTTGCGCACGGATGGCCTTGCACAAGGCCTAGCTCAAATCCTTCATTGCCTTAATCCACCAAAAGTGACACAAATGGGGATCGAACTTGGGTCTCCATTGAAGAAACCAACGTAGCATTCGGTATGAAGGAATAGAAAGTGGAATGTAATGGATCATTCTGATGAAATGAAAAGAAACATATTTGTTTTTCATGTGGTAATGGAATGGAGCATTCCAAAGGAATGTAAATCCTTGCAAATATAACAATTTTCATTCATTGGTAAGGGGTGGTTTTTTTCATTCCTTCAGGGAATGGAAATAAATATATTATTATATTATAGTTATATTAATATTAGTGTTAATATATATCAACATTTTATTATAATTTTTTTTACCATTAATATATTATTATTATTAAGGCAATAATAATTTTGTCGTTTTTAATACAATTGTGTTTCATTACTTTGTATTTTTTGTTTATCAAATTGTACAAACTAATGATTCATTTTATTCACATATGAGTAACCAAACATCACAATGGAATGGAATGATTCATTTTATTCCGTTGTCCATTCAATTATCTCGTCTATTCTATTCCCCCATCAATTCCATTACCCATACCAAACATACCCAAGTCTCCTATCAGTAGGCCACAAGTGGGGATTTTAAAACAGTTGATTTATAAATTTTGACAAATTTTCGGTGCTCGTGAGGTCGAGGATCACCTTGGATCAAAAACTTTTTCCCAAAGGTAGGGGTTCTCCGTATGACCAAACTCCTATGTAAATCCGTCACTTGAATCAACTAAGATCATGCATAATCGTTTTTCTAGAATACATATTTATTTCTTTCACAATCTAATATTGAAATCCAATCAATACTAGAAAAGACGTGCTTTGCATACCACCAAACACTAAATAGAATAAATTTATGACCAATAACAATACAAGTTATTCGACTTAAGTTTGTTTGGAATCCGAAACCACACACAACAACAACCCCATATTTGAATTTTGGAAATTAAAAAGGTGTTTAATATAATTAGAGATTAAGAGGCCACACTACACGTATCACACTTTTATTTATATGTGCTTGTCTTAGGGAACATCCTCATGTTGTTTAAGATTTTCGTTTTCTAATTGATTCGGTTTCATGTATGATTTCTCTGACTAAAATCAATGTATTTGAATCATGTTCTCTAAGTCATTCTTCTATTATTAGAAAGAAAAAAAAAAGAATCCTATGTTTGAGCATGGTTCTATCGTTTCTCTCATGACACAAATTCGTCCTATTATATGTCAATATTTTCTATATTATTCACACGTATATAACAAAAGTTAATAAGAGATGAAATTTTGTAATTCTTATCATTACTAGAATTATGGACTATCACTGATAAAGTTTTAGTGACGGGTTAGTGATACACCGCCGAATGGTCAAACAAAATTGCTAAAAGAAAACAAATAATTAGATATTTGTCGCAAGTTTTTTGGTTTTGTTTAATCTGTAGGTGATTCGTCACTAGATATATGCTGTTGATCCGTGTTCTCAAAAGTGTCCGCTATATATACTTGTCGGTAATTTGTCACTAAAAACCGTCATTAAAAGTTTTACCCACGCTTGTTTTTCCTTCGAACTTCACCGATAAATTATTATCATTTGATACCTACACCAACGGATTAGTGAAGAATTTTGTCGTCAGTAAAAGTTCTATGATTTACCGTTTATTTTATTGTAAGTACTGAATAAATTATAATGCGTGGAATTAAAAATAGATAAATTATGAGATGGTATTTGTCCGAAAGAGATAGTAAATTAGTAATATAGTTTTATGCATTTTTTGTTAACTCTCAAAGTTTGTTGTGAAATCGTTTATTTATTTATTCATTCATTTTTTAGCGGCAAACGAATAAAAGCACGGCCACCTGGAGTAACTCAATGATAAAAGGCGAGCTCATACGTTTGTGACCACAGACAACTCTTGGTAGTCCAAGCCCACTATCTCCAGTTTTAGGGAAAACCCATTACCCAAAGACTCACTATAATAAAAACCTGATTGAGATCGGATTCAAACTTGAGACCAATGATTTTAAACACAAATCTTCACTTCCTCTCCTATTTTGGTTTAGCTAGGTCGTTTATTATAATGCTTACAAAATAAAAGAAAATTACCTTGAGTTTATTATTATTATATCAATGACTAAAACATGCATTATTTGTACCTTGAGTTTATATCAAAATAATAAATAACTTTTTCTTTCAACATCAAGTCAACACCTTGGAGTTAGAGCCCTTAATTTGGAGTTTATCTTGTACTATTTACGGCATATATACCTAAAAAATATACATGTTGAGATATAAAAACTGGATACACGTATCTATATACTTTTTTTAATAGCAAACCAAACCAAACCAAACCTTCATTAATAGAAAACACAGTCAACAGAGCCAAAAAACCCCAGCCAGGAGCTGGACAATCTATATACTTAGTCGTCAAAAAAATCTTGAGTTATCTTATGTGGCTTTAAAATATTATTAAATATACAGTTGGCATTGTTACACGTAAAAATGAGTTGGAACTTGATGGGAACGAAGTTACCTTCCATCTTCCACTTCTACCCATGTCCCCCTTTACATCAACACCATCTTAATTTATTAATCCAACACCAAAATTTTGTATGCTATCAAGATATCAGTTATTTGTTTACTTTTGTCGTGATATACATTCTATGGGTGTAACTTTTAGGGTCCAAGTGGGTCTTTTGACACTTTAAGTCTTTAACCGATTAGGGTTTTTATTGATAGAAGTATCTAACGTTGTTTATTTCTTATTGTTTGACCTTAAAGTTAACATTGATAGAGTAGTTAGAAAAATATAAGAAAAATCAATTGTGGCCATTCTCAAAATCATCTAGGTTCACTGGTTTCATCGATATCTATGAGACAAGTTGGTGGTCTATAACTCGAGATCTTATGCCGGGAGTGTTACATGATATTGTAGGGAGTTGCATGCCACTCTCGAGAGTTCTCACATGATCGATTGATTTGCTTCAATGTATTGGTACTTTGTACATCATTATTAATGATTATAGGACGTATTGTATGATTATATCTTTAACTATATGTACCATAACTTATAAATTTATATATTTTTTTTACTATTAATGATTAGAGGATGTATTGTATGATTATATCTTTAACTATATTTACCATAACTTATAAATTTAAATATTTATTACTATTAATGATTAGAGGACGTATTGTATGATTATATCTTTAACTATATGTACTATTTTGTAAAATTCTTATATTTATTACTATTAGTGACTAGAGGACGTATTGCATGATTATATCTTTAACTATATGTACCATTATCTTTATATAAATTAAGAGAATATGAATAATGACTTTTTCATCCTTTAGTCTATTTTGTCATTTCGTGTAAACTTTCATTTGCAACACATATGGTTTAATTATTGTATTATTTTTCTTTTAATTTAACCAAATTATTTTTCTACACCTAAAAGGGTTTTTTTTAACGAACACGTTAATACCGTTTTAGTGCACCGAAGGTCCTTTAGTCTATTTTGTCCTTTAGTTTTTTTTTTTGGACCGAGTTTCTGTCGTTTTCTTTTTCGTTTACCTTTTTTACCTTTGTTATTTACTATAATTTTTTTTTGCATATTATTTTGATGTTTAGAGCCGAGTTACGACGCAAATAGCATAACACATTTTGATATCATTTTATTTAATTTTATGAATTTATTTATCGGTTGTCATGGTATACTATACGTTCTGAATTCTAATCACGTCCTTGCATAACGCTCGGGTAACTACGACCCTACTTTCTTATAAATATATATATATTTATTACTATTGAAATAAAGAGTGTACTTCACGTGCGTCATAGATATGCACTATGCAACAATGAACAAACTCAAAGAAGGTTTCCTGGTTTTTTATTTTTCTCAATTTGATTATTATTTATCTAGGGTTTTATGGTTATCTAGTTCAATAAATTTAGGTTTTTCTTCATCAATTCAATTTAAGAATTATTTACTTTCTTAGTTGTTCAAATGTATCATCAAATGGGTCCTTGTAAAATGTATAGTCATGTGGTTTGACATGTATTCATACTCTTTTATTTGCATATTAAATATAGATATTAAAGTGTATAATCAATCTCTAGTGGGTGTGAACCCTCTTTGGAGGCTTTTTATTAGTTCTTATTTTTTTTACCGGTACTTATTTTTTGCAATTTTCAGGATTGTTACTTTTGATACCCTTTTTTATCATTGAGGAACAGTAAAAAATGTAAAAATCTTATATATACACATATTATTTTAATCAAAACTCACTCCAAATATTTCACGCAACTCACTCTCTCTTTACTCTTTCACTCCCTTTTTTTCTTAAGTTTTCAAATGGCAAGACGTTGGACCGAAGAAAAGAAAATCGTTTTGGCTACAGGTTGGGTGGCTGTCACGAGTACCAAGACCGCTACGTGACCCGAAGACCTTTATTCCACACCATCTAGCCTTAACGACTAATCGTTTGTTTTATTAGACTAAAAATGTACAACCTTGACTAAAAGCAATAAACTAAAATAAATAGTGACTGATAATGAGTCTGATAAGTTTGGTGCGTAGTTAATTTTGTCGTTTCATTCGAACCTTCATGTCGTGTCACCTTCTTTCTCCATACACCATCATCTCCATAAATATATATATATACACACACACTACTGCTTACTCCATAACAACATTCCAACTCATCATCTTCACCTTCACACACTAAAAACACACAGTTCTGCAACAACAATGGCAGCTCCATTCATAGAACCACAATGCACTATTCAACCGGCTCGCAGGCTCAAAGACTTCCTTCAAGACCAAAACCTCCCGTTCCCGCGCTCTCGCAAATCCTCCATCTCCGTCTTCCTCCACGCCGCCGTCAAATACTCCTCCATCCGTACCATCTCCCGCCGTTTCTCCACCAAAAACCGCTCCACATCACCTCTTCCGGAGCCTACAATCACCAGAACAACCTCCGTAACCGTCAAGGACATTCTCCGCTGGAAATCCTTCCGAGATCTGTCAGATCCGGTTGAATTTCACGCTCCTCCGGTGCCGGATTTCTCACCGGAGTCTCCTCCTTGTACAACGTCCACCGGTTCGCCGAGGAGTAGTAGTAGTTGTAGCCGTAGCTGGTGCGATAGTGATTTCACCGTCGGTGATTCGCCGGAATGTTTCCGTACATTCTCCGGTGAATCGGAGGTTGTTGATAAGAAGAATTTTCACGTTAATGTCGCCGGTGAAAGGAAGAACAGAGATCTGAAGGTACAAATTGTGATTAACCTAATTGTGATGACCTAATTTTTGCAATTGAATGTTTGTTGATGAAATTAGGGCTTATGAATTTATGATTTTGTGTAAATTGTAATGCAGGATCAAATTGTGCTTGTGGAAGAAGAGGAACAACAATTCAGTCCGATTTCAGTGCTTGATTTTGCACAGGAACATGACGAAATGTTCTCACAGTTTCATCAAACCCTAGCTGATATGGAGAGTATGTGTTCTTCATCCATTATTCAACTTTTATTATTAGCTTGTTTTAGAGATTAAATTGACTGATGATCAATATTCTTATTGAACAGGAAGGAACACAATGCTGAAGCAACGGATCCATAACTTTGAGAATCTCATTGATGACGAGAACAAACGTGTCGTAGTAGACGTATTAGACGATACTGAATCGTTTGTTATCGAAGAAAAGGCGATTAGGTTAACGGAACATGTGAAAACAACAAGCTCTATTGAAGAGTGTGACTTAAGTTTGGATTGTTTGTTATTAGATTACTTTAGGGATGAATTGGTTACAAGTAAGGGAGTGAAAAACAATGAGGAGTTAGAATCTAGGGTTTTGAACGTTGCGAAAAGCTGGGTGAATGGCGAAGATGACGGATCGTTGGCGTGGGAGATGGAAGGTAGAAGAGAAGTGTGCATTAGAGAAATGGATAAAGGATTGAATTGGAAATGTTTTGATGATGATCAAAATGAGATTGTGATTGAGATAGAGAAGATGGTGCTTAATCAATTGTTAGACGAGTTATCGATTGATCTTGTTAACGTTTAGAACATACGAATAAGATGATAGGTTGGGTATGATTAGCGGATGAGCAACCTGGTATATAGTGTTGTGGACCTTGGTAATTTCTACGCGGAGATAGAATAGTGTAAATTACAACGAGTTTTCGAAGTTTTTTTTATGACTTGATGTATGTTTAATGAATAATGATGTTCCAATTCTTTTATTAAAATGGTAACCGAGAAATAAGTACAACTTGATGTATGTTTAATGAATAATATTATTCCAAATCTTTTATTAAAATGGTAATTGAGAGATCATGCTTAATCAATTGTAGGGTCCGCTTTGAGCCCTTTTCTATTTGCAGTTATCCTAGATGAGTTGACAAAGTTAATTCAGGGGGCTCTTCCGTGGTGCCTGCTTTTTGCAGATGATATTGTGTTAGTTGCTGATAGTAAACAAAGCCTGAATGTGAGGTTAGAAGAGTGGCGAGCAGCTTTAGAGGGAAGAGGTTTAAAGATTAGTCGATCTAAGACTGAGTACTTGTATTGCGACTTTAGTGGAGTAGACAACGATGAGGACATTCAGATCACCATTGACAGTCAAGCGGTCCCGCAGGTGACTAAGTTCAAGTATCTAGGATCGTTTGTCCAGAGGGATGGGGAGATAGATAGTGACGTTGCCCACCGCATCCAGGTCGGATGGTGTAGGTGGAGAGCTGCCACTGGGGTATTGTGCGATAGGAGGTTCCCAACAAAATTGAAAGGGAAATTTTATAGGGTTGCAATTAGACCTGCTATGTTATATGGAACCGAATGTTGGGCCATTAAGGAAGTACAGGCACGCAAGATGGAGGTAGCAGAGATGAGAATGCTAAGATGGATGTGTGGCCACACAAGGTTAGACCGGATAAGAAATAATGTTTTTAGGGAAAGGTTACAAGTAGCTAGTATATCAGATAAGATAAAGGAGGGAAGATTGAGATGGTTTGGGCATGTGAAGAGGAGGCAGACGATAGAACCAGTTAGAGTGGTTGAAACCCTCGAGGTGGAGGGGAGGAGGAGTAGAGGCAGACCCAAAATTACTTGGGATGAGCGGATTAGGCAGGATTTGCAAAAATTGCACCTCTCTGAGAACATGGTCCATGATAGGAGCTCGTGGAGACGTAGGATTAAGGTTAAGGATTTCTAGGAAAGGGTACAATTGTGTTTTTATGTGTAGTGGAGTGTATGGTCGTACATAAGTAACTATGTGTATAGGATGTTTTGTACAGTTGTGTTTCTAGGTGTAGTGTATGGTCGTAAATATGTAACTATGGGTATAGACTGTTTGTGTTGTCATATTTGTTCTGTTCTACCATGCACTATTTTGCAACTCATACTACATTGGTAGCTTCATACACATATACACACACACACCCCATGCTCTATTTATTTCTTTCCTGGGTGTTTTGGAGCCGAGGGTCTCTCTGGAAGCAGCCTCTCTATCCCTAGGGGTAGAGGTAAGGTGTGCCTACATCCCACCCTCCCCAGACCCTACAAATAGCTTTGCTCTTTGTGGGATTTTACTGGGTATGATTGATTGATTGATTGGTTATATTGGAAATGTTATTATCAAAATAAGATTGTGATTGAGATAGAGAAGATTATGCTTAATCAATTGTTATATGAGTTATCGTTTGATCTTGTTAACTTTAGAACATACAAATAAGAGTTAATTGTCTGGATGGTCCTTATGGTTTTACGTTTTTTCACGTTTAGTCTCCATCTTTTGGAAATAGCATGTATGCTCCCTGTGGTTTGCTCGGTTGTTACTCGGGTAGTCCCCTGACGAGATGGTGATTAATTTTTTAAGTTAAGTTGATGAGAAATGACTATATTACCCTCCCCACACACGCACTCTCTTCTCCATCCATTTTCTTCTCCACCTCCGATCAAAAATCCAAAGCTTGTTATCTATAACAATAATATATACAAAACAATCTCTCTCAGCTCTCTCTCCCCTATCTCTCCCCCATCTCTCTCTCTAACCAACCTCCACCCCACCACCAAACCCACCGCCACCACCATCACCAAAACTTGCCCCCACCCCACCACCACCGAATCCCCAAAACAAAATTGAAGCCGTCATAGTTCCCCAAAGATTAGCCATGACATCAATCCTTGAGCATCGCCACCACCATCCATTGTTGTTGTCGGAAATACGTCCACCGCATTCACCAACAAACAACCACCACACTTTATCTCCAAGTCCTAGCATGCTTTTCATTGACTTAGTTGATGGAAGTGGCCGTTGGACTCGACAACTTGGACTCCAACGTTCAAAAAGGCATATGTTGGAGTATCCTCGGAATATCAGACTTATAGTTGGGCTTTTATCTTATAAATAAAGAGGCCAAGTGATCGATTAGAACCCTTACGAACCACTATTCACACACTTGCAAGCAGGGGTGTTCAGAACTATCCGTATCCGAAAATCCGATCCGAAATATCCGATATCCGAATCCGAAATATCCGAATTTTTCGGATATCCGAATTTTTCGGATTCGGATTCGGATAGTGATTTTCAAAATTTTCGGATATTTCGGATATCCGAAATATCCGAAAATTTAATTTTCATTTTTTTCGGATATCCGAATATCCGAAAATATTCGAAGTATCCAAAAAATATCCGAAATATCCGAAAAATATCCGAAATATCCGAAAAATATCCGAGATATCCGAAAACTTATATTCGGATATCCGAAACTATCTAAAATATCCGTTTCTGAATATGAAAAAGTAATAAAAAAATAAAAATTATATAAAAAGTTGGATTTTCGGATATCCGATTCACTATCCGAATCCGTATCCAAAATTTTGGATATCCGAATATCCGAAATTTTGGATACGGATTCGGATAGTGAAATCTGGTATCCGAAAATTTCGGATATCCGAATTTTCGGATATCCGGTTTTGAACACCCCTACTTGCAAGCTCTAACACTTTCATTTTGCAGATTAAACACCACTTTTCACACTTTAGCGATTATTGTACCATCGATCGCATTGGTTCTCAAGTTGTACCATTTACATTATTTCAATAATATTGACTGTGGCAGATGACTTTTATAGTCGTCTCCTGAGGTTTTGTGCCGACGATCTATAGTGATTAAGCGCTTTCCTCACTAAAATCGTTTGTATCTCCATACTTGATTGTTATTTTAATCCTCATATTTCGAGCCATATTCTGATATCTCGAGCAGTATTTTTTAGCAAACAAAACGTTATCTTGTTATAAACATTTAGCATCTTTCACACTTAATCCATTTACCCCCTCCCCCACCCCTCACCATACACACAACTCTCTCTATCTCTCTCCTCTTTCACACTTAAACCGATAGCTTTAACGCATCCCAACCCTACCCCGCACCACCAGCAGTGTTTGGGTGGGGCTAGAGCCGTAGACGGTACCCGCTAACCTACCGGCCCGCAGGTGTCCCGACTCCCCTAAACCATTTAATCTTTTATTATATATTTTGTTGAGATTTATGTCATAATTTGAGAAAAGGTAAAAATGGTTTGTAACATTTATTGTATAGATTATACAATTATGACTAACGGGACCAAATCTCCTGATGGATTTGAAAATTTTTAAAAAGGGTCATTTTATATTCATATCAGGGTTTTCTCCTAATTCATTTCGATAGCTTCTTCTTCTTCTGACATCTACTCCCACTTCCATTCTTCTTCTTCTGACACCTACTCCCACTTCCAATCTTCTTTTGTTAACAAAAAAGGCTTCTGGATCTTCCTTTATTCTGGTTGAAATCATAGAAAACTTCTTTTCCAGGGCAAAAGTAAGGTCACTACTCAACGGTCGTCTCGTATGTAAATTGTGGAAAAAATCCCTCTCGAACAAGAAGTTCTTTGAGAGTTATCAATCAAAATCTGAAATTGAAGGTGTCACTACACTTCGTAATGTTGTTGGTAAAGACGGTGAATTTGAATGTATACTCAGATGGTCTCTCTATGATTATATTCAAGAGGAGATGAAGATTCTAGACTTTGGTAAAACCGAACAACTAAAAGGTCTAATAACTTCCCATGTTACTTCGGTGAATGGCATCCTTTATCTTTCTGGTTTGAACAAGATCTTGTTAAACCCTTTGACTAATCAAATGTTGACTGTACCCCCTCTTGTCCATTCTGACCGCGCCCGATGCTCATATCGCTCTTTGCATGGTTTTGTTGTAAGTACTGTTACTGGCGTCTACAAACTGGTCGAAATACATATGCCGGGTGATCCCTTCCGTGCTTCATTTGTGTTTGTTTACACGTTAGGAACAGGCACAGGGGAATGGAGAGAACTGCATTTAATTTCGCACACTGTCTCATATGGTAATGATATAATCATAGGTAGCAATATCTACTGGGATCGTTACAGTGGTGAACTCATACTCAAGTTTAATGTTGACTCAGAAAAGTTTGAGTTGATAGAGTACCCTAGAGACTGTTCTGGCTATAACAAGTTACTGGGAGTGTTTGATGGTAAACTATGCATTACATTCATGGGTTGGAATAGCTATATTACTTGTGTGTTGGAAAGCGATGGGTGGTCTGTACATAAGTCTTGCGGGTATACCCAGTGGAACTTCGCTCTTTTGTCCGTTGTCCAAAGTTTAAAAGACGGTGACTATTTTATGGTTGAGGGTAAAAACTTTCTAGCAGTAGTGTCAGAAGTTCCTGGCTCGAAAAGAATTCATGAGAATGAAGATGCCACGCTTTCTTTGTTTTCGGTCATCTATGAACTGAGTTTGAAAAACATATCAGACGAATTTGCTTTTGAGAAAAGCCATGGGTACATACAAAAACTGATTCGAAACACTTGAGTATTTTTTTCATTCTTTGAAATTTCATTGAGTGGAGTATTTTTGGATTGTTGAGATATAAAATGTGGTGGACTTTATTAGTGAGATGATACTAAGAATTCGATTATAACCTGCTGTCATTTGGTGTTGACAATTTTTTTTTTACTTGAAATGCTTTCATTGATTCACTCAACCCAACAAGCTGTTGGGCCAAAACTTGTTTGATTAAATTCTGCCCAATGCCTTCATTCATGTTCCGATATTTTCGATTTATTTTACTTGTTTGATTAAGTACGTAACCCATGCATTTTATTTTGACCATTATACATGCTGTTATATATGAATTATGGATATTCAAAAAGAGGTCTTGTTAGATTTTATTTTTTTAGAAATACCCTTTGCTAAACATTGACGAAAACCATCAAATAATCCATACTTACATGTTAGAATCTAAAACAAAAAACAACATTTGCAAACAACACATACAACCTTGGGTTTTCACACACACTTCCATATCACCAAAATCTTCCATTTAAACCATGTTTTTACTTGTTTTGATTAAAAACCCCAATAGTTTTTTTTTGTGAACAACATTGCTTAAAAACAAGATTTAAAACCAAAAACAAGGTGAATCTTAACGAAAGATCTTACCGGAGTTTAGCCAAAAAAACAGATTGACACAAAAACTTGCATAGAGGTTTCCAAAGGTTCGAATTAAACAAGATTTAAAAGTCAGATTTTTACGGAACACACACCAGAGTTGCTATATAGCTCAAACTGCTTCGATTTTGCAAAAACAAACGTCGCCACACAAACCAAAACGTCAAAATTAGTGGGACAAGTGGGTTCACTCGCCGGAAAATTAGTCGTCGGACCACCGTTGGATTCTCTCTTAAAGAGAGAATGTGAGAGAGAAAAGTAAGTTAAAGAGAGAGTGAGTTGGTGAGAATCAGGAGAAATTGAAGAAACAAATGGTATTTATAGGAGTGTTATGGGCACTCGCTGGAAAATTGGTCGCCGGACCACCATTGGATTCTCTCTTGAAGAGAGAAAGGGAGAGAAAAAAGCAAGTGGGAGAAAGAGTGGGTTGGTGAGAATGAGGGGAAACTGAAGAAACAAATGGTATTTATAGATGTGTTATGGGCTTTGGGCTCATAGAGTGGGCTCATGGAGTGGACTCGTTGCAAGGTATCGCATACACTATTCCGTTTCAGTTCATTGAAAATTATTTTAAAACTTAAATAATTATTTTAGACTCAAAATTATAATATTTTGCCGATATGGGATTAAATAGCTCACGTGCTCATGGTGTGCGTTTAAATCGCATAAATCAATTCACTCGAGCATTTTTGTCGTTTTCACGATATGAAAATTATCGAAAAATATCAAAAGTACATTTTTAAAGACAAATAATTATCTAAAAATATTTATTATGATTAAATTTGCAAATTTCTAATATTATTGCATGGTGTCGCCTATATACGCGTTCGAAACAAGGCATATCACCTGCGTTGGCATAAATCTCGCGCTCGGAGACCTAAATCACTTCCGCTACTACACATAAATCAATATTCAAGTAATGTACATGAACAAATCACGTGCGTGTTATCAGAGCCGTACCCGAAAACTTTTGAAAAAATTTAGGTCTCGGGCGACGAAAAGAATTGGGCCCAAAATTATGGTTAAGGGTAAATGAATTACAAAAATAAAAACTTAGTCATGGAGCAAAGACTCAAACTTGAGACCTTTACATTATTTTGAGATGGTTTTTACCACTACACCACCAATACTTTTTGCATAATAAACGGATAAATATACTAAATATATAATCTAATAAATACATACAAGCTTATAAAGACTTTTCGGGCCCTTTGAAATTTTGGGCTCGAGCGTCGGCACGGGTTTGCCGGGCCCAGAGTCGGCCCTGCGTGTTATTTATCTGATAGCGGTTCTCTTAAAATGTTTAAACGCATACCAATAATTCTTAAAATCACACGAACTACGAACAGGACTTGCGAGTCTTTTAAAGACTTAATGACTTAAAACCAAGCCGAAAATACATTGTCAAATTTAAATCAAGTTTGTATTATGCTTCGGTAACAATCCTAATTAAACCGACACCCTCGAATATTTTTTCGACACCCTATTATATTTTAAAATATCCCAAAATGTTCCAAAATACACCACATACGCGAAAACGGGCCTCAAATATATTAAATAGTGTTAAAAATAAATAAAAATTGAAATCTTGGGCTGAGGCGGGCCGCGTAGACCCACCCCAACCCTTACGCGGGCGGTTTCAAGGTTGAAACCGGTTTTCGTTTGATTTCTTAAGTTCAGGCGGGCCGCGTAAGACCCCGTTAAGTTAACGCGGGCCGCGAGCGTCTCGAAATGTGGCGCATCCCGGTGATGACACGTGTCATCATCGTGTCAAGTCTAGTTGGTGATCCGGACGAGCTACGCTTTGACCGGGGTTTGATGCGGGCCGCGAAGGCCCTTGCCTACTCTTACGCGGGCCGCGAGAGGGTCAAGATCAGCACCTATAAATAGAACGGATCGGATCTCAGTTGAATTCGTTCATTTCTTTCTTTCTTTCTTAAGCAAATTTCTGAATAGAAGGCATAATACGCGGGTATTATACCCCCCTAATTAGCGAAGTTCTGCTCCGTTGTAAGTATTATAACCACTAGATACGTATTAGATACGCTGCCCGATTGATCTAGGGTTCCGTAACGGCTGTCGTGGTTCTGCCCGACGTAGTCGTTGGAATGCCGTCTCGGGGAGGGTATTACTAATGTTAAAATGGGTTATTAATACTAACGCGTGTGCTTTTGTGTAAATTATAGATTATTCCCAGGAAACCCTTACGGAAAATCTAAGACAACAATGTGAGTTGATCCACTTTTTGTAAACCTTTTGTTAAATATTTTTACAAAACCTTAAATACTTTTCCATGCGAATAACAGTTATTGAGTATTTGTAAGAATACAATTATGATGAGTATGTTGGGGTTTTGTATACAAAATTTGTTACCACCTGGTCAAGGAGTAACATGTCCACAAGTCGGGTTCGACAGTACCATGGATGTTAATTGTTATGTCTTGGAAACAAATATAATTGCGGGATCGCCCTCAATACTGTACACTGTGAAATGATTATTATTTAAACTTGATTAAACTGGGATTCACTCACCAGCCCACTGACAAATGTTTTTAAAACGCGTTTCATGTAACAAAATGTGAAAGCCAATTAGAAGCCAGCTGGACAGCACTGAAGGCTTGGAAAAGTGGCAATAAAGTTACCTAAAAATAAAATAGATGTTTTTATTAAATAAATAGGATTTATTCCTATGAAAACGTGTGTACTATGAACTTGGGTTTTAACCCATTTGTCTAATACTATGAAAATGTGGTATTTTACTCTGATCAAATATTTCCTAACTACGGTCCTGATGAAAAATTCCGCTGCCAAATCAGACGATACACGATACCACCAAAACTGGCTCTCGACCGCCCGTTCCCCGGGGATCAGGGATCGGGGGTTTCGACAGGAGGTGGTATCAGAGCTAAGCCACTGATTCAGCCACAGAGGTGTTCTACTGACATCAAAATACAAAGTGTTAGGAAATAAATTATGGAAATACATGCATAACTGTATTTAATTGTTATGTGTTATTTGAATATCTGTTAGTTTACAGTATGAGCGACCAAGGACCATCTGACGCGTACCGTCAATTGTCTGGTTCGCCTAGAAGCGAAGGCACCTCCTCTTCTCAGCCTGCCCTCTCAGGGTACTCTGCTGATACGGAAGAAGGAATCTTTGTGTTTAAGGCTCAGTCAGAAGAGTTATTTCCTCAGAAAAAGAGGGGATGGTTCAGCCGAGGGGCACACGAGCGTAGAAAACATATGAAAAAGTTACAAGACTAGAGAGCACTAGCAGCAGCCAAGAGAGAGACAGATGCCTATGCCCAGGATATGATCAATAGGGGTATAGCCAATATCCACATTCTCGCAACCACTGCAGCTGACCCTAATCTGGAACAGATAATAGCACCCCAACCACAACTACCAATTCCTGACCAACCCATGGGGATAGAAAACCCTGAAAACCAAGTAGAGATGCATGACTTCAATCCGGAGGAAATTCCTAGGGTACCTGCACCAAACCCCCTAGACCCAAATTACGACCCCTGGTGGGACGACAATAGGGACTTTGTGCAACGTTATCCTATCCATGAAGACACACCCATGCAGAACATAGGAGCCTACCCAGGTATGGACCCTTTAGATCCCTATTACCACGATGAATACATTAGGGAGATTTTAGAAGATCCTTACCGATTTCAGGCACTTTCACCCCATATCAGGAACCCGCACCCCAGATTCCGAACCCAGTCCTAGAACCTGCACCCCCAATGAGTGCTGAAAACGTCCAAGAACTTAGGACATTTGGTGAGGAAATTTTAGAGAGCAGTGAGAGAATGCGACAGGTGGGAGAGCGTCTCGTATGGAAGTACGACGAGCGCAATATGGATTTTTGGATAAATCCATATCTGTAATGTGATGGTAGAAACGGTAACAATAATAATAATAATAATAAAATAAAATAATAAAACAATAAAAATAAAATAAAAATATGTGTGTACGGATGCCTACTATTATTAGTGTAATTTTCTTTCTGTTGGTATTGTAATTTTATTTCAGTACTAGTGTGTAATAGACGCATAGTATATGAATAGAGTATAGTCGCAATGATCGACGCTTTTGGCTAAATTGCGTGTCATGTGATTGACTATATTAAATATTATTTTGTGATATTAATGCGGGGTAAATGTTTAAAATTCAGATGGCCGACGAAGGAAATCAAGGAAATCTGAATAATGATAACCAGAGTAACATTAACTTGGTTAATGAGAATCCAAGTGTCAATAACAATGGAAACCAAGTGGATAATAGTGCTATCCAACACATAGTGGCACAAGAAATTATAGATGCAATGCCATTTATTTTTCAAACGGTTCAGGAAGCAAATAATAAAAGTAAACATAGCAGTAAGCGACCAACTGAACCAGAACACAGTGTGAACAAAGGCCCTGTACTTCAAGCGCCCATTCCCAAAAGAAGAAGAACCATGTCTTATGGTTGTTCTTATAAAGAATTCTGGTCCTGCAAACCTATAGAATTCTCGGGCAATTGTAACACCCCGGAAATATAAAAAACTTTATATTGGAATTATAAAGTTTAAATAACCAAGAATTTATTTAACTAGGAAATTATAACCTAGTTAAGTAATTGTCTAGAAGTAACTTGAAATAGGGTTAAAATAACCAAATTATATGTTAGACAAAGTGGAGGGGCATAAGTTGTTAAAATGGAAACTAATACTAATAAAATAAAATAAACAAAACAAAACACAAACTCCTTTGTCTGTGTTTTGTGGAGATCGACCAGAAGAAAGGAGCGACCCAGGCTCCTCTTCAAAACCCTAGTGCAGCATAAAATTGATCAATTGAAGGCAAATTTCTGTCCCAAATCAAAATCCGAATATAGATTAGTGATCCTCATCACAAGAGGGTTACAAGGTATGTAAAATTTGGTATAAATTCTCTGTTTGAAATTCTCATGAAATTGGGAAATCTGAATAATTATGTTGCATGTTTGCTATTTGGGTAGAATAGGGTTGATAGGGTGTCTAGGAGTGAAACCTAGGCAACAACATGTGAAATCATGCTAGAATTCAGGAAATTTCATGAACACCTTGAAGGTGGTTCATGGGTCTTGTGAGAAAATGATGAACACTAGGGCATAAAAGGCTATTCTTGTGTAAATTGATTTATAAAAACTGATTTCTGGAAAAGAAATAAAAATATGATGTTTGACTATATATGTGGTAGCTCGGTTCATGTTAATCTAGGCTAAGTGACAAGCCATGAACATGAATATGAATGATATAAAATTCTGCCCATTAAGTGTTTGTAAAAATGCCCCAAAGAAGGCTCGAAATTGAGATTTAAAGTTTAGGCGCATGATTGAGATGATTTGATAAAATTATGCGTTATATGGTTGAAATGGAGTTCTAAACAAGTCGTGATTGAACTCTATAGGAAAAGATACCGGAGCGTCGAGTGGACAAGCCGGTGGTGATTCGCGTTTGAAGGGTGTGCGCTAAAGGTATGTAACTTGACCCGTTACATTGAATAAATTTTGATAATTATCATATATGTAGTTGGATTGTGTATTAAAAGTTGAGTTGGATTAAAGCGATGATATTCGCTATGTCGAATTATAAGCCAAAATCTGGTTAGACCTCGTTGGTAGTCATCAAAACGGAGGATTCCGTAGATGAGCCAAACGGGTCGAATAACCAAGTAAGACATGGTAGTACATTGTATTATGGATACTCGGTTTCTTGTTATTATTGATAAATGACATATTAGGATACGAGGATTAAACATGTTGGTTTGTATGATTGAAATCCGAGAACTTGATTCAAGTAAACAAACAAATCAAACCAAACATAACTTTCCAGCGTCTACCGTAAATTATGGTATATACCGTAATTTACGGTAGAGACCAAAAGGTTACGGTGGGTTTCATCTGTGTTACGGTGGAACCAGAACTTCCCAGAAGCTACCGTAACTTACGGTATATACCGTAAGTTACGGTAGAGCTTAGAAATAAATAATAAATTTTGTATTTCTTTGTTAAATCGAATCCGTTTTAAACGTAGTTTCGAATATGTATTATTTCTAAGTATTCTGATACTAATGTTAAATGTAAACATTTCAGTTTTAGGTATTTAAAGATTTCGGATGACGGTCAAGCTAGCTTTTGAAGAACCGAACACGAACTTTTGAAGCTTCCGCATAAATTAACTCTGTTTTAACAATGTTATGATGTAAACCGTTTGTTAAACAACTTATGGATGTTTTAATTAGTTGGTTGATAACTAATGTTTGTAACCTTAGAACTTGGTTTTTGAAACTAAGGTTTTAATTTAGTCATCTTTTGTATAAAATATTATGAATTATTACTAAATTCAAGTAGAAATTAGACGGGTGTTACAAGTTGGTAATCAGAGCTTAAGGTTGTCAACAAAGTGTTCGGTTCAATCTTGATCGATCATCCGGTAAGAATTAACTTATTATGTTAACAAATTATGTCTTATGTAAGAATGAGAAAAGAATTGATGTGCATGGGAAGAGCGTGTTAACACACTCAAACCCGGAAAGTGCATTAAATGTGAACGGTTAAAGCAAGTTGAGAACTTGGCTAAACCGAAACAAATAAAGCAATGTTATGAATGAAATGTTTAACGTTTAAATGTAAACATTTCAGTTTCAAGATGTCTGATGGAAACGATGATAATCCGGTGCAAACAAACACCGAACAAATGAAAGAGATAATTTCCGAAGAAGTAGGGAAGGCAATTGAAGGAAGTCTATCCAGGTTTATAGACAAAATTCAAAACACGGTGTTGTCGCTTGTCGAAGAGCGAGTTAAAAGGTTGGAGGATAGTGTCAACCTTATAAGAGAAAAATCGGGAGAACGCAAAGGGTGTTCGTACAAAGAATTCATGGCGTGTAAACCGCCAATTTATAACGGGGAGGTCGACTCGATAATATGCCAAAGATGGTTGAGTGACGTCGAAGGGGTGTTTGAACGAACCCATTGTGATGTAGGTGACTTTGTTGCTTACGGAACGGTTCAATTGAGAAATCAAGCCAAGGATTGGTGGGACAATAAAAAGAAGGAAATGGGAGCCGAAGCGGTGAGGGTTATGACTTGGGATGAGTTTAAGGTACCATTCCTTAAACACCATAGTCCCAAAGCGGTTATTAACAGGATTAAAGAAGAATTCATCCAGTTAAGACAAAAGGGAGAATCAATTGATAAAATCACGGGCATCTTCATGGATAAGTTGAGATTCTGTGACGAGTTGGTCACCACTGAAGAGCAGAAGATATACTACTATTACAACATGCTGAGTGCCGAGTACCAGGAGTTTACGACTCCGTCAAAGTACGAAACCCTCACGGAGATTATGAACACCGCCCGGGAGCGGAAAATCGAGTTAAAGAAACAAGTTGAAAGGGGTGAACGAAGGGCACAGGATGTGAATCCAAGCCCTACAAAGAAAGCTAGAACTGCTGAATCAGGGAAGAAGGTGGAGGCAAAAGGCGGGTCGCCAAGTTGTAAAGTATGTGGAAAGGGGCACAAGGGTGAGTGCCGCTTCAAAGACAAGCCGTGTCCGGTATGTGGAAAGACGGGGCACACTGCATCGCTATGTCCCAGAAAAGTTTCTGTTTGTTACAAATGCTATCAACCCGGCCACAAAAAGTCTGAATGCCCCGAGTTGGTTGGAAAGAGAGACACAACAGAGTCTCCAGCAGAAGCCCCCAAAGCGAAGGCTAGGTCCTTCCAACTTACCGCAGCTGAAGCAAAAACAGAACCCGATGTGGTCTCAGGTATATTCACAATTAACTCAATTCCAGCACGTGTACTGTTTGATACGGGTGCGAATAAATCCTTCGTTTCGCATGGATTTATTCGACATCCTTCTTTTGTATTAACAAAGTTATCTGTGCCCTTAGAAGTAGAAATAGGGGACAACAAAAGTTTTATAGTTTGTGACGTTTGTCGAAGTTGCAAATTAAGCATAGACGATGAGGAATACTTGATAGATCTAATCCTTATGTCAATGGGGGAATTTCAAGTAGTCGTTGGGATGGATTGGCTATCGTAGCACCACGCTAAGGTCGTGTGTTTTCATGTGTTTTCGTAAGGAGATAAAGCTAATATCTCCGAGCGGGAAACACGTCACTATCTATGGCGAAAAAGGAAGCAACCCAGTAGTATGCTCAATGTTGAAAGCTCGCAAGCTTATGAAGCGAGGATGCAAGGCATTCGTGATATACGCAAATAAGCCCGAGAAAGAATCACGAAAGATTGAAGATGTACCGGTAGTACGAGACTATGAAGATGTGTTTCCGGAGGATTTACCGGGGATACCGCCTGAACGGGAAGTAGAGTTCGGGATCGAATTGATTCCGGGCGCAAAACCCATGGCTAAATCACCTTACCGACTCGCACCGTCGGAACTACAAGAGTTGATGTCCCAGATTCAAGACCTGCTTGACAACGGATTCATAAGGCCGAGTGTGTCTCCTTGGGGTGCACCGGTATTGTTTGTGAAAAAGAAAGACGGAAGCATGCGTATGTATATCGATTACCGGGAGTTAAACAAACTCACGGTAAAGAACCGATACCCGCTTCCGAGGATAGATGATTTATTCGACCAATTACAAGGTGCGAACTGGTTTTCAAAGATTGACCTTAGATCGGGGTATCACCAACTAAAGGTCAAGGAGGAGGATGTGCCGAAGACGGCTTTCCGCACGAGATACGGACATTACGAATTCCTCGTGATGTCATTTGGGCTAACAAATGCACCTGCGGCTTTCATGGACCTCATGAACCGAGTTTGCAAGCCAATGTTGGATAAATCGGTCATCGTGTTTATCGATGATATTTTGGTGTACTCAAAAAGTGAAGCTGAACATGCACACCACTTACAAGAGGTGTTAGAGACACTTAGACGAGAGAGGTTGCGAAATTCTCTAAGTGTGCCTTTTGGTTACGAGAGGTGCACACATCATAAGTGCCGACGGAGTATTGGTGGACCCGTCAAAGATCGAGGCCGTGTCAAAATGGAATTCCCCGAAGAACCCTTCGAAAATTAGAAGCTTTTTGGGGCTTGCGGGATACTATAGGAGATTCATTCAAGATTTCTCCAAGATTGCATCACCGCTAACAAAGCTAACCCGGAAAGAGGAAAAGTTCATTTGGGGTGTCGACCAAGAAAGAGCGTTTCAAACGCTAAAAGAGAAGTTAACTCAAGCTCCGGTACTGACACTGCCGGATGGGGTCGAAGACTTGGTGGTTTATTCGGATGCTTCACTATCGGGACTCGGATGCGTTTTGATGCAACGGAGCAAAGTTATAGCTTATGCCTCGAGGCAATTGAAGATACACGAGAAGAAATATCCCACGCACGATCTCGAGTTGGCTGCGGTGGTATTTGCATTAAAAATATGGAGGCACTATTTATACGGGGTAAAGTGCACCATATTCACCGATCACAAGAGCTTAAAATACTTCTTCGATCAGAAGGAGTTAAATATGCGACAAAGGCGATGGTTAGAAACGGTGAAAGTTTTCGATTGTGAAATACACTATCACCCCGGAAAGGCAAAGGTGGTGGCAGATGCTCTGAGCAGAAAAGCGGACTATGTCCCAATACGAGTAAGATCGATGCAGCTTGTGGTGACCTCGAGTGTACTTGAACGTATCCGAGAGGCGCAATTGGAAGGAGTGAAAGAGGAGAATTGGAAGAAAGAAAGAATAATTGGTCAGTTGAAAGATTTGTCGGGTGGGGATAATGGGTTGAAGACTCGATCCGGAAGGATATGGGTTCCAAATACTTGTATAGTGAAGACGCTTCTACTTGATGAGGCTCATAAATCTCGATATTCAATTCATCCGGGTGCGAACAAGATGTACAATGATCTGAAACAAAACTATTGGTGGCCTGGAATGAAGAGGGATGTGGCGAAGTATGTGGAAAAATGCTTGACATGTCTACAAGTCAAGGCGGAGCACCAAAAACCATACGGCAAACTCCAACCGTTAGAAATCCTGGTTTGGAAATGGGAACATATTACAATGGACCTATTAACCAAATTGCCTAAGACAAATCATGGTTTCGATGCCATATGGGTAGTGGTGGATAGACTGACGAAAAGTGCTCACTTCATTCCGATTCGTGAGACTTATACGTCAGAAAAGATGTCAGAAGTTTACACTAATGAGATAATAGCACGTCATGGAGTACCGGTATCCATCGTGTCTGATAGGGATACCCGGTTCACCTCAAATTTCTGGCGAGATTTCCAAGAGCAAATGGGAACCAAATTGTTCATTAGCACTGCGTACCATCCTCAAACAGATGGACAGAGTGAAAGAACAATACAAACATTGGAGGACATGTTACGGGGGTATACAATCGACTTTGGAGGAAGTTGGGATGTTTACCTACCATTGGTCGAGTTTTCATATAACAACAGCTACCACGCTAGTATTAAGATGGCGCCGTACGAAATGCTCTATGGTAGGAAATGCCGAACCCCGGTATGTTGGGGTGAAGTGGGTCCACGTGAACTCGCCCACCAAGATATAGTACGAGCCACTAATGAAAAGATTGATGTGGTACGGGCACACTTGAAGGCGGCTCAAGATAGACAAAAGGCGTATGCAGACAAAAGGAATAGGCCAATCAAATTCCAGGTTGGTGACAAAGTCATGCTCAAAGTATCTCCATGGAAGGGGGTTATCAGGTTTAGAAAAAGGGGGAAATTAAGCCCGAGGTTTATCGGGCCGTTTATGATTGTTGAACGAGTAGGAAAGGTAGCTTACCGCCTTGAGCTACCGGAGGAACTAAGCGGGACTCATAGCACGTTTCACGTGTCACAATTACGGAAGTGCCTAGCGGACGAAACAGCCTATATCCATTACGATGATATCGAAGTGGATAATAGTCTGAATTATGCTGTGAGACCGGTGGAGATTTTAGAACGAAAGGTCAAACACTTACGAAATAAACAAATCGATCAAGTCAAGATCAAATGGGAGCATAGAAAAGGCTCGGACACTACGTGGGAGTCCGAGGAGGAGACGCGACGTCTCTACCCTACTTTATTTGGTACGTAATTCGGTTTCGGGGACGAAACCCTTTTAAGGGGGGTGGACTTGTAACACCCCGGAAATATAAAAAACTTTATATTGGAATTATAAAGTTTAAATAACCAAGAATTTATTTAGCTAGGAAATTATAACCTAGTTAACTAATTGTCTAGAAGTAACTTGAAATAGGGTTAAAATAACCAAATTATATGTTAGACAAAGTGGAGGGGCCTAAGTTGTTAAAATGGAAACTAATACTAATAAAATAAAATAAACAAAACACAAACTCCTTTGTCTGTGTTTTGTGGAGATCGACCAGAAGAAAGGAGCGAACCAGGCTCCTCTTCAAAACCCTAGTGCAGCATAAAATTGATCAATTGAAGGCAAATTTCTGTCCCAAATCAAAATCCGAATATAGATTAGTGATCCTCATCACAAGAGGGTTACAAGGTATGTAAAATTTGGTATAAATTCTCTGTTTGAAATTCTCATGAAATTGGGAAATCTGAATAATTATGTTGCATGTTTGCTATTTGGGTAGAATAGGGTTGATAGGGTGTCTAGGAGTGAAACCTAGGCAACAACATGTGAAATCATGCTAGAATTCAGGAAATTTCATGAACACCTTGAAGGTGGTTCATGGGTCTTGTGAGAAAATGATGAACACTAGGGCATAAAAGGCTATTCTTGTGTAAATTGATTTATAAAAACTGATTTCTGGAAAAGAAATAAAAATATGATGTTTGACTATATATGTGGTAGCTCGGTTCATGTTAATCTAGGCTAAGTGACAAGCCATGAACATGAATATGAATGATATAAAATTCTGCCCATTAAGTGTTTGTAAAAATGCCCCAAAGAAGGCTCGAAATTGAGATTTAAAGTTTAGGCGCATGATTGAGATGATTTGATAAAATTATGCGTTATATGGTTGAAATGGAGTTCTAAACAAGTCGTGATTGAACTCTATAGGAAAAGATACCGGAGCGTCGAGTGGACAAGCCGGTGGTGATTCGCGTTTGAAGGGTGTGCGCTAAAGGTATTTAACTTGACCCGTTACATTGAATAAATTTTGATAATTATCATATATGTAGTTGGATTGTGTATTAAAAGTTGAGTTGGATTAAAGCGATGATATTCGCTATGTCGAATTATAAGCCAAAATCTGGTTAGACCTCGTTGGTAGTCATCAAAACGGAGGATTCCGTAGATGAGCCAAACGGGTCGAATAACCAAGTAAGACACGGTAGTACATTGTATTATGGATACTCGGTTTCTTGTTATTATTGATAAATGACATATTAGGATACGAGGATTAAACATGTTGGTTTGTATGATTGAAATCCGAGAACTTGATTCAAGTAAACAAACAAATCAAACCAAACATAACTTTCCAGCGTCTACCGTAAATTGCGGTATATACCGTAATTTACGGTAGAGACCATAAGGTTACGGTGGGTTTCATCTGTGTTACGGTGGAACCAGAACTTCCCAGAAGCTACCGTAACTTACGGTATATACCGTAAGTTAAGGTAGAGCTTAGAAATAAATAATAAATTTTGTATTTCTTTGTTAAATCGAATCCGTTTTAAACGTAGTTTCGAATATGTATTATTTCTAAGTATTCTGATACTAATGTTAAATGTAAACATTTCAGTTTTAGGTATTTAAAGATTTCGGATGACGGTCAAGCTAGCTTTTGAAGAACCGAACACGAACTTTTGAAGCTTCTGCATAAATTAACTCTGTTTTAACAATGTTATGATGTAAACCGTTTGTTAAACAACTTATGGATGTTTTAATTAGTTGGTTGATAACTAATGTTTGTAACCTTAGAACTTGGTTTTTGAAACTAAGGTTTTAATTTAGTCATCTTGTGTATAAAATATTATGAATTATTACTAAATTCAAGTAGAAATTAGACGGGTGTTACAGCAATGAAGAACCTATTGCAGCTCTACGCTGGATAGAAAAGACTGAGGCAGTTCTGAAAATAAGTAAATGTGCGGAAGAGGACAAGATAATGTTTGCTTCCAATCTATTTAAGAACTCAGCCTTAGAGTGGTGGAACACTACCCTCCAATCTAGAGGAAGTGATAGGGTATACAACATGGAGTGGGAAGAATTTAGGAATATGGTAGAAAGGAAATTCTGCCCTCCTAATGAAAAGGAACTGATACCAAACAAATTCCTAAATCTTAGGATGAATGGAGTGGATAGTAAGGGGTACACAAAGCTATTCTTTGAATATGCTAGAATAGTACCAACCCTTGCATTACCAGAACCGGTATTAATCTCCCGTTACATCTGGGGATTAATTGGAGAGATTAGACATGTAGTCAAGGCAGCTAGACTACAAACTATAGAAGAAGCTGTATAATTAACAAACACCTTGACAGATGAACTAGTCCGTACTAGAGAAGAAGACCAGAAGAGAAACCTATCACAGAGGCTTACCCAAGAATTCCGTTCTGGGAATTACAACCATAGGAATATGGGTTCTACTTCTGCACCTTTCTGCAAGGTCTACAGGAAAAAGCATTCGGGAAAATGCTCAATTCTTTGCAATTTTTGCAAGATGCCAGGACACAAGGAAGAAAATTGCATGAGGAAATCCAGTAATGGACTATGCTACAACTGTGGAGAAAAAGGCTATATCAAGCTGAACTGTCCAAAATTGGCTCCAGCTGTGAACAACAGGAACATTAAAAATGCTAGAGCATTCGTTCTGACTGCAGATGAAGCCAAGATGATTCCAAACGTGATAGCTGTTACGTTTTTAGTTAATGATGTTTTTCTAAAGTATTATTTGACTCTGGTGCAAACCAAAGTTTTATTAATACTTCGTTTTGCAAACTGCTAAATCAGTCATTAACTAAACTACCACAATAATGTCTAGTAGAGACAGCTAATGGAGAAACTGTTAGGATTTCTGAAATCTTGCAGGGAGCAAGAATAGAAATTTTAAATCAAAAGTTTATGGCAAACCTTTATCCCATGAATCTGGCAGGATTTGATGTTGTGTTAGGAATGGATTGTTTAACAGTCAATAAAGCCAATATTTTATGTGATCAAAAGTCAATTCAAGTAAATTCACAAAAAGGTGAAAAGATCACAATTAAAGGAAATAAACCATTTAGATCCACTAAATTCATCTCTGTGATGAAAACTGCAAGTTATATAAGAAAAGGATCTATAGTGTATTTGATTTCTATAATCACTAACACTAAAGGAAAGGAACTAAAGGACATTCCAGTAGTGTCTCAGTTTTCAGATGTATTTCCAGAAGAATTACCAGGACTACCGCCAGACAGAGAAGTGGAATTCAGAATTCATCTACTACCTGGAACAGCACCGATTGCCAAAGCACCTTACCGTTTGGCACCCGCCAAAATGCAAGAACTAAAGAAACAATTAGACGAATTGTTGGAAAAAGGATTTATACAGCCAAGTTCGTCGCAATGGGGAGCGCCAATACTGTTCGTTAGAAAGAAGGACGGATCAATGCGTATGTGCATTGATTACCGTGAATTGAACAAAGTCACGATTAAGAATCGGTATCCATTACCGAGAATCGATGATCTGTTTGATCAACTGCAAGGAGCTCGATTTTTCTCTAAAATCGATTTAAGATCAGGATATCATCAATTAAAGGTACAGGAAGAGCATATTCCTAAAACCGCATTTAGAATGAGGTATGGTCATTATGAATTTACTGTCATGTCATTTGGTTTAACCAATGCCCCAGCCGCATTTATGGACATGATGAACCGAATATGTAAGCCATATTTGGATAAATTCATAATTGTCTTCATAGATGATATTCTAATTTACTCTAAGAATAAGGAAAACCATGCAAAGCATTTGCACGCACTTTTAAGTTTATTAAGGAAGGAAAAGCTTTACGCTAAGTTTTCAAAGTGCGAATTTTGGTTAGAACAAGTACAATTTCTCGGACACTTAGTAAACCATGAAGGAATTCATGTGGATCCAAAAAAAATCGAGGCGATTACTAAATGGAAAACCCCTGAGTCACCAACTGAGGTTAGAAGTTTCTTAGGATTGGTCGGATATTATAGAAGATTTATTCGAGATTTTTCTAGAATAGCCATTCCTTTAACTAAGTTAACCTGTAAATCCATTAAGTTTGAATGGGGACCAAAACAAGAAGAAGCATTTAGAATTCTTAAGCAAAGATTAACCCATACACCCATACTAGCGTTACCAGAAGGAACTGAAGACTTCGTAGTCTATTGTGACGCTTCCAAATTAGGTTATGGATGTGTATTGATGCAACGCCAAAAGGTTATAGCTTACGCATCTAGACAACTTAAGAATCATGAAGAAAATTACTCAACCCATGATCTAGAATTAGGAGCAATAATTTTTGCTTTGAAAATTTGGAGACATTATCTTTATGGTAGTAAGTTTACCATATTCAATTATCATAAAAGTTTAAGGTATGTTTTCAGACAAAAGGAGTTGAATATGAGACAAAGACGTTGGATAGAATTGCTTAGTGATTATGATTGTGATATTCAGTATCATGAAGGAAAAGCAAATATAGTGGCAGATGCTTTAAGCCGAAAGTATCATGAAAAGCCAAAAAGGATACGTTCTCTTAAATTAAATCTGCAAGTAGATTTAGATGATCAGATAAGAGAAGCACAAGAATCAGTAATCAAGGATGATACTGAAAAATTAAAAGGTATGATTAAAGAATTAGAACAAGGAATAGATGGAATTTGGAGATTCCATAAAAAGAGAATATGGATACCTAAATTAGGAAACCTACGTCATCGTATCTTAGAAGAAGCCCATAAGTCTAAATATACGATGCATCCAGGAAATGATAAAATGTATCAAGATTTAAGAAAGAATTTCTGGTGGATAGGAATGAAGAAGGACATAGCAGCCTATGTTTCTAAATGTTTAACATGTTCACAAGTTAAAGCTGAACATCAGAAACCCTCAGGTTTGTTACAACAGTTAGAAATGCTAGTATGGAAATGGGAATTGATAACAATGGATTTTGTTACTAAATTACCCAAAACAAGGAAAGGTAATGATACAATCTGGGTGATTGTAGATAGATTAACCAAGTCAGCTCATTTCCTACCAATGAAAGAAACTTTCAGTATGGAACAGTTAGCTAAATTATATGTAAATGAAATTGTTTCTTTACATGGAATACCTTTATCAATTGTTTCTGATAGGGATAGTCGATTTACCTCTCATTTTTGGTCAAGTTTCCAAAAGGCAATGGGAACTAAGTTAAATCTAAGCACAACTTATCATCCTCAAAGAGACGGACAAAGCGAAAGGACAATTCAAACGATGGAAGACATGCTTAGAGCCTGTGTAATTGATTTCGGAGGTAATTGGGACGATCACCTACCTTTAATAGAATTTTCTTATAATAATAGTTATCACACAAGTATCAATGCTGCACCATTCGAAGCACTTTATGGACGTAAGTGCCGCACCCCAGTCTGTTGGGCGGAAATTAGGGATAAGCAACTATCTGGACCTGAGATAGTGCAAGAAACAACCGATAAGATTATTCAAGTCAAGGAACGACTGAAAGCAGCACGTGATCAACAGAAAATTTATGCCAATAACCGATGCAATCCATTGGAATTTCAAGTAGGAGATAAAGTATTATTAAAAGTCTCTCCTTGGAAAAGAGTGGTAAGATTCATCAAACGGGGAAAGCTAAGTCCCAGGTATATTGGACCTTTTGAGGTTATTAGAAGAATAGGACCTGTAGCTTATCAGCTACAACTGCCAGAGGAAATGTCAGGGATACATGATGTGTTTCATGTATCAAATCTCAAGAAATGTTTAGCCGATGAATCACTAGTAGTACCTCTTAAGGATATAGAGGTAAATGAACAACTTAAGTTTGTAGAAAGGCCTCTACAGATTGAAGACAGGAAAGTCAAGAATCTAAAGCATAAGAGATTAGTTCTGGTCAAAGTGAAGTGAGACTCCAAAAGAGGACCTGAGTACACATGGGAGCATGAATCTGAAATGCAAAGGAAATATCCACACTTGTTCCAGTAGATCTCAAGGACGAGCTCTAAAACAAGGTGGGGAGAATGTAACAATCTTAATTAAACCGACACCCTCGAATATTTTTCCGACACCCTATTATATTTTAAAATATCCCAAAATGTTCCAAAATACACCCCATACGCGAAAACGGGCCTCAAATATATTAAATAGTGTTAAAAATAAATAAAAATTGAAATCTTGGGCTGAGGCGGGCCGCGTAGACCCACCCCAACCCTTACGCGGGCAGTTTCAAGGTTGAAACCTGTTTTCGTTTGATTTCTTAAGTTCAGGTGGGCCGCATAAGACCCCGTTAAGTTAACGCGGGCCGCGAGCGTCTCAAAATGTGGCGCAGCCCGGTGATGACACGTGTCATCATCTTGTCAAGTCTAGTTGGTGATCCGGACGAGCTACGCTTTGACCGGGGTTTGGCGCGGGCCGTGTAGGCCCTTGCCTACTCTTACGCGGGCCGCGAGAGGGTCAAGATCAGCACCTATTAATAGAACGCATCGGATCTCAGTTGAATTCGTTCATTTCTTTCTTTCTTAAGCAAATTTCTAAATAGAAGGCATAATACGCGGGTATTATACCCCCCTAATTAGCGAAGTTCTGCTCCGTTGTAAGTATTATAACCCCTGGATACATATTAGATACGCTGCCCGATTGATCTAGGGTTCCGTAACGGCTGTCGTGGTTCTACCCGACGTAGTCGTTGGAATGCCTTCTCGGGGAGGGTATTACTAATGTTAAAATGGGTTATTAATACTAACGCGTGTGCTTTTGTGTAAATTATAGATTATTCCCAGGAAACCCTTACGGAAAATCTAAGACAACAATGTGAGTTGATCCACTTTTTGTAAACCTTTTGTTAAATGTTTTTACAAAACCTTAAATACTTTTCCATGCGAATAACAGTTGTTGAGTATTTGTAAGAATACAATTATGATGAGTATGTTGGGGGTTTTATATACAAAATTTGTTACCACCTGGTCAAGGAGTAACATGTCCACAAGTCGGGTTCGACAGTACCATGGATGTTAATTGTTATGTCTTGGAAACAAATATAATTGCGGGATCGCCCTCAATATTGTACACTGTGAAATGATTATTATTTAAACTTGATTAAACTGGGATTCACTCACCAGTATTTCCCACTGAAAAATGTTTTTAAAACGCGTTTCAGGTAACAAAATGTGAAAGCCAATTAGAAGCCACCTGGACAGCACTGAAGGCTTGGAAAAGTGGCAATAAAGTTACCTAAAAATAAAATAGATGTTTTTATTAAATAAATAGGATTTATTCCTATAAAAACGTGTGTACTATGAACTTGGGTTTTAACCCATTTGTCTAATACTATGAAAATGTGGTATTTTGCTCTGATCAAATATTTCCTAACTACGATCCTGATGAAAAATTCCGCTGCCAAATCAGACGATACACGATACCACCGAAACTGGCTCGCGGCCGCTCGTTCCCCGGGGATCAGGGATCGGGGGTTGCGACGGCTTCGGGATTAATCCGATTTTTACCGGTTGTCACATTTATAGTTAAGAATAATGAATGGCTGGCAGTAGGGTCAAAATTTTGTGACTCCAAAAGAATTTATGAGGATAAAATGTTAATCAGTTCTTTTAATATCTAATGGAAAACACTTTAGGGATTATGACATACCTGACAATCCAGTAGTGGTTAGAGATGAAGAAGAACTCATATTGATTGGTTCCCGTTTAGGGTGAGCAGTTAGGATGGAGAAGGATGATGATAACAGATTGTAGTGAGGGGAGCCGTAAACTTTATGGTGTGTCTTTAGGATTCCCAATAACCTGTATTTATATGCTTCACCCAAGGGGAAACCCTAATTAACTAGTACGGGCCTTTATGTCCATCAAATAAAGCCCAGTTAATTTTATAGGGATATTAAGGTAAATAGATCTGGTTATTAGATAAATGATCAATAAGGGCACCATAAATTATTTTATTAATAATTTATGCTAACATTCTCCCACTTGGCCGAGTGATCATTTATTATGAGTATTAGATAATCCTGATCAGGAGTTAATACTCATTTTAGTTTTAAACCAAAATTGCAGCAAAAAAATACAGTCTTTGAGTCAGTTATTCAACCCAGGACCCCCATTAATCATACTACAATCCCAAATTTAAAACCTAAGCAAAGTAAGGATCAATTTACAAGTAAGCCCTTAAACGATGATTTGTATAATAATAGTCTTTACGTCATTAGGCTAGCGAAACGTAGTTAGAGACAAACAAATCAAATGAGGAAATTTTTATCATTAAACGTAAGTAAGTACAATATGCATTTAAATAAGGTCTTTACAAAAGCCCATCTTCAAAACATGTTCTTCGAATACTTTAGGTGGGAGACCTTTAGTCATCGGATCCGCAAGCATATTTTTCGTACTTATATACTCAATACAAAGCTTATTTTCCTCAACACGTTCACGTACGAACAAATACTTTGTATCAAGATATAATCCAGCTCCGGTCGAACTGTTACTGTTCGAGAAGTTAACGGCTGCTGAGTTATCACAGTACAGCTTCAATGGTCTAGATATGGAATTAACAACTTTGAGTCCAGTAATCAGATTCTTTAGCAACATTCCATGACAGGTAGTGTTATATACAACAATGTATTATGCCATCATAGTGGATGTTGAAGTTAGCTGTTGTTTATGACTCCTCCATAAAATAGGTCCGCCGGCTAACATAAAGATATACCCTGAAGTGGATTTCTTGTCATCTTTGCATTTAGCAAAGTCAGAATCAGAATAACCAACCACTTCCAAAACGTCACTTCTTCTATAAGTCAGTTTATAGTCTTTCGTCCCCTGAAGATATCGAAGTACTTTCTTTGCTGCTTTCCAGTGATCAAGGCCAGGATTAGACAGATAACGGCCTAGCATCCCTGTAACATAAGCGATATCTGGATGAGTGCAGACTTGAGCATACATGAGGCTCCCAACTACTGAGGCATAAGGTATCATTCTCATTTGCGCCTTTTCATCCTCAGTTTTCAGACACTGAAAAGAACCGAAAACATCTCCTTTAACTACTGGAGCTACAAAGGGAGAGCTGTGTTGCATGTTATATCGACTAAGGACACGATCAATGTAAGCCTTTTGTGATAAGCCCAAAATTCCATTTCTTCTATGTCGGTGTATTTCGATGCCAATAACATAAGAAGCCTCTCCGAGATCTTTCATGTCAAAGTTATGCGAGAGTAAGCGCTTCGATTCATGCAACATATCTAAGCTATTACTTGCCAATAGAATATCATCTACGTAAAGGACAAGTATAGCAAAATTGCTCCCACTCATCTTGAGGTAGGTGCATTGATCCACTTGGTTCTTCATAAAGCCTTGCTTCTTCATGACTTCATCAAACTTAAGATACCATTGACGTGATGCTTGCTTCAAACCGTATATGGATTTCTTCAGCTTGCAGATAAGATGTTCTTGACCTTCAGGTTTAAACCCTTCAGGTTGCTTCATGAACACGTCTTCATACAAGTCTCCATTGAGGAAAGCAGTCTTGACATCCATCTGATGCAGCTGTAAATCAAAATGAGCTACTAGGGCCAAGACGATCCTTAAGGAATCTTTTCGAGAGACAGGTGAAAAGGTCTCTTGATAATCGATTCCCTCTTTCTGAGTGTAGCCCTTTGCAACCAATCTTGCTTTATATCGTTCAACGCTTCCATCCGGATTTAGTTTTGTTTTGAAGACCCATTTACATCCTACGGGTTTAACACCGTCGGGTAATTCAACCAAATCCCAAACGTCATTTTTCTTCATGGAGTCAAGCTCGTCAATCATAGCTTTGTTCCATTCAGAAGATTGATCACTACTAATGGCTTCATTGTAAGAGGTAGGATCGGTAAACTTTCCATCATCTGATACGGCTTCAGCTAAGTAGGTTTCATAATCATCAAAATTAGTAGGCCTTCTCGCCCTAGATGACCTCCTAGGTTGATTCTCAACTTCGACATTTGAGGGTCCTTCATTCTCAGGTACTTATGATACTTATGGGTAAACCTAAAACCTGTATTTATATGCTTCACCCTAGGGGAAACCCTAATTAACTAGTACGAGCCTTTATGTCCATCAAATAAAGTCCAGTTAATTTTATTGGGATATTAAGGTAAATAGATCTGGTTATTAGATAAATGATCAATAAGGGCACCATAAATTATTTTATTAATAATTTACGCTAACATAAAAATGACTCCAAAAAGTTAAAGGATCTCAGTGATTCAAAAACAGTTGAGGTGAAGTATTTTTTCATTCTTTAGAGTTTCATTGAGTAGAGAATTTTTGCATTGTTGAGACATAAAATGTGGTGGACTTTATTAGAGAAATGATACTAAGAATTTGATTATAGCCTGCTTGCATTTGATGTTAACACTTTTATCAAGAACTCCTTATAAACGAAACTTTGACCATTTTTGTAATGATGTATAAAAGGTTGACTCATGACAGACTTAAGATTAAAACTCATCTGCAACACAATGGGAATACCATTTATGAGAGTATAAGAGTTGTTAAAAAGTTACAAAGTTTATAAAATAATTTGGTTGAACGTTTCACTCACAAGAGGAAGGTTGTCTTTAGAAACCAAAACGTAGTATGATTAAGGCTCGAAATGGTTGCTAGACACTCCGTTCAGTTGTTAATTTGGGGTAAATGATTGTATCTAACCCCTTTCATGCTTGTGTTGACACCACTTAATCAAACGAGATTGTTGGATGATGCTCGTACTAACGACATATTATGGTTTCAAGACTAAGTAGGTAACTCTTGCATTTTATTTTGAAGATTATACTTGATGTTATATATGAGTTATGGATATTCAAAAAGATGTCTTGTTATATTTTTTTTATATAGAAATACCCTTTACTAAACATTGACGAAAACCACAAAGTTGTACGTTGACTAACAAAAAAAAAAAAAAAAAAAAAAAAAAAAGAAAACTGATCACATTGTTGTAGTTAAAAACCTGACAGATTGATAAGAACACTTAGACTGAGGGGAGTGGGGCGACTCCTCCCTTTGAGATGCCCCAAGATGCCTCAAACACCGCGCCCCTTAGGCAACTTCCATAGCAACTTCATCTTGGGCGTCTTGCAGAGGATGCCATCCTCCCTTTTCATCCACCAATCAAAAACCTCACTTTTTCAAACAACCAATCATAACTCTTTATTGGGCATCTTGAGTTGCCATGAACACCACCCCATTTTTTTACCCAACTACCTCTATGATGACGTGGCGACACATGGCGCAAGTCGCCCCCTCAAAAGGTCGTCTCACTCCCCTCAATCTTATAGTTAGACTACTAGCACTTCATAAAAATGAAATGTCCCTATAGTTGTACTGGGTCAATTTTGAGGTTCTTATTTTAAAAAAAAGATCAAGTGATTTTATATTGTGTACAAGGCAAAGTTCTATGCTGTCACTTGAGGCCCAACTACATTGATGCGAACTTTATAATGGATTGGTAAGATATGTGTTTCATTACATAAATTATGGATATATGTAGTGACCCATTAGTTGATTTTGTTCGTAACTGGTAAATTGTCCCGCGCGTTGTTGCGGCGTTTCGTAAAGATTTTACGTTAAAATATGGATCAACTGAAAACGTACATAAAAATAAACACGAAAACGTATTATATTTGACCCGACTCAGTTCCGGAAAAAAATTACGTCGAAACGTAAAACAACTTGAATTTTTATACCCAAACGTGCATAAAAATAAACACGTAAGATGCGACTACAAAGTCTTTATGAAATTAAGGGGTTGTACATGTCAATGCTAAAATTTAAATGGTAAAAATATATAAACATATAAAAGGACAAATAACACAAAAAAAAGGGTCAAACCAACTACTTTTCACAGTTGTTGGTGATTGCTTAAGGGTGAACGGAGTGGATAGGTAAACACATCAGCAAAGCGGTTTACCGAACGGTAACACCATCGCCGTCTGTGTTTACCGCTCGGTGATGCATGATGACCGGTGAAGGTTTACCGATGAGGGAAGGGAGAGAGAGATGGGTGTGTGGTGGGGTCCATTCCTTCTCAACCAATCAAACATTTTTTTTAAATAGTTTACCTAAACCCTATTAGGTAAACCACCGCCAACGTTTTTAAGCATTAGGTAAACAATTTAGATGAATTGACGTGACACTGTCTAATTGAGTGAATGGGTAGTTTATATATTCCAAATAGGTAACCACTCCCGTCACCCTAACTACTATTCAAAGTTGTTGGTGATTGCATTATAAAGAATACGGATGAATAGGGTTGCAAACGAACCAAACGAACACGTCGTTTGTTAAGAAATATATGTGTTCGCGAACCGTTCACGAACACTTATCAAACGAGATTTTATGTTCGTGTTCGTTTGTTAAGGAAATGAACTTGTTCGTGTTCGTTTGTGTTTGTTTGTTAATTTTAAGCAACGAACGTTGACGAACACAAATGAGCACAAACTAATGTTCATGAACACAAATGGAAACAAATGAACAAAACATATAATACACTGACACTTATTAGATATTTAATTTGTCTTTGTCGGAATTTTGAAGTATATTTTGATATATATAAAAACTAAAAACATAAGTGAACTATCGAACACAAACGAACACGTTACCGAACGTTCACGAACATAAATGAACGAACACGACCTCTGTTCATGTTTGTTCATTTAACTAAACGAACGGAATTTCTTGTTCGTGTTCGTTTGTTTAATAAACGAACGAACATAAACGAACTTCCCGCCGAACAGTTCACGAATTGTTCGTTGAACGTTTGGTTTGTTTACAGCCCATGAACAAAATGTGTACAGATGGTTTGAATCTCAGGCTTTTGACCCATATTTATTTATTTATATTTACATATTCTGCATGGTAGGCCCCCGTTTCTTTTTAATAAAGTTTCTTTTTTGTTTTTATTTCTATGTCACATATTTTGAATGTTAAAGATTAAACATAGCCCGATATAGTATACGTATCAGTGGGGCATAAACCATTATATACTTGGTATATATTAAATAACATTAGGGATGAGCTCGGTACCGTTCGGTACCGAAAGAACCAGTACCGAAAATGCTCAAAAGTGGGTACTGGTACCGGTACCGAATATACCCGGTTCGGTACGGTTCGGTACCGGTACCGGTTCGGTACCAGTATTTGAGGGTAAAAACCACAAAATACCGGTACCGAACCGGTACCGTACCGGACCGGTACCGAACCGGTACCGAAAATGTCAAAAGTCGGTACCGAAAAGATACTCAGTTCGGTAAATTCGGTACCGGTACCGGTTCGGTACCGGTACCGGGTCCATTTTGCTCATCCCTAAATAACATCACTAGCTAGCTATAGTACACACAAAACCCATAATGTATCATTCAATTACAGAAATATCATTGGATTAGGAAGTGTATTTGTTGTAGACCAAATGGGTATAAACGTCAAGAGCTTAAGTAGATATAGAGAGAAAAATTGATGACATTTGCTTGCATATAGTAACAACATGCGGGGCCATCTTTTTTTTTTTAATTTAGAGTAAACTGCCATTTTGGTCCCTGTGGGTTGGTCAGTTTTGCCATTTTAGTCAAAATCTCAAACTTATTACATCTGGGTCCCTGTGGTTTGCATTTTGTTGCCATTTTAGTCCAAAACTCAAAATCCCTCATTTTTGACTGTTTGAACTCCCCTTTTTTGTCTTTATCTGTAGGGGTAGTTTGGTCATTTAATGTTCATTAAATCAATTTATTTATTAATAAATGAATTAATAAATATCTCTCATGTTATTCTAGAGAGAGAGAACCTCTCATTGTCTGCAAAGAATTTAAACAACTATGTTTCTAGAGAGAGAAACATTCAACGCAAAATCTAGGGTTTGAATAAACACAGGATGAATACGGTAGGTAGACACGGTCAAAATTCTTAACCGTTTTTCTCTCCACTCACACTATCTATGGCGGTGGTTATAGATCTCCTGCAACGCCCTAAGAAGCCGTTAATCACCTCATCGCCGCCATCTATCTCCGTCGCACATGACCGGAGTTTGAACCAGTACAATCACGCATCCAGCAGGCTTCTTCCACTTCCAAATTCCACCACCAGCAGCTTCAGTTCACATCGAATCTGTTCTCATTTGGCATTTCATTCATCAAAATCAGGTACAGTCAACTTTTCGTTCCTGTTGATTGACACAAATGAGCGATTAGGTTTACATATACAGTATCTAGTGTTTGTAGGTGTCAGTTTAAGATTGTTGTGGATGTTCTCCGTTGGATTGTTGCAGGGGAGAAGATGAAGAGATTGTTGTGGGATTAGGGTCTGGTGTGTGATGATTTTGGGGGAGATTATTTGGGGAAGATGAAGTTATGGGGCAATATAATCTGTTGTGTATATTTATTAGGCTCAGATCTGCCGGTTTTGATGATGTTCTTGATTTTCTGGAGAAGGTGATCGGAGATGATGGTGGTTGCTTTGGTGGATTTACGGTGATGGATAGTGATCGGAGATGATGTTGGAGAAGGTGATCGGAGATGATGGTGGTGCGCCGTGAGAGATGGTGGTTCAGATCTGCCGGTTTTGATGATGTTCTTGATTTTCTAGGTTTTGATGATGATGTTTGAAGATGAATTTTCTGGGTTTTGAAGATGAATTTTCTGGGTTTTGAAGATGAATTTTCTGGGTTTTGATGATGTTCTAAGATGATATTCTTGATCTGGGTTTTATTGCAAAAAAAAATGAAACTTAAAAAATGACCAAATTGCCCCTGCACTAAAGGACAAAATAGGAGGTTGTAACAGTAAAAAAAAATGGGGTTTTTGAATTTTGGACTAAAATGGCAACAAAATGCAAACCACAGGAACCCAGATGTAATAAGTTTGAGATTTGGACTAAAGTGGCAAAACTGGCCAAACCACAGGGACCAAAATGGCAGTTTACTCTTTAATTTATATCTTTTATAATTTGCACACACATAACATGAATATTTCTTTTTTTTTTCTCTAAAGTTTAATATATGAGCATAGAATGAAAGATAATAACTAAAAGTATCAAAATTTAATATAGAGATTTTTTTGAGCCATTAAAATAAAAGAAAAAAAAACTTATGAAGATTTGGCATGGTTTTACACAACTAATTTAAAATGGTATCCAGAATATATCATCGGAGTTTTAATTGTTTATGAAAAGTAATCAATTGCTTATATGTTATTAGATATGAGTTTGTTTATCATAATATTTTAGTATTAAAATTATTTTTTAGCCTATTTTAGTTTTCGTACGAGTCAAGTATAGTTGATTTTTTCCGTGGAGAATACAGTTTGAACAACATCGGTACCGGTACCGAAATTTCGGATACGGATTCAGATAGTGAAATCTGGTATCCGAAAATTTCGGATATCCGAAATTCTGATATCCGAATTTTCGGATATCCGGTTTTGAACACCCCTAGGTAGAGGGTACCCGCTAACCTACCGGCCCGCAGGTGTCCCGACCCCCCTAAACCATTTAATCTTTTATTATATATTTAGTTGAGATTTATGTCATAATTTGAGAAAAGGTAAAAATGGTTTGTAACATTTATCGTAGAGATTTTACAATTATGACTAACGGGACCAAATCTCCTAACGGATTTGAAAACTTTTAAAAAGGGTCATTTTATATTCACATCAGGGTTTTATCCCAATTCATTTCAATAGCTTCTTCTTCTAACATCTACTCCCACTTCCACTATTCTTCTTCTGACACCTACTCCCACTTCCAATCTTCTTCTGTTAACAAAAATGGAGTCCGGATCTTCCTTTATTCCGGTTGAAATCGTAGAAAACTTCTTTTCAGGGCAAAAGTAAGGTCGCTACTCAACGGTCGTCTCGTATATAAATTGTGGAAAAATTCCCTCTCGAACAAGAAGCTCTTGGAGAGTTATCAATCAAAATCTGAACTTGAAGGTGTCACTACACTTCGTAATGTTGTTGGTAAAGACGGTGAATTTGAAGGTTTACTCAGATGGTCTCTCTATGATAATATTCAAGAGGAGATGAAGATTCTAGACTTTGGTAAAATCGAACAACTAAAAGGTCTAATAACTTCCCCTGATACTTCTGTCAATGGCATCCTTTATCTTTTTGGTTTGAACAAGATCTTGTTAAACCCTTTGACTAATCAAATGTTGAATGTACCCCCTCTTGTCCATTCAGACCGCGCTTGATGCGGATGGAGTTAGTTTTTCTGGTTAAGTGGGTGTGAAATGACAAGGTCTATCCGAGTAACAACTTATCAAACCACAGGGACTATCCGAGTAACAACTTGTCAAACCACAAGGACTATCCGAGTAACAACTTATCAAACCACAGGGACTATCCGAGTAACAACTTGTAAAACCACAAGGACTATCCGAGTAACCTTCATCCACTTTGGGGACTATCCGAGTAACAACTTGTCAAACCACAAGGACTAAGAGTGTAATTTTGAAAAGTTTGGGACTAAAGGTGAAATTTCACCAAACCACAGGGACTATCCTTGCATTTTACTCTTTTTTAGAAAGGTTGGTTATCTATACTATATTATAATGCATGAGGGAGGGATTCCCAAAAGTTAAGAACTTCTTCCCCCCTTATTTATAAATAAACCCCTAAAATGAGGGTAGTTTGGTCTTTTAAGCACTATTTATTTTTTAGCCCCTAAACTTATTACACTTAAATCCCTAAGGTTTTAACAAAATTATAGATAATTAGTTACAATTCACCCCTTCATAACAAACTTATAATTTTTTTACTTATTATTGACATATCTTATAAACTATAATGTTTAAAAAAAATCCAAAGATAGCATGACGACCTACACATTTTTGTCGACGTTTTGATATATGTATTGGTCAATATTAACATGCGGATTAAAATGTACAAGTAGATGATGCATTAGTGTACAAGTGATTAAAACCCAACATACTTTTAGTCATCATCACAAATAAAATATAGATTAAAAACACTATCATTTTTAAAACTAAAACTATTGTAGAATAAGTGAATAAAACTTTTGTTTACACCTTAGTCAAATATCAACAAAACTTTCTACTTAGAGGACTAACAAATTCTTATAGTTAGCCGAGCGGGAATTTTTTTTTTTTTAAATTTAAACACTAAATGTACAAGTAGATGATGCCTTAGTGTTACAAATGATTAAAGCCTTACTACTTTCAATATTGAGGTATAGATTAAAATATACAAGTAGATGATGTCTTTGTGTACAAATGATTAAAACGTAATTTTAGTCATCGTCACAAATAAAATATAGATTAAAAGCTAAAAACACTATTCTTAAAACTAAAACTATTGTTAAATAATTGATTAATAATTTCCTTTACACTTTAGGTCAACTATCAACAAAACTTCCTAATTTGAAGGGACAACAAAATCATATAGTTACTAATGGAGAAAAGCTTTTTTTAAAATTTAAACTCTAAACTACAGTACTAATGGAGAAAATCTAGCGGGATTTCAAATTTCAAACACTCCTGATTTTCAAATCCTAAACAATCTACTCCTGCATATTCTCAAACCACCAACCCACCTCTCTCCCCTCTAATCCATGCATTCCGCCGCCAGTGATTATACCCCTGCTTCTCCCCTTCTTTTCCTTCTATAATCACCATTCTCACTATCAAAATCAGGTGTTGTTTAATTCTTTCATGTGACGGTAGTTACATGTGCTCCAAATAGCCGAGACAACATCTGAGAACACATCTATAGTGACGATGACGGTGGTTTATTCCGGTGAAGATTCTAGAGTTCCGATGACATCAGGTATGTTCCAATGAGTTTTTCGGCCATCTAATTTTGATGCATGTTTCCATTTTCGTGTAGATCGGACCTGGTAGTGACGTTTGAACTATTTCGGTTGTTGTAGCTTCTCTGACAAGCTTCGGGTAACCCATGATGACCACCGACGAAGATGGTTCAAGACGCTGACAACTGCTCCGGTGACGACGACCGTTATCAATCATCTGCAATGTCGTTGCTGGTGCTTCTTCTGGTTTGTTTTCTACATTCGATCTTTTAATTTTTTAATTAGATAATTAATGAATCAGCGGTTGGTGTTTCAGATTGCCTTTTGGTTTAGCGTTTGATTTGAGGTATTGTCGTTGATTATTGATTTTTTTATGAATTTTTTTGTATGTGTAGGGTTATTGTTGCTACTTTCTAATGTCCTTTAGATGGAATCAAAACGAGGTTTCCGGCTCATGGTCTTCCGCACGGTGGAACTAAGATGTTCTTGGGTTTGAGATTGTGATAGTTCTTTTATATGGTAGATCCTCCTCCTAACACTACAACCTTGACTACAAGATTCAGCTCTTTAGTCTTGTTTTGTTCCTGTTGTAGTATTACTTGTAAAAGCTATTAGCAATACTATAGAGCTCATACACTTTGTTGAAATTAGTGATAAGGTCTTGCTTTCCACAACACGCACAGACCCGCTATGCAACCGTGAACTCTGTCAGTTTTGTTCATTTGTTTCTGTTCGATTGTAGAGATAATTAATGCAGTCCTCTGTTTCGGTTTTGTATTATGCAGCAAATAAAGGTATATTGCTTCACATCTTTATTCTTCCACTATATAGTGTTATATTATGGATCTATAAAAAATGAATAGTCTTTGATGTTGCATGAGAGTGGCGAATATTTGGCATTTCATAAAAATATGATTATTGTTTAATTTTATTTAAGTTTTGTGCTTTTATAGTCTAGAAACCGAAAAGCATGTTTCAAGGATCATTGTAACTCTTTCTAAGAAGGAACTGATTACGTCAGGTTTGTCTTCTCCAGCTTTTATTTTGCTTCACTGATCTTAGATTTAATTCGTTAAAATATTGAGCGATTTGGTTAATGAATTAGTATATACATAATATGTTTGTTTATTTTTTAGAAATTATGAGAAGCTTGAACCCATTTTGACCTGTCGTCCTACCCGATCTAATCCGCTCATTTAGCTAGGCATAACTGCAAATTTTGCACTTTTTGTCTTCCAAGTTCCACTTTCACCATTTTATGTTTTATTTTTCGTTTCTTATGGCGATGATAGATTTCCCATCCGTTGTTACGTGCGGGATAAAAATGTATGATACTTAGTTGACAAAAACTTAACAGTTAATTTAGAACTTTTCTCACTAACAGAAGAAACCAAATACTGTTAAATTAACCTTTTTTGTGTTTTTTTACTTAACAGAAAGTGTTGGCCAGTATTGAGCAATGTACTGATCTTTTACAAAGACACACTTCTGAAGACTTGGAATGTGCTTTGAGTTTCTATCTGATTTTGAAGTTGAGGAGGTATGAAGTGGTCATTCAGACTCTTACAGCTGATAAAGCAGATAAAGCAGATACATCCACAAGCTCTTCTTCTAAGCCATGGAGATCACATATCATCATTAAATCCTACTTTTATTTAGGAAGGCTTGAGGCTCTAGAGTTCTTACAAAAGCTAGAGAATTCAGACCATGTTACAAAAAGGTAGCCTTCTTCATTTTGTCTTTTTTTCTGCTCCCATACATTTCTCCAATGGACGTCATGCAAACAACACAATGGTTTAAATTTTTGTGCCATTGATTTCCAATGCAAATTGAAGCCTAGCTATAGCCCTTGATCTAAACTATCTCAAGGTTCATTTATGTTCTATCCAACGCGTGAAATGGGTTAAATCAAAATATATCTTTATTTATTTTTAGTTAAAAAGGGAATGGGTGAACAGTTGTCTAAAGTGTTTTTATTAATTTGTAAGAGGTTGTAAAACGATGTAAATTGATTGTAAAAAGTGTTCGTAAGTATAAGACCATTATTATACAATTTGGGCTTGATATGTTTGATAATAGTCTCATTTTTAGTATGCGTCAAAACCCGAACAAATTTTTTTTCTTTCCGGTGTATATTGTTTATCTTGTTGGTATGCGTCAAAACCCGAACAGATTTCAGTATACCACAAGTGTAAGAGCATTATGATACAATTTAGGCTTGATCTTTTTGAAGCTATTTTTAAGTAATTTAATTTATTTACATGTTTGGCCATTAATAAAATTGATAATATTTGTTTAGTCATTGATCTTAAATGATATTGTCAAGTAATCTGGACGCACTACTTAAATGAAAGTAGTTAACCGTAGATGGGTAAAGAAGAGTGCCTTTGTGTTTAGTTATGTAAAGGATTATAAGTAAATCTAATTAAGAAAAGTGGTAGGATAAAAATGAACATAAAATTAAAGTTGGTATATTAGTGTAACGTTTGTATCACTAGGTTATTAACTACTTATCAACTGTGGTGTGAACAAAATAGACTTTGAGGGAAATGAACCTTTCTAATAGATTATTTTAGCCAACCTTGAATCCTTTCTAATAGTAGTTAATTTTAATGTTTTATTATTATTTAATTGAGATGTGTAAGGGTTATTTCATAGATAGATCACATAGATGCAACAAACTTGAAAACTTTAAGAAACGTAAAACAATAACGATATCACCACGAGAGGATTGACGAGCTAATAGAAAACGAGTATCGCGTTGCAAATTGTGGCCGTCGCAGCATCGCGCGGGTTATGTAATACTTATGACATATATGCACCCACCACAATAATGCTACCATAAATATTATACGAATAAGAAAACTACCAGAAATGAGTGCCGTAATGCAAAGTGTTGCCCCCGCCGCATCGCGCGGGCACCCTACTAGTTTATATTATCTAACAATTAGTCCATGTAAATATGAATTGACAAAAATGTCCTCATGTGCAAAGCACATGATCAGATGTAAAGGAAAAAATTAACTGAGTTTGGCTTAAAGGACAAAACGTTTATGATTTGAAAACATAAAGTAGAAAACTCGTCAATTTTGAACATAAAGGATAACACCTAAAAATGGGTTTAAAGATATATAGTTTTTTTAAAATTAATTGTTTTTTTTTAAATGTAAACGGACCGTTGCCTAACGGTCATATTGACCTGACATCTTCACCATGTTCACAAGTTATGTTACCCGCATTTCGTAGCCGCTCGTAATACCCGTAAGGGTAGCGGCGGTGTTCTGGCGCCTTAACGAACCCGGGAAGGGTATCCGGATGGATGCCTCGTCCCCTCTTACCGAAAGACACTTAACCACAATTCCAATTAAACATATTCTGTTGAGATTATGCCACATTATCCTCATGGGAATATGTGTTATATTTCGTGACATACTGACATGTGTGATGGATCAACATATTCTATTGAGATTAAGCCACATTATCCTCATGAGAATATGTGTTATATTTCGCATTACTCATGACAAATCTGAGGGATCTTGCTATGGAGCAACTCTTAGTCCATCATCTTGGTTGTATCAATGTTTACCCTCAACCAATATCCATTATAAATCAAGGCATTACACCATTTATACACTTCAGTGGTGTACTAATGTTACACCCATATTCGTACATGGTAAAAGTCGCAGCGGAAATTCGTACCATAAAATGTTCTTTTGTTATATACGTCTTTACATTCTTAAAATTCATATTATAATATAAAACATAACTTATCATCACTAAATTACATATTTAGACATTCCCATACAATCTATGTTGTGACTCGGTCTTCGATCGCTACTCCTCGTGAGGATAATCCGTGATTCGTACAACATGCACCCACCACAAACATACGCATCATTAGCATATTTGTGCACAAACAAGATTCATAATAATGTAGCCTTGCTATGTTCGATCCACATATACTTCTCATCCTTTTAACTTTCTAGTTTCAAGCATTCCATCTGGGTGTCTAATCCTTGGCGAAACTTTAATAATGTACCTGCATTACATTTCATTCTTGAGGCACATTGTGAATAATCGTCAATACATAAATGTATTGAAACCACGTATACAATACATACATAACTACGTACATACATACATACATACCTTTACTTGCATACCTACGCGTCTATTTACATACATACATGATTACGTCTTCACATACTTACTTACATACATACATAACTACATACATACATACCGACTCGCATACATACATACATACATACATACCTACTCGCATACATACGTTTCTAAATACGTTTGACGCGTTAATACATACATAGTAATCTACAAGCATACTTACATATACACACATCTACATCATTATATACGTATTTATATGTACACATACCAACATCATAATAATGCCCACATGACATTATACATCTTACATACATACAACCCTACGTGCATCAAACCCAACTCATACATACCTATTCTCATACATACCATCACACATTCGCGTATTCTTGATCACATACTTATAAACATACTCATGTAGATACACACATGCTTTCATACATTTCTACATACATATATATAGATTTACAAACATGCATACATACCCATCTACAAGTGCGCTTACTCTAATGGTCATAAAACGTATGTTAAAACAGTCGTACGCAACTTAAAACGCGTTTAAACGAGTTCCCAAGCCAAAACGAGACCTAAAAACAACTTTTGCTGAAACGTGCCACCGTCGCGTAGCGCGACGGCCAGGGGCCTTACCAGTCGCGCTACGCGACTGCCTTAATTTGATCAGTAAGTTGCAGCTGGTTGCTGCAGATTTCCAGCACGTCCGCGTTTCACGGAAACGGTCATAACTTCTTCGTTATTGGTCCGTTTTACCCGATTCTTTTTCCTACGCGTCCGTAATTTAGTTCCCCATCTTATGGTGTTAAGATCCGACATCCGGATTAACAAAATTCCAGATTTTAAGTCTTCGGCTTACTACCCTTTTTACCATTAATTGACCCATTCATAATTCTACCACATAACTTGTTTGTTAGACCTTAACTTCATATGAATTGATGATATCAAGGACTTTTGTCATAAAAGATTCATTCCCGGACACTTTACATCTTATTTCACTCTTTTGCGTTCATAAGCTTATTTTGACCCGTTAAGGGTAATTGCGCATTAAAACGTTTCTGGCTCACAAGACCCTACTCCTCACTTTCATACTTGACCAAAACATTACTCTAATCAAATAATTTGTTTCTTAAACTACTTTTACGATCATTTGCCCAAAACACCCATCAAGGGCGTTTTGGTCAACTTTAATTCCATCATTTACGACGAAAAACTTCAACATATACTTAACTTCAAACATCATGTTTAATTTAATTAAAACGCTATATTACTTAAACAAACCAAGAAGTAATTACGGGAATCACTTACCTTGTGCATCCGTGTTTGTAACCTCTTCCTTGCCTCATCTTGACCGTTAGCCTTCCACGCTTGGTTCGTGCTAGTGTGGTTCCTATTCTTTCATGTCGTCATGCCATGACTATGTTAGTATTCATGCTCATTCATATTAACACACATTTTTCCAACTTTTATCTATTTTACTTTCACTAACACGCATACGACATGACTTGTCAACCACATAGTTCAATATCTCCGAAATACCATCTCGTTATCACACATAACGCACAATTGGTCTACACTTATTCCATGATCTCTTGATTCTTACATTTGTGTCATAATGCCTAACCATGTTATAAATTCTCGGTTGACTTTCAGAAAGTCAACTTTCTAGCATATAGCTTCCAACTTATGGCCACGCATTCATGTTGATATGGTGAACCATATCAATGACACTATATTTATTTCATACATAATGATGTATGACACTAACAACTACATGATCACCTAGTCACATACACAATATACCATTTATATTTCATAATCATGGTGTAGGACACACACACATACCTAGCACATGATCGACTAACTACATACATGCATACGTATCATCAATTCAACACATACTAACATATTCATCATTCTTTAGTTGACAACTTTATTCAAAGCTAGTAATTCGACATAATTTCAACCTCTTCACATGTTCATCCGGTGTTTAGCATACAATTTCACATACTAGCTTATACGAGGCATTTCATCAAACACTTGGTATGCGTACACAATTTAATGCACAATGTACAACTAATTCATGCATAATCCTCCAAGTTCATACATAGTTCATCAATATAACAACAACACATTCCTTTCAATTCATCTAACGAGATTCCATCATATTCAATATGGCACCTCAACATTTGAACAAGAATTGAACATGATGAAATACCCATGTCATCTTCATCACTCAACTTAGTGGGTTTTCATCTTTAAACATCAATTAATCAAAATTATGCCTAGCACATGTTTCCTAAGATGATGCTAACACATATACATGCTTAATCTCATACTAATTCGTGGGTTGATCATAACCCACTTCATATCAAAATCACCAAATCATAAATTACAACTTACCAAGTGATTTATAGGGCTAGATGATCATAAATTCATGTTCATGCATTAGATCCGAGCTGAATTCCCCTTTCAATTTGATGATTATAATGAAACTAGGGTTTGAACCCCTTTTTCTCCTTCCTGATGTCGACACACACACACACCCTATGTGTGTGTGGGGTGTTTTGATTTCCATTTTATAAATTCATGTTTCCCACTTAACGGTTTTGGTCCCTCTAGTTTGCTTCCTTGCTTGCTTTGCGAAACATTTTACCACATTCAATCTTTTAATAATTTTAACCATACATTTAAGTAGGTTAAATAGCCTAGTTATTTATTTCTTGAGGTATCATATCATAACACTTTAACGAATATAAATATTCGGGTTTTGGGGTGTTACAAGTCTACCCCCCTTAAAAGAGGTTTCGTCCCCGAAACCTTGCTCATATCTACGGGACCATAATCCTTTACTTACCGGTTACTACCATCCCTCCTAAATAACATGCTTCTAAAATATATATATCTTTAGACCTCAACTTTTTGCCTCATGATAGTTTCTTAGTGATGATCATCACTACATGTTTATTCATTCATTCCATAATCACGTCTCCACGCTTAACTCCATAGTTAACATCTTTCTACATTACTATTCCTCTCATTTCGCGCATTTACTTAAGTTACATAGGTATACGTATCATGCACATTCATCATACAAGAGTTTAACTAATACTCGTATATTTTACTCAAAACATTAAAATTTCACTTCTTAATGACATAGTTTTCATTCCTACGTCAACTATTAGAACCAAGCTTTCCATATTACGCCATGCCCATTCCAACATTTTTGGGTTTCATCCGCTTATATACTTTCATTTCTTTCACGCATTCGATTATCCACTTAATTGGGTAATAGCATATGCTCTCATAATGAGATTCAAGCATACCACTTACGACCCGGTAACATCGGGTTAATTGCTTTCAACATAAATCTTCCGTTCTATCCGTATAACGGATTGAACTTCATACATTCGTTATTGCATTCACAACCACCCGTTCTAAACGGATGGTACCTTATCCTCACTCGACTTGTTCAACTTGAACCGGTCGACGTGCATAGCTTGTTACAGCTTTCGCTTATCATAACCAATTCCACAAGGAATTTGCATCATTCATATCTTTCATTCCTTGAATCCGTCTCGCGGATTCAAACATTGCATATACGCTTTTCATCCCTTGAATCCGTCTCACGGATTCAAGCATTGCATTCATACTTTAACTTCTTTCATGTTTCGAATCCGTCTCGCGGATTCTAGCATAGCATATCATGTTTCGAATCCGTCTCGCGGATTCTAGCATAGCATATCATATTTCGAATCCGTCTCGCGGATTCTAGCATAGCATATCATGTTTCGAATCCGTCTCGCGGATTCTAGCATAGCATATCATGTTTCGAATCCGTCTCGCGGATTCTAGCATAGCATATCATACTCTCATTCTTGAGAGTCTTACATTTCTCTTCACCCTCACGTCCACCTACTACTTACTTCTAGCGGACATACCTGTATCAATTATCGCGGTCCCACGAACGTCATATGCTTCACGTGTACTGGCCAGGTACACAATCCACATACTAGTTTCGTGTCTTCGTGTAATTGTCACCTTATGTCCGAAGAATTTGGTTTCGGCACGTGTATCATTTTTCAAAACTTGTTTACTATACCATCATGGTCCTTCATTTAGCATTTTTCTTCCCTTAATGCATTTTACCATTTCATATACCGACATATTAAATTTACGTACCTGGGTTCAACTTTATCTTATTTCATGCCTTGGTGTCGGTAATTGACCGCACTCGCGGATCATCCTCTTTAAACGCTTATACTTACCTTGCATATACAAAACCGTCAGTTTCTTTATGCGTATACATAAGTACATACTTACATTCTCTTTTACCTTTGGATCTTGACCGAGTCTTGGATTGTACGGGTTTCTTATCACAAGAGCACACAGGTTTGAGTTCAAGCACTTACCTTCTTACACTTGATTCTCTCAAACCAGGGCTCTGATACCAACTTGTTACACCCATATTCGTACATGGTAAAAGTCGCAGCGGAAATTCGTACCATAAAATTTTCTTTTGTTATATACGTCTTTACATTCTTAAAATTCATATTATAATATAAAACATAACTTATCATCACTAAATTACATATTTAGACATTCCCGTACAATCGATGTTGTGACTCGGTCTTCGATCGCTACTCCTCGTGAGGATAATCCGTGATTCGTACAACCTGCACCCACCACAAACATACGCATCATTAGCATATTTGTGCACAAACAAGATTCATAATAATGTAGCCTTGCTATGTTCGATCCACATATACTTCTCATCCTTTTAACTTTCTAGTTTCAAGCATTCCATCTGGGTGTCTAATCCTTGGCGAAACTTTAATAATGTACCTGCATTACATTTCATTCTCGAGGCACATTGTGAATAATCGTCAATACATAAATGTATTGAAACCACGTATACAATACATACATAACTACGTACATACATACATACATACATACCTTTACTTGCATACCTACGCGTCTATTTACATACATACATGATTACGTCTTCACATACTTACTTACATACATACATAACTACATACATACATACCGACTCGCATACATACATACATACATACATACCTACTCGCATACATACGTTTCTAAATACGTTTGACGCGTTAATACATACATAGTAATCTACAAGCATACTTACATATACACACATCTACATCATTATATACGTATTTATATGTACACATACCAACATCATAATAATGCCCACATGACATTATACATCTTACATACATACAACCCTACGTGCATCAAACCTAACTCATACATACCTATTCTCATACATACCATCACACATTCGCGTATTCTTGATCACATACTTATAAACATACTCATGTAGATACACACATGCTTTCATACATTTCTACATACATATATATAGATTTACAAACATGCATACATACCCATCTACAAGTGCGCTTACTCTAATGGTCATAAAACGTATGTTAAAACAGTCGTACGCAACTTAAAACGCGTTTAAACGAGTTCCCAAGCCAAAACGAGACCTGAAAACAACTTTTGCTGAAACGTGCCACCGTCGCGTAGCGCGACGGCCAGGGGCCTTACCAGTCGCGCTACGCGACTGCCTTAATTTGATCAGTAAGTTGCAGCTGGTTGCTGCAGATTTCCAGCACGTCCGCGTTTCACGGAAACGGTCATAACTTCTTCGTTATTGGTCCGTTTTACCCGATTCTTTTTCCTACGCGTCCGTAATTTAGTTCCCCATCTTATGGTGTTAAGATCCGACATCCGGATTAACAAAATTCCAGATTTTAAGTCTTCGGCTTACTACCTTTTTTACCATTAATTGACCCATTCATAATTCTACCACATAACTTGTTTGTTAGACCTTAACTTCATATGAATTGATGATATCAAGGACTTTTGTCATAAAAGATTCATTCCCGGACACTTTACATCTTATTTCACTCTTTTGCGTTCATAAGCTTATTTTGACCCGTTAAGGGTAATTGCGCATTAAAACGTTTCTGGCTCACAAGACCCTACTCCTCACTTTCATACTTGACCAAAACATTACACTAATCAAATAATTTGTTTCTTAAACTACTTTTACGATCATTTGCCCAAAACACCCATCAAGGGCGTTTTGGTCAACTTTAATTCCATCATTTACGACGAAAAACTTCAACATATACTTAACTTCAAACATCATGTTTAATTTAATTAAAACGCTATATTACTTAAACAAACCAAGAAGTGATTACGGGAATCACTTACCTTGTGCATCCGTGTTTGTAACCTCTTCCTTGCCTCATCTTGACCGTTAGCCTTCCACGCTTGGTTCGTGCTAGTGTGGTTCCTATTCTTTCATGTCGTCATGCCATGACTATGTTAGTATTCATGCTCATTCATATTAACACACATTTTTCCAACTTTTATCTATTTTACTTTCACTAACACGCATACGACATGACTTGTCAACCACATAGTTCAATATCTCCGAAATACCATCTCGTTATCACACATAACGCACAATTGGTCTACACTTATTCCATGATCTCTTGATTCTTACATTTGTGTCATAATGCCTAACCATGTTATAAATTCTCGGTTGACTTTCAGAAAGTCAACTTTCTAGCATATAGCTTCCAACTTATGGCCACGCATTCATGTTGATATGGTGAACCATATCAATGACACTATATTTATTTCATACATAATGTTGTATGACACTAACAACTACATGATCACCTAGTCACATACACAATATACCATTTATATTTCATAATCATGGTGTAGGACACACACACATACCTAGCACATGATCGACTAACTACATACATGCATACGTATCATCAATTCAACACATACTAACATATTCATCATTCTTTAGTTGACAACTTTATTCAAAGCTAGTAATTCGACATAATTTCAACCTCTTCACATGTTCATCCGGTGTTTAGCATACAATTTCACATACTAGCTTATACGAGGCATTTCATCAAACACTTGGTGTGCGTACACAATTTAATACACAATGTACAACTAATTCATGCATAATCCTCCAAGTTCATACATAGTTCATCAATATAACAACAACACATTCCTTTCAATTCATCTAACGAGATTCCATCATATTCAATATGGCACCTCAACATTTGAACAAGAATTGAACATGATGAAATACCCATGTCATCTTCATCACTCAACTTAGTGGGTTTTCATCTTTAAACATCAATTAATCAAAATTATGCCTAGCACATGTTTCCTAAGATGATGCTAACACATATACATGCTTAATCTCATACTAATTCGTGGGTTGATCATAACCCACTTCATATCAAAATCACCAAATCATAAATTACAACTTACCAAGTGATTTATAGGGCTAGATGATCATAAATTCATGTTCATGCATTAGATCCGAGCTGAATTCCCCTTTCAATTTGATGATTATAATGAAACTAGGGTTTGAACCCCTTTTTCTCCTTCCTGATGTCGACACACACACACACCCTATGTGTGTGTGGGGTGTTTTGATTTCCATTTTATAAATTCATGTTTCCCACTTAACGGTTTTGGTCCCTCTAGTTTGCTTCCTTGCTTGCTTTGCGAAACATTTTACCACATTCAATCTTTTAATAATTTTAACCATACATTTAAGTAGGTTAAATAGCCTAGTTATTTATTTCTTGAGGTATCATATCATAACACTTTAACGAATATAAATATTCGGGTTTTGGGGTGTTACAACTAAACTACTAATCTTGATCCATTACACAATCCTACGGTCTAATGGTATCCTACAAATTTTATTTATATAAATATACTACCAATTAAAATCAAGGTATTACGCCATCGTACGCTTTGATGTTGCTTAACCTTTTAGATCTTTGAAAATGTACCAACCCTAGGATCTATAGGTATTTAATTGATTTGTCGCACTGATTATGATTAATCAATCTTGAGCTTTTGAAGTCTTTCAAATTCTAATATATTGTTAAACTGGGAGAACAAACTACAGAACCAAACAATCGAATTCACTCACAATGATCGACTCTTTTCTTTTATTACTTGAATTATAATGTATGCATTACAATGAGAATTATTACTACTTATACTGCAACTATCCCCCACTTGTTGCCTAGTGGTAGGAGGCTTGGGTTTTCCAATGGAGACTCAAGTTCAATTCTTACTTGTGTCATATTGGGGTGGATATAGGCAATGAAGGATTTGGACTAGTCCTTGTGTGAGGTTGTCAGTTCGATTCCCGAGCCCAACCGGGTTTTCGTCCTACCTTGTGGTACGCCAGAGAGTGTCAGTTCGATTCCCGAGCCCAACCGGGTTTTCGTCAAGTGGCAGCCGGCAGTATGATTTCCCAGGGGAACGCCCAAAAAAGTCAAACTTTGAAGCCGGCGTAGACCCGGTTAAAACAACATAGTCTGGCTAAAGTGTGGCAATACGGGGCTCTTCGATTTGGAGAGGGTGGTTGAAGTTCACCGTTCAAAAAAACAAACTATTTATACTGCAAGTAACTTGACCACCAAAGCATGTGTTTAGTTCAACAAATTCTTTCCTAATACTTGCATGACCATGTAGTATCATGGAATACGTTCTCAAATCATCATGCTCGCTCTTCTATACTACTAAGGGTTGACAAATATAAGTTAGGATAACATCCAGTGTTTTAAAAACCGGTAAATACCGGCCGGTTATACCGGTATTACCGGTTCCGGAAGCAAATCCGGTACGAAACACCCCGGTAAATAAGTGAAACGGCATAAGATTCGTACCGGCGGTAAAATCCGGTATACCGGTTTGAACCGTAATACCGGTACCGGTCCATGGTTATTTTGGTTTGGGTTTTTAGTATTATAGAGTTTCATCAGATACATATACCATCGATCGACATTCAAAACCATCATCACTTACGGTTCATCACTTCATCCACAAGATTCAGCTCCGTCTTCATCGGTCCATCACTCCATCTTCATCATGCTTCCAGTTCCATCTTCATCGGTAGTTTTACTTATTTTAATAAAATAATCTGAGAGTAAATAGATCCATAAGTGGGTCAAAAAGTGAAAGACTTGAAGTAATTCGATATATATATCTCTCTCTCCATATGTATGTATGTATGTATGTCTATACGGGTAAAGCAATGTTATGTGAAAGATTGTATTTTGAAACTTGAAAATGAAAGAGGACATAATAATAGTTATATTATAATTTATTATGTTAGTGAAAAAAATTAAAACTGATAAGTTATGTCAATATAATTCATGTACGTATGTATCTCTATGAAATTATAGAGTTAACTAGTTTAGCCGGTTGAATCACCCGGTACAACCCGGTTCTACCGGTTGAACCATTTTTAAGGCCATCCCGGTATGATTTAAAAACCGGTTTTTAAAACATTGATAACATCTATATATCCTAAAGACACCGCATCGCGTTAATCTACAAATCAATCCCCTACCACTAAAAATGGTTAACACATACATTCAAGCAACTACGTGGCTTGTGGCCACTCGAAAACAACTCTTATGCTTTTCTTAAGGTACAGCATTAGTCGATGAACTTTGAGACATTGTATTTAGTTACCATATTTTGGTTGTGTTTATATAAAAAAATGGATCACAAATGATAGTTTATATGTTTCGGTTAGTCTTCTTTGCCATTTTCCCCGTCTTCGCCTCTCAGGAACTTCGAGAACCAATATGCAGACGATTTTGGATGACGAGTGAGACCGTTCTTGTAATCAACATATATCAAACCAAACCGCTTTGTATAACCATCAGCCCACTCAAAATTATCCACTAATGACCAAGCAAAGTATCCCCTAACATCCACTCCTTCCCTTCAACAATAAATTTTTGTATAGTGTAAGAACAGGTAACATATTGTGTATACATGAATTGTATAGGTGGAAATTTCGACCCGTTTACTACAAATGGGTCAACTTTAAGTGTTTTATATCTAATAGTCAAACAGGTTAAGCCATGAGAGTATCTAACTTCTAATATCCTCAACCACTTTAATTATATAAATGTATTCAAACGCTTGTAAGGCGCTTTATTTAACAAAGTTAGTTATTATTGTAATAATATAACTTTCTAATCATATTAATCACATCAAAATATTAACGTGTTCAAGATAAATGGACATCGGAAGTTACCTAACCCAACCCAACCCATTTTGACCAATATTGTCGAAATATTTCGATAAATATCAACAAAAACTAGTATCAACATTATGGTAAAAAAATATTTAATAAAACTGATTCAAGAGTTTCTAAAAAGCAATATACTTTGGGCAGTTCTTGTAACCATTCAACCCGTTTCCTTCTTAGCTACGTTTTTTTAAATTGCCCCTTATTAGACCGTAAAAAAGAATTATAACCCCAATCAACTTATTGTCACGTATATAGTCTAAATTGCCCTCTCTACTATCAAAGAAGAAACTTCATCATAAATCGAACATAAAAATAGCGGACTCACTTGATAGCCAAAGAAACAGATGCAAGATATCCCTTATAGTAATTAACTCTCAGTTTGTCATCTAACATTTCATGTAGGGGAGATGCATCGTTGTCTTCATCGTCCATACCTGTATATGGGTGTGATAAAATTTCAAAATACATGCATGCACGCACACACACACATGTATACATAAAGGGGTGCGTTCAATACATAACGATTTTTTCAATAGAGAACATTGAGAACTACATAAGCATTTTGTGCATAGTGCGTGAAACATAACCTCAGTTCTTTACTTAAATTTGGTTTTGTATTGAACATCCCTCTATATATACGCACATGTGTGTCCAAGCATTGGGTCGATTTGAAGCCTCAGAAAAGGACCAGAGTGCACATGTTTACAAGAAATTGTAAAATAATTTAGAAGTACTAAAGACATACCATTTTCAGTAATGTATATTGGCGGATTATTGTACTTTTGAGCTATGTACTTAAGAACTTTCCGGAGACCCCATGGAACAACATACAACCATGGTGATGCTGCCTGCCATGAGATATAAATTAAAAACAAATATACATATTTTGTATGATTGAAGATATAGTTAATTACCTTTTCACCAATCGCTCCGTTTTCCCATACATCTAAAACACAAAAATGGAGGACCATGGTAAACCTCCAATGATTATACAGTTACATATACATACAGATATTATATATATATACACACACACACACACACACATGAATCTTCACTGTGAAGGATTTCACATACCTTCACAGTGAAATTTGTTATAAAAACCAACTTTTACATCACCTTGCATTTGTCAAAACTTGTGAAAATATACGGATTGCAAAAACAGAAAATAATAAATAATAATTGAAGGTGAATAACAAGTTGTGGAGACATATTTTTACAATTCTTATCAAAAGGGGCTAATCCAACCTTATATATATATTCATGCACTTGCGCAGACACACACACACACACACATATATATATATATAGAGCCATAATAAAGCTTAAGAACAAAATAACACATATGACCCCTTGGATAAAAAAAATAAAGGACAAAATTGAGTATATTCACATGTTTATGAAACATTTATTCGTTTTTGCACAGACACACATATATGTGTGTGTGTGTATGAATGTATATACAGTCGCGCGCGCATGATAAAAATAAATAAAGAACAAAAGGAAGTAGTGTACCTATTCTTGTTGCCTCTTGTATTGTATAATAATTATTTTCTGCTTTGTTTGTCCAATGTGACACAAATCTTGATGTATAATGATTTAAGCCAACAAAATCCAGTGAGTTTCTTATTAATTCTTTATCTTTCTGGGAAAATACCGGAAGCTTGTCTCCAACCCTCTCCTGCATAGATTTAGGATATTCTCCAAAAAATATCGGATCCAAGTACCTAAGTAATAAAGTAAAATTTAAAACACGAATAAGTATTTAGAAATGAAGCATAATTAGTCAACCTACCATCCTAGATGAAAGTCAATACGCCTTGCTGCCGCAGCTATATCTTCTTCTTTATCAGTTAACGCCTCCGCCCATTCACAATCAACAACCAATCCTATCTCTCCACCTTGCAGATCCTGTGTTGAATATAATAAGTATTTGTATTACAGTATTGGTAACCGATTTTAGAAACTAGAAAAGATTAAAAAAAAACCTTAAATTTTGTTCTATATATTGAAACTGCTTCTGCATGGGCCAAAAGCTGGTGATGGGCAGCCAAATACGGTTCAGCTGACTGATGGTCACATCTTCCAGGTGCAAATACACCGGTAAAATATCCGTTTACTGCTGTCTGAAGAGGCTCATTGATTGTAATCCACTTCTTCACTCTATCACCGAAACTTGCAAAGCAAGTTTCTGCATAGATAGCGAAATACTTTCTGTACATTTGGTACATGCTTAAAATTAGACAAGAATAATATTAAAAAAAACAACTTTTAACCCGTTTAACCTGTCCTTCCCATTATCATTAACATACAAACTGAAGTGACAGGTTGCATAACCAAGATAGCGGGAAAGGACAAAAGACGAGAAAACTTACACCACTGAGTCACTTAACCACCCTCCCATTGACTTATCAAGGTGCAATGGAATATCCCAATGGTATAATGTTACACACGGCTCAATCCCTGCAATGTATAATTGCAATTTACTTGTAACAACTTAATCCTCATGTAAGATAAAAGCAACAATTTTTGTTAGTGCATACCCTTTTCTAGAAGGTAGTTTATAAGATTATTGTAATACATGATCCCTTCCTTGTTCACTTCGGTTCCCAGCCCATCTGTAAAAAAGATATAGTTTTTAGTGGATCCACTTTCATCACAAAACCAAAAAAAAATGTCAAAATATGTAAAACAGACACCTGCATTTATGATGCAACCAATTGTTTTGGTAATAATCTTAACAACAGGCATTACCTGGATAGATACGAGACCAGGATATAGAAAATCGGTAAGCACTGAAACCCAATTTGGCAATAAGGTCAACGTCTTCCTGTATTTCAAAAAAATTAATATGGATAAGCTAACGGACACAAAGGAAATCATTTGATAATCATACATTGACATATAAAAATACTATGGTCGTTGGCCCCTCAAAGTAAACATAGGAAGATGGTGTCTCAATAGTAAGCAAAAAAAAAACTGACTTCACATCTTATTGAAGTAACTACATGGTAAACGAATGATTAGTTCTTCCGGAAAAAGGAAAATCAGAAAAACAAAGCCTATGTAGGCTTACGGCTTTCGGGGTACCAAATTTTCCTTAAATGAATGCAAATCCATAAATGCGAATGTTGTACAAAAACAAAACCTTGTAACGATGGTATTGATCTACTGCTACATCTCCGTTTTTCCCATCTTTTATCTTTCCTGGTAGACCAAGAGAGAAAAAAAAGAAGCAAAGTAAAATTCCTTGGCAGTTGATGTCATGATATATAAAAGAATATTATAACAAGCAATACAATAAACCTTCTGTGTGTGTGAAAGCATCCCATATGCAAGGACCCCTGCCACCCTCATTAGCAGCTCCTTCAACCTGCAATATAGCAACAAACAAGAGAACCTGCTTGAACTTAACTACCAAAGCATTTCAGTACTTTGACAAACATTCGGTCAAATAATTATATAGTATATCTTTGTTTATCGACTACTATATGAAACGCCTGTACTTGTTTGTGCTCCAAGAAAACAAGGATCCGGTTTTAAAAAGCATTATCAACACCTTTTAGGTTATGATTTCAACTAAACATAAGTGCAACAGTTCAAATCAGAGTTTATGAGTTGAGGATTTCAAATCAAATGGTACCGCATTTCAGCATTCATAGATTCAGGAAAACCGAAATCTGAAACGGGCGGATCAATCGTTTCATTGCAGAAATATAAAAATAAAATCGAAACATATGAACTTATCATATTAACTAATCATGAATATAGATGTCATCAATTAACGAACAGCACTGCATTTCAAAATTTAAATCTGAAACGGCGATTCAAGGATCAATCGTTTCATCAACTAGCGATTTCAAAAGTAAGCAATACCGCATTTCAGCATTCATAGATTCAGGAAATCTGAAATCGAGATTCAAGGATGAACCGTTTGATTTCTTTCATCAATCGGAAAACAATGAAGAAGAAGCATATGAAGTTAAGTAAACATGAATTTAGATGATAAGCATAGATTCAAAATCTGAAATGAGAACCTGATAAGCAGAAGTAGCGACGCCAAAGAGGAAATTGGGCGGGAAATGAGCAGGAGAGAGTTGATGATTAGGTGGAATCATGGAGTTCCATTCTTCCTCCATCATTCTCTTTCTTTCGTTCTCCATGATTAATTCGCTTCAACTTCCACTGTCACCAACAACTTCCTGAACAAGAGTTGAGTATTGACTTGATAAACATACATCATAGAATTATGAATTAAATGTCATTTTTAATCCATGAGTTTGGGCTATTTTATTAGTTTAGTCTAAATATTTTATTTTTCGCACATGTTTTTAAAAAGGTTTCATCGTTGTCATTTTAGTCCTCTGGGTTAATTTCATCAATTCAATTTGCCATTTTATGTTAACAAGAACGGCAATTTAGTCATTTTATATGTAATTTTGTGAGCTAGATGGGCAATTCGGCCATATAAAATGACCGAATTGTTTTTCTCATTAACATAATTAATGGATGAAGCTAACCCAGTAGACTAAAATGGCAACGACGAAACCTTTTTGAACCCATATGCGAAAAATGAAACCCTTGGACTAAATTGACAAAATGACCCAAAACACATGGACTAAAATGGCATTTAACTCTAGAATTATATTATATAATACATTATTATTATTTTATATTAATTAGTATCCCCCCCCCCCCATATTCTGCGTTGCGGTGTTCGGGGGTTAAAAAACCGTGCCAAATAGCACAAGTGTCACACAATCGTCAGCGACCGCCAACACTGAATGCAAAGAAATTAGACCGAAACGTAAAATATATAAAATAATAACTAAGTCAATTTAGGACCCGCGCGTTGTGACAGACCTGTCAAACGGAAAAAAAATTGTCGACATAAAAACTTTAACCCACACACCCACATTGCAATCGTGTTAACTCGCAAAAAATAAAACGAAACGTAAAAACGTTGAACCACACTAGGGCTAACTCGTAAAATTTAGAGCAAATCGTAAAAATGTTGAACCACACTATGACTAACTCGTAAAATTTAGAGCAAATCATAAAAAAATAAATTGCGAAATATGAAAAGTACCGAGGACCAACGTTGAAAGTAAAAAAAAATTTGAGGTTAAACTGTAAAAGATGAAAACTTTTGGATTAAAAGTAAAAAATTAAATAATTGTGTTTTAAAAGTGTAATATCAAATTTAAAGAAAAAACATCCTTAAGCATTTGGTACAAGTCCTATATGCAACAAGATGTAAATTTATAGTTTGTAGTTATAGTTTATAATTTGTAATTTGTAATAAGAAGTGGTCATGAATAAGCATGAAGTGTTTATGAATAGTACCAGATATTCCACCGCAACGGACGGGAGAATTCCATGTTAAAAATATTTCACACAGCAACAGTTTTATGGTGGTGTTAATGTTAGTTTTTGAGAAGAATTATCGATTATCAAAAGAGATCGACCGACTTGAATTTCAAGGTTCATAAACTAGATTAATCGATTTTCAAAATTGATTATTATCATTGAAGTTGAATTAGAGGGTGTTTGAGAATTGAGATTACGTTTTCAAGTGATTATTTGATTATTGCGTTTGTAAAACATAAATAATCTAAAAAAGTGTTTAGGTGAAAAGTGATTATCTGCCTCCAAAACGCAGTTTTGGAGAAGCATGTACCTACATGCTTTTTCAAAACGCAGATTTGAAAACGCAAAATCTATTTTGAAAACGCATAATTTATTTTGAAAACGCAACACCACACACCCCCTTAATATAATCGAAATTGATCTTATACCACATGTCAATTATGTGGATTATATTATAAAAACATGGGTAAAACATACGATTATGTGGATTATATTATAAAAACAAGGGTAAAACATAAAACTTGATCATGTGGTTTCAATCATGAACGATAAAGGAGACATTAAAATTAGGTAATACGTAGTGGGGCGTCATCTCCTCTCATAACCCCCCTATAACCCCCCGAACACCACTACGGGGGGGGGGGGGGGGTTATGAGGCAAAAAAACTTGGGCAGCACTATGTATATCGCGCCGCTATGCATGCCCCATTCAAACTTTCCACCAATCACAAACAAGCAATCTTTTTTATATTAATTAATAAAATTGAAAATTATTAAATAGGTAATGATTAGACGGGGGCTTTATGACTACGGGCTTAAATGCATAACGCCCACCCGCACACGTGGCGCATAACACCCACAAAGGGGGGTTATGACTACACATGGCCTTATAGAACTTACTTATAGGGTCGAGATCTTAGGAAAAAAGATGTCATTAATCCTTGCTCGATTCCCGTTAGGATGATGAAAATCTTGAGACAGTTATTGGTGGTTTTTTTCTACATAAAAATTTTATATTTATAATGAGATCAACTCGTCATCTTTATCATAGTCAGTAAGTCCCACCAATAACAAGATAAGGTAGGGTCTGAGGAGGGTGAGATGTATACAGCCTTACCTCTACCCCGTAGGAATAGAGAGGCTGCTTCCTGTGAGATCCCCGGCTCGATAGTAATTTTGCATCAAGCCTTGGACAATGGCGGAGCCACACGTTGAACAACGGTGTCGTCTGACACCATTGAATTTTGTGTAGCAAATATAACATATAATAGAAAAAATCCGAGCGACACCATTGTTTTTTACGAGCGACACCATTCTCTTTTTACAAACGACACCATTGTTTTGTTTTCTTCAAAAAGAATTACATAATAAACAAATTTATATTTCAAAAATTAAGCCCAGTTACTTGAATTTAATTAGTATACTTTAAATCAATAAAGGTTCATGCTTAATTTTTTTTTTTCTAATACATTAAGCATTATAGCCACATGTCTAGTTGGTTTGTTCAATTGTTTAACATAACATGATGTTTGATGATCATTTAAATGATGCGTGCACTTGTTTGTTATCATGAAAAAAAGGGTTTTTTTGCAAGTTGCCATTGAAAACATAATGAATCGTTTTCAAACATGAAAACACGTACAGGGCAACTATTAAATGCATTTTTTACATATTTCAAATGACTTTGTAATTTTATTATGTGTTTTTATTCAGTGAGATTGTACTTTTACTGTGATATTTGCTTTTATTATGTGATTTGACCCAACTAGATCCGAACCGATCCAAAAGTTCGACTCCGGGTTACTATAAACCGAGGTATCCATAAAAAAAAAAGACACCATAAGAAAAAATTTCTGGCTCCGCCACTGGCCTTGGACATAAGGCACATAACACTCAGCAATTGGGACAAAAGCCGATTAGTGCGTGTACACATGTGTCTTTCGGCTATCAACGCCACTACATGATGCATGATACATTGTACGCGCATACCGCAAACGGGGCGTTATAATGACATCAACTGAAATCCCTAAATGACATGTAAGTATGTCGAACAAATAGCTCATATGTCTTATAAACCCATTAGATCATTTGACTAAATAAAATGATTGAAATCACATCTAATTGTGCTTTGTCTAACATTGCTTAGTTTATATCGAATTAATTGGTGATTTCATTGCTTTCTCCATTATCTAACTTTTTAATGTCCAAACGAATTGAATTAGTGCTTATCTAATAAAGTGAGTTACAATAATAGACCTGATAACATGATTCATGTGGAAATCTTTTTAAATTACGTTTCAACAATAAGGTTATGCGTAAATGCGTAATAGGGCATAGGGGCGTGAAGGGGTTTGATAACGCACCTAACACCACCCCTTTAGGCATTATAAGGACATGAACAGTGAGAGACATTTCTAAGATAACGCCAAATGAAGAGAAAAACAAAATGGAAAGTAATGATTGAAAGGACATTAACACAGTGTTCCAGAGTTTACTAATGGAATGAAAGAAAATGAAACAAAAAGAAAGTAAAAATATTTTGTGTTCCAGAGTTTCATTTAAGGAAGGAAAAGAAAGGAAACGAAAGGAAAACTAGGCTAAATTCTTTAGTTTTTCTATCCTTCCGATTTGGAAGAAAATGGGGGGTGGGGGGAGACATTTTTTTTCCTTTCTCGTCCTTTCCTTTCTCACTTTTATTTTCTTTTCTTTTCACTCGTTAAGTTAACTCGGGAACATAGCGTAAGGGACGTTAACCATTACACATTTTTTTTAAACGAGCGTTATGATGTTGATGTGGCAGAAAATACCCCTTAGGGGGCATTAACGATTACCGATGGTTTACTTGACATGAGAACATGATTCACCTATTCACGAATATGAGTTATGGTTACGATAGAGTCGATACCGGTATCGATATTGTTCTGTAGTAATTAAATAAAATATATATTTGAGCAAATGGATTCCAACAAAATACAATGTTTTCACTTGGAGGGCGGAGCTTGATAAAATTTCGACGACGTTAGCTCTTAAAGAAGGAATGTGGATTTGGGTGATTTGTCTTGTCCGATATGCAGCGATGGGGAAGAATCGGTCGAACATCTCTTCACTTTGTGCTTTCTTTCTGCGGTTCTTTGGCAACACGTTAAACTTTTTTGTTCCCTTTCAAAGATTTGCTGGAGATCAATCTTTCTCCAGGTCTTGCGGCAGGGGCAAAAGAGGCTTTGTATGGTATCATTATTATTGGACGCTGAAGCATTTGGCCAGGTCGAAGATATTATTAGTGAGATCAAGTTGTTGGGTTTTCTTTGTTTTCAAAGTAGATGGAAATTTAAAGACATCAAGTAGTTGTGTTGGTTGTCCCGTTTTGGGAAGGTCAGTTGTTTCTAATGAAGTATACTTTTCAAAAAAGAAAACAACCTATGTGTCTGCAGCTTGTTCATCATTTTCAAATATTTTATTGTTGTAAGCTTGTAAAATAATATACCCAAGAAACCCTAAAATTATTGTTCATGCCCACAAACCACCTCTAAAGAATAAAGCCAGCAAACTGAATAAAATTCCCTACACTTTCTTTACCCAAACATAAAAATAAGTAAATACCAAATAATAATATAGTGTAATCAAACCAAAGGTCTCCTTTCTTCGTCCTCTTCGTTTCTTCGACTTTCATTGTTAACCGAAGCCAACTCTTTCGTCTTCAGGACCATTCTTGGCGCCGGTTTGTTCTCAGGTATCATCTTCAACACGATTCCCATCGATATCAGAATCAAACCCGTCCCATGTTGCTCTGTTAACGGCTTTGTGAAGATCAAGTAAGACAGCAGCAAAGTAACCGCCTTTCTTGCGGTTGTTATCTGTGCCATTAAGTACAACTTCATAAGCACGTAGTACAAATGTGACGGGTACTAAACTACTAATAGAACTTTGTATTTAAGAAGTACCATTGCGGTGGTGGCCGCCCCGAATATGGCAATTAAGGAAAGAACCGACACTTGACCGATAAACGTTGCCATTGCTTCAAAGACTAAGACACCATACACATAAGGATGCTGTACCCACAAAACAAAAATCATCAAAAATATGTTATAGGCATTTCCATTGCTGAAAAAAGTCCAGTTTTGACTTTTGGGTCGACCTACCAAGTTATAACTTGACACAAAAATCTTGAAATTTTCAAGATTTGTTCGATAGCCATGATAAACATGCAACGGTTGCCAACACATGTAAGCAACGTGTTCCAATCTGTGGCTATTCGTATGGATCTTGAATTCGTAATATCAACAAGTTTGACCAACTTGAAAGGTTTTTGGGTTGAAAGAATGTCAAGCTTGAAAATTTTCGGGATATGTTTTGATAGCTATATCAGTTGTTAAGGAGCAAACACTGATGAGAAAACTAAAGTGTTAAACTCGTAACAGGTTTACGTTATATTGAACTTTAACAGAATTGACCTTGTAAGTCAAACTAAGAAGATGTTGACCTTCCATGTCAAACTAGCAAGTACTGGAATTCAGATTTAACATTAGACTCTCAAAAAATAATGCTATATGTGTAAAATAATGACCATGAAAAGTATAACATTTACCACAATAACAAGAAAAATGATTTTATAACAAAACTCATAACAATTTCTAACTTGTAATTCACTAGAATTGACTAATAAAAGAGAAAATAAACTTAACCTGCGAGCAAGAACTCCACGCTTTGAATAATTCCCCTGTTAAAAGCATTGGAGGAATCAAAAACGGCAAACCCACAACAGTTGAGCAAAATAGCATCTCCATCTGCACAAGAAATGCATGATTTTTATAGAAAAAAGGTCAGCTTTTTTTAATCGTTGCTTTATTCACACGCCCAAAAACAAAAAACAGATCAAGTCACACGCAAATCACCTGAGTTGTATCGGGATTCATGGTAAATATAGCTTCTTGAAAATTCCCAAGAAATGAATCCATGATCAGAGCACCAGAAACCATCACGACTCCGAGAATGCTAAAATTCGGTGAAGTATTTGCGTCCGCGAGAGTGAATATTATCAAACCCACAACCAAAAGTAATGCAGAGACGTATTCATGGGGAGGGTATTTTCGTCTTAACCCAGGAATAAACGCTCCCATAATCATCACAGGAAGAACCTGGCAAACAATGCATGGAACAAATCAAGATCTAAACTTTAGAGTTAAGTACACGAATGGTCCCTGTGGTTTACCAAAATTTTGGATTTGGTCCCTAGCTTTCCAAAAGTAAACGGATGGTCCTTGTGATTTTGCACTTTGTAATGGATTTAGTCTCCAGCTTTTTTCAAAAGTACATGGATTGTCATTTGTCCCTGTGGTTTTGCACTTTGTAACACATTCAGTCCCTAACTTGGACCTGCTAAAACCTTTAGATTTATTGGTTGAGGACTAAATGCGTTACAAAGAGTAAACCACAGGAACCATCCGTATACTTTTGAAAAGCTAGGGACCAAATCCAAAATTTTGGTAAACCACAGGGACCATCCATGTACTTTACTCTAAACTTTATGACACAAGGTGCGTCTTTGAGGTAGTACGATAAGTACAGAGAACGCATACTGTAGAAGGCATATGGTAAAATAAAATGAGGTCACGACTTAATTAACCAAGGATGCAATGTTCATGGCGGTACGGTTTAACAAACAACGAACAGTTGAACTACACAAGTGTACAAGCAACTAATGCATGAAGGAAAGCAAGATTTGACCTTAGTGGATTTAAACATGAGTTGAGCAGGGTAATTTAGGAAAGCCAAAGAGCCTTTGGTGAGACCATGAGAACCCATGAGCACAGCCGAGAGCTTGACGTACGTCTTCCAAGGGTTCACCATTTGCTTGGTGGTGAACCCTTGCAAATAAATCAAAGCGATGTAAACCCATCCTTGAATGAATGTAAAATACCAGCCATAACTACACCAAAATAATTTTTTTATCGAAAGGGTTAAAACATTTTTAACAACGGTAACATCATTATAAATTAGCCATACAAGACTTGATGTAGATAACTGACCTGAATTTTAGACGATTATATACATATTCCTGAAAAAGGAGCATGAATGCAATTCATTAGCATTAATCAACATAAGAAGAAACTAATACTGCACTACAGAAAAAAACAGAGGGCCATAGTTGACTTTTGACGGTCAAAAGATATAGTTGTAACATCAAATATAACAGCACATTGCTTTATTAATATGCAAAACAAAAACCAACTACATGATCTATATAAAATTAATGAAACAAAATTTATGTAGAACTTAAATTTTGTTAGCACCAAGTTTGAGACTTAGAATCTTTGAACAAAATGAACTTTTGTTTTTGGTCAATTCAACAAAAACATCAAAACCGGTTAAGATTTCAAGTCCTACAATAAATATAGGACTGTGTTTATCTATGAAAATGATAATCTTTGAAAAAAGGCAAAAATCAATCAAAGCGATCATTTAAGAAAATAAAAAACATAGACAAATGAAATTATACTAGCATTCACCCAAAGAAGTTCTCTTTAGACATTCTTAACAAGAAAAACATTTACAAATATGAAAAAAGACAGCAACAGATTCAACTTCTTATCATGTTTCTTTTTTTGTTAAATACAAACACAACTGCCCCATCAAATCGACAATACGTTGGTAATAATATCACTCCCGAATAAAGTAAATTCTTTAAGAAAGGTGCTTTGTAAAATGACACTAAATAGATATGTACATCACTAAAGTTAAAGATCAACAATAAAGACTACAACAGCCACAAGAACTTTAGTGTATAAAAAAATTCTAGTGTTTAATAAATCAATTTCCATTCTTTTCCTCCATGACACAACATTATAAACACTTGTACTTCAAGCAGCAAAAGTTGCATTTTTCACCGGGGTTGGCTATTCAACAATAAATTGGACTGCCACATACATACGTTATGAACTTATATATACCTGATGGAGAGTGAGGGCGTTCATAAACCGTTAGCACTGACCGAATTGTCCAAATTGAGGCAAGTCGGCCGGTTTAAGATTTATATGGATCAGTCTAGGGGTCAGATTTCGCATAACGGTCAGACAGAATGAATTGGAACTTGAATCCAGCCACTTGACCTTTACTAATAACTTTTTTAAATCATTTTCCGAATATCGGAATATGTAGTATTGAGGTTATTTATGTGTATTATTATACTCATCAACCATTTTATCATTTTAATCTTTTTTTTTTTTTTTGATAAAAACTTGATGCTTTGGAACAAATATATAAAAAAATGCTTCAGGCTGCGAAACTGGCCGACCCACCTAACCCAGCAAGTTCGGTTTTCCATTCCTGGGATCTCAGTTAGCGGTTCGGCCCAGAGTTTCGTTGTATAAAACAAACTCAGTCTGCCAAAATGTGTTAGATCAATAATTCACACTAATAAAAAGACGATGATATCATCCAAAACATCAAACAAACAAACCTTTGCACGTATTGATTATTCCTTGATACCAAATATAAGAAAAGAACTATTTTTAAAAAAGTTGAGTAGGACCCATTTAGGATTCACCATAACTACAAGCAGGGGCGCAGGATATGAGGGGCCGGGAGGGGGCGCCCGACCCCCCGAACTTTTTGCGAAGTAGTGTTACGTATCTATTTTTCGTATAGAAATTTTTAGGTTTATATGTCTTCACCCCCCCGGTTTAAAAAAAAAATTTAGGTATATATTTTTTTGGACCCCCCGGTTTAAATTTATTTTTTGGTATATACGTTTTCGACCCCTCCGGTTTTATAAAAAAATATTTATATAGCCTAAATAAAATTATTTAAATAGCCCATTATAACTTGGATTGTATGTTTATTACTTAGCCCATTAATGATAAGCCCAAAAAAAACCCAATGTAAAAGAGATTGGGACTTGGGCTGTTGCTGCTAACCGGTAAAAAAAAAACAAACTGCTTGCTTGCTTGCTGCTAACTGGAGACGAGGAGAACAGAAGTCAGAAGAAACAAAACGCAGGTGCTGAGGTGCGGCTGTCTTCTTCGTTCGACTAATCGACTACGAGGAGACGAGGTTGGGCTGCTCTAATCGATTAATCGGCTTCAACTCTTCAAGGTATGTGTTTTTTTATCTTTAGGTTTAAATTAGGGCTTAATTTATGTGATTTAGGTTTAAATTAGGGATGAAATTGGACCGATTTTTTGTCATAAACTTGTTGAAATTAGGGATTTAGGGGTGAATGTAAGCTTTGTATTTAATCATTGAATGCGTTGAATCACTGCTAAATTTGGTAACCAATTTATTTTGTGTTCAACATTTAACAGTTTTAGTTTAAAGATAGTTCCCCCTGTGACAAGAATCTATTTTTTTATATTCAAATATTCAATCATTTATCGCATTAGATCACTACTTGGATTCAGATTTTTGAACGCTTCTATTATTAAAGTTGCATTAAACTCGGAGTAAGCATTTATATTTTCTGTATCTTAAGGGTGTTGGATACTAGGATCTGCCTTAAAAAGGTGATTATGCTAATCAACTGTAATAAAATAGACCGCAAAAGATAATGTTCGGAATTCTTTTCTGTGAAGTTGTGATAATAATCCGACCCCGAAGCCTAGGCGCTTAGAAAACAAGGGTATTTTTGAATAAGGCGCATAGTATAAAATACCTTTTTTAGAGGTTTTAGAGATGTTTTAATTAGAAAACAAGGGTATTTTTGAATAAGGCGCATAGTATAAAATACCTTTTTTAGAGGTTTTAGAGATGTTTTAAGCTTGTTTAGGGATGCTTTAGTGTGTTTCAGGGTTGTTTAGGACTTGTTTATGGCTCATTTAGGATGTTTTAAGGGTTTCAGGCGACTTTTAGCCTGAAATTGTGCCTCAGCACCTAGAGGCACACCTCACCAATTGCAGCGTGCGCCTCGCTGCGCCTAAATCCCTAACTTCTTTCGATTAGCATTTCATACCACTGTATTCGATATTTCTTTTCAAAACCAACATGCTTGCAAAGATGCAATCATGCAAAAGACAAACACTCTAGTTGCAGATAGGGCTGTTCATTTTTATCCAAAACCCGAAACCCGACCCAAATTCAAAGCCACCCGAACCTGAATTAGCTAATACCCGAAAAACCCGAACCCGCCCAACCCGAACTTTAAATGGTTCGGTTAACGGGACACTTTTTCCCGGACAAAAACCCGAACTTTAATGTTTTCGTGTCTTTGTTCAATTGTTTGTTAAACAGTGTTTACGTTTTAATGTTTGAGAACGTATTTTATTTGATATTAATATTTGACCCGATCCGACCCGAATCGAATCACCGACATCCGACCCAAACATAGAATTTTTTTTAGGTCCGGTACCTTCCGCCCCCCCGACCATTTTTTTCAAGCTTCGCCACTGACTACAAGGCAGTAATCAAGTACATAGCACCTTTAATATAAAAAAATGACATATAAAAAATTAAAAAGCATTCATATCAAAGAAAAGTAAAAGATTAAGAACAAGAAAGAGTCAAGAAAGCCTGTAAATTAGCCAAAAATATGCAGGCAGCTAACACAAAGTATTGCATGCAAGCCACAAAAGTCATTAAGATCAATCTAAGTATCTAAACCCCATATATGATTATTTATTATATTGAAATAAAATATTGAAGTTCCTTTCTTCAAGAGAAAACCCCAAATTCTCAGAAAAAAAAAAACTTAAAAAATCAATCATGAGTTTTGAAGAAACCAAGATTCTTGAACAATTGCAAGTATATTTTTTATTATTTGAAGAACACCCAAATATCAATTTCTTGAAAAAAAAAACTCAACAAATCAAACAATGGTTTTAAACAACACCAAGTTCTTGAAAAATCTCAAAACTTTAATCATGGATTTATGAAAAACACCAAACCCTTAAAGAATCATAATAAATCAAACATGGGTTTATGACAAAATGTCATCTGCTTAACAATTCACATGAAAAAAGGTCAAAAACCCTAAATCTTTAAACAAAAGTAGAAAACTTTAACAAAAATTACCTCACAAACACCATTAACAAGATACCCAAAGAAAAACCCAGAAGAACAAATGAGAAATTGTTGCCATTTTGGTCGATCAGAAAGAGAAAGACCAAACAGAGATCGAGATTGTTCTTCATTGTTCTTCATTTTTCACACAGGAATTGTTGAAAAAGTCAATAACTTTGGTAGTGATGAAGAAGAATGAAGGGGTTTAGAGATTGATCAAGTGGGATTGTGCATGTAGGCTTAAAGAATTGATTAAAGGGAGCGTATCGGTGCAATTACGTTAAACGGGTATCGAGAGAGCACATGAAAAGAAAGGGTTTTTGCATTAATTTTAGATAGAGATGGAGGAAGAGTGTGTTTGCAGGGTCTGGTGTTTTGAGAAGCCGCCAACTCATCAAGGAGGAGAGGTGTGAATATATTATTTTAGGTGACTTTCATTAGGGGTTTTTCTTTTTCAGTTAAAGTATTACTCTTTCGAGTAAACTGCTAAAATGTCTATCACGGTGGTAGATGGCTTTATAACCTAGTGGCATCTGGTAGGATAAGACTTTGTGATCAATAGGTTTGATTTCTACAAGGTGGTTTTTCTCATATTTATTGGGTTTCCTTCTGAATTGGTGTATAGGCATTATGCCTAGTGAAGATGGATATGATCGGGTGGTTCTGCTGGTGGCACGATGATACTCCAGTGGTCCGTCAGTGATCCAAATTTGCCGTTAAAAAAAGGTTTGGTCATTTTTAACAGTTACCATTTATTAAAAGGGATAAAACAAGACAAAAAATCTGGATGTTAACTAAAAAATCTGACTAGATTTTAATTTTGAATGAAAATGACAACAAAATTGAAACTAAAAGGACCCAGATTCAAAACATTTGAATTTTGGACTATAGTGACAAAAGTGATCAAACATCAGGGACCATTTTGGCAGTTTACTCTACTCTTTGTTATGCATTAGGGCCTTTTCTTTTTCAATTAAAGTATTAACTCTTTGTTATGCTCATGCTTCGGTTTTTACGATGGGTTCAAAACATAGATAAAAATAAGTAATTTATGACGGGACATTCTACATGTTGATAGAAAAATCACATTGTGATGTATATTTGTAAGTTTTTGAAAAGTAATTGGTTCGATTCGTTATGATATCGACACTCGTTATAACCATAAAAATAAATATCTGAGGTGGGAACATAAATAAAATAACCTTCTTACGACGGTACATATGGAATTTAAATATATATATATATATATATATATATATATATATATAGAAACGGGATCAGGAGAAAACGTGTTAGTGCATTACGTCTATTGACTTCGTCTTGTATCATGTAACGTAATAGGATAGGTTAGAATAACCAGTGCACGAGGTTCGAGAGTTGAAGTTTAGTGGTTATGCAAGAGGTTCCGCTTATATGGACACTGACCATAAAAGCGAAACCACAAGCAATAGGTTTCGCTTATATGGACATGTCCATATAAGCTAAACCTCCCCAACTATAAATAGTGCACTCGTTCATTCATTTGGTAACGGATCCAGAATTGTAACGAAGTGCTGCCAAAGTCTGTTCAGGTTGTAATCATTGTTAAAATCAATATAAGCAACAGATTATATAGTATCAAGCTGTTTTCGAGTCCAGTTCTCTGATTCCGCCTTTGAACCAGACATAAAGCTCTTCTGATCGACTCAGTCGGGTCAAACAACGATCCAACAAGTGGTATCAGAGCTCAGGAAGAAGAGTTTAGCTTGATTTCGCTCATATTCTTTCTTCTACACCTTCTTTTTCAATATGAACAAGTTTCCACGGTTAAAATTGGTCAAATTTTTTACAGAATGTGTATTAGTGGATATTAACAAAGCCTTGAAAGTTACAGGACAAAATTTGGAGTAAAAATGGACCAAATCATCTTCCGAAGTGATTTCTCTTATTTGGACAATGTGTGATTTCGCTTATTTGACCATATAATTTCGCTCCAATGAACAAGAATATGAGTGATTTCGCTCATGTGTCAGTGAAGTTTCGCTCATACGAACACCAAAGACCTCTAGTTTCGCTTATTTGTCAACATGGTTTCGCTTATGTGACAATATCAGGGGTTTCACTCTTTTGACCAAGTAGTTTCGCTTTTGTGTCAGGCTGATTTCGTTCTTGTGTCACATAACCAGTGATTTCGCTCCAAGTGCATATAGGGGTTTCGCTCTTGTGAACAATATAAGTGATTTCGCTTTTGTGAACCACATCAGTTGATATTGCTTGTGTATTGTGTCAGTCTGATCAAAGTGAACGGTCCAATGCATGTGTAGCATTTAAAAATATATCAACCAAATTAATGTTGTTGTCAGCATAGTGGGATTTAAAGGCCAAATTAAATCATTCGGTTCATATATATCCGTTGTGAAAGTCAAAAGTTGATGTCAGCCCAAGAAGTCTATTGGCCCAATCAGATTTAAAGATTACATCAGTTTGTCGGATTTATAGATTTGTTATTGGCCCGTATGTTGTGAGTCTTTTGAATTGGCCCAATCAAAGTTCTTTTAAGTGCTGAATTGTTGTCGGCCCATGTTTCATTATTATCAACAGCCCAATCATCACTAGTTGGTTATCATTTTACTTTTCAAACAACAAGTTATCAGCTCATTCAATTAGTTTGCACAATTTGGATTTTAGTCAGTCCTCGAATCTTCGACACGAGTCCTAGATCAATTTTGCTCTCACACTTTTACGTATACAGTTCGGTTAAACTGATTGTTTGTTTGTTTGTTTTCTTGTGACTGTTCAGGTTTACATCATGGCTGAGGAATTCTACAACACGTTTTTCAATGCGTTCACAACCGAATCGTCCGAGATTGCAAATGTTACACCAAAAACCATCACTAAGGCGATCAACGAAAACATCAAGCATGATAATTTTTACGGAACTCACTCAAAGCCACCAACTCTGGAAAGCATTGAAGATTATACCTGGTGGAAAGAACGTTTCATCAACTGGGCAAAAGCGTATGCTCATGAAAGCTGGTTCTGCTTGGAGTATGGATATGAAAAACCAAAAGATGATAAAGGCGAAGATCTTGTATTCAAGAAGTTTTCCAGAGAAGATAAATCTGAATTCGAAGCTGAACAGAGAATGATAGCATTGATCCAGTCAGCAATCAGAAATGATATTTTTGCTTTACTAAAACATGACGGGTCATCTAAATCTGTTTGGGAAGCTTTACGAATTAAAGCTGAGGGGGGTAAACAGATTAAAAAGAACAAAATCGCTTTATTAAATAAAGAATTTGATCTGTTTGATTGTATTAAAGAAGAGACAGTGAGGCAAATGATTGAGAGGTTTTGCCATTTAAAACTTGAACTTGAGAGATTTGAGATAGTGAAACCAAGAGAGGAACTGATAGACAAAGTAATTGAAGCATTACCACGAGCAGATCAGTGGCAAACGTTTGTTTTTATTTTGAAAAATGATGCTTTGTATGATACAATTACTCTTGATGCTTTGTTTGAAAAGATTGAAAGTCATGATCTGGAGCTACAAAAGCAAAATAAGATGACTGATTCTTCACATCAACAGAACGTTGGCTTGTACTACAAAGGCAGTGTGCTTTCTGATAAAAGTGTTGGTTCACCAAAGACAGCATTCATTGGTGAGAAAACAAAAGAACCCGAGAAAAGCTCATCAAGTTACAATCCGGGTTATCATTCATCAGCTTCAAAAGCTAGTTCTGAAGATGCAGAGGAGATTCTGTGCAATATAGCTCTTAAACTGAAGAATTCTCCAGCAATGAGCATGTAACACCTCGAAAAATCACGTCCAATGAAGTATTGACACGTGTAATAAACCCTAATGAAGTCAAACGTTGAATTTAAGGGACTTATTTTTCGAAAAATCGAAAAATTTGATTATGAAAGAACTGGAAGTATTATCATACCTAAAATAAGTTTCTAAATAACCTTTTATGGTTTTATATTCACAAATGAGCCACTTGTTAATCAAGTGTAGCCGTTTATGTAATTAATTGAAAGTTTGCGCAGAAAAAGGGTTAAAAGCGTCAACATGTTAATTCTTACCTCTGAGTGACCTTTTAACAAACCAGGAGCTTCATAATATTTAATTATAACTCTCGTAAATGCCAATTAATGGTCGTCTAAGGTTTTTATGCCTATAAGTAAAGTTACGCGCAACTTTGCAAGTTAGAGGGACTAAAAGTGTCAATATGTTTAATTATACCTCTGAATGACCTTTTAGAGAACCCGAAGCATCGTAATGTTTAATAATACTTTAAAGGATGCCTAATATGGATTAGATGAGGCTTCAATGCTAATAAATGATGAAATGCGCAAGTTTGCGCAATAGAGGGGCCTAAAGCGTCAACTTTTGAATCTACGCCATTCGGTGACCATTTAAGCAAACGAGAGCATAGTAATATTTAAATATATGCTTGGGAATTATTATTATGGGCCATGGAAGGCTTAGATATCATTAAACGGCATTTCGCGCTACTTTGCGCAATTAAGGGACTAATTGCGTCAAACTGCAAAAGGAGGTCGAATCGTATGGTAACGGACCTTCCAGAATATGTCCATAAGTTAAACATACTCTATTTATCCTTTAGTTAAACATACTCTATTTATCCTTTATATAGCTTAGATATAGGTTTATAGGTGTTTGGTACGCAAAAATAAACTTTTATGTCATGCAGGGACTAAAAATGTCAAAAAGTGCACAAGTTTGCACTTTTGCGCATATCTCGCATTCTGAATATCCCCGGACACCCAAAAATTTATGTAAGCACTAAAATATTTTTTTTAGTGTGTGGCATGATAAAATTCCACTCGTCGCGTAATTTGAACCGTTTTTAGCGTTCGTCCGTGTTTCGTCGTAATTCGACGCACTACGTGAGCGTACGGCCAAAGGAACCGAAATCCGACATGTTTTTGAACATGTTTCATGTTCCCTATGTTTAAACATCATAGTGGGGCCTTAAAATGAGGTTAACGGGCCTTGAACGTGCCTAAAGTGACCATAAAAGCTCACAGGGGCCATTTCTGCCATATATGAAAGTGCTGTTTGCTGCTAAACAGTTGTAAACAGCCTGTTCCAGCAGTTTCTATCAATTGTAAATGGTTTTTTTGGAAACTAGGGGCTGCCCATTGTTTATAAAACCATGGGTAATATGTGTAGGGTTCAGATTCAATCACGGTTTACGAGGAACGATCCTAACGGTCCTCAAAAACCTATAAATACCCTTCCCCACTTCCTTCATAACCCACACTTGATCTTGAATTCTCTAAGTTGGGGACTTTGCTCCTCATACCTGAGAAATTAGGATCAACCCTCCTTGCTTGGACCCTTTGTAAGTCTCCTTTCGTGTTTAGTTTAATTATTTAGCGGTTAAAGCCGAAAAGTCAAGCGTTTCGATAAACGCTTTGACTTTTAAACGGCTAAGCCATGGTTCACAACGAACATGGCTACGTGACCGTAATTAGGTAGGTAATTAACCCTCAAAAGGGCGCCTCCTAATTACCACGTGTACTTAGTTTAATTGTCGGGTCAAATGAAAGTCAAACGGGTTAATTTTAAATAAAATGCATAACTATTAATTAAAAGTCATAAAATCAGTTTTGCCACATTAATAACTTGGTAAATATTAGTTGAACATGTCTAAGCATGTTCAACCCGACAACTCTAAGTATAGACTCGGTTCGGAACCGAAAGTCGCAGAAGTTGACTTTTGCTTTGACTTTCAGTTCTGACCCGATTTAGCTTAGTTTAGATATGCCTTAGGATTCCTTTAGGACCATATTATAGGTTAGTATAACCCTCCGAGGTTATACAACTTGGTTCCATAGAAATCCTAGTTCATACGTGTTTCCGTTATATGCCTAAATGTTGACCGTTATGCCCTTTGGACCTTAAAACGATATTTTTGAAAATGTGAGAGGATAGAAACCGTCACTACTAAATTATAAACTTGTCCCTAAAATTTGACATCAGTTTGAGGTCTAGATAGGAGTTATGCTCAATAGCGTAATTAGAAAGCTTTTTATTAATTTAACGGCTTAATTAGCATAAAGCCTATCTAAACCCAATTTTTGAAACCAAACTTTTTACCTACTGATATAAAATAATATTTTGGGATTTTTGAAGATTTTTATTTATTTTTAGGCTGAGCATAACATAGGGTTCTAGCTATAATTCGGTAATTGCCGGTTTTTGCCCTTTTGGGCTATAAAATGAGTTTTACAAATCCTTTTGATGCCAAACCTTTTTCTACTGATTTAATATGATAAATAAAATATTTTGAGCCTTATGGAATAATAAAAACATCAACTTTCCTTTGAAAACCCGGAAATGGCTCCAAATCGCCTTTTTAAGCGTTTTTAACGCATAGTATGTATCAAAACTATTTTAAACATATAAGGGTTGATGCCTACTGATATATTCAGTAAATTTTTATATTTTAACAGTAAGCAAAAGTTTTAAACTCAGATTTCCAGTTTTGGCCTTTTAAGCCTATGTGAAATTACCAAAATGCCCCTACGGTGCATAATATGGTTATAATTAATAAATTTCACATATGTATGATACCCCACTGTTATAACTTATTAAGTTAAGTATATTTACTAATTTAATCAGACCTGTAACTCAGATTAATATTTAATCTCTTTTATAACCGTTAAAAATGACCGAAATACCCCTACGGGGCATAAATTGGTCCTTAATTCGTTTTGGGCATAATGGAAGGTATCTTACTGATATCACAACATATATAAGGCATATTAACTTAGGAAACTTGTATATGACTCTTATGGTTACCCGTTACGCTTCTTACGCGTTTGGTTTATGTAACTAGTTTGCATAAATTAGCCAAAACGGGTCAAACCTTATCATTTTTATCTCAAAATCCAGAATGTGTTTAGTTTACCCATATTATACAAGTCTTCAAACTTGTCGGGTCTAAATCACATTCTATTCCGGTCTTCGCTTAATCGTGCGTAAGAACCGTGAACCGTTCCTTAAAAACTAACCGGTCTAAGTTACGACTTAAATAAGACCCGTTAGGAATCTAATAGGTTAATAAAACCTCCGTTCCAGATTAAGAGCCCCAGTAGAAGTACTTGTGCTTGCTGATTTGAATATACGGCTGAGTATAAATTGCATTGCTAGCTCAGGTAAATACTTTTAAGTTATTTTCCCTTATACGGGCTTGGGATACAGTATTATAAAAATACCGCTTGGTCGGGTGTAGAAACCTTTTAATCGGAGATGATTAAATTGCATAATCCCGTTTTAATCTGTATTGATTGATAACAAATAACATTAGGGGTTAATGACCGTGTCCTGGATATCCTTGGCTCATTTAAAAAGGGAATGGCCATAACGTAAGCACAAGGTGTAGGCATAACACCTCCTGTTGCGTATGTAAAAGATATACTCACTCGTAAGGTGTCTTCTTGTGAGTTATATTTATGGTGTGTCGATTAATCTTGACCGGCTTGTATTATAGAATCACCGGCCCTAAATGTTGGACAAACATGTAAATCGGATACAAGATTTTTATTAATAAAATTGTCCCAAGTTATAAAAGATATTTTGTGCCTCGTGCATTCAAATCAATTTTCAAACTCTTTTTCCAAAATGAGTCAGTTAATTGTATTTACCAGTGTAAACTGACGTATTTTCCAAAAAGGTTAAGTGACAGGTACTGAACGTAATTGGCTGGAAGCTCAGGGCGTTAATAAGGAATCTTGAAAGTTCTAGGCGTCTAAAGTCTATTGAACGATGTTTATGTTTTAAGATCCGCCTGTGGATCCTTTACTTTCCGTTGTAATACTTTGACATTACTTTATATTCGGAATGTAATATATTTATCTTTTGCTTCCGCTGTGCATTTATATATTGTGTTGTTTGACTATGATGATATCAACTACGTTACGATACTCCCCACCGGGCCCACCGGTAATATGTGGAAATATCGGGGTGTGACAGGTTGGTATCAGAGCCAACGCTGAGTGAATTAAACGCTAGCCTTTTTGTGTTTAATCTCAGTTACACAGTTGCACATTCTTGAGTCTAGACAAGAACATAGGACTAATCCTAATTCGTTTTATTTTGCCCTTATTTGGTTCCTTTGTTATTTTCCGATTAGCCCTTGCATGGGCAAGTCATTTTCTGTTAGATGTCCCGTTTAGGGCAACTATATACTTGTTTAAATTTTAAAGGAACGATTATATTTAAAATATCATTCCTATATTATAAGATCTACCATTATAATAAAATAGCAAAATCTAAAAAGGACAAGACCTAGCCACGTGTTACTTTAAGACATGGCCAAGATGGTAAGACCTATTCAAGAGAATCAAATCCTTGTTAACACCTAAGAACGTGTTAGCACTCTTGACAAATGTGATTCGAGAAAATCACAACAGTCATCCTTATATTGGATTCTTCCAATTTTCTTGTCTAGCCGATTGATTTAGAAATCATGGCTCAAATCATCAAATAAAGATGATCATATTGTTAACGCCGAAGAACGTGTTAGCACTCTTGACAAAAGTGATCTGAGAAAATCACAATAGTCATCCCTATATTGGAATTTTTTTTTTAATTTCCTGATTTGGCCTAATGATCTAGAAATCATGGCTTATATCATCCTATAAGATGATCATATTATAAACATCCAATAGTGATGAAGTGCCTACGGGCTAAACTTGTTGTCCGATAAGACAACGACAGTGGTGGTCTTTGACCTCCTGTCTAAAAATGTTGGACCATGTCCAAGCATAATAGTCGGTATGATCCAAACGATCTCGACTAATAGCATCTGAAAAGATGATCATATCATAAACATCCCTCAGAAGGGAAATGCCCACGGGCTATATCTATTGTCCTAAAAGACAAAAGGCAGTTGTAGCTTTCGACTCTCTGTCAAGAAAAGTAACCGACTATGCTCAAACCTTAAATGCCTCGATCCCAAACGATCATGGCTTATAAATTCAAAACTGTCCTCGTGACCAGGCTGCTGTGCCACTTTAATATCCTTGGTGTTTTTATATACTAGGATAAAATTATAATGAAAATACTAATAAAATTAACAAATTAACCCATATGGTTTATATTACCATGGTTAATAAATTATCAAAAAATGATAATTTCATAATAACCTCTGAATAAATCATTGTCAATGTTTATGAAGCAATCAAGCTACATGGCTGGATTAGATGAAGTTAACAGCCACTTGAAGGAGAACAATGATACTACCAGAATTAATGTAACTGGAGCGGAACTGCAGGCAATAATAGATTATGCAGTTACTCGAGCTCTTGACATACAGTATGATGAATCAAATGATACCCACTCTAAGACTCTATCTGTGGCTCGTAGTAAGCCCCCTCCCAAAACACATGAGTCAAGGGAGAACGATGTTTATCACTCATCAAATCAGAGGAGTGTTCCGCCTAGACAGGTTGTGCTTCATCAAGAGGCACCAATTAAGACCTGCTCATATAAATATTTTGTCTCCTGCAAGCCCAGAGACTTTACAGGGGAAAAAAGGGCCATCGATTGCATGACATGGCTCGATGAGATGGACACTGTTGTTGACATCAGCGGTTGTGCGGAACAAGATGTTGTGAAATTTGTTTCACAATCATTCAAAGGAGAAGCGTTGGCATGGTGGAGATCATTGCTCTAAGCCACGGGAAAGGTCCTACTCTACAACTTATCTTGGGATCAATTTGTTGCATTAATCAAGGAAAACCATTGCCCTCAGCATGAGGTAGAAGAGATAGAATCAGACTTCTTGACTCTGGTCATGGAGAATTTGGATTGCCAGGCATATGTGACAAGTTTCAACACTATGTCCCGCCTAGTTCCTTACTTAGTCACCCCTGAACCTAAACGCATAGCGCGTTTTGTTGGAGGCCTAGCACCAGAGATAAAGGGAAATGTTAAAGCATCTAGGCCTACCACATATAGGTCCGTGGTGGACTTATCCTTATCTCTCACCTTAGATGCAATCAGAAATAAGTCTGTTAAGGCTTCTGGCGAGGGAAAAAAGGAAAGAGAGGAGGAGAACTCTCATCGGTCTGACAAGAAGAAAAAGGGAAGTTTTAGGAACAAGGAAGACTCCGAATTTAGGAAAAACTCGAGTCAGTCTAATAACAGACCCAAATGCAGTAACTGCAGAAAGCAACATTCTGGAAAATGTACTATCGACCCACGTGCTAAATTGTGTGGAATTTGCAAGACCAAGGGTCACAAAACCTTAGATTGCAAGGAGTTGAAGAGCGCGACATGTTACAATTGTAACGAGGAAGGGCACATCAAAACCAACTGCCCAAAGCTTATAAAGAAGCCTGGAGAGGCCAGGAACACAAACACATGAGTCTTCCAGAGGAACGCCCAGGAGATGGTGCAGAATGACGACTATATAGCAGGTACTTTTCCCTTATCAAGAAGTTATGCAGAAATTTATTTGATGCTGGCACATATGATTCTATAATTAACGATAAATATTGAGAACTGTTGTCTCCGCCTGATTAGGACTCCGGTCATTTACTGCGAAGTAGAAATTGGCCGATGATACTCTAGAGAGTGCTCCAACAAACCTTAGATGGATATTTTATATCTAATAGGAATCACTCTTTTCTGATATCCCTATGGCAAGCTTTCAAGCTACCTAAACTCTTCAATATTATAAAGACAGATGTGACGTTTTGATCCTCTGTCAGAAAAGTGATGGACTAGGTCCAAACCTTAAATGCCATTGATGGTCTTTTGCGACCTAGGCTAAGTAATATTAATATACATTTTAAATAACGTTCATTAATAATGTTAGTGCTATATTAGCCTGTATGGGTTATTGATACCATGGTTAGTATATATTAAGGCCATCGGGATGAGGAATAGCAGTTGTTGGATTGCAACTAAGAAATTGTTTTATTGGTGTTAGGAAGCAATATCGAGTATGGCAAACTCAGATAAGACAGCCGTTGGTCGTGTTATGGATGATGTGACACATGCCAATGATGCTACAATTGTGAACCTTAGAATTTCTAGTGATGTTCTTCAAACTATGATAGACGCAGCTGTTGGTAAAGCTGTGAAGAAGGCCGTGAAAAAGTTCAAGGAGCCCGATGCTACTTGCTCCAAGTCTCATCCAAGACCACACGTCCTTACTCACAAGAAGGATCTCGTTCATACCTCTAATGCAAGGGATGAACTAAAAAGGAAAAGGGAGGAAGATAACTCCCAGAGTTCTACAAGAAAGAACAAACAAAAGTCCAACCAGAAACCTGTATGCAAGACCTGCAAGAAGCTCCATTATGGGAAGTGCAGGTTCGAACCAAAATCCCAATCACAGCCGAGGGCTTGTGGTATCTGCAAATCAAGGGAACATAAGACGTTGGACTGCAAGGACATGAAGAATGCAGTCTGCTTCGGCTGTAATGAGAAAGGCCACATCAAGACTGTTAGGGGAGGATTTTCTAACAATTAGTGATCCTTATTCATTATCCTAATTAGTGATCCTTACTTCTGTGACAGGTGGTGATCCTCAGAAGAGCTTCAGGATCAGGATCATGGATCACTTTAAGGATCCTCGTACTGACGATTGTTAACTTATGTTTTGTAGCATCTCGCAGGTATAACAAGCTTGACCAAGTCTTGGCGACATTCCTGGAGAATATTCCCAAACTATTCTGCACGTGCTTGACCAAAAATAGACGTTGTGGAGAACGTGGAGGCATGGCACGAAAGTCGGATAGTTAGTTAGAGTAGATTATTTCTATTTTAAAAAGGGTAACGAGCTAGTAGAAAACACTTAGCCATTTTTCGCAGCTACACACACTCGTATACTCGCACACTTGAAGCTCTCGACAAACACACATTCATTTTCACTCACTTATACACATTTCACGATAGTGATCCTTGTACCTAGCTCGTTACTATCCAAAGTTGTAAACATTTAATCATTTATTTGAGCTTGGTGATCGGTAGTTTCCATCACCCGGGGTTTTTTGTGCCGGAGATCAATTCTTGATCAAGGGCTTTTTCCCCGTATAAATCCTTGTGTTGTTAGTGCAATTTACCTTGAAGTGATCCTCATCGCTATTACATATTTTAAGCATCATTCCCCGAAACAAAAGAGTTTGGTTGCATATCATAAACAGAATTTTTGACCAAAACAGTTTGGCGCCCACCGTGGGGCAATTGGTGCTTCGTCCTTAGAAAAATTCGCATTTCTGTGCTCATTTCGGTTCACTACAACCAAGCAAATGGCTTCCTCAGCGAAGAATGATTCAAATTTGATGCCCTCATTCACTTCTTCTCAAGGCGTTCCTCCTTTGCCTCCACCACCTTCTGGACCCCAGAAGAACACTGAGAATGCCGCGAAGAAACCAACTCCCATTTTCTCAAAACCACCTACTTCTTCTGTTTCAACTAATCCTACTACTAATGATCTCTATGCCTTGATTTTGCAGATGAGGAATCATGCACAAGAGCAGGATAAGACCAACGAAAGGATCCTCCGGGAGATTGACGAAATTAAGAAACAGAAGAAAACGGCAGAGGATCGTTCCCCACTGATGCCCAGATCTTTGAATTTTGACACTCCGGTGATTACTTCTCAGCCATCAGTGGTTCCAGACATTCAATATGTGGGTGGACCAAAAGGAGTGCACTATGGAACAACAACAATGACCCAGGCATCAGGTTCATATTTCCAGCCAGCGGGATCCTATCCTCAGCATATGGGATCCCTCACGAGTTCAGGAGGATATTCAGGAATGCAGCAGTTTCAAGGATCCTCCTTCGTTCCAGGATCATCCCAGGTTCAAGGATCCTCCTTTGTTCCAGGATCATCCCAGGTTCAAGGATCCTCCTTCGTTCCAGGATCATCCCAGGTTCAAGGATCCTCCTTCGTTCCAGGATCATCCCAGGTTCAAGGATCCTCCTTCGTTCCAGGATCATCCCAGGTTCAAGGATCCTCCTTCGTTCCAGGATCATCCCAAGTTCAAGGATCCTCCTTTGTTCCAGGATCGTCCCAGTTTCAGGGATCCTTCCAGATGCCAGGATCCTTGAGGAATTTGCAAACAGGAAGTTCAGATGTCCATCAGGGAGATTTTATTCCGATGCAGACCAATGCCTCTACTGGTCCCTCGATCATTCCAGAGCCTCAACAATATGGATTAACATCCATTCTTCCTAATTTGAATCCAATGGGAGGTAACACTTTTAATAATTCTCATACTACTAACCATGGTCTTATGCAGGATCCAGGTATCAATCATGCCATGGCTAGAGAATTGCAAAAGCTAAAGGATATGATATCAAGTGTTCCGGGAGTAGTTAAACCTATCCCAGAGATTGCAGATGGGAGCCACAAGATATCTCGTTTTGCACCACCAATCTGTGATGCTGAGATACCCAAGAGGTTCCATGTGCCAAGAATGAAGTTGTATGATGGTTCAACGGATCCTGAAGAACACATAGCACAATACAGGGAGAGGATGGAAATCAATCCAATTCCAGAAAGGTTAAAGGAAGCATGCCTGTGCAAAGGATTCGGATCCACTCTTACTGGATCAGCTCTCAAATGGCTGCTAAGTCTTCCTCCCTATTCTATTACCTCATTTGCTAACCTAGTTAACTTGTTTAATAATCAGTTTTCTTGTAGTAGAAAATTTGAACGATTAACTAGTGATTTATATAGGATAACCCAGGGTCATAATGAATCATTAAGGGATTACATTACCAAATTCAGTAAAGAATCCTTAGACATTCCCAACTTAGATATAGCTACGGCTGTTGAGGCCTTCAAAATGGGATTGCTTAGGGATTCGTCTTTCTATGATGATCTTGTTATGACACCATGCAGGAACTTAGATGAGGTAAGAACCCGAGCACTTAGGTTCATTCGGCTAGAGGATGACAAGAGGATCCAGGAGAGATTAGCAGGATCCTCAAAGCAGGATAAGCAAGGATCCTCATTCAGGAACAACAAATTCAGATCCTACAACAGATCTGATAATCAGAACGTGCACTCTGTTGATCAAGAAGAGGATGATGAGGATTATCCTCCAATTTCTGAATATTGTTTTAGTGTTGATAACAATGAACTAATCCTTGCTATGCAGAACCTAGGTGATAAAGCTAGATGGCCGAGAAAGAATGATAGGCCAGCTGCAACTAAGGATAAATCAAAGTGGTGTGCATATCATGAAGACTTTGGGCACCTCACAGAAGAATGCATTGCATTAAGAAAGGAAATTGGATACTTGTTGAGCAAGGGGCATCTAAAAGAGTTGTTGGGAAGAAAAAAGTCAAGGACTCAGGATCCTGAAAGGATCCCTGAGAAGGCTCCAACTCCTCCAGCAGATGCACAAGTGATAAACTTCATTTCTGGAGGATCCGACATTTGTGGCACATCCTTCTCAGCAGCTAAAAGGCATGTAAAGGAAACTAAAATGGATAATGGAGAAAGACCAGTTCGAACATCAAGTGTCTCCGAAGGAAAAGTCATAACCTTTGATGAAGAGGATCGTGTTGATATCCAGGATCCTCATCACGATGGTTTAGTTATTACTCTTTTCATATCTAACCATTTTGTCCGCAGGATCCTTATAGACGGAGGAAGTTCAGTGAACATTATCCAGCTTGATGTTCTAAAGAAGATGGGTATCCCTGAATCAGAGATCATACCAAGATCCTCCGTGCTCGTGGGATTTAGTGGCGAAACTAAGAACACCCTGGGGGACATTAAACTCCCAATATATATTGAAGGCTTACACTCTTATCAAAAATTTTGTGTTATTGACTGTTTATCCTGTTGTAATGTTATCCTTGGCAGGCCCTGGATACACGATATGAAAGCAGTCCCATCTACTTATCATCAATGTGTGAAGCTCCCTAGTCCTTGGGGAATAGTAAAGATTGATAGTGATCAGCAGGAGGCTAAGAATTGCTACACTTCATCGATGAAACCAGCCTCGAAGTCAAGGGAGCAATAGCAATCAAGGTATCCTCCAAGGAATGTCTTGGAGGCCAGAGAGCAGGATGTGGTAGAAATCCTCATGGATCCCGATGATCCTGAATCCAAAATCTATATCGGATCAGGAATCCTTCGCGAAATGAAAGAAGACCTCGTATCCTTCCTCAAAAGGAGAAAGACTACCTTTGCGTGGAAACACGAAGACATGACTGGTATATCCAAAGATGTTATCACTCATAAACTCGGCATTGACAGATCCTTCAAACCAATCCATCAAAGGAGAAGAAAGTTTGCACCGGAAAGGAATGCCATTATCCAAGAAGAGGTAGAGAAATTGCTCCGGGCAGGTATGATTAGAGAGGTCAAGTATCCAAGATGGTTGGCCAATGTGGTTGTTGTTCAAAAGAAAAACGGAAAGTGGAGGGTATGTGTCGATTTTACCGATTTAAATAAGGCATGTCCCAAGGATCCTTTCCCTTTACCCCACATTGACTCCATGGTGGATGCAACTGCGGGTCATGAACTGTTAACTTTTATGGATGCTTCATCTGGATTCCAACAAATCCAAATGGAACCATCCGACCAAGAGGATACAGCCTTCATGACTCCAACTGGTATATACTGCTATATTGCTATGTCGTTCGGATTAAGAAATGCAGGTGTAACATATCAAAGGCTGGTGAATATGATGTTCAAGGATCAGATTGGACAAACTATGGAGGTTTACATAGATGATATGGTGGTAAAATCCTTAAAAGCTGAGGATCACCTAAGAGACTTGGAGGAAGCATTCGATATCCTTGACAAATATAACATGAAGCTTAATCCTTCAAAATGTCACTTTGGTGTTAAAGCAGGTAAATTCTTAGGATATATGGTGACAAAGAGAGGCATTGAAGCTAGCCCGGAACAAATCAAAGCAATAGTGAACATCAAATCTCCGGCCAATGCTAAGGATGTTCAAAGGCTAACAGGCAGGATAGCAGCCTTGAATAGATTTATATCCAAATCCTCCGAGAAGTGTAAAGAATTCTATGATATCCTAAGGAAGAACAAGAAATTTGAGTGGACGGAGAAGCATGAAAATGCTTTAAAAGCCCTCAAAGATTACCTATCCTCGGCCCCGGCTTTGATGAAACCAGAAAAAGGTGATGTGTTATCCTTGTATCTTGCAGTATCCTCAAAAGCAGTAAGTGCGGTCCTTGTTAAGGATCATGAAGGTACACAACATCCTGTCTATTATGTAAGTAAAAGTTTACTTGATGCCGAATCCAGGTACTCACACCTTGAAAAGCTTATTCTTGCATTAATTATGGCATCTACCAAGTTAAGACATTATTTTGAAACTCATGTTATCATTGTTAAAACTAACTTTCCAATTAAGAATGTCCTCAGGAAACCAGAGATGTCAGGAAGGATGGCTAAGTGGGCAGTGAAGCTGAGTGCATATGATATAAGATATGAGCCTAGGACAGCCATCAAATCCCAAGCATTAGCTGACTTTGTGGCTGATTTCAGTAGTGATTTACAAGAAGAAGCTGAGCTAGAAGTCCAGCAGCTAGAAGAGACCAAGGATCCTTGGATACTTTATACTGATGGATCCTCAAATGTCAAAGGCACAGGGCTTGGAATACTACTAAAATCGCCACAGGGGGACATAATTGTTAGGGGTCATTTTCTTAACATATGTATCCTGACCAATATCCTGCCTTTGTTTGTTTATTTGTGATCAGGATGCTGGAAGAGGATATTGCTAACATCTTGGGCGATATCCTGAGGCTTATTGAATTAACCACGTGCAGGTTAAGAGTTGAGACTTGCTAACGGTCAAGAGGACTTCTTCTCCACAAGACTCGGACGAATTTGTTGAGAAAGAGACGTTGAGCCCGAAAGACCAGATCTACAACGTTCCAAGAAGGAATATTCGGTGGATCCCGCGAGTTTAGGGTAGTTAGTTATTTTATCTTTACTATAAATAGATGAGGTCGGATCAGCTTAGAACACAACAATTCACACTTACACTCTCGAACACTTACACTCTCTAGCTAATTGCAAACACCACACTTGTATTTCATATTCATTGTAACACTTAGTCGATCCGTACCACATCTCGCACTGTATCCTGATTTTTGAAGCAATTGAAGAACAAGGCAGCTGCGATTGTCAGCTCCCGAGGTTTTATGCCGGCGATCTAGATTGATCAAGGGCTTTCCTCGTACATCTCGTGTCGTTTACTTTATTTTTGCTCATTGTTTGATCATAGATACAGCTCAATATCCTGAGCCGTATCCTGAGTACTGTTTTTCCAAATAACTTAACAAGTATATTTCCAACACACTTTCTAGCACACTACCTCACTTAACTAATTTGATCACTTAATTACTTCGGTAATTTTTGACCAAAACAATTTGGCGCCCACCGTGGGGCAAGTGGTGCTCTCTTTACTAAAATTTTTTGTCAAATCGCTAATCGGTTTTCTATTTTCAAAACTTTTTGCCACATTGTCCATAATGGCCTCAAGATCAAACATGAGTTCCTCTACTGTGTCTGCTATGACTTCTGCTACTACCGGTTCGGTGCTTCCACCACCTCCTCCAAGGATGCCAGCCTCTACACAATCTCAAGATGTTATCCCAACTCGGAGTGTCCAGGGATCTGCTCCCGTTTTAGCTTCTAATGATGAAATTTTAACCTTATTTGGAAGTGTGCAGGAACAAATAAGGCAGCAACAGGAAACAAACCAAATGCTTTTGAGGGAGATACAACTCCTGAAGGCTGGCTCGAGCAGATCTGCAGAGGACAATGTCACTCCGTTACACCCCAGAGCGTTGAACTTTAGCTCAGCTGTGTATACCGAGGATAATAGGGGGAATATCGTGCCCAGTCTTCCTCAGAATCATACTCCTGAAATACCCTCCTCGATTAGGATGTCAACCATGAGGAGCTCAGGATATGCTTCAGGATATGGGCAAAATCCTCCAACGGGTAACGTGTCGAATAATAACAATACTCATGCTACTAACAGTGGTGGATCTTTGCAGGATGCAGGTGTAACATCAGCACTTACCAGGGAACTTCAGAAGTTGAAAGACATGATATCTAGTGTACCTGGGGTGGTCCAGCCGATCCCCGAAGTATCTCAAGATAGCCACAAGATATCTCGTTTTGCATATCCTATCTGTGATGCTGAGATCCCGAAGAGATTCCAAACCCCCAACATGAAGCTTTATGATGGGACTACGGATCCTGAGGAGCATATTGCCCAGTATAGGGAAAGAATGGAGATTAACCCTATCCCTCCGGAGCTCAAGGAAGCGTGCTTGTGCAAGGGATTTGGTTCTACTCTAACAGGATCAGCCTTAAAATGGCTGTTAAACGTTCCTCCTCATTCAATTACTTCATTTGCTCATTTGGTTAATTTATTTAACAGTCAATTTTCTTGTAGTCGGAGTTTTGAGAAACTAACCAGTGATCTTTACAGGATAACCCAAGGGCCTCAGGAATCCTTGAGGGATTATGTGAACAAATTTAGTCGAGAATCCTTGGATATCCCACATCTTGATGTTGCAACAGTTGTGCAAGCTTTTAAGATGGGATTACAAAAGGATTCTCAGTTTTATCAGGATCTTGTAATGAATCCCTGCAGGAATCTCGATGAAGCTCGTAACAGGGCCTTGAGATATATCCGTCTGGAAGATGACAAGAAGATGCAAGAAAGGATGAACTCATCCAACACTTATGAATCGACTAATAGGAAGTCGGAATCCTCATTTAAGTCATATCGGCCCAAGCCATATGGTAGAAATGAAAACAAGAGAGTGAATGCTGTCGAAGATGAGGATCCTGAAGAGTATCCTGAATTGTCTGAATATTGCTTTTCTGTTAATATTCCTGAATTGATGTATGCTATGCAGGGTCTAGGAGACAAGGCTAGATGGCCTCGAAAGAATCAACAAAAGGCTGACTGGAAAGATAAGTCGAAATGGTGTGCTTTCCACGAAGATTTCGGACATATGACTGAGGATTGCATTGCTTTAAGGAAAGAAATAAGCTATCTTCTGAGCAAGGGATATCTGAAAGATCTCTTAGGAAAAAAGAAGAATAAGGGTCAGGATACTGAGAAGGATCCTGAACGAGCAGCATCACCTCCCGCGGATGCCAAGATAATCAACTTCATTTCGGGGGGATCCGACATTTGTGGAACTTCGTATTCGGCAGCAAAGAGACATGCAAAGGAAGCCAAAGCCGAAAGGGGAGACAAACCTGTCAGGATGACTACACTCACAACTGAGAAAGTGATCACATTTGATGCTGATGACAGGGATACTGTCCAGGATCCTCACCATGATGCTCTGGTAATAACGTTATATGTGGCTAACCATTTTGTACGCAGGATATTGGTTGATAATGGCAGCTCCGTCAACATAATCCAACTAGAGACACTTAAAAGAATGAATGTATCTCCAATGGATATCACTTCGAAGTCCACCGTGCTTGTTGGGTTCAGCGGAGAGGCCAGAAACACAGTGGGAGAGATAAAGTTGCCGGTGTACGTTGAAGGAGTCAACTCGATACAACGTTTCTGTGTGATGGACTCTCTATCCTGCTATAACATTATACTGGGAAGACCGTGGATTCACGATATGAAGGCCGTGCCATCAACATATCACCAATGCATCAAGATACCTACCCCTTGGGGAGTTGTTAAAGTTGATAGCGATCAGCAGGAGGCGAAAGAATGCTACTCATCCTCGATGAAATCCTCAGCCAAAACTAGTGCAGCATAGCAATTAAAGACGCGGGCCCAGGATATCGTGGAGGATCCGGAGCAGGATGTGAAGAAAGTTATCCTGGACCAGGATAACCCCGATATCTCGGTGCTCGTAGGGACCAATATCCCTCAGGATATTGAAGAACAATTAATTAACTTTTTGAAATGCAGGATGTCTACGTTTGCATGGAAGCACGAGGATATGACAGGCATATCCAAAGATATTATCACTCACAAGCTTGGAATTGATAAATCATTCAAGCCTGTGCAACAAAAAAGAAGGAAGTTTGCTCCTGAGCGGAACGCGATTATCCAGGAGGAAGTTGAAAGATTATTAAAGTCCAGAATGATCAGAGAGGTTAAGTTCCCAAGGTGGTTAGCAAACGTGGTTGTAGTACAGAAGAAGAATGGGAAATGGAGAGTTTGTGTAGACTACACAGACTTGAACAAAGCTTGTCCTAAAGACCCATTTCCTCTTCCCCATATTGATGCAATGGTAGATGCCACTGCCGGGCATGAAATGCTGACCTTCATGGACGCATCCTCAGGATTTCAACAGATCCAAATGGAGCCTTCTGACCAGGAGGATACCGCCTTCATGACACCAACAGGTATTTATTGTTATACAGCTATGCCTTTTGGTTTAAAAAATGCAGGTGCAACATACCAAAGATTGGTGAACATGATGTTCAAAGACAAACTGGGGGACACCATGGAGGTATATATCGATGATATGGTGGTGAAATCTAAAAAGTCTGAGGATCACCTCCAGGATATCAAGGGAGCATTTGATATCCTGGATCACTACAACATGAAGCTAAATCCTGCTAAATGCCATTTCGGAGTAGGGGCAGGGAAGTTTCTTGGATATATGGTGACAAAAAGGGGGATAGAAGCAAGCCCAGAGCAGATCAAAGCTATCCTAGACATAAAATCACCCTCAAATATGAAGGACGTACAAAGATTAACAGGCCGGGTAGCAGCTCTAAACAGATTTATCTCAAGATCCTCAGAAAAATGCAAAGACTTCTATGATATCCTAAAGAAGAACAAAAGATTCGAATGGGGGGAAAAGCATGAAGCAGCCCTGCAGGATTTGAAACGGTATCTTTCAACCGCACCTCTATTGATGAAGCCCGAACATGGTGAACCACTATCCCTGTACCTTGCTGTGTCAGGGAATGCTGTAAGTGCCGTTCTTATAAAAGACCATGAAGGTCAGCAGTATCCTGTTTATTATGTTAGTAAAAGTTTGTTAGATGCTGAAACTAGGTATTCTCATTTAGAAAAATTGATATTAGCTCTAGTCATGGCATCAACAAAGCTTAGACATTATTTCGAGACACATAGGATACATGTTAAAACGAATTATCCTGTCAAAAATGTGCTTAGGAAACCAGAGATGTCAGGCAGGATGGCCAAGTGGTCAGTAAATTTAAGTGCTTATGATTTAGTATATGAACCTAGAAGTGCCATAAAATCTCAGGCTTTAGCTGACTTTGTGGCTGACTTTAGTAGTGACATTCAGGACGAGGTAGACCTAGAAGTTCAACAGCTAGGAGAATCCTCAGGATCCTGGATATTATATACTGATGGTGCATCTAATGTAAGAGGAGTAGGATTAGGAATACTACTAAAATCGCCACAGGGGGACATATTACCCCAGGCTATTAGGTGTGAATTTCCTGCTACTAATAATGAAGCAGAGTATGAGGCTTTAATTGCAGGATTAGAGTTGGCTAAGAGCATGAGTATCAAAAATTTGCAAGTGTATGTTGACTCTTTGTTAATTACTAACCATTTTAATGGATCCTATGCAGTTAAGGGTGAGAAATTAATCGAATATCTCGATATTCTCAAAAAATTAGCAGGATATTTCGATGTTTTTATACTTGAACAGGTACCAAGGGAAGATAATGCTGAAGCGGATGCCCTAGCAAATTTGGGATCATCGATCAGGATACCTGAAGGGACGCAAATACCAATATTACATGTCTTATATCCTGCAACGAATCCTCAGGATAAAGAAGTAACTAGTATACAGAATCCTGGAGCAGAATATCCTGAGGAGGATCCTGAATCCTGGACGGCTCCAATCATGAGATATCTCAAAGAAGGACACATCCCTGGAAATGAAAATCCTAAGGCATTTAGGATGAAGCCAAAGAAGTACTTCAGGATATACATGAAGGGGATTGTGGTAACCATGCTGGGGGCAGGTCGTTATTCTCAAAAGTATTAAGAACAGGATATTATTGGCCAACAATGAGAAAAGATGCCGCAGAATATGCTCGAAGATGTGACGCATGTCAAAGACATAGTAACATACTGCATCAACCGGCTGAACCATTATATCCTATTGTTTCCCCTTGGCCATTTATGAAGTGGGGTATGGATATAGTGGGAAAGCTACCAAAAGCTCCGGGAGGAAAAGTCTGTATGCAAGCAATGACGGATTATTTCTCTAAGTGGGTTGAAACTGAAGCATTTGTTCAAGTTAGAGACCAAGAAGTAGTATCCTTCATAAAGAGGAATATCCTGACCAGATTTGGAGTACCAGCTGAGATAATCTGTGACAATGGTTCTCAGTTCATAAGTAAGAGGACTACAGACTTTTACAAGAGTTGGGGAATCAAAATGATCACATCTACTCCGGTACATCCTCAAGCAAATGGACAAGCAGAATCCTCAAACAAAATAATTGTCAATAACTTAAAGAAAAGGCTTGGAGCCAAAAAAGGAAGATGGGCAGAAGAATTACCCTTTGTTTTATGGGCTGATAGGACAACGGTAAAGAATGCAACAGGTCAAACCCCATTTTCGTTGGTGTTTGGAGCAGAAGCAGTGATTCCAACGGAGATGACAATACCTACTGCAAGATCTGTCTTAAGTGATCCTGAGCAGAATCCCGAAGTCTTGAGTCAGGATTTAGATACTATAGATGAAAAGAGAGATGCAGCGAGGCTAAGGATGGCAGCATATCAACAGAGAATATCCAGGGCATATAACAAGAATATTAGAACCAGAAGATTTAAGGTTGGAGATTGGGTGTTAAGAAAGGCTTTCCAAAATACTACTAATCCTGCCGATGGCAAGTTAGCTCCAAAATGGGAAGGACCATATGAAGTTGAATCAGAAGCAGGGAAAGGAGCATATAGACTCAAGAATATGGAGGGGGATATGCTACCGAGATCTTGGAATGCTATACACCTTAAGCTCTATTTCAAGTGAGTTAGAATTTAATTTCTAACTCAGGATGGTATGAATTCTGCTTCTTTTAAACATGTTTGGTTTAATTTGTTCTTTGTAACCTGATACTGACTTAAGCATCGGAGGGGTGTTAGCCAAGCTAACACCCACCTTAGTTTACATTTGTTTTGCAAGATATGTTTCAGGATATAGCTCCAGGATATGCACTCAGGATAACTCAGAAGATTAGAGGATTGGCCCCCTCTCTCACGATTAAGGGATACTGATCCCTTCACAGGTTTAAAGGTATTCACCTTTCTTCCGAATTGGGTTTAAACACCCCGCCTGGAGCTCAAGTTATTCAGGGATAGTTCAAGGTGGCGGGACCAGTCCATGTAAAAGTGGCTGACAATTTCGTTACCATTGGCTATATCCTGAATCCTAACGGTATATGAGGATTGATCACCCTCTCTCACGAAAGGGTATTTTCATACTCTCTAAGGTTTAAAGGTTTTCACCTTTCTAAGTCTTGGAGTTTATACACTCCCGCCTGTAGCGCATGAAAAATTGGGATTTTCCCCAGGATACAAAGGATTTATCTCCAGTACATCCTTGGGTTATACCCTCGGGACGTGAAAAATTGCTTATGCCATGAAAACTGACATTAAGTAGATTTCTAAGATACTTGAAGACATTGTACACAGGGGACATCCCTGCCAAGATGATGGTGTAAAGCTAAAAGAATGAAGTTTGCGACTAATGCACTAAGTACCTTGCACTGGGGACATCTTCATTGGAAGAGTTGCAAAGGGATTGAAGTTCGGTAATAGGCTTATATCCTATGTCTGGTATGATTTTTCCTTTGTAAGCCTCATTTAAGTTTTTAGTAACATTATGTTAAGTATCCTGGCATATATCCTCAAAGTCCTTTTAAGGATATTTGATCAGGATGTTTGAAACTAGTATTGGCTTGGAACTTTGATCATCATCAAAACTTGGTTTTGAAGAGATAAACTATTTTTTACTTTCTAAAGAAATTTTTATAAAGTTAAAGGAACGTCTGGAAGATCTATAAAAGGCTTCTGCAGTATGTTTTTAAGCATACTGGTCAGGATATTTTGTAAAATAACAGTATGAAATTTTTACAAAAGCCAAGACTTACACTAAACAATGCAAGGTAACAGAAAATAAGTCAAAAGATGAAATTATTCTTAAAGCGATCAATACTGGTTGATAACCGAAGGTTTCATCCTGAAACCCAGGACCCATCCGCCTTCGGTTATCAAATTGTTTAGAGATGGAAATGAAAATTGTTCATAAAGACATAAAATTGTTCGAATGAAAATAAGCTCTAGGGGGTAGTGCCTTCTTGCTCCATAGCGGTTTCAGCAACATCCATTTGGGGATCCGCCTCAGCATCCTTGTCAGCATCGATTGCCTTTTCAACTGCTTTAGAAGGTTCATCAACAGTTGATTTGGAAGAGGTACCGCCAAGATTCTTCAGCTTGGTCTCCCAAACACCAACGTCCCAAGAAGGGCATTCGAAGCCTAATGTTTTGGCTTCGTGAGCCATCTTCAACCTAGCCTGGAGAAGAGAAATGACGACGGAACTTTTGAGGCTTTCTCGGTAACTGACCATATCCCGTTCGTACTGCACATGGGCAGCTTCCAGATCGGCTTGGGCTTGAAGAGTAGCTTTGTTAAGAGCAACTTGGTGTTCCTGGGTCATAGCTTTGTATTTCTCCTCGTAATGACGAGACTTGGCGGCCGCGATCATACCTTGGTCAGAAATTGTGATTTCTGCTTCCTTTAGCTTAGATTCAAGTGTTTTGTTAAGCTTGCAGGATTCTTGATATAAGTGAACCAAACGTTCAAGACCCTACAAAGGTAAAAGGACAGGGATCAATATTATTATTAAGTCTTTGAAAATAGTCTAAATTGCAGGATATGATATAAAGATACTAACCTGGTTGAGAAAAGAAGTCATAAAACCGCTGGCTTCGATGAATCCATGCTTTTCATAAGGAAATGTGTCAGAAACGACAGGGGAATCGGGTTCTTTCCTTTTGCGAGAACTTGAACTCCGAGGTTTGGTAGCCGGTGAAGGTTTAGGAATGATGATGGCTTTGGAGCTGCTGGGTTTGGATGTAGCAGTGGTCTTGGAGCCAGGTTCTTTCTTGACCTGGATCTGGTCAGAATAGCTATCCAGTTCGTCAAGATCAAAGACTTCAGGGATTTTAGCCGGTGCTGCGTAAAGGGAAAAGTTTTACTCTTTATCATTATGTTGTTTTGACTAATTATTTTGAAAGGAATTCTTACCAGACATCTCGGATGACGAGTACTGACTTGAACTCGGAACGTGTGTGGTAAAAGTCCTGTCTATTGCAGGTAACCGGTAAACGGTATTGATTCTCTCTTCTGACTCAGCGGTAGGAGGAGCAACTTCCTTAAAGTTCACTGCATAAAGGTCAAAAAGAAGAATATTAATAGGGGATAACAATTAAATCGTCTATAAGGATATTTATGATCCTACCGGTGGTTAACCACTCCACCGGAAGGTTGGCACCCTCAGCAATGGAATCTCGTTTGACAAAGAAGAATTTGCGTTGCCATCCGTCTTCGTTTTTGGTGGCTTTGAGAATCAGGGGTTTGCTGGAGGTTGAAAAAAGCAAGAACCGGCTAGAGCCGTGGGATCGGAGGCGATAAGCAATAGGTAGATCCTCGATGCAGAGGTCAGAACAATGGAGGTTTTTGATTTGGTTGAGTACAATTAGTACTCTCCAAACCATGGGCATGGTTTGAGCAAAAGAGATGCCAGTAATACGAAAGAATTGCATCATGAATTCAGGAAAAGGGTATCGAAGACCTAGTGAAAAAGGATATGCTGGAAAACAGATCCATTCGGTAGAAGAAACATCCGATCGGATTGACCGATCAAATGGCCTAAAGACTGTGCTGTCAGGGAAAGCGCCGGAGGCTCTTAAAGCTGCAATATCTGCGTTGTCAAAAGCGCAGATCTCCTTCTCGGGATTTTTGAGAAGATTCTGCTGGGTGAAGGTCTCGGCGGCCATTGCTAGAAAGATGAAGTAAATTGACAGGAAGAAAGTCAAAAATGGAGAATTACCTGAAGGGTCTGTTGAAGATATCTGCTTTTCAAACAAGAAAAGAGAAGATATAGGGGCATTGTGGATCTCCATGGAGCAAAAAACGCGTTGGAAGTTATGATGTGATCTTGACCGTCGCTTCATTTTAAATGCCTTGAGTTGTGGGATAAGGTTTTTGAAATATATCCGTTGGATTGGTATCCCAACCGATATATTTGGGGACAATTGTTAGGGGTCATTTTCTTAACATATGTATCCTGACCAATATCCTGCCTTTGTTTGTTTATTTGTGATCAGGATGCTGGAAGAGGATATTGCTAACATCTTGGGCGATATCCTGAGGCTTATTGAATTAACCACGTGCAGGTTAAGAGTTGAGACTTGCTAACGGTCAAGAGGACTTCTTCTCCACAAGACTCGAACGAATTTGTTGAGAAAGAGACGTTGAGCCCGAAAGACCAGGTCTACAACGTTCCAAGAAGGAATATTCGGTGGATCCCGCGAGTTTAGGGTAGTTAGTTATTTTATCTTTACTATAAATAGATGAGGTCGGATCAGCTTAGAACACAACAATTCACACTTACACTCTCGAACACTTACACTCTCTAGCTAATTGCAAACACCACACTTGTATTTCATATTCATTGTAACACTTAGTCGATCCGTACCACATCTCGCACTGTATCCTGATTTTTGAAGCAATTGAAGAACAAGGCAGCTGCGATTGTCAGCTCCCGAGGTTTTATGCCGGCGATCTAGATTGATCAAGGGCTTTCCTCGTACATCTCGTGTCGTTTACTTTATTTTTGCTCATTGTTTGATCATAGATACAGCTCAATATCCTGAGCCGTATCCTGAGTACTGTTTTTCCAAATAACTTAACAAGTATATTTCCAACACACTTTCTAGCACACTACCTCACTTAACTAATTTGATCACTTAATTACTTCGGTAATTTTTGACCAAAACAATAATACCCCATTCTATAGCTTGTGAGTTCCAAACCACTAACAATGAGGCTGAATATGAAGCCTTAATTGCTGGTTTGCAAATTGCAAAGCATATGGGGATCAAGTATCTTGAGGTACATGTAGATTCTTTGTTGATTACAAACCACTTTAATGGATCATATGTTGTTAAAGGTGAAAAGCTAACCAAGTATTTGGAGATAGTCAAAAGTTTGGCACTCTCTTTTGTTTCCTTTAGTTTGTCACAGGTACCAAGGGAAGAAAATACAGAAGCTGATGCATTGGCTAATTTAGGATCATCCTTGAAGATCCCGGAGGATATCAGGATTCATATTATCCATATCCTGACCCCGGCTATCGAGGATCACGGGCTATGGAGATAGGAAATGATTCTGCAATTATCCCTTGTGAGGATACTCAATCCCATTCAGGATCAGGATCATGGATCTCACCAATTATGAGATACTTACAACATGGAGAGATTCCTACAGGAGAAAACCCTAGGGCTTTCAAATCTAAGGTATCTCAATTCACAATTATGAATAATATGTTGTATAGACGATCTCTTGCAGGACCATACTTGAGATGCATTGAGGATCCTGAAGTTCAAGAAGTTTTAAAAGACTTCCATGAAGGAGATTGTGGAAACCACACTGGGGGCAGGGCATTATTCTCAAGGATCCTGAGGACAGGATACTACTGGCCAACCATGAAGAAGGATGCTGTGGAATATGCCAGAAGATGTGATCCTTGCCAGAGACACAGCAATATCCTTCATCAACCAGCTGAATTATTGCATCCTATATCCTCCTCTTGGCCATTTATGAGATGGGGTATGGATATAGTTGGTAAGCTCCCTAAGGCACCTGGTGGAAAAGTATTCATGCTAGCTATGACTGATTACTTCTCCAAGTGGATAGAGGCTGAAGCTTTTGCCCAAGTCAGAGAAAAGGAAGTTATATCCTTCATTAAAAGAAATATTATAACTAGATTTGGAATTCCTTCTGAGATTATATGTGATAATGGTTCCCAATTTATTGGGGGCAGAACCACTAACTTTTGTGACAGCTGGGGGATTAAGATGATAACATCAACACCAGTCCACCCACAAGCTAATGGCCAAGCAGAATCATCCAACAAGATCATCATCAACAATTTGAAGAAGAAGCTTGGATCCAAGAAAGGGAAATGGGCAGAAGAACTACCCTATGTGCTCTGGGCTGACAGGACAACCCCTAAGAATGCAACTGGTCAAACACCATTCTCTTTGGTGTTTGGGGCAGAATCAGTGATCCCAACAGAAATGGTGGTTCCAACTGCTAGAACAAGTACTCGTGATCCTGAGGAGAATGATGAAAACTTGGCTCAAGACCTGGATACTATTGAAGAAATCAGGGATATGGCTAGGATAAGGATGGCCAGTTATCAGCAAAGAATGGCTGGTGCTTACAACAAAAATGTCAGGATCAGGAGGTTTCAAATTGGAGACATGGTATTAAGGAAAGCATTTCAGAATACCACCAATCCTGCTGATGGAAAGTTAGCTCCAAAATGGGAAGGCCCTTATTTGATTGAAGCTGAAGCAGGAAAGGGGGCATATAGATTGCTAACCATGGAAGGTGATTTGCTACCAAGAGCTTGGAATGCTGTCCACTTGAAGAAATATTTCATGTGAGCAGGATCCTCATGGCAGAGATGATCCTCACGATAGGGATATCCTTAAAGGATCCTCGAAGTATTGGTGATCCTTACTTAGGTAATATCCTAAACTTGAACTATTTCGTTTCTTTATTTTCTCATATAAGGATAAGGATCATGAATCCTTCATCCATCTCTCACGTGAGTTCAAGTTTTGAAAGTTCAGGTATCCTTAGCATAACATTGGTTATCTGCTGAAGCAATCCGTTCCTTGGGTTCAACCTCAGTTATTTGGGCTTGACCCCAGTTCCGCCTGTAGCGCACGATGATCCTGGTGTAGTTCAAGGCTTTGGGACCAGTACTCGTTTTAGGGGCTGATAATTCCATTGTTCTGGCTATGCTTAGGATCCTACGTATAATGGTAGACGTACCATACATTCGTTCCTAAGGTTTCTAACGTTTTCACGTTAGCTAAGGTTTCTAACGTTTTCATGTTAGCTAAGGTTTTGGCATTTTCATGCCACTAAGTTTGGATAGTCGCCAGTTAGGGCCATACTCCAGTTTACATACGATCCTTGGGCTTGTCCCCAGTTATCCTTGGGCTTGTCCCCAGTTGCTAATTCATATCTTATATTGGCTTAGTCCCAAGTTATGCTCTATTTCAGGTTCTTGAAGATAGGCAACTAGGGATCCTCGATCCTTACTTTATTCTAAGGTTTATCTTGTAGTTATCCTTATAATGGTTAGGATCCTAACTTGGATCCTCAGGTATGATCCTTAACTATATTTAATTCTATTCATTATTTATTTGAATAACCCTTAAAGTTTGACAACTAGACTTGTGATCCTTAAAACATATTGCTTTCTGAGATCCTTTAACTAAAGGATATTTGATCATGGATCATATCCTAAGTATTTTCAATTTGACTTATTCAAAATTATTTGTTTAATAAATATGCATCAAAATAAAGGAAAATCAAAGAAACACAAGGATAACAACACAAGATGGGCGACAAAAGGTTAAGATTTTATTTATTAACAATAGACTAACCCTTTAAAGGTTGTCAAAATTACCTACCCGAGCATCTACCAGCAAAACGTGGCCCGTCCGCTGGGGTAGGTAAAGGGTGTCCATGATAACAAGTTCGAAAGTAGTGCAGGAATATAAAGGCGGCAGGATCACAATGGCTTCATCCCCCAAACAGAGGATCCCTCCACCATATGCAATCCTGCCTATTGTCCAAAGGATCATACATGATCCTTAATCCTAAAACCTATTGTTCAAGTACAACCCATCATTGTTTAGCAAAAAACACCACAACCAAAACAAACTATCAAACTTAAAAAATGGGCTCCGGCTACGTCTAGAAATGTCCTTCATCGCCCATTCATGCAACCTATGCCTTTGCTGCATCCTCTTCCCCTCCAGCTGCAGTATCCTTCATCAGATCCTTTCCACTGCCACTTGCCTCAATTGCCAAGACCTCAGTTGCCTCCTCCTCATCATCCTCAAGATCAGCCAGCCTTGCCTTCCAGCCCTCAACATCCCAGCTGCTTTTGTCAAAACTAGGATCTTGAGCTTCCTGGGCCATCTTCAATTTTGTCTGATACATCGTGATGGCGGCAGAAACCTTAGCATTTTCTATGAGATCATGCTTCTCATAGTCAAGGTCAATCAGAAGTTTGGCAGTCTTGGTCTTCTCATCTTGGAGTTCTTTCTGAAGATCAGCAATTGCAAGGTCTTTAAGCACGGCAACCTGTTGGAGATCAGCAATTTTCTTGTCCTGCTCCTCAACATTCCCCACGAAATCCTCGATCTCGGCAAATTTCTGCAAAGAAGAAGATAAAGCAGTTCAAGATCAAGTGATCCTTATACGAGTAGGATACCTAGGCAGAATTAAGGATCCTTACATCATTGAAGTATTCAAGGAACTGGTGGCGGATCAGTGGTAGGCCTTGAAGATCCTCAGCATCAGAAGTTTTCCTCTTCTTGACACCCTTTCCTTTAGTGGGTGCCTTTGGAATGGAGATGCTAGGACTGGTAGTGGACCTCTTCTTCCTGGATCGTACGACATCAAGGTCAGCCGTGTTGAATTGGGATACAGGCTTGGCAGATTTTCCAGCACCTACACAATCAAAACAAGATAAGTATCTTTTCTTAGTTCATATTTCACTGTTTATTTAAATTTTAAAACAATGATACTTGTTTTGGTCAAAAATCACACAAGGATAATGCAACCAAATCTGATTTTGTGAGGTATGATGCTTGGTTAATTGAATGAACAACAAGTATATGAAATCAATGATGAACACCGAGATTTATACGAGGAAAAAGCCCTTGATCTTTAGAAGATCTCCGGCATAAAAAACCTCGGGTGATGGAAACTACCGATCACCAACTATATTGCAAAAACAGCAGTGATCCTTGTACAACTTCGGAAGAAAACAAGCTCAATACAATGAATTTCTAGTGAAAGTGTGTGTTTTTTGCTAAGTGTTTGCAGAGAATTCGAGTGTTGTGTGGTGTGTACGACTTGTGCCTTCATTGAGCTCGTTTTCCCCTTAAAATGATAAGAAAAATCAAGTAACTAACTTCCCGATAAAGGTGGAAGTCACCCCATGACCACCACTAACGGTTATTTCTTCAATATGCACGTGCCTAAAAGCATATTCCACGAGATTCCAGCAAAGGAGTGGTCCACTACGTCCATTACCTGCATTTACACATTAAAAACGTGCAAAACATAAAGGATCCTGATCCTCAGACTCGTGATCCTCAGACGCGTGATCCTCAGACTCTGGATCCTCAGACTCTGGATCCTCAGACTCTCTGCATCAGCCATTAAGCATCCGTGATCCATGCCTAGTCTCAGGATAGATGATCCTTAGCATAAAATTCATGCCCTAACAATTGCCCCCAATATGGCAGTTGTGATAAGGATTCACAGCTGTCATATTTCCGTCAGAAGCGGACTAGCCGTTGCTGCTGGTAACTAGTTGTTACACTGCCTGTCGTCACTGATAAGACCTGCTATAATCATCATTGCAGAATATAGAGTTAGAGATAACTCCTCAAGTGCCTTTACAGATCAGAAGATCCTTCCGTTCGTGGAGAATGAATCCTTCTACACAGTTTGCTATTAACCTTCCTGCACTTTAATTTCTGCATAGACACTTTAACTGTTAGATAGCCTTATCTGGCCTGGGTGGACGGTCCACGATTTTGCTGGTGAAATCCAGGCCAGATGATTTTGATACATAATGAATAGGTAATAACATTAAACTTTTTTAGCTACATCTATAGTTGTTTCTTCCCTTTTTATTTTTCATGTATGCTTTCTATTTTCAAAAATATCATCACCAAACAACTGGAAAGTTATTGAAAATCTGATGATAATGTAAAACTTTTAACAGAAAACTTGAAGTGTTCGAACAAATGTGGATCAATGATCCCTAACCAAAAAGGATAAGAGACAACTTACAGCTTAGAAAAAGTTAGAATATAACATACCAGAGAATCCAAGTTAGGATTCTATATCCTTGTAAATTATTGCTGAATAAGCAAACTATGAAAAGTAAAGCTTCTAGGATCAAGGATCCTTATCGTCAAAACTTGTATAACTTTAGACAGTAGTTTCTAGGGTGAAGAATCATGGATCCTTGAACAATAGGCAGGATAATGGGTGGTGGATGGATCCTCTGTTTGGGGGATGAAGCCACTCGTTATCCTTCCGTCTTTTATTTTCTGCACTACAAAGACCCGTAAACAATGGACACCCTTTGCCAACCCATGTGGACGGGCCACGTTTTGCTGGTAGAAATGTGGGTCGGCAATTTTGACAACCTTAAAAGGTTTAATGTTTTGTGAATAAAATAACTTTAACTTTTTGGCTATCTCCCGTGTTACTATCCTTATGTATCCTTTAGTTTTCAATTGTTGTGATATACATTTGTTTGAATAAGAAAAGTTAAACAAATTAAGTTTAAGAATTTTAGGATATGATCCAGGATCAAATATCCTATAGTTGAAAAGTTCCGAAAAGTAGTATATTTTAAGGATCATAAGTTCAGTTGTCAAAGTATAAGGGCTATTCAAATGAATAATGAATAAAATCAAAATAGTTAAGGATCATACCTGAGAATCCAAGTTAGGATCCTAACCTTTATCATTATAAACAGAATAACCATAAGACAAACCTTAATGGAAGGTAAGGATCAAGGATCCTTGGTCGTTTGTCTCCCAAAAACCTGAAATAGGATACAACTTGGGACTAAGCCAATATAAGATAAGAGTTAGTAACTGGGGACAAGCCCAACAAACTGGGGACAAGCCCAAATAAACTGGGGACAAGCCCAAATAAACGGATGTAAACTGGGGTCAAGCCCATATAAACGGATGTAAACTGGGGTCAAGCCCATATAAACGGATGTAAACTGGGGTCAAGCCCATATAAACGGATGTAAACTGGGGTCAAGCCCATATAAACGGATGTAAACTGGAGTATGGCCCTAACTGGCGACTATCCAAACTTAGTGACATGAAGATGCCAAAACCTTAGCTAACGTGAAAACGTTAGAAACCTTAGCTAACGTGAAAACGTTAGAAACCTTATGAACGGATGTATGGTACGTCTACCATTATACGTAGGATCCTAAGCATAGCCAGAACAATGGAATTATCAGCCCCTAGAACGAGTACTGGTCCCAAAGCCTTGAACTATACCAGGATCATCATGCGCTACAGGCGAAACTGGGGACAGGCCCAAACTGGGGACAAGCCCGAAACTTTGGAGGGTTGGCCAACCACTTTGATCTTCTGTAAAATGATAACAACTCTGCAAAAGCTTAAACTTTGTGAAAATAGATGTTAACTGATTAACATCTTTAACTTATGATAAGTAATAAGTATAAAATGAATGAAAATGAAAGTAATGTGTTACCAAATGTAGAATCATGTATCCTTTGAGGATCCTGGATCCTTAATCAGAATACCGGTATCGCCGAGGATCCCTGATCCTTCTTACTTAAAGTATTTTTTGAGATGAACAGCATTCCAAGCTCTTGGTAGGAGATCACCATCCATTGTTAAGAAATGATATGCCCCCTTTCCTGATTCAGCTTCAATTAGATAGGGGTCTTCCCACTTTGGTGCTAGATTGCCATCAGAAGGATTTGTAGTGTTCTGGAATGCTTTTCTTAGCACAAAATCACCAACTTGAAATCTTCTAATCCTGACATTCTTGTTGTATGCTCCAGCCATTCTTTGTTGATAACTGGCCATTTCCTTTTTTCTGACTTTGAGCAAAAGCTTCTTCTTAGGATGCAGATGTTATGTTGGTTGGTGTAGAATATTACTGTGTCTTTGACAAGCATCACACTTCTTTGCATAATCGACAACATCCTTCTTCGTGGTAGGCCTATAGTATATTGTTCTAAGGATCCTTGAGAATAGTGCTCTGCCCCCAGTGTAGTTTCCACAGTCTCCTTGACTTTGAAAGCTTTAGGATTTTGTCCTGTAGGGATCTCTCCATGTTGTATATATCTTAGGATTGGAAGGATCCAGGATCCTGAATTCGACTGTGCAGGATCACCAGGTATGATTGCAGAATCCTCCACTATCTCCATGGCTACGTGATCCTCAATTGCAGGAGTTAAAACATGGGTGATGAGTATTTTTCACATCTTCTGGCATCTTTAGGAATGATCCAAGGTTAGTTAAAGCGTCAGCTTCTGCATTTTCTTCCCTGGGTACCTGTGGTAGACTGAAAAAAGCAAAAGAATCTGCCAGTTTCCTGACTCATGATTAGTGGTTTGGAATTCCATGCAGTGGATTGGGGTATAATGTCCCCCTGTGGCGATTTTAGTAGTGTGCCTTGTCAAGTTCCTTTAACATTTGAAGCTCCATCCGTGAAGAGTGTCCAAGGATCCTTGGTCTTCTCAAGTTGTTGAACTTCTAATTCAGCTTCCCTTTGTAGATCACTACTGAAATCAGCCACAAAGTCAGGTAAAACTTGGGACTTGATTGCCCATTTTGCCATTCTACCTGACATTTGAAGTTTCCTGAGAACATTCTTGATAGCAAGGTTAGTTTTCACAATAATGGTATGAGTTTCTAAATAATGTCTATGTTTAGCAGAAGCCATAATTAAATCAAGAATTAATTTCTCTAAATGAGAGTACCTGGCCTCAGCATCAAGTAGAATATTACTTACATAGTATACCGAATGTTGAGAGCTTTCATGATCCTTAACTAGGATCACACTTACTGCTTTAGCTGAAATAGCTAAGTATAAGGATAACGATTCTCCATTTTCTGGTTTCATCAGGGCTGGTGCTGAGGATAGATAATCCTTAAGAACCTTAAGTGCAGCTTCATGCTTATCAGTACACTCAAACTGGCCTTGAGCAATTTGTCTACCTCTTCTTGGATAACGGCATTCCTTTCAAGTGTAAACTTTCTCCTTTTTTGGGGTATTGGCTTGAAAGACCTGTCAATACCAAGTTTGTGAGTAATAACATTCTTAGATATACCTGTCATATCTTCATGTTTCCAAGCAAAGGTAGATTTTCTTCTTTCCAAGAAGGATACTAAATCCTGCTCAATACTGTCTAGGATCCCGGATCCTATAAAAATTTTGGATTCAGGATCCTCTGGGTTCAACAGAATATCCTTGACGTCTTGCTCTTTTGCCTCCATGACGTCTTGCTCCTTAGAGGCTGGCTTCATTGAAGAAGTGTAATAGTTCTTTGCCTCCTGCTGATCACTTTCTATCTTCACCATATCTCATAGAGTTAGGAGCTTGACACATTGATGATATGTTGAGGGGGACTGCCTTCATATCGTGTATCCATGGCCTGTCAAAGATAACATTACAGCAAGACAAGCAATCAATAACATAGATTTTTTAACATAATTCACTCCCTCTATATAGATAGGAAGTTTGATATCCCCCAATGTAATCTTTGTCTCTCCACTGAATCCCACAAGGACAGATGATCTTTGGGTAATATCGGATTCAAGGATGTCCATTCTATTGAGGACATCCAACTGGATTATGTTCACTGAGCTTTTCCCATCAATGAGAATCCTGCGAACAAAATGGTTAGATATAAATAATGTAATAACTACACCGTCGTGATGAGGATCCTGAATGTCCGCACAGTTATCCTCATCATATGATATCACTTTTTGCTGGGTAAGGATGGAGGTCCGAACAGGTCTGCCCCCATTCTCCATCTTTGTTTCCTTTGCACGTCTCTTAGCTGCTGAGAACCTCCGGAGATGAAATGGATGATTTGAGCATCGGATGGTGGAGGAGGAGCTTTTTCAGGAACTTTCTCAGGATACTTGATCCTTGACTTTTTCCTTCCAAGCAATTCCTTCAAGTTTCCTTTGCTCAAAAGATAACCTATCTCCTTCCTTAATGCTATGCACTCATCTGTGAGATGACCAGAATCCCCATAGTAAGCACACCATTTTGATTCGTCTTTGGTGGTAGGCGGTTTGTCATTCTTCCTTGGCCACCTAACCTTGTCACCTAAACTCTGCATAGAAAGGATTAGTTCATTATTATCAGCAGAAAAACAATATTCAGAAATAGGAGGATAATCCTGATCATCTTCATCTTGTTCCACAACATGCACACTCTGGTTGCCATGCTTGGAGTGTTGCTTGGATCAGTTATCCTTGAGATAGGATCCTTATTTGTCTTGCTTTGAGGATCCTGACAATCTCTCGTGGATCCTTTTGTCATCCTCTAAACGGATGAACCTAAGGGCCCTGTTTCTTTTTTCATCTAAGTTCCTGCAAGGGGTCATGACAAGATCATCATAGAACATTGAATCCCTAAGCAAACCCATTTTAAAGGCTTCTAGAGCTGTAGCAATATCTAAGTTAGGGATTTCTAAGGATTCTTTACTAAATCTAGTGATGTAATCTCTAAGTGATTCATTTTGACCTTGTGTTACCCTATATAGATCACTAGTTAATCGTTCAAATTTTCTACTACATGAAAATTGGCTATTAAACAAATTAACTAGATTAGCAAATGAAGTAATAGAGTAAGGAGGAAGACTTAGCAGCCATTTTAATGTTGATCCGGTAAGTGTGGATCCAAAGCCCTTGTACAAGCAACCAGATTTGGTGTCTGAAACCTCTTCGGTATCTCTCCTGAATGATTCAAGTTTGGAATTCCAGATGTGAATCCATGTTGGCAGGATTCTGGCATAACCGAGGGACCAGAGGAAGCAATGGTCTGCATTGGTATGAAGTCTCCTAGATAAACATCTGAAATTCTAGGTTGCACACTCCTTAAGTATCTTTGATCCAGGAAGATGTTGGATCCTTGAAGTGCTGTGAATGTAGGTCTTGGAGGATAATCCATGGATCCGGAAACCTGAGATGAGGATCCTTGAACCTGGAAGGAGGATCCTTGAACCTGAGAGGATTCTTGAACCTGAGAGGATCCTTGAACCTGGGAGGATCCTTGAACCTGAGAGGATCCTTGAACCTGAGAGGATCCTTGAACCTGAGAGGATCCTTGAACCTGTGAGGATTCTTGAACCTGAGAGGATCCTTAAACCTTCGAGGATCCTTGAACCTGAGAGGATCCTTGAACCTAAGAGGATCCTTGAACCTGCGAGGTTCCTTGAACCTGAGAGGATCCTTGAACCTGGGAGGATCCTTGAACCTGCGAGGATCCTTGAACCTGAGAGGATCCTTAAACCTTCGAGGATCCTTGAACCTGGGAGGATCCTTGAATTGGCTGCGTCCCCATGCATCCTCCTAAACTGGTGAAGAATCCCTGATGCTGAAATGAGGATCCTGAAGGCTGGAAAGAGGATCCTCGAGCCTGAGACATTATCGATGATCCAGAACGTATTCCTATTGATGCACCCTGGTATTGGACATCTGGAGCTGCAAAGTGCTGGGAAGTTATGACTGGAGTGTTGAAATTCAGCGACCTCGACATCAAAGGGGAGTGATCCTCTGCTGATTTTATCAATTTCGCGAAGGATCCTGCCATTGGTTTTGACCTGCTGCTGCATGTGATCCTTCATTTCGGAAAATTCTCAGCATTCTTCTAGAATGCAAGGGGGAGATGATCCAAAGGCGGAATGCCCTGTGAAAAAGTGACCGCCGACATAGAACTTGGAGTAGTTTTCCCTGAGAAGCCATGTGGTTGAAGGTAATGAACCGAAATGAATGAAATGAACAAAATTTCTCAGAATTGAAGCACCAATTGCCCCACGGTGGGCGCCAAACTGTTTTGGTCAAAAATCACACAAGGATAATGCAACCAAATCTGATTTTGTGAGGTATGATGCTTGGTTAATTGAATGAACAACAAGTATATGAAATCAATGATGAACACCGAGATTTATACGAGGAAAAAGCCCTTGATCTTTAGAAGATCTCCGGCATAAAAAACCTCGGGTGATGGAAACTACCGATCACCAACTATATTGCAAAAACAGCAGTGATCCTTGTACAACTTCGGAAGAAAACAAGCTCAATACAATGAATTTCTAGTGAAAGTGTGTGTTTTTTGCTAAGTGTTTGCAGAGAATTCGAGTGTTGTGTGGTGTGTACGACTTGTGCCTTCATTGAGCTCGTTTTCCCCTTAAAATGATAAGAAAAATCAAGTAACTAACTTCCCGATAAAGGTGGAAGTCACCCCATGACCACCACTAACGGTTATTTCTTCAATATGCACGTGCCTAAAAGCATATTCCACGAGATTCCAGCAAAGGAGTGGTCCACTACGTCCATTACCTGGATTTACACATTAAAAACGTGCAAAACATAAAGGATCCTGATCCTCAGACTCGTGATCCTCAGACGCGTGATCCTCAGACTCTGGATCCTCAGACTCTGGATCCTCAGACTCTCTGCATCAGCCATTAAGCATCCGTGATCCATGCCTAGTCTCAGGATAGATGATCCTTAGCATAAAATTCATGCCCTAACAATACTTACTTGACATTGTGACAGAGCCTGAGGATACCTCCTGTGAATCTTGGGTTGTTGTCTTGAAAGTTCTTGTCTCAGGATCAAGTTTCTTGAAAGCAAGGAGCCTTTCCTTAGCAGCAGGGGACAGTTTCAGGTGTGAGACAGTGATAGCTGCATAACAAGAAAGCAAAATATAAGTTATCCTTACATCAAAAGAAAGTGCCTGGTGATCCTTCTCAGGATCCTCCATCCTACCATGGGTAGCCCATTTTTTAGGAAGATCCTTTCCATCCTCAATGGAATCTCTCTTGACAAAAAAGAAACGCCGCTTCCAATTAGCATCATTCTTGGTGGCTTTGAAGATCGGGTGTTCCTCGCCGGGTTTCCGTTTAAACAAATAACGGTGAGAGCCAAAGGTGGTAAGATCATACAGTTCTCCCAGCTCTGCCATTCCTAGATCTATTCTCTCCTGATCGATGATCCTTTCAAGGGTGTACAAAACCCTCCAAATCATCGGCATGGCTTGGATATAAGAGATGCCGGTTAGGGAAAAGAAAGATTGGGTGAAGGCTGGAAAAGGATATGTATAGCCTATGGTGAAAGGAGTGACGGGGAAAGCAACCCACTTATCGGAGATATGATCGCTTAAGGCATTGGGATCAAAAGGCCTAAATTCGGTGTTCGCCGGGAAGCAGTGGCGGATCCTATCTATCTGAGCATCATTGAAGAAACAGCGTTCTTTAATGGAGTCTTCAATAATCCCCTGGCTTTTCGGAGGACTGTTCTTTGGGTGATCCTTGGCCGGTGAACTTCGGAGCAACATTTTCGAAGTGACGGAGATAAAGAAAGAAAAACAGAGTAAGAGAGGAAGAAAGAGGAGAAAGAAATACCTGGTTGATCGTCGACTGAGAATTTAAAGGGAGTTTCTTTCGAATTTGAATGCATGATGATCCTATCTATATCTCTATTTATAATTATGATTCTGCAGGATTGTCACTTCCGTGACGTCATGATCGTAACGGCTAGTTCTATTTTAACGGCTATATATCCGTTAGTTAGTTGCGGATAAGATCAAGAAAATATAACTCGCCAATTTTACAAATTACTCCTTATATTTTGGGGGCAATTGTTAGGGGAGGATTTTCTAACAATTAGTGATCCTTATTCATTATCCTAATTAGTGATCCTTACTTCTGTGACAGGTGGTGATCCTCAGAAGAGCTTCAGGATCAGGATCATGGATCACTTTAAGGATCCTCGTACTGACGATTGTTAACTTATGTTTTGTAGCATCTCGCAGGTATAACAAGCTTGACCAAGTCTTGGCGACATTCTTGGAGAATATTCCCAAACTATTCTGCACGTGCTTGACCAAAAATAGACGTTGTGGAGAACGTGGAGGCATGGCACGAAAGTCGGATAGTTAGTTAGAGTAGATTATTTCTATTTTAAAAGGGGTAACGAGCTAGTAGAAAACACTTAGCCATTTTTCGCAGCTACACACACTCGTATACTCGCACACTTGAAGCTCTCGACGAACACACATTCATTTTCACTCACTTATACACATTTCACGATAGTGATCCTTGTACCTAGCTCGTTACTATCCGAAGTTGTAAACATTTAATCATTTATTTGAGCTTGGTGATCGGTAGTTTCCATCACCCGGGGTTTTTTGTGCCGGAGATCAATTCTTGATCAAGGGCTTTTTCCCCGTATAAATCCTTGTGTTGTTAGTGCAATTTACCTTGAAGTGATCCTCATCGCTATTACATATTTTAAGCATCATTCCCCGAAACAAAGAGTTTGGTTGCATATCATAAACAGAATTTTTGACCAAAACAAAGACCACGTGCCCTAAATCTGTCAAAGGAAATGCGGCTAAGGAAGGAAAGCCTAAGAATGAAAGCGCCTAAAATGCCTGAGCTAGTTCATAAATAATGGCATCAGGTACATTCCTTAACACTTATCAGTGAATAAACTCTAAGAATTCTGCTTTGATTCGGATACCAATCAATCCTTCATAAACTATAAGTATAGCAAACTTTTAAAATCTTTTATAAGAACCCTAGATGTTAAGTGTAAGGTAAAACTTACCAACAAAATCATAGGAACCATTTCTTCTGTTCCTGCTAGAAATCTTCAGTCATATAATTCGAGTACCCCCTCCCCAGATGAAGTACGTCAGAATATGAAGTTGATATCTCTTGATCTCTATCGATTAAGAATACCATATGGTATGACAAAAGCACCATATGAGGATTGGTGTATCTCAATAAGTTCCATAGATTGCTTCCATGCCTGATCAGTATGGAGGTTTAATGCATGGACCACAAAGATATTCCAATGGTCATACGGTATTAAAGTCAACTAATGGTATTCAAAGATGATATCCAGAATGGAATTGTCTAAGTAAGTGTCTCTGATTAAGAATTCTGTGGACTCGTAACATAAATGTGTTACTCATTTGACACCAGCAAGGATGGATGAACTAGAGCCTGAGATTTGGAAAATCTCTGTAACCTCCTTGTATCTTGATTATCTTCTCCTAAGACTACCATGTTTACCTCCCGAGAGGCAAGTAGAGTTAAGATTTATATCCCATTTAGGGCTGTATCATAATGAAATCTCCAAGACAGCTAGTACCATTAATGGAATAATCGAAACCCAGATTAAGTAAATTTTAAGATAGGAGATTCATATAGCCTAACTCAATATTCCGAGAGTTTGATATTGTTAAATAAGAAAGACGGTTCATTTTGCTTATGCATTGATTACCGCAACCCTATTTAGGCAACAATTAAGAATCGCCATCAGCTGCCCAGGATCGTCGATTTGTTCGACTAACTGTAAGGATTAGCTACTCCTTAAGATTAGTTTTGAGCAATGGTTGGAATAACCATCTCACCTTAAGATAAGCTTTTCTACAATAGTTGTTATATAAGTATTAAGGTGGCTCCTTTGGAGACCTTGTATGGATGAAATATCAAAACATCCGTAGGATGGACGAGACTTTGGGAAGTCCACCTATCAGGATCTGAAAGTTGCATTGGAAACAACAAATAAGATCATACAAATCCATAATCGATTGTAAGTTGCCAGTATACGGCAGGAAATCAAGGATTTATGAAAATAGCAACCCTCCTAAGTTCTGGTTAAAAGATAAGGTTCAACAAAAGATAACACCCTGGAAGGGTGTGCCGAGTTGTAATTTTTAGGTTAGTTAAGCTCGGAATCTACAAAGTCATTCGAAGGATTCGAATGTATCAAGACTAAATAGCTTACGAGCTAAGACCTAATATAGGAGCTTGGTGGAACGCGCAATGTGACCCACACTAATGATTTAGTGACGTGTCACCAATAAGTCGAAAAGCACTATCACATAATGATATGCAGATCTATGATAGTAGGAGCAACCTATGTCGATTGAGAATCGACAGGTTAAGGAGCTCCAAAAGAAAGTATGCACCTATTGTATAGGTCAACTGGATACCCTTGGAGGCCCAAATATACTATGGAAGTTAAATCCATGATACGACAGAAAATACTTCATTTACTTTAAGCAAATCTCGAGGTCGAGATTTCTTTTAAGGGGGTGAGGATGTAACACCTCGAAAAATCACGTCCAATGAAGTATTGACACGTGTAATAAACCCTAATGAAGTCAAACGTTGAATTTAAGGGACTTATTTTTCGAAAAATCGAAAAATTTGATTATGAAAGAACTGGAAGTATTATCATACCTAAAATAAGTTTCTAAATAACCTTTTATGGTTTTATATTCACAAATGAGCCACTTGTTAATCAAGTGTAGCCGTTTATGTAATTAATTGAAAGTTTGCGCAGAAAAAGGGTTAAAAGCGTCAACATGTTAATTCTTACCTCTGAGTGACCTTTTAACAAACCAGGAGCTTCATAATATTTAATTATAACTCTCGGAAATGCCAATTAATGGTCGTCTAAAGTTTTTATGCCTATAAGTAAAGTTACGCGCAACTTTGCAAGTTAGAGGGACTAAAAGAGTCAATATGTTTAATTATACCTCTGAATGACCTTTTAGAGAACCCGAAGCATCGTAATGTTTAATAATACTTTCAAGGATGTCTAATATGGATTAGATGAGGCTTCAATGCTAATAAATGATGAAATGCGCAAGTTTGCGCAATAGAGGGGCCTAAAGCGTCAACTTTTGAATCTACGCCATTCGGTGACCATTTAAGCAAACGGGAGCATAGTAATATTTAAATATATGCTTGGGAATTATTATTATGGGCCATGGAAGGCTTAGATATCATTAAACGGCATTTCGCGCTACTTTGCGCAATTAAGGGACTAATTGCGTCAAACTGCAAAAGGAGGTCAAATCGTATGGTAACGGACCTTCTGGAATATGTCCATAAGTTAAACATACTCTATTTATCCTTTATATAGCTTAGATATAGGTTTATAGGTGTTTGGTACGCAAAAATAAACTTTTATGTCATGTAGAGACTAAAAGAGTCAAAAGGTGCACAGGTTTGCACTTTTGCGCATATCTCACATTCTGAATATCCCCGGACACCCAAAAATTTATGTAAGCACTAAAATATTTTATTTTAGTGTGTGGCATGATAAAATTCCACTCGTCACGTAATTTGGACCGTTTTTAGCGTTCGTCCGTGTTTCGTCGTAATTCGACGCACTACTTGAGCGTACGGCCAAAGGAACCGACATCCGACATGTTTTTGAACATGTTTCATGTTTCCTATGTTTAAACATCATAGTGGGGCCTTAAAATGAGGTTAACGGGCCTTGAACGTGCCTAAAGTGACCATAAAAGCTCACAGGGGCCATTTCTGCCATATATGAAAGGGCTGTTTGCTGCTAAACAGCCTGTTCCAGCAGTTTCTATCAATTGTAAATGTTTTTTTTTGGAAACTAGGGGCTGCCCATTGTTTATAAAACCATGGGTAATATGTGTAGGGTTCAGATTCAATCACGGTTTACGAGGAACGATCCTAACGGTCCTCAAAAACCTATAAATACCCTTCCCCACTTCCTTCATAACCCACACTTGATCTTGAATTCTCTAAGTTGGGGACTTTGCTCCTCATACCTGAGAAATTAGGATCAACCCTCCTTGCTTGGACCCTTTGTAAGTCTCCTTTCGTGTTTAGTTTAATTATTTAGCGGTTAAAGCCGAAAAGTCAAGCGTTTCGATAAACGCTTTGACTTTTAAATGGCTAAGCCATGGTTCACAACGAACATGGCTACGTGACCGTAATTAGGTAGGTAATTAACCCTCAAAAGGGCGCCTCCTAATTACCACGTGTACTTAGTTTAATTGTCGGGTCAAATGAAAGTCAAACGGGTTAATTTTAAATAAAATGCATAACTATTAATTAAAAGTCATAAAATCAGTTTTGCCACATTAATAACTTGGTAAATATTAGTTGAACATGTCTAAGCATGTTCAACCCGACAACTCTAAGTATAGACTCGGTTCGGAACCGAAAGTCGCAGAAGTTGACTTTTGCTTTGACTTTCAGTTCTGACCCGATTTAGCTTAGTTTAGATATGCCTTAGGATTCCTTTAGGACCATATTATAGGTTAGTATAACCCTCCGAGGTTATACAACTTGGTTCCATAGAAATCCTAGTTCATGCGTGTTTCCGTTATATGCCTAAATGTTGACCGTTATGCCCTTTGGACCTTAAAATGATATTTTTGAAAATCTGAGAGGATAGAAACCGTCACTACTAAATTATAAACTTGTCCCTAAAATTTGACATCAGTTTGAGGTCTAGATTAGGAGTTATGCTCAATAGCGTAATTAGAAAGCTTTTTATTAATTTAACGGCTTAATTAGCATAAAGCCTATCTAAACCAAATTTTTTAAACCAAACTTTTTACCTACTGATATAAAATAATATTTTGGGATTTTTGAAGATTTTTATTTATTTTTAGGCTGAGCATAACATAGGGTTCTAGCTATAATTCGGTAATTGCCGGTTTTTGCCCTTTTGGGCTATAAAATGAGTTTTACAAATCCTTTTGTTGCCAAACCTTTTTCTACTGATTTAATATGATAAATAAAATATTTTGAGCCTTCTGGAATAATAAAAACATCAGCTTTCCTTTGAAAACCCGGAAATGGCTCCAAATCGCCTTTTTAAGCGTTTTTAACGCATAGTATGTATCAAAACTATTTTAAACATATAAGGGTTGATGCCTACTGATATATTCAGTAAATTTTTATATTTTAACAGTAAGCAAAAGTTTTAAACTCAGATTTCCAATTTTGGCCTTTTAAGCCTATGTGAAATTACCAAAATGCCCCTACGGTGCATAATATGGTTATAATTAATAAATTTCACATATGTATGATACCCCACTGTTATAACTCATTAAGTTAAGTATATTTACTAATTTAATCAGACCTGTAACTCAGATTAATATTTAATCTCTTTTATAACCGTTAAAAATGACCGAAATACCCCTACGGGGCATAAATTGGTCCTTAATTCGTTTTGGGCATAATGGAAGGTATCTTTCTGATATCACAACATATATAAGGCATATTAACTTAGGAAACCTGTATATGACTCTTATGGTTACCCGTTACGCTTCTTACGCGTTCGGTTCGGTTTATGTAACTAGTTTGCATAAATTAGCCAAAACGGGTCAAACCTTATCATTTTTATCTCAAAATCCAGAATGTGTTTAGTTTACCCATATTATACAAGTCTTCAAACTTGTCAGGTCTAAATCACATTCTATTCCGGTCTTCGCTTAATCGTGCGTAAGAACCGTGAACTGTTCCTTAAAAACTAACCGGTCTAGGTTACGACTTAAATAAGACCCGTTAGGAATCTAATAGGTTAATAAAACCTCTGTTCCAGATTAAGAGCCCCAGTAGAAGTACTTGTGCTTGCTGATTTGAATATACGGCTGAGTATAAATTGCATTGCTAGCTCAGGTAAATACTTTTAACTTATTTTCCCTTATACGGGCTTGGGATACGGTATTATAAAAATACCGCTTGGTCGGGTGTAGAAACCTTTTAATCGGAGATGATTAAATTTCATAATCCCGTTTTAATCTGTATTGATTGATAACAAATAACATTAGGGGTTAATGACCGTGTCCTGGATATCCTTGGCTCATTTAAAAAGTGAATGGCCATAACGTAAGCACAAGGTGTAGGCACAACACCTCCTGTTGCGTATGTAAAAGATATACTCACTCGTAAGGTGTCTTCTTGTGAGTTATATTTATGGTGTGTCGATTAATCTTGACCGGCTTGTATTATAGAATCACCGGCCCTAAATGTTGGACAAACATGTAAATCGGATACAAGATTTTTATTAATAAAATTGTCCCAAGTTATAAAAGATATTTTGTGCCTCGTGCATTCAAATCAATTTTCAAACTCTTTTTCCAAAATGAGTCAGTTAATTGTATTTAACAGTGTAAACTGACGTATTTTCCAAAAAGGTTAAGTGACAGGTACTGAACGTAATTGGCTGGAAGCTCACAGCGTTAATAAGGAATCTTGAAAGTTCTAGGCGTCTAAAGTCTATTGAACGATGTTTATGTTTTAAGATCCGCCTGTGGATCCTTTACTTTCCGTTGTAATACTTTGACATTACTTTATATTCGGAATGTAATATATTTATCTTTTGCTTCCGATGTGCATTTATATATTGTGTTGTTTGACTATGATGATATCAACTACGTCACGATACTCCCCACCGGGCCCACCGGTAATACGTGGAAATATCGGGGTGTGACAGAGCATTAATGCAGCGAAGCAGCAAATGAGTTTTCTTGCGTCTGTTCTGGAATCATATGAAGGTCTAGTAGCTGGCAAAATTGGAAACTCTGAATTGACCAAAGAAGACTACGACCAGATTGATCCGGAAGAGATGGAGCTCATTGACATTCGTTGGTGTTTAGCTAGTTGTATTCGAAGAGCTCAGAGGTATATGGAGATTACCGGGAAACAATCTCTTGGAGGTGCATCAACAAAGCTTGGATTCGACAAATCCAATGTGACCTGCTTCAAATGCAAGCAAAAAGGTCATTTCAAGAGAGAATGCACTAATTCTGCAGTTGGTGGAAATGAACATCCATTCAATGATGATTATTATCGAAAGGCGATCTACCATCGAAGCAGAGAAGAGCCAAAGTTGATTGAAGATAAACCGAAAGAAAAGTCAAGAGCATATGTAGTAATCTATCCTGATGAAGGATTTGACTGGAGTACAGTTTGTCCAGAAGAAGATCGTTTAGAGAATGTTCGTAAAACAGCTAATGGGATAGCTATGACAGAAGAAAGAAAGTTTGTTTTTGTTGCTGAGATTCAAAATGAAAACAAAGACAAAGACACTGTTGAAGTCCATGAAGAAAAAGTTGAGATCAAAGAAAAAACTCGAGAAGAGATCTTGAGTGAGAAGACTTACAGAGAAAGAAACGTGGTCTACAACAGAATGGAGGATATGCAAGAGGAGTATGAGATGGCTGTCAGTAGCAAAAGATGGGATAAAAAGAGAAATGCTATTATAACAGAGAAGGAGAACCGGTTGTTCCCAAGAAAGACATAATCTTCGATGATGTTCTTCTCAAAGTCCCGTTGAGAGCTGAATACTATAGAAATGTATTGAAAGATGACACATACGCTAAGAGATTTGAAAAGGAGGTCAGATATGCTATGTTATCATGTCTGAGAAAAAGGGATGAGGAGAGAAAGAAGAAGAATGTTGAAGAAATGGTGAACAATCTGAAGAAAGCTGCTGAAGAGGTTAAAGCAGAAACAGTTGAAGTTGAAGCTGTGACGGAAATCAAAAGTGAAGAAGTTGTTGTGAATGAAGAGGTTGAGAAAGCTGTTACTGAAGAACAGCAGATTGAAGAAGAGGTGAAGAAAGAAGAAAAAGAAGAAAAGAATGAGAATGAAGAAGCTGATAATGTTGGTGATGAAGTCGGTGTTGAAGAAAAGCAGAATGTTGCTGAGCAGACAAAAGTTGCTGAAAACACCGAAGTGCCAATCACTGAGGTAAATTCTGATTCTGAAAACTTGAAACTGATTGATCAGTGCAAGAAATGCATGGAACCGTGCAGAACTTGTACTGAAAAAGATGAGCAATTTAAAACAAGAGATCTTGAGTTCACAAAAATTGAAAACATTTTCAAAGAAAAATGCAAAGAGATGTTAGAAAAAGAAAAGGTTTTTAAAGAAAATGATGAAAAACTTTTAGAAAAATGTAACAAATTAGAGAAAGAAAATGAAATTTTGAAAGAAAATGTTTTGAAAATGACAAATGAATGTGAACAAAAAGAAATTGCTTGTCAAGAAATGAAAAAGGAATATGACTCAATGAAATTATCATATCACATTACAAAAGAGTCATATGAAAAAGTGAAAGACGAAATGAAATATGCTCAATCAAGAATGAATTATCTATCTGAAACAACCAAAGAGCTTAAACGAATGTATTCTATAAAACAAGATGTTGTTAATTCCTATATTGAGGATGTTGCTAAGTTAAAGCGACAGATTGCTGATTTAGAACAGGATAACAACAAGTTAAAGAGTTATCACGTGTCGTCATATGTGCTTGAACGAATTTTCAATATAAAACCGGGTGATGGTGAGTCTGAGCAGAACAAGAAAGGCATTGGCTCAGAGTTTCATCAAGTTCCACCACCGGGAAAATTTGCATTTTATGATGAGGAAAAGGTCGAAAAAGCTTTCAACATGGTAGACCAATTGCCAGACAACGTTGACATAACCTATTCCAAATCTGATGATTCTCATGATTTAGAGGTGGTAGGTAAAGTCGTTGAAAGTGTGTTGAAAGAAGAGTCAGATGTTACAGGTAAATCTGAATCACAGGATGAAGATGAAGGAAATCTTCATGATGGTTATCTGAAAAATACAAAATCCAAGGAAAGTTTGAATGATGATTCAAAAGGATTGGTTTATACCATGATTGGATCGGACAAATTGTTCTTAGATGTTGTTTTCCCGATTCAGAATGTGATTTCAGAAAAGGTTGATAAAGTTTTCAAAATGGTTGAGATTGAGAAGTCTGAGATTTCAAAGTTTGTTGGTAAGAGTCATAAAGGTTCGTATAACAAACCTGGTTTCAAAAAGAAGAACATGAAGGCTGGGTTGGGTTATAAGAAGAAACAACATCGGAACAAAAATGAGATGCCGAATTTTCAAGCAAAAATGAGTTTTGTTCAAGGAGATAGTTTAGAAAAAGAAAAAGAACTCAAAATGAGACAGTCTAATGATGAGTTCTTTGCTCAAAAGAAAAAGCAACAACCACAGGTCAAAGATGTGTCCATGAGAACATGTTTCAAATGTGATCAAAAAGGACATCTTGCACGCAAGTGTTCTAATCTAAAACCTGTGGATGTTGATCAAAAGAAGATTGATGCTGAGAAACAAAAATCTGAGAATGTGAGACAAAGGTCAACCAGATTTGACTCAAAACAAACTTGGAGGTACACCACAAACAAGTTTGCTTCGAATCAAAACTGGAAATCAGACCCGAATAGGTTCGATTCTAGACAGATCTGGAATTCTCACACACCCAGATTTAGAACAACACAAAGTTGGCAAAAATCAGTTGATATGACAAAACCCCAAGAGTTTTGGAAACCAAAAGTGGTTGTTCAAAATCAAAAAGTTCAAAAAGAGTCACATTTTTACAAAAGAGGTACTCCGAAAGGTCAAACATGAAGTGCAAAGAAACAGGTGATTATTGAAAAAGATGAGAAAGTTGAAGTTAAAATTGAGAAAGTTTTTGTGAAAAATGACAAAGAATTTCCAGCATTTAATGAGAATTATTGTGTTGAAATGCCTAAGGTTCAACAGACCTGGGCTAAATTGTTCAAGTAATTGAGTAGTTTGTTTGTGCAGGTGCTCATGGAATTCAAAGATTGTGAAATTGGAGATTGGAGCAGCCTGGCACATCGAGAGGAGGCTGCTGCTGGATCCTGTGTTGGTTGAAACAGGAAGTTTATATGAGTTTCTGTAAATAAATAAACAATATTTTCAAAAATCCTAAAAATTAAAAATTGGAAAAACCAAAAATATGTTTGTTTTTTAATTTTTGTCAAATATTCAAAAATATAAAAATATGTGTTGATTGACTACGCCGAAACCCTCACGGCTGAACAAACATGATTACTTTCATCAGATTGAAAAACGGTTTTTAAACTGTAAAATATCAATGTGTTGTAAATCATGGGGGTATGTATATTTTCTGCAAATCAGAGCACTTTAAGCAGAAAATGGATGGCGAGACAAAGCTATCAGTGTTGGTTGTCAAATTTTCTTTATATGATTTTGCATTTTAGGGGGAGTAATATTGTTAGAAAATACAAAAACATTTGAAAATTTGAAAAAGTCAAAAACATGATAAAAGTCAAAAATTGAGTTTTTGCGTAAAAAGAGGAAATGATAGTACATCAGTAGACAGTTACAGTATGCTAAAGAAATGTAATGTTTAAATAGTGTTAAACAGTCTCACTGATGATATGTCGATAGGTTTTTGCACATTTAGTAGGTTTGTTCGGGATATAAACCTAAATCTTACTTGCTTATTTCGTGGGGAACACTACTTGGATATATAGGTAACCCTTGAAATCTTGTTTGAAAGGTTCCTTTTTCTGATATACTAGGTCTTTATACTCAATGATATCTGGGGTATTATTCCGGGACTTCTGCTGAATGGAAGTTCTGACCTAGTCCCCGAATAATACTTTTCACAATGCTTGAAACATAGCATCACCCTCAGCATACATGATAAGACAATAAAATTGCTTAGCAATGCTGTTGTAAAAAAAGATCCTCTAAAGGGGACATACCCACAAGTTGAGTCATGATCTCTCTGCTGAACGGTAGTTCTGACCTGAGCTCTCATGATTCTTCATAATTTATTAACCCCTTACAGATATCATTTGTGTTATAGTTACCTGTAAGACTGAATATTGGGATCTGGATACGGGAGTATATTCAAGAGGTGGGACACACGTATAAGTTTAAGTTTCTAAAACACTTAATCCGTATCCTGAACAGATTGAAATTTGTGTGAAAATTTAAGTGGATCAGTATATCGACAATCTAAGTGAATTGTTTAATTCTTAATGTGAAATTAAGCTCAACGGTACTTGTGACTTGTCAGAAACTGATATGATCCTCTAACGCATACTCAAACAAAAAAATTGTCTGTAAATAGGTTTGTACATATTTCTTTACTGCTTTATATTTTTAGAAAATACAAAAAGATTTTGATTTCTGCTTTATTTTCGACAACTGATATCTGAAATGCTGAGTTTCAAAATCTAAGTAAGCTGATTGTGTTTCTGAAAATAAAACAAGTTCATTAATTTGAAACTTGATTTAAAATCAAAAATTTCAAAAACAGTTTGTGACATCTCCAAGGTCATTAACTTGAACTTGGATGATTAATTGTGAGGGAGTTGGATTCTTTAACACTGCCAAATCTATAAAGGTTGTTGATAGGGGGAGTGGATTAGAGAAATTGATTGATAATATGAAAACATTGTATTTATGAATGTTTGAGTGATTGCAGATAGTCCAGACTACGATCCCGAGAGCAGAGTTTAAGGGGGAGTTTGAAGACAAGTTTGAAGCAAAGAAAAGCTTGTAGATGGAAAGCTAGGTGTCGATCCCAAAGCACGGAAGCTTGACGAAAGGGGGAGCCTGAAGCTGATAGGAGAAGAGAAAGATTGTTGGATGCTTACATTGTTACAACTTGAAAGAATAGGCAAAATGATCAAGACTGAAGAGGTGTCATAACAGAGAATAGTCACTGAAGACTTCGTCAATATCCGAGGGGGAGTCTGTTAGTGCATTACGTCTATTGACTTTGTCTTGTATCATGTAACGTAATAGGATAGGTTGGAATAACCAGTGCACGAGGTTCGAGAGTTGAAGTTTAGTGGTTATGCAAGAGGTTCCGCTTATATGGACACTGACCATAAAAGCGAAACCACAAGCAATAGGTTTCGCTTATATGGACATGTCCATATAAGCTAAACCTCCCCAACTATAAATAGTGCACTCGTTCATTCATTTGGTAACGGATCCAGAATTATAACGAAGTGCTGCCAAAGTCTGTTCAGGTTGTAATCATTGTTAAAATCAATATAAGCAACAGATTATATAGTATCAAGCTGTTTTCGAGTCCATTTCTCTGATTCCGCCTTTGAACCAGACATAAAGCTCGTCTGATCGACTCAGTCGGGTCAAACAACGATCCAACAAAACGCTCAAAAGTGTGAGAACGGTGAGAACGCATCCTGGCCCAACACGTGTCCCGTGGCATAGAGAAGGGCGGAGGGGCTTTTTTGTCTTTTCATTCTTCTTCTAATTTCCCAACGCGGTGTAATATTTTCTGGCGTCTACGTCTTTTTTGGCGTTAATTGTATTTATTAAACCTTTTGGCGTTGAATTAATTGTTTTTGTGTCACATATATAATTTTTTGGCGTTATAGCGTTTTCTGGTTAATTTTTTTGGCGTTTGTGGCGTTTTGTATAATAATTCACTACGAGTCATTAATATTTGCATAAGATTACAATAAGATAAAAAAAATTTTGGCGTTTAGTGAATTTTTTGGCTTTTTAATACCCTTTACAAGGTGCTTTGCCAGTAGCTGTTCTCCCAGTTTTCATACTACTAGCGTTTTGGTGTTTGTGGTTTTTGGCGTTTTATATAATAATGTATTTTATTTAAAGAGAATTAGATTAAAAAACAACATATAACTTGATATCAAAATAATATAAAATGAAAACAAAAATAATAAAAAATAGTAATCTAATTTTTCTTCCGAATCTTCAATGTCATCAGCCTCTTCCTTCTTGAATTTGTTTTTGGCGTTTTGAACATTTTTTGAATACTTTAGCTAGATGCCAACTTTCCTACATAAACCTCATCTTTTTCAGAAGAAGCTGCTTAGTGGCATTCTGTGTTTTGGTGTGATATTCTTGTTTGGTGGCATGTCATTAAAGATCAACTCTTGCTTGATGCTATTTGTAATAATGGAGTCTAAAATAGCATTTTACACTTGTGTTGATTCCTTTATTCCATGCCTATAATCATCAAGAACAGAGCTCACATGATGGCATATCACTGTCATCAGTCTCTTTTCTTGAATATTTGTCAATCTCATTCAGCAAAATATTATTCAGTTAACCCTCTCAGAAGAAGGATCCATTTCAGTGAAAGCTTTTCCATCTGTGGCGTTTTAAAGTGAGTGGTTTCTAGAGAATATGGCGTTTGTGTTTTCTGGGTGTGATTAATTTCATTGTGTATAGACCCCTCTCTTATAGTAGTTTTTTGACGCGTAGTTTAGGCGGGACTTTTTTATTGTAATAAATGATAGTAATAAAGTAACTGTCTTTTTTAGTTACTGTTTTTGTATTTACTGTGTTGATCAGCTTTTATCACTTTATAGGTTATAGACGTCCCATCTTCTAAGTTTGGCGTTATGCAGACCAAGATGACAAAATACAATAACGGAGTAAATAAAATATTAAGCAAGAAAAATACTTTTTGTTATTTTTGGCGTTTTGTAAGGAATAACCATTTTTAGTATTTTTTGACATTTTGCTAAAAAAGAGAGAAATATATCATTTAATTATCTTAAAAAAACAAAAAGAAGATTACACATAAGAAAAAAAAGGAAAAAAAATTAAATGCTTCGTCAGAAGGTACTTTATCATAATAGTATCCATCACTTGCATCATCTTCTTCCTCCTCGGAGTCTTCATCTGGATCTTCATCCATGTCATCACCTTCACCTTCATCAGCTTCTTGTTCATGAAGATTCTGAAGCCTCCACCTGAACATATCTTGCATTAACTCCAATTTTGAGTATATTTCTGTGTTGGTGCAAGTGGCGTTATGTAATTCTTCCATGAAACCCAGACGATGCTTTGTCATGATGTTCTCAAGCCAGTACACTTTCGGCTCTCCGCTGTCGTATGTAACCGTCACCATGTCTGTTTCATCATCAAAACACCATGATGTCATGACAGGGTCTGGCTTCACATCTGCTTTGATTGGTCCAAATTTACTGGTTAATGCTTTCATAAGCATATGCGTTTCATGGCATTCGTTGTCTATAGCGATGCCAATTGATAAGATTCTCCTCTGTATCTCTTCTTCCATCTTCAAAATTGCCCTGATCGTCTTAACATACACCCTCCTTCTGTTGTCAAAAAGGAGGACGTATCGCCTGATTCCCAGAGTGTATCTCCACGAAACGAGTGTTGCCATTTTTGGCGTTTTGGTTAAGTTTTCGTTTTTGGTTAAAGTGGTTTTTTGCAGAAAATGGATAGATTGAAGTGATTATGGAAGCTATGTTTTACCTTGTTTTTATAATGATGTTTTTGGCGCGTAATTTAGGAGGGAATTTCTTCTAATAAATGTTAATAACTGAAATTCAGTTACTGTGTTGTTTCATCTTCCTGTAATATCCAACGCGTTTTATTACTAATTTTTTGGCGTTTTGTTTTTAATGGCCTTTTATTTTTATTTTTTTTTGTATGGCGTTTTATCATTTGATGGCGTTTTGTATATGAGCGGTAAAAGACCCTTTTACCCTTAATGAAGCGCGTCCCACATAATAAAATTGATGTTATTTACGAAAACGCCACCGCGCAATCTAGTCCATGGATTGTTTTGATCGGACGATCCATAAGCGTTCTCACCGTTCTCACACTTTTGAGCGTTTTCTCTAAATCCCGACCCTGTATATATATATATATATATATACATATATATTACATTGAGAAAAAAAAACTAAAAAGAAACGACAAAAAATAAGTAAAAGGAAAAAAACTAGAAGTTAAATTACAAAAATAGTCATTATATTGACATCAGATTGCAAATTGCTGTGAGATTAAATATATTATTGTTATAATATTTAATCTTGTAGCCATTATAATCATTTATATTATATAGATCAAAATATATTAATTAGTTGGTAATTGTTGATGGACCATATTACCCTTATTAACTAATTAGGTTTTCTCTTGAGTGTATATATAAAGAGATTATTAGAGAGTTTAAAGGTTAGACAATTAGACAATTACACAACCCTCATAACATCAAATTCGGCTCTCTCTCCATAACCGAAACCTTCCCTTGTTTCGATTCATCACCATCATAACATTACACCCTAAGGAGGAACCAGATCATCCTGACAAGTATGTCGAACTCAATGGCTGCATCTCTGACTTGATTCTCTGCTGGCCTGTCTGCTGTAACAGGTATGTTATTCATGTTTTCCATTATGTTTAAACAGAACTGATCAACATATGGTATCAGAGCATATGTTGATAAATCGGTTATGTTTTCGTATCCATTATTCTGGGATCAAAATCTGGAAAACAGAATTTTTGAAAGTTTATAAAAATCAAGGCTGTTTTGAGTACCTTTGTGCCGAAATCATTGTTTTCAGAATATGTTGCTTAATATATTGACTCGAAACCAATATGGGTATATTAATGTCCGAAATCGGTTAACAGAACTCTTAAAGTTAAGGTTTCGGATCCCATAATTATATTTTAATTTTATAGGGTTCATCAGTTGTTCTAAGAAAAACTCGAAAATTCCTTAAGTTTTGGAATATAATTTGGATTAGTGGGTGTTTTTACTGTTTTGATCTGAATTTTATCTATTAAAATTCTCGAAAACTGTTAATAGATAATCAGTTATAATTTTCGAAATCTTTTGATAAGTTTAGATCAGCAATAAAACAAAAAACATTATCCCACAATCCCTAAAATTTAGAGTTTTCAGTTATTATCTGTTAACAGTAGACTCGAGACCATCAGATTGTAACTCGAGACCATCAGATCTCGACTCGAGACCACAAGGTCTCGACTCAAAATCATAAGGGTCCTCAAATCTTTCAACTCGAGACCACTGAGGTTTGGACTAAAGGCTTCAATCTTCACAACTCGAGACCGTGGTTGCGACTCGAGATCTCATTATGGAGTTGAGATCTCATAAAACACAGTAGTCGGGACCATGATTGCGACTCGAGACCAAGGTTGCGACTCGAGACCTCATAACTGACTCGAGATCTCATAACTCAGTCGAGACCTGACTCGAGACCTCACTCGAAACCTCATTATTTTAGGTTGTTTAATGTGAACTAAAAATTTAGATACTTGGTTTTGTAAACACTTAATTAACTAATCAGAATCATATAACTTTTTACAAAACCAAAATAGCTTAACTTGAATGAGCTTCTGATGTATCATTTCTGGCCAAAGCTGATTTAATACATCTTTTTACTGTTCAAGTATTATAAAAGCTATGTTGAGTATGCATTACAAACGTGAAATGTCTTAATTTCTGGCCAAAGCTGATTTTAATTCATTTATGTCTAGCATACTTGACAAGTGCATAACTAAAGTGATTGTCTCATTTCTGGCCAAAGCTGATTTGTTACGATTACTTTGCACACATACTTAAATGATTATACTTATGGCCAAAGCTGATTTGTCTTCGTTTAAGTAGAATTTCAAGTAAGTCTATTATTTTGATGTTAGTAATAGACAATATCATAGCTTCATAATTAAAATGGTCATTATTTATGCCCGCCTTAGTATAATATGCCCTTAGATCACATTAGGACTTCTTTCTTAGTATCATAACTTGCTCATCTTATTTCCACTATCAGCACCCAATTGCGGGATTCCACCTTTGACTGGTGATAACTTTGCTGAATGGAAAGATGCCCTCATGCTAACTTCACCACCTCCAACTCTATGAAGAGGAAGAACGGTCATCAAAGAAAGGATGCTTCCAACGTCCAAAAGCCAAATCCTAATACAAGTACACCTTCCAGCTCTAAGAGCTCCTTAGGCAAACCCTATTGTAAGTTCTGTAAGAAAACATGACATAAGCAAAAGGAATGCCCTGACTTCAAGGAGTGGCTGGCTAAGAAAGGTAACGATTTTTTCATGATACTTGAGTCCTTTAATTTAAATGTTCCTGCTAATTCTTGGTGGTTTGATTCTGGTTCAATGGTTCATGTAACCAACTCTACTCAGGGATTCCTTTCAATCTGGAAGCTGGGAAGAAACCAAAGAACACTTAAAGTTGGGGATGATCGGGAATTAGAAGTGAAGGCCATATGAACATTACAATTATTTTTGAAAACTGGTTTATGTATTAAACTTTATGATACCTTATATGTTCCTGAGGTAACTCGGAACCTTGTATCAGGACCAAAGTTAGACATGGACGGTTTTGTTGTTTCCCATGGTCATCGCAAACTCTCTATTCTCTATGATTCCGTTGTTTATGGTACTGGCATTCTGGAAGATGGTCTCTATAGATTAGAACTAGATGATAATTTTTCCAAATCTTTGTTGTCATATAATATTAATGAATCACTCACAAAGATGAAACAAATTCGAGACTTAGAGACTTCATCTATGTTGTGGCATCAACGTTTAGGCCACATCTCAAGAGAACGATTAAACCGTCTCGTAAAAAATGAAGTCTTACCTCCTCTCGATTTCACTGATTTTGGAACATGTGTCAAATGTCTTAAAGGAAAAATGACATTAGCGAATAAGAAAGGTGCCACTAGGAGCTCTAATTTATTAGAACTCATTCACACTGACATTAGTGGTCTATACCAAATCGCTGGCATAACAGGACATACTTCATTTATCACTTTCATTGATGATTATTCTCGTTACATGTACTTGTATCTCATTAAGGAAAAATCTGAATCTCTTACAACTTTTAAAGATTATAAAGCTGAAGTCGAAAAGCAATTAGATCGTCATATTAAAGTTGTGAGATCAGATAGAGGCGGTGAATATTATGGAAGACATACTGATGTGGGTTAAGCTCCTGGTCCATTTTATGAGTTTTGTAAGGGCCAGGGGATTGTAAACCAATACACCATGCCTGGTACACCTCAGCAGAATGGTGTCGCTGAACGAAGAAATCGTACCCTTATGAACATGGTGCGCAGTATGTTAGCCAACACTAATTTACCCTTATTCATCTGGACTGAAGCGTTAAAAGCAGCTGTTCATATACTCAATAGAGTTCCTTCTAAGTCTGTCCCTAAAACTCCTTATGAACTTTGGACAGGAAGGAAACCGAGTCTTAAATATATGAAAGTATGGGGCTGCATTGCTGAAGCAAAACTCTATAATCCTTTCCTAAGGAAACTTAACCCTAAAACAGTTACCTGTTTCTTTATCGGGTATCCTGATCATTCGAAGGGTTATCGTTTTTATTGTACTTCCCATGTCACCCGTATTGTTGAAACCAAGCGTGCTACGTTCCTGGAGGATTTCAAGGTCAGTGGGAGCAGTACCAACCCTTACGAAGAATTGCATGAAGTACAAGACGCGGGGGGGGGGGGGGAGACTCGTCGCTTACCATTATTCCGTTTACTCCTCTTGTACCCAATGCAACAATTGCACCTGAAGCTACTACACAAATTCCATCTCCACAATCAGAACCCATTATACCTCATAACGAAGACACATCAAACGCTCAAAACCAAGACAATGCTGAACCCGATAATCAACTCAGGAGGCCAACTAGACAAAGAAGGCCTACTAATTGGGATGATTATGTTACCTACCTGACTGAAATGGATGCTGGAAAGCTCAATGATCCTATCTCTTATAATGAAGCCATTAGCAGTGATCAGTCTTCTGAATGGAATAAAGCGATGATTGATGAGCTTGAATCCATGAAGAAAAATGACGTTTGAGATTTGGTAGAACTACCCAATGATGTCAAACATGTAGGATGTAAATGGGTGTTCAAAACAAAACTGGATCCGAATGGGAATGTTGAACGCTACAAAGCGAGATTGGTTGCAAAGGGCTACACTAAAAAAGAGGGAATTGATTATCAAGAGACGTTTCCCCTGTCTCTCGTAAAGATTCATTAAGGATCGTTATGGCCCTAGTAGCTCATTTTGATTTAGAGCTGCATCAGATGGATGTTAAAACTGCTTTCCTTAACGGAGACTTAGACGAAGATGTTTACATGAAACAACCTGAAGGCTTTAAACCTGAAGGTCAGGAGCATCTAGTCTGTAAGTTGAAGAAATCCATTTATGGGTTAAAACAAGCATTACGCCAATGGTACCTCAAGTTTGATGAAGTCATGAAGAGACAAGGTTTTATGAAGAATCAAGTGGATCAATGCACCTACCTCAAGATAAGTGGGAGTTACTTTACTATACTTGTCCTTTACGTAGATGATATTCTATTGGCAAGTAATAGTTTAGACATGTTGCATGAGTCGAAGCGGTTACTCTCGCATAACTTCAACATGAAGGATCTCGGAGATGCTTCTTACGTCATTGGCATCGAAATTCACCGAGATAGACACAAAGGGATCTTAGGATTGTCTCAGAAGACTTACATAGATCGTGTCCTTACACGTTACAACATGCAACAGTGCAAACCCTTAGTCGCTCCAGTAGTTAAGGGAGATGTTTTCAGTTCATTCCAGTGTCCGACAACAGAGGTTGAAAAGGAGCAAATGAGCCAGATACCTTACACGTCAGTAGTCGGGAGCCTGATGTATGCTCAAGTCTGTACTCGCCCATATATCGCTTATATTGCTGGAATGCTAGGCCGTTATCAGACTAATCCTGGTCGAGATCACTGGAAAGCAGCTAAGAAGGTCCTTAGATATCTTCAAGGGATGAAAGACTATAAACTGACTTATAGAAGAAGAGATCACTTAGAAGTGGTAGGTTATTTTGATTCTGACTTTGCCAAATGCAAAGATGACAAGAAATCCACTTCGGGCTATATCTTTATGTTAGCAGGCGGACCTATCTCATGGAAGAGTCATAAACAACAGTTAACCACAACTTCCACAATGATGGCAGAATATATTGTTGTTTACAACGCAACCTGTCATGGAATGCTGCTTAGAAATCTGATCACTGGACTCAAAATCGTTAATTCCATTTCTAGACAATTGAAGCTTTACTGTGATAACTCAGCTGCCGTTAGTTTCTCGAACAGTAACAGTTCGAATGGAGCTGGTTTACATCTCGATACAAAATATTTGTTCGTACGTGAACGAGTTGAGGAAAATAATCTTTGTATTGAGTATATTAGTACTAAAGATATGCTTGTGGATCCGATGACTAAAGGTCTCCCACCTACAGTTTTCGAAGAACATGTATCGAATATGGGACTTACTAAAGACCTTATTTAATGGCATATTGTACTAGCTTATGTTTTAATTAATAAAATTTCCTCAGTTTGATTTTGTATGTCTCTAACATATGTTCTGCCGATGTAATGACATATAGACAAATATAAATACAAATCAGACGCTAAAGGACTTATGCGTATTTTGTTCATAACTATTATGTTTTAAATTGAGGCTATAGTATGACTAATGGGGGTCCTGAGTCGAATGATGATTCAACGGCTGTATTTCTCTGCTATAGTTCTTGGTTTAAGGCTAAAATGAGTGTTAACTCCTGGCCAGACCCATCTAATACTCATGATAAATGATTACTCGGCTAAGTGAGAGAATATAAGATTAAATATATTATTCTTATAATATTTAATCTTGTAGCCATTATAATCATTTATATTATATAGATCAAAATATATTAATAACCTATTAATAATTAGTTGGTAATTGTTGATGGACCATATTACCCTTATTAACTAATTAGGTTTCCTCTTAAGTGTATATATAAGGAGATTATTAGAGAGTTTAAAGGTTAGACAATTAGACAATTACACAACCCTCATAACATCAAATTCGGCTCTTTCTCCATAACCGAAACCTTCCCTTGTTTCGGTTCATCACCATCATAACATTACACCCTAAGGAGGAACTAGATCATCCTAACAAGTATGTCGAACTCAATGGCTGCATCTCTGACTGGATTCTTTGCTGGCCCGTCTGCTGTAACAGGTATGTTATTCATGTTTTCCATTATGTTTAAACAGAATTGATCAACAATTGCATCTTTTGCCTTTAAAAAGTACAAAATAACATACTCAATGTTTGCGAACTCTTACACGTTATGTCCTTTAGCCCTAACTCAGATAGTTTTCATGGTTAAATCTAACCAAATGGACCCCATAAGATAATATAGCAGTGAACCTATTTTGATAATTTTTTTTACTATAACTCGTTTAACACCTAAATTGGGATGGCCGAATAGTTTTGGGCCTTATACATAGAGGCACATTAAAACACTAATCCACCTATTCCTTATACGAAGGACTACTTTCCATGTTAAAAGATCAAACTTTTTCCTCCTTAATACATCACACTCATATTCTTTGGTCTTTGCTATTCATACATACTGACATACATCAATAAGATAATCTAATAATGACTTAAGTGTTGGATGGTTCAAAGATCTCAGTCTCTAACCCTTTCTAACGAGGTTTTTTTTTTACGGTCTTATAGTTGACAAAAAAGATAAAACTAAAACTTCCAAGTCCCAAATGTTCCCCTTTTACTAAATAAGGATTCCAACGAACATTCTACGACTTCGAATAAGCCCGAACCCATAAAAATAAATGGATAAATAAAAATACATGTCTTCAGATTTCTCAACCTAATAAAAGGCTCAAATGAACTTCACCTTCAATCTGATTTAGTTTTCTTATTGCTTTTATATTAATTGAGTAAAATGCACGGATAGTCCCTGTGGTTTTGCAAAGTTTCAGCTATAGTCCCCAGATTTTGGAAATTACACTCATAGTCCCTGTGGTTTTACAGTTTGTTACGCGGATAGTCCCTGGAGTGGATGGGGGTTAGTTTTCTCAGTTAAGTTGGTGTGAAATTACAAAATTGCCCTTATTAAAAAAAGATAATAAAATCAATAAAAGAAATAAAAAAAGGTAGGCCCCACCTTCCACTTCTTCTTCCTCCTAAAACCACCACCGCCTACCACCTATTGAAACCGTCACTTGCCACCACCTCCTAAAACCACCAATTTCCACCACCACGGAAAACCACCACCCTCCATCATCACCTTTTCTCCACCAACACGACCCTAAAATCAACTACCACCTCCTTAAAAAAACCGAAATCTGTACTAGAGCCATGGATATCATCAAGTCACCCACAAAGATTTAATCTTTTCATAGCAAAACCAAAACCCAGCTAATGTGTAAACAAAATCAGACCAAATCAAACCTGGATTGGAGCAAAATCGGGCCAAAACGAAACTGAAACCTGCAAAATCAGGCCAAATGAACAAATCATAACAAGTATAAAACAACGCCACACCGGTTGCCGCCGGTAACTCCTTCGTCCCCTTCATTGGAATCGCGATCCACCACAAGGCAATAAGAGTATGACGTGGCGTTGATTTGTGACAGAAATGATATCCGTCCGCTGCCTAATCCGATTAATCCAGCAGCTCCGACGAATAATCCTTCATTATTGTGTCCACATCCGATGGCGATATTCTCAAAGGTTGTAGATCCTTGAAGCATTAGCGTCTCCGTCACGAAATCTCCGACGGTGTAGGATCTGTCGTCGTGCGATACTTTGTACAGGCACGTGCCAACGGTAGAGATGGTGATTGCCGGATTTGATGGTGGTTGTGTAGGGGTTGTGGCAGGTGTTGGTGGCAGGTGGTGGTGCTGGTGGGGGTTTGCCTGAGAAAGAGAGAGAGTAGAGAGAGAGTCAGTGTGTGACTTTTAGTGAGTGTGTGTGTTTATATGTATATATATGTGGGTGTGAATTATTTCTTATATTTTAATAAAAGGAAGGGGTAGTTTTGTAATTTCATATGGACTTAACGGAGAAAACTAACCCCCATCCACTCCAGGGACTATCCGCGTAACAAACTGTTAAACCACAGGGACTATGAGTGTAATTTCCAAAATCTGGGGACTATAGCTGAAACTTTGCAAAACCACAGGGACTATCCGTGCATTTTACTCATATTAATTTTAGGGAAAAATTACAAGTTTTGTCTTTTATCTTAATACCACTTATCAGGCAGGCGGTGTTCTTTTTAACGAATGTTGACAATTTTTGCCCTTATACCAGGAATTTGTTGCACGTTTTGTCCTTTAGGCTTAACTCAGTTAGATTTTCTTGTTAAATCTTGTCACCCAAGGACATTTTAGTTTTTTTACCCATTTATTTAATATTATTTAAAAGAATAAAACAAAATATTTTAGGGTTGACTCTTGAAATAAATGGGTAAAAAGATTAAAATACCTTTGGGTGACAAGATTTAACAAGAAAATCTAACTGGGTTAAGCCTAAAGGACAAAACGTGCAACAAAATTCCTTGTAAAGGGCAAAACTTGTCAAAATTCGTTAAAAATGACACCGCCTGATAAGTGGTATTAAGATAAAGGACAAAACTTGTAATGTTTTCTAATTTTAGTAAATACATAAATAGTCCCTTAGATTTTTTTTTTTTAGTTTTATAATAATTTAAGTAAATTATATAATTAGTTTTGAAATATAACAAGAAAACACGAACTAAAACCAACTTGGTTCAACCACATGAATGAAGCCATGATTTACTCTTTAAGTTATTCAAAAGTTTCAAGCATACCATGAATCATATTTATATGACCACGTCACGTGTTTGGTAAAAAAAGGAAAAACAAAAACAAAGCAAATTAATAACAAACCGGCCATTCTAAGACCATTCATAGTGGTAAGATTGAATAATGCTCTCACCCTTGGGCGTTTTCTGTCTTATGGTAGTCCAGTCAGCAAGAGACATTATTGAGCGTTTTTCTAAAATGGGTGCAGTGGGAATGTGTGTATTATGTTAAAAAGGGGTTTAAAGAATTAAATAAAACAAAAAACTAACAAAAAAGGGATTGGTAAAAAAATAGTGGGATACATCTTTTTTTTTTTTTTTTTTGAAAGGTAAACTTCATTAAAACCAAAAAACGACACCCTCAAACCGAGGGGCCCAACAACACCGAACCTACATATTTACAAATTTACACCAATCATCCCACACTATGTTCCCGAATCTACTCCTATGTTTAAACCATAAAAAACCTAACGCTTTCACTTTGTTGATAATTTCCCCAATTCTGATCTCTTTCTGCTCGAACCTCGCTTTGTTTCTGGCTTTCCAAATACACCAAGCCGCAATCCTTATGATGCCTTTAAAAGCTTCCTTTTTGGGCCCGTTAAAACCCACGAACTCGTGAATCGACATAATGTCTTCAAAACCGAAAAAGAAAAGGTTCTGAACTTTACACCATCTACTAATATGGTTCCAAACAACCGAAGCCGCGTAACAAGACGAGAAGATGTGAGCCACCGAGTCAAGACCATCGTTGCACAACGCGCACGAATCCTCCTGAACCTCAATGTGTCTATTCCTCAAAGCCTCAACCGTGGCGATTCTGTTAGCCGCGGCTCTCCACATGAAAATGTTAATTTTTTCCGGAACCCATTTGCAGTCGTCAAAAGGGACCTACTGCCCGCTTTTGTTAAGAAGTTTTTTTACCGCTCCCACACTAAAGAACTTATCCTCAGCACCAATCCATTCCCAACAATCCGATCTGGCCTCGAGCTTAACTTCTAGCAGCCTACTGCAGAGATTTATAAGCTCATTAACCTCCATCTCGGACTCGATGTGTCTGGCCCAATTCCAAACAAACCCTGAACCGAAACTGCTGCCATCCGACCTTGATTTGACACGGTCTGCCACCTTGCATCTTTTCTCTATCTCAAGTTTGAACAACTCCGGGAACTTCATCTTCAACGGTTCGTTACACAACCAAGGATCCAGCCAGAACGAGGTGTCCTCTCCATTCCCCACCTTGCTTTTGAAAAAGTGTCTAAGAGGGATCCCATCCACAACCGATTTAGATAGAACTTTAGCAATACAGCACCATACCCCACCCATCGAGGATCTTGACGGAATAAAATCCCAATTAAGCCTTGTGTTATGAATAGCCTCCACCACTTTAACCCAAAGTTTGTTTTTTTCCACCTTGAACCTCCACCCCCACTTAGAAAGAAGCGAAATGTTCGTGTACTTGTGCTTACTTATACCTAATCCTACTTTATTTTTCGGACGAGATACCGTACTCCAAGCCACCCAATGAAGTTTCTTGTTAACATCATCTCCTCCCCATAAAAACCTCCTAATCTTGGCCTCCAAATCAACGATCACTTTACTTGGAGCTTTGTATAAAGAAAAGTAATAATTAGGAAGACTTTCAAGCACCGATTTTATAAGAACCACTCTCCCTCCTATTGACAATAAAGAGCCCTTCCATCTCGACAATCGAGCCTCTAAAATATCGTACACCGGCCTCCAATTAACAACCCGGTTCATATTCGCTCCCACTTTTAACCCAAGGTAGCAAAACGGAAATGAGCCCGGTTTGCATCCGATAGAAGTCGCCATCTCCACACACTCCTCCTGATTCACCCCCATCTCATAAAGATTCGACTTGTCTAAATTGATTCTAAGACCTGAACACATATAGAAAATCCGAAGAATAATAGCGGGATACATCTGATTGGCCACCCAAAACCCATTTGAGCGTGTTTTAAATAACGCTGGAGGGGGATTTCCGCAAGATCACGCTGGATCACGCCTGCGGGGGTGTGGCGGCGACATTATTGGGCGTGTTTGAGGGGGATCACGCCGGAAAGTTTCACCACTACGAGTGGTTTAATAAAACAATGTTTTATTAAAATTTAAGGTGTTTACTCATATGTATGAATCAAATCACATGGAAAACACACCACATAATTTGTAAATTTTGAAAAGGAAATTTAATTATTGGGCCTCGTTGCGTCTTTTACACGACTTGTTAACTTATTGAATCCATGTAATGTTGCAAACTATAAATTTTGGTAATCATAGAATTGTCAATATTTCATTCGTAATAATCAAGACAAACACAAAGGCATATATAGATCTTAAAACAGTAAGGCCAAGAATTAAGGGGTTCTAACCATGGTTGCAAAAGTCGCTAGGCGCTCCCTAGTCGGTCGACCTGGGAGTTGAGAGTACTCGGCATAGGCGGAGAGTACTCGGGGAGTACTCGGACATGTTAAATTATAAAGAAATTAGTTTTCGGAAATTAAATATATGTCTAATAACATAAATTTACTAATATTTATAACAAAATACGTGAAAATAATATTCATTATTTAATATGATAGTCATATAAATTATGTTTTATTATTTTTTAAGTCAAACTAGGCCCGAATTGACGTACTAGATCCGATTTTGGCTGAGTTTGACCGCGTTTGATCGATTCCGAGTAATTAGGCGGAGTTAGAGAAAGTCGCCTCGGCAACCTGCCTTGTAGCGACTACTCGGGGAGTACTCGGCCTTGGAAACCTTGTTTTACAACCATGGTTCTAACTAAGGTAATGATATGGTCAAATAACGAAAAGAAAATCATGATTCTTTACTCCCCGTCAAATTAGAGCATGTAAGTTTCGAATGCCAAACCTGTCGAGTAATGTATGAAGTTGCACAGCACTTAAAGCTTTGGTGAGTAAGTTTGCAATCTGGGACTTGGTATCAATGTTCAATGGTTGGATCTAGGGATGAATATGGTACCGGTACTGAAAAACGAGGAAAATGGGTACTGGTATCGAATATACCCAGTACCAAATGCCCATCCCTAGTTGGATCTCTCCAGACTCTACTTGTTCACGAACAAAATAGCAGACCATTTCGACGTGTTTTGTGCGTTCATGAAAGACAGGATTATTAACAACGTGTCGTGCAACTTGATTACCGTAAAACGAAGGTGTCGGTCCATGTTGAACAACATCGAGTTCCTTTAATAAACACCGTATCCACAACGTCTCATTAATCGTGGATGTCATGGCTCGGTATTCAGCTTCAATGGTATACATGATACCACATATTGCTTCTTTGACTTCCATGAGATAGGCGCGCCTCCAAAAAAGATACAAATATCCTATCCTCGATCTTCTGGTAAAAGGATACCCCAACCAGTCAAAGTCATAGTAGGTGAAATATGTTAAAATTTTGTTAGTGTCATATACGGGTTAAAATCTCGAGTGCCACCCTTAAAATTTTGACATTGTAGCCCAGGAAATCCCAAAACCTAAATAAAGAAAAGAAGCAAATTGTGAAAAACTGAAAATTGTGTTAGATATTTTAGTGTAATTTGAGATTGCGTGTGACATACAAATAAGAGTGCACGCTTATTTGAATGTCACCGGGACTAACGGGGGATCCAAGGGGGCAGTGCCCCCTTGGCGGGGGTTCGGGGGCAGCGCCCCCGAGAGAAGCGGGGTCCAAGGGGCGGCAGCCCCTGGCGGGGTCCAAGGGGCAGAGCCCCTGGCTGGGGTCGAAAATGCATCAGAAATTAAATTTCGGACTAAATATGCACTTTTGAAACATGAGGGACTAAAAGGGTTTTTTGTTCAAAATTGAAAACTGCAGCAGTTGTGGAAAACTGGATATACGCTCTCAAACGGTTTTTGGGAAAACCCTAGACGAATTTGCAGTTCGTCAAAAATCCCTCAAAAATTCTGTCAACCAAATTCTCATACAGAAATCTAGAATCAATCTGATTTTATCCGATCAAAGATTGGTAGCCACTCCAATTGTTTGATCTGAAAGTGATTACACGACTTCAGATTTATCCAAGCAATTTCGAATTTCCCCAACAAATTGTAGATGAAGAGTAGTTGATGAAAAGCGAAGCTTGAATGTTCAATATTTTTCGGTTGTGTGGTGGCTCAGGCAACAACGGCTCTACTAATAGAGTAAGAAGGTAAAAGGGACCATGACCTGCTATGGGCCTCTTCCTAAAAGTTAACTCACGACCCATTATAAAACTTAAACCTAACGTCTTTTATTTAAAATTTTAATTTCAATGTCAACGAAGTCTCAAATTAAAAAAAAAAAAAAAAAACGATATATAATTGTGGAATTCTTCACAACTAAGCACATAGATCTCAAGTTATCTAACTACCATAACTTAAAAATTGCTTCAGATCTTTTTATAAACTAATAAAAGTATAAAGCTCACACAACTTTAGTTTTGTTTTTCATATGAGTTCTAATGGATTATTTAGAATTTTAACATACATGGTGGTAAATTGGGTTAACTTATATACGATTAAACACATTTAAAAACTCATATATAATTAAACACATTTAAAACTAAATATTATTGCACGTCGATGCTTTTCCTTACTTTTCTTACCTTATTAGATATGTAAAAGTTACCTTATTAGAAAAATTAAAACATTTATACTTTTAAGTTTAAAGTGTGAAGTTTTGGTGATTTAATCAGAGCTAACAAAGAAAAAAAAAATATACAAGGGAAAACAATTATTCATCTAACTTGTAATTGTAATGTAATGTAATGTAATGTCGGCGTTAGATACTCACATTAATAGAACATATGATCAGTCGAGGGTTGACTGGTCAGTGGATCACTCGTCTTTGATCTCTGTGTTGTATAAGAACATAAATACAAAACATGTGTATTAATGGGCTAAAATCTAACAAGCCTAGTAATATATTGTACTACATATATTGGGCTTGTGTATAATTGCATCAGGAGGAACATATTGGGTTTTCAAAAAGGGCTTAGACATCCTAGCGAACGGAAAAAATATACGAAACGGGTTATTGATCGATCATAGTTTTTCACCCTTTTCCGGAGCGAAAGCTAAATTATTATTATCAATGTTTTAGAAACCGGTTTATACCGGCCGTTGAACCAGTTAAACTGGATGCTGGAAGCTTGGTCGGCACAAATCATACCGGTAAACTGAGGAAATGGTAAAGAAGCAGTGCCGATAAATTGGGTTACACCGGTACCGGGTTAAAGATTAAAATTTGAACCTATTAGTCTTTTATGGCCCAAAAGGTGACGATTTACCTTATTGGTAAACGTAGCACCCAAAAAGGTATCAATAGTGAGTTTTTGGATTATTTTTATTATGGATTAACTTTTGGAATATATTTTATTATGAAATAGTATAGTTTTCGATTTTTTTTTTAGTAAAAACTATCTTTTTATGGGTTTTTAGGGTTAGTTAAACCTGATTGAACCGCCCAATACAACACGGTTTAACCGATTAAACCATTTTGTGAACAACCCGCTACTGTTAAAAAAGAGGTTTTTAAACATTGATTATTATGATAAATGCATTTAAAATATTATTTTATGTTACCATATCTATATAAAAAAAAAACATTTATAGGAAGCAGACTTGTGTACACCACACGTTCTTCTTCACATGTGCGCCCACTTGCTATAATTTCAAACCTTAAACTAATATTAATATGCCACGTGTACGTGTAAGAATAAACGTACAGTAGAGCATAAATCAACACATGCATCCACGTGTAAAACGAGTAAACATGCAAGGTGACACGACATCACGAGCCACCCTTTTTCACAGCCTTTGATGAGTTTCATTTATCTTGTTACAACTTATAACTTGACGGTGAAAACCGGCTGTTCAAGATATAAAAAAAATGGACGGAAAGAGCAGCAGAACCACCACCCCTCTCCTCCCTGATGCGGCGGCGAAACGCGGCGGAGAAAGGCCAGGCGAACCATGGAAAGGAGAGCTTGTGAAGAGCATAGTTTACGCCGGACTTGATGCCATTATCACTTCGTTTTCTCTCATCTCTTCCATCTCAGCCGGCCGTTTATCTTCGGGTGAGTCTTGGATTCTTGGTATAACAACTAGGAAATTGCTCCGCGGAGTTCCTGAAATTTTTTTACGTCAAAACGTATGCCAGTTGAAAACCTACGTAAAAATAAGCAGGAAAACGAATTATATTTGTCTCGACTCATTTGCAGAACAAAAAAAATTTAAAATTTATGTTTAAAACGTTAACAACTGAAAACGTACCTAATAACAAGCATAAGAACATATTATGTTTGACGAGACTCATTTCTGGGAAAAATTTAGCCGAAATGTAAATCAACTTGAATTAATACTGTTTCTATTACTAAACTAAGTAGATCTAATAAAATGATGACATGAAAATGTTTTTTTATATATAATTCTTTTACATAGAATGATTAAAGAATTAGTAAATAATAGTAGTAATTTACATTTGTGTATTAAGCTTTTTATTTAAATTGTATTGGTTTACTTGTATTAAAAAAAAAACTAATTGGATTTTAATAGTTTAAACTAAAAAAGTAAGTTTGTCCGCTCCTAATGAACAAATGTGACTGATTTCCTCCCACCATAGTGTTGTAAATTGTTCATCCGCCCATAATGCCCATAATGAACAACTAGTTTAATACCCGTCCGGTGGACGGGTTACGTTGAACAACGTAACAAACAAAGCTAATCTATATTAAGTGTATACAAATTTAAACATTACAAATAAAAGCACCAATCTTTAATTTATAAAAGCAAAACAAATGTCAACGGTTTATACAACCACAAAATGATAGAAAATAAAGCTGATAGAGTACTAAAACACGAAATGGTGTCATTTAAATGCAAAAGTAAACGGTAGGCAAATTTAACATATATGAATCTAGAATGATTATGTTGTTGGCATAGTCACACCGTGGGACCCACGACCCACCCAAAGAACACAATACAGATCTCCAACATATTCTTCCTCCTACAAAGAACCTACATGACAAAAGATGTAAATCTGCAAACCATCGAGACTAAGTTAATACGAGTAGTTAAACATCAAGATTAGTTATAGGAGTTCCAAAAATATATTATATTCAGTAATCAGTATATAAAGTGAGGGGTGTTTATCAGGTATTTTGGTGGCTCGACACTTCAACCGAGTACCAACTCAAATAAGTTCGGTTATTCGATATTCAGGTTATGAAAGGGGTTGCTAAAGAAATTATGGCTGCTAAAACTAACACGAGTTATTGTGCTACTAAATTACATGGATTCAAATTTGTATATATAAATGCTTCATATTATATCTACTCTTTGACACATTCTATCTGCATATAGTTAGTACAATTATCAACCTTACTAAAAAAAGGATAAATAGATCTCCACTTCAGGTTTCATCAAAACTGTAAGGTATTATGAGATAACTCAATATAGCATACACTACTAACCTTTTCATTTCAAGCAAAATGCATGTTTTTCTTTGGATGAACAACCTATTGCCTTCATGTACTCCGTCCATATATAAGGCTTCTATGGGACCGACAATCATCTCGCCTGCAAACAACTATTCAAGTTAAATTATATATACAAGAAGATAGCACTTTCAATTACACTTAGGGATGAGCATTTGGTACCGGTACCCATTTTTTGGCATTTTCGGTACGGTACCGTACCGAACATTTTTGGTACCGGTACCCAGTTTTGACTAATTTCGATTCCGGTATTTTCGGTATCGGTACCGGTTTGGTATGGTACCAATACCACGCTCATCCCTAATTGCACTCATTGACATTGTATGCTAAATTTAGGCAATGAAGGTCACTAAATAGGGCTTATGTATTGTCGTTTCTAACAGTCAAGCAAATACAAAAGTCAATCTTTTCTTTTAACAACCAGAGCCTCTGCTTATTTCACCTAGGGGTAAATCCATAATTTTGCATTTACGAAAAATAAGCAGTTAGAAATCAGCAAATCTGAATTGCTAACTAAAACAACTTATTAATTTATTCATATAAATAAAAGAGAACGTGTTCGTATTTGAACCATACCCGGACTAAAATTGTTTTTGACCCGTTATCCAACCTGTATCCAAACTAAAACAATAATGTAATGTTTTTATACCCATCAATATTCATGATTCATATTATAAAGGGACTAAAACAGAGAATCTAGAAGTAAAAGATTGACCTTGAAAGTTAAAAGGCTCATTATCAGTTCAAAATTATATTGCAAATTTGTAAAATCTATCAAAATATCGACATAAAATTATTAACCTTGTAAAATCTACCAACATTTAGTAATATAAACCAACATAAAACTGATAAAAATCATGCCAAATGATTAAATAAAAAAATAATATAGCTAGAGAGAATGATAAACATGTGTGTGTCTCCCTCTCTATATAAACAAAATGTTAATATCAACGTTTTTACAAACTGTTTAATTTTTTTTATCAATATTCATGTTTTTAAAAGATCAATTTAGAACTCCATCGGTGGCTCAAAATCATTTTTAGCATGTTAAATAGTTAAAGAGCCTAATATAATGTGATAAAATATAACGATAATTTAACCTCAAAGAGTTCGAAAGCTTTCGTATCCACCCTAGTTTCACCCTAAAATAGGAAGCAAAAGCAGCCTCTAGACCCTCTCTAACCACTATAAAATTCTTGATTTGATTTAAGCAGTAAATTCTGAAAGGACATGGTCCAAATATTACCCGTATCCGTACCGAAATACCACGTTCAGATCTGACTCACCACATGCCAAGCCATGGAGCACGGTGAGACAGCGGTTACTCTTCATGTATTGTGGTTATTCCTCACGTCCAAGAGTCGCGTTGTGCGTTGGATAACGGTATACATATCTGACGCTGAAGAGGTAAAAGTTAGAACGTCCATCATGTTTTTACCTGTGCACTATCACTCTTAAATAAATAGCAGACGAGCAACATAATAGATATAAAAATCTTACTGTGCTACCCCATCAATCCTTTAGATTAACTTCCACACATTCTTTCTAGTAGAAACTCGCCAACATCACACAACCCTTGCACACTAGTTATATGTAAAAACAGATCATTCGGTGCACATACATATGGCGTTTACTGTTCTTGCATCAATGCTTCCGTTATATTTCAATTTCATCTTTTTATATATAACAAACAAAAGGAATTTTTTGCATTTCTTAGTACAAGGAGAGTATAAGGCTAACAAAATGCAAAATTCATTGATATCATCTTATTTGTAGAGCATATTCATAAAACCTCAAATAACCCGGAACTTAGTTCATTAGACTTCTGATTGCCTAAATTGAACAAAGGATACCTATTGTATACAAATTAACAAATTGCTAAATGTAAACACTAATATAATTAAGAGAATCCCAACTACATAAATTTGAGGAATTCTGCTTACCCATTTAGACAAATTATGAAGTTCAGCAGCCCGGTTGAGCTTGTAGCATTTTGAGAAGCGCTTGTTCATGCAGTGCCCACTTATTCTTCTTCATCATCCTAATAAAAAAATTAATTATAGTTAGTGGATTGAACAATTAAATAACACCAAAATATATAAAATTCAAAATAAGAGTATAAATTTACACTTTCAACATACTTGATTTTGGCACAAAAGACAACTATGGAAATCTAAACATCCATGAATGTGTATTAAGTAAATTAATAGAAAATATTAAGCAAATTAATAGAAAAGATTTGGGCAGAATTAGGGCAAATTTGATTTAGGGCTCGAACGATTAGAACATAAAAAATTACCTTCAACACTTTCTTCAAGTGATTAAGAGGAGAGGGATTCAGAAAAGAGAAAAGAGGGAAAGGGTGATGAAGACTAAGAGACCATCATCTGTTTTTTAAATCACATCTTGAACTTTTAAAACGTCATTGATTGTACCGACGGGTGAGGAGGTGCATATGGCGTCTGAGGGGAAGAGGACCTCTGATCTCTCCACTTTTGCGTTTTGATTTGGGGATGTACATGGTGGGTTGGGGTGACAGTTTTATGGATGAGGAGGAGACCTAAGACAACCGACGGCAAACTGAAATTGTGAGCACTACGAAGGAGGTTGAGTTGTTGTGGAGATCATGGGCAGGAAAAGGTGGAGGTAACCACCAGGTGAGGGAAACCGTAAGGAACTGCCCCCTGAACTGCTACTACAGCAGTTATTTTTTGGAGTTTATGTGGCTAAGATTTAATTTCAGCCAAATCCAATGGTGGATATTGATTCAAGAGTTGGTTACACTTAATGGGAACCATAGATATATATAATTATTGACCCACTTTTTTTTTTTCCTTTCCAAATAACTGCTTTAAATTGTTTTAAAACCACATAAATAAAAGTTTGGCGTACGGAATTACTTCTTCGCTAAAGTGAGATGTAACTTTTTACAACAAAAAGTGAAAATTAGGAATCCTGTCAACGTTATTAGTAATTATCATTGGAGAATGACCAAGTGAGCTAATTTGGATTACTAAAATAAATTTTACCCTTCAAAAATAAATTTTGTCAATGTTTTGAGCCATTGTAGTTGATGTGCTGGTTTTGGGATTTGCAAACTTGGTGGCGGATGGGATATCAATGGGGTTCGGAGACTATGTTTCTAGTAACACCGAGGGAGACGTGGCAGTGAAGGAGCGGCTAGTGACGGAGTGGGAGGTCACGAACCGCCGGAGATGCCAAGAACAAGCGTTACTTGATCGGTATCGAGATCTTGGCATGAACATCGATGATGCAACAACGGTATATATACACACATATATATGCACTACAATTATTTTTCGTTTTATAATTAATCATTTAATTGTTTCAAGGTTGTGAACATATTTGCAAAGTATGAGGACATAATGGTGGATGAAAAGACGGTCCAAAACGGAATCTTATCGCCGGACGACGGTGAGAAGCCATGGAAGAAAGGTTTGATCACATTTGGAGCGTTTTTAGTGTTTGGTAGCGCTCCAATCCTTGCATTCATCATCCTTATTCCGTTCACACGCAACGATACGCTTAAGTTCATTGGCGCGTGTATTTTGTCAGCGCTTGCCTTAGCGGCCCTGGGAGCCGCCAAGGCAAAGATAGCGGGACAAAATTACGCGTTATCCGTTTCCGGGACCTTGTTCAATGGGGCACTTGCTGGTTTTGCAGCTTATGTGATTGGGTGGGTGCTTAGGGATGTGGCTGGTTTAGAAGATTAGATATGGGGCTTCAAATTAAGTACAACTAGCTAATATTATGTTTGCTAATTATCAATATTAAAGTATGGAAATGACAAAATTACCCCCAACTGTTCTTAACTTTATAGATGTGATAGGCACAAAATGGTGTCAAATTTTCATAGGTTTAGTAGAAAGCAGGAATTATTTGCCTTGGAAAGTATATGCATATAATAAGTTAAAATGTTGAATCCAACAAAGTTTAAATGAAATTACAATATTGTTCTGGTAACCACTAAATCATAATAGTAGTTTTGAGGGTGATTGAGGTCCGGGGCGGACCTACCTTAGAGGAAGGGGTAGCCTCCGCTACCGTTTGACGCTCCGGCTGTAGTGTAAATTTTGAAAAAAAAAATAACTTTTTTTGACGTTTTTTCGATTTTGTTACCGCTTTTTCATAAAGCGTTTCTGCAATGAAGAGTTTTTAGATCCGCCACTTATTGAGGTTGTGACTTGTTTGTGTTATTTGTATAACATCAGCTGTTTGAAAATTGTTTAACTAAACAAATGAGCGATTTTAGTTGATGTTAATAGAACAAACGAATGATTTAAAAAAAAAAAGAAAATAAATGTATTCGTTAGGGATGGGCTCAGTATCGGTGTCGGTACCAAAAAGACCGATACCAAAATTCGCCAAATACCGGTATCAAAACTGTTCGGTATTTGAGTTCGATATTTGGCTGTAAAATTCGGTAAATTCGCCAAAAACCGGTACCAAAACTGGTCGGTATTTGAGGGTAAAATTCGGTAAAATGCCATCCGAATTCCGAACCGGTACCAATTTTTTTTTTGTTCATCATCGTTCTTTTTATTCAAATAAATGAATACCAACAAACTTCGTGTTGGTTCATTGATAGATGGATCAAGGGCGGACCTAAGCCCAGCCCAGGGTGGGCGGGTGCACCCCCGGGAAAAAAAAATTTAGTGCTAAGTCCGTCGAAAATCCCGTCCGCACCCCTTGGAATTTTTCGTCCGCACCCCTTAGGTAAAAAGTGTTATCAATTCATATTTTAAAAATATTCTTTAGTAAACTCCTATTTTATAAAAAATACTACCTAAATTATATTACTTTTAATACCTAAATACCTAAACCCAAATACCCAATACATTAGCCCACTACTAAGTCTTAGCCCAATAAACAAACCCAACAAATCAACAATATTTCAAACTAAAATAAAATAAACAAGCGCAAAACCCTTACATATTCTATCCTGCTCTCTTTATCGTCCTTGCACGCCAGCGATCAGAACATCAACAGTGAACAGTCAGCAGCCGCATACCACCGTAATCAGCCACGGGTAAGTTTCTTTGTTATTTTTGATGATTTTTGGTTGATATTAGCCACCTCCAGCAGCCTATTATAGCCGCATACTAACCATAGTAGACATGTGCTTCGTATTGTCTTCATTATGTTATGGTGGGTTATATAAATTAAGTTCTTTTGTTTTACATGACCCGACTTGACCCGAACCGACCCGATACGAACCGATTTTTTATTTATATATACCTTGGGGCCTAAAATTTTTAAAAATGTGTCCGCACCCCCATGGAAAAATTCCTGGGTCCGCCACTGAGATGGATTAGTTTACATTGCCTGTAATTGTAATAATAAATTAAATAAATAGTCTGGTAGTATATATGTAACTTATTTTTGTAATAGTAATTAAGTATTAACTATTCGTGTAAAGTTATAACATATTTTGATAAAAAAACAGACTAGGTGAATTGGTGAAAGAGGATCTTTTGGACGATTATCTAGTCGTGTTTTTGTTTTTGAGCAATGGAAAAATTATTAAATATGAATGTGAGTAATATTTTATTATAAATTATAAATTTGGAACATTTTATTGCATAACAAGTTGTACATGGTGCTTTATTTGTTTGTTATGTTTATTATTGTTGTACATTGCCTTTTGGTTGTTATATATTTGCTTGGTATTTGAAGAAACACGGAATCATCGTTGGAGTGATTTAAACCGCTTTATATAAGAGACCGAGAATCACACCTTGTTCCCCTCTTCATTATAGATCTGCAATGGAGAAGAGAAAAAAGTAGAGACGTAGAGATGGCTTGTAGGGGAAAAATCTTCTATTTCTAGCTACAAAAAGTGTGGTGACTCCATATCTTGTGTCCTAATAATGAGGTGAACAACTGAACACCTCCTTATATAAGAGATATGAGCCTCCCATAACCTCAATGGGTCAGGGCCGTTATCTACAAACCCCATTTTCAGTGTAGTGTAAACTAAATCGTGTTAGGCCTCTTAGTTGAGTTAGTAAGCAATAATAATAAATATTAATATAAAATGTGATAAGTGACGGACGTGCCGGATCATTTGAGTCGGGTCCAATACCATACCTCTACAAGTTCCTCAGTCTAGTTACTATAAAGAAGCAATAAATATATGCATCAAGAGTTGTAACTTGTGCTTAGGGCATTTTCCAAAAAAAAACTTGATTTTTTTACTTTTAACCTAAAAGGTTTTTACCTTTTCCATTTTAACCCTACATAATTTGTTTTTTTAACTTTAACCCAAAACTTTTCATTATTTGCAATTTAACTTCACAACTTTTGTCACTTATACTTTTCATCTTTTGCAAATTTTCGTTTTACGTATAGTTCTTAATTTTTCGAGTTAATACGACGCAACGTGCATGTGTGGTTCAACGTTTTTACCTCTATTTTTCCATGTTTGACAGGTTCGTCGCAACACGCATATCCTATGTCGAGCCAGTGTTTGTGGTCGATGACGGTTGTGTGACATTAGTACTATTTGACACCGTTTTACGCCCCGCCGCAACTCGGGGTGTGCTTTGGGGGTTTTTCAAAGAAAAAATTGTTATGCATATGTTTGTCATAACGTTGGCTTTGGGGGTTTTAAAAAAATTGATTTTTTTTTACTTTTTACCTAAAAGTATTTCATAAATTACTTTTAACCCAAAACTATTTGTTTGTTTAACTTTAACCCAAAACTTTTTATCTTTTGCAATCTATCCTCATAACTTTTTTTACTTTCAACTTTGGTCCTTTATAGTTTTCATTTTACGCAGATTTTTCGCTTTATGCTTGGTTCTAAATTTTGTGACTTAACACATCGCAACGTGCGTCTTTGGTTTAACGTTTTTACGTTTCGTTCTAAATTTTGCGAGTTAACACGACGTAACGTGCGTGTGTAGGTGAACGTTCTTACATTGTCTATTTTTCCCCGTTTGACAGGTTTAACATAACGTGCGGGTCCTAGATCGACTTAGTTATAACTAAAGAATCCCCGCCGGCGGGTCTCAATCCTAGTTAAAATTAAAAAACATGTATTAAACATGAAAGCAACATTCATGCTTTTTACCAAATGTTTTAACTTTACCTTTGAAAGGTATCTTTACCAAAGAAATTGCGCACATGCTACATCACTAACTTTTGGCTCTATTAATTTGCCAATCGAAATTAAAATTTGTGTTGTGATTAGTATGAAATTTTTATAATATTTGTCTAAGTTTATAATGTATATTTTTATTGTATATCACCATCAGAAGAATTGCTGCAATGCGAAGTACCCTTATAAACTCGACATTCAAATTATCATATCTTAGTGTCTTGACTGTATAATCCAATTTTAAACTTGCAACCTTTTAATTGTAGGATACACCACTTAATAACCATGATATCCTCTGGAAGATTATGATTCATTTAGCTAATATACCGTAATTAATGGATAGAGGAAAATGCAATTTGCGTCCCTGTGGTATGTCCCAAACATCAACCTGAGCCCCTAAATTCATTTTTTGGTTTTTTGAGCCCCTGACTTTATAAATTCATAACACTCTGAGTCCTTCTGTCAAGCTGCCGTCTGTTTGACTATTTGACTATTGTGAAATGTCCAATATACCCTTAATGACCTTATACATATAATCTCTTATCCCCTAAATTGATCAAACTGATTCATAAGACCACTGATCTGATACGAACCCTAAACCTTCTTCCCAAATCGATCGATCCAGTCTTGTGATGGGGAAGCTTCAAGCTGATTCATACTATTGTGAAGATGTCTCAAAAATCAGCTTCAAGCTCCAACAAGAAATCAGCTGGCGGGGAAGCTTCTCAATTCCTGTGTTCTTGTGGTGCACCTACTTGGTACAAGGTATCAAAGACGGAAGCTAACCCAAATCGACGCTTCTTATGCTGTGTAAGTTAAAATTTTAGAAGAAAGATTGAAGTTAATTATATGGCTATTTCCTGATTGATGTGTTTTTACAGAAGAAAGATTGTGGATTTATAAGGTGGGCTGATACACCTTCATCTCCACCTTCAAATTCATGCTCTGCTTGTGAGAAGGTAATACCCGCATTGTTAAGGAGCATGGAAAAGAAAGATGATTTGGCAATTAAGAAAGCTAACGAAGTGATGTTTTTGAAGATGTGTTTATTGTTTAGTTGGTTAATGATTGTGGTGGTTTATGTGTATTTTTAGTTTGATGTAATGAATGTTGCTTATGTATCTTGTTTTGGTTAATGTATGAATGAACATTTAACAAGTTTAGTATCACTTTAATGCTATGAATGTTGCCGTTGATGTGTAGAATAACGAATTGGTTAAGGGAGTGGCTGACAATGAGTTGGACTTAGTCCCGTCTGTGCTGAAGGAGGAGTGGTTTATTGACTATGATGCTGTGATAGAAGTGTTGAAAGCAGAGTATGAAGCGTCTCTTCCAGATCCAGCAGCGGACTACGACTCAGAAGAGTTGGAATGGGCTAGGTGGGAATGTGCAGTTCAACCACCGGAGGATGATTGGTACCATGATCCGTACCCGGGGGAGCATTCTTCTGACTCCGAATGGTCAAATGATGATGCTCATTGGAAGTAGATTGTTAGGGTTTTAAATGTTTGTATCGATACATTAACTGCATGTTTTTAATACATTAACTGCATGTGTTTGATACGTTTAATGAAATTTAGTTGTGGTTGAGACTCAATGTGTATGATACATTAACTGCATTACCAATAAACTGCAGTTACAAAAACTGCATAAACTGCATTACCAATAAACTGCATTACCAAGATCAGCATATAATAAACTGCATTACCCATAAACTGCAGTTACAAAAACAAGTCTTAAACCATACATAACCAAGTCTTAAACCATACATAAACAAGTCTTAAACCATTGAAATCAACCTAACTAAGCTTCACTCGAACTTGGTGCACCTTGTGATACAGTTTGAGATTCTTGAACATTCTCCCCTCCCAGGCCCTTGCATGTCCTACTGTTGTGACCCAAGGTTCCACACTTGCTACACTTGCCCTTCCTGGTTTTGTTTTCTCCACCTGCAACTTGATCCTCACTTGGTGCATGTACAACATTCTCCCCACCCTGCCCCTTGCATGTCCTACTGTTGTGTCCCAAATTTCCACACTTGCTGCACTTGGTTGTATTGCCCTTCCTGGTCATTTTTCCCTCACTATCAAAATGAGCTTCAACTTCAGCCTCACCAACTGATTTATTTCTCTTCTTTTGTGGCCTCCCAACCTGCTTATGGTGTTTGGGAGGTAGAAGTTTGGTGGGACATTATGAGGGTATCCAATTCTCAGGCCCGGGAATTGGATTAATCACATTCTCATAAACCTTCTTCCATGTGGATAACCAATACACTTCATCAACCAATTCTTCGGGCACCCCTATCCTAATATCATTCCTGGCCATATCATTGATAGCAGCCACTGCATGTTTACATGGCATGCTAGTTAAATCCCACTTTCTGCAGGTGCATGTTCTATCCTTCATATTAACAACACACTGGGATCTTGAGCTATTCACCTACACAAAATCAGTATCCAACATTGAAACATTGAGTTACTCACCTAGTAAAGGGTCTTATTTGGTCAAACTGCAATACACATACTTGGTACTGTACTGCATCCACCATTAAAACATTGAGTTGTGAGGCTTCTTCTTTGATCTTATTAAACACTTCTTGAGCATGAGGAGTTAATGGACCATGAGCTTTAGCTTGAATCTTCTTTACATTCACAATTCTTTTGGTCATGTACACTCTTATGAACTCTAAACATGTGATTACAGGTTTGTCTCTGGCTCCTATCAACTGCCTATTGAACACTTCACATATATTATTCAACAATATGTCACATTTGGCCCTACCTGAAAAGTGTGCTTTTGACCAACTGCTTGCTGGGATAGTTGATAACTTTTCATGGAAACCAGGCTCTGCAATCTTCATTTCTTCCATTGACTTTTCAAAATATGGCATTGATGTCTTGCTTGCTACTCCATACAACAAGTTTTTGTACACATCACCAGGCCAATCCTTCTTCAGATTCTGGTGGATATGTCTTAAACAGAACCTGTGTTCAGAGTCTGGGAACACTTTGGATAATGCAGGCAGTAGTCCATGCCTCAGACAATGTAAGTTAGATATGATAAAATGCCATAAACATTTAAATGATAAAATGCCATACCTTTTGCCTGTCTGCTAAGCCAAGATCATCTTTGAGTAATTCCAAAAACCATTCCCAAGATTTAAAAGTTTCAGCCTCCACCAAAGCATATGCTACAGGATATATACCATTGTAATTGTGCTACCTGGATTTGCCCTACCACACATCTTGAACCCTCTCATAATCGAAGCAAAACAAACATAACATCTCTTGAATTGCCTAGTAGGAAGACAAGGGTTAGCACAGGGTTCATAATCTATTCTAATTGTGCTACCTGGATTTGCCCTCAACAGTGCTGTAACACCTGTGCCTTCATGGCCATCAAACAAATACCAAACCAATGAAATATTGTATTTCATACTTTGGATTTGTATAAATATGTGTATCGTTTGCACATATCAATTTTTGTTCAATTTCAAACTCTAAATCGCTTTCTGGAAGGTTATACGCGCACCGATGCGTAAATATAACCAGTTTAATGCAACAAACACTCCGGAATAGTGACATAGGCTTAACATACCTTAAATAACCTTTACATAACTTAGAAATAAGTTTTAAAGGCTTTGGTATGGCAAAATCAAGTTAAATCGCTTACAGGGACTAAATTTGACAAACTGCGAAAGTATGCCAATTTGAACTGTAACAGACATTCCGGAGCATGACCATAAGTTAAAAATACCATAAATATCCTTCACATAGCTTAGAAATAGGCTTTGAGGTGTTCGGTATGCTAAAATAAACTTTTGTGTCATTCAGGGACTAAAAGTGTCAAAAAGTGCACAAGTTTGCATTTTCGCGCATAACTTACGTTCTGAATACATCCGGACATCCAAAAATTTATGTAAGCATGAATATATTATACTTTAGTGTTTGGCTTGCCAAAAATCCATTCGTCGCGTCATTTGGATCGTTTTTCGCGCTTATGCGCATTCCGTCGTAATTAAGCGAACATCGCGTTCGTACGACCAAACGAACCAACACCCGGCATATTTTTGAGCATGTTTCATGTCCTCAATGTTTAGGCAACATTTTAGGGCCTTAAAGTTGGCTTTACGGGCCTTAGAAGTGTCGGAAATGGCCTTAAACACGTGCAGGGACTGAAACTGACATTTCTGAAACTTATGTCTGATCTGTGACTGCTAGGCGGGCCGCCTCAGGATCCTTACATCCTCAGGCGGCCCGCGAGGCCCCTTCTGACCAGATTAATCGAATCTAACAGCAGTTTCCAGCTGTTTCGTTCACAACCACACATTCTCTTTCGCTTAGTCAGCTGATAAGGATCACTTTTAGCCACCATGAGTTTCCGACAAGTGTACGCCTTGGATCGTGGCACGTTTTCCATCAAACGATCTTAACGGTTACCCGAAAACTATAAATACCCCACCCCCCATTACTCCAAAACCACTAGAATCTGATCTAAGTGACTCTAAGTTGGAACCATTGTTTCATACCTGAGTTATTAAGATCTAGATTAGCATTCGGGGACCCTTCGTAAGTATTCTTTCGTTCTTTTCCTTATTTTACTGCTTTTCGAGTCCGAAAGTCAAACTTTGTTTGACTTTCAGCGTTGACCAGTAATGGTCAATGCGAAGTTCGTTTGAACTTCGCAACGTGAGTGTAATCACGTTGGTTATAGTCCCTTGGGACTATGCCTACTGATTACCACGTTGTCTAGGGTCGTAGGGTAAGCGATCTAATAAATCGCTTATACCTTCGAACCCGACCCAGTTTGGTCGATCATTAGGATCCGACCAAATACATTAGGTGACCATAGTGTAGGGAATAACCTTCCGAGGTTATACCCTATGGTCACATCGTTTAAGTAGTTGTATGATAGGTAGTTTATATGCCTTAGGTAAATTACCAGAATACCCTTTTCATGTATAATTGGTAATTAAGCATATGTAACCTAAACCTTTGTCACATAACTGATTATGTAACATGTTTAGGCATATTCTACTTGTCATAGGACTAGTTAGGCGGTCCGAACGCGTTTCACGCGCACGACGCGTTAAAGTAGCATAAGCTTCCTAAACGGGTCGTAATGGGTCGAAAGCACTTAGGTTAGGTTTCATTTAGTATGTAGGCTTTGTTAAACTATATTACACGAGTTTCCATACTCGTTTGGTTTACGAAACCTCATTCTATCCGATCTTCCGATTTAGGTCCGGTTTATTAACATAGTTACTTATATTAGGTGCCGTTTGATTCTGTGATCTCTAGCATTGCTTGGTGGTTATCTTAGGACTTCTGAGCAATCTCAAGTGAGTACATAGACCCCTCTTTTACTGTTTTCCAAACGTTTTGGGGTGGAACACATGTGCCTACTTGTTACATTCATGCTTTCCTGTTTTCAAATCATATACCGGCTATGTTCATTAGTACATTTATAGTACATGTTTTACATTACATTTCATGCTATGTATGTCCATTTCGTGCATACTTAGTACATTGTTTTACATTTACATTTTATGCTATGTATGTCCATTGCGTGCATACTTAGTACATTGTTTTACATTTACATTTTATGCTATGTATGTCCATTGCGTGCATACTTAGTACATTGTTTTACATTTACATTTTATGCTATGTATGTCCATTGCGTGCATACTTAGTACATCGTTTTCATCACATGCTTACATTTTGGTATGACATTTGGTTTGTTTAACATGGAACAAATACATTCATTAACATTAATTACGCCGTTCGTTAGTAGGTAGTGGTACCATAGGAATTGACAACTCCCGTTCCGGACATCCCAGGGAAAGGGGATGAAAGGAATGACCGAATTCGATATACATAATTTAGATAAACCTTTAAGTGGTTTAAGGGTTTATCGCCTCAGTCTCAAGGCTTGGATGTATGCATTATAACAATACCGCATAGATGTTCGTATCAGTAGAGCATGCATTTACACAAAACATAGCTTTGATTTAAACCAAGTTTTACTTCAATACTTTGTTTTTGTGCATATGGTTTAGTTGATATTTATCACTAGCCATACAGATCAGTTTGGTTTACATATTACATGATTTACATTGATCATGCATTTACACAAAACATAGCTTTGATTTAAACCAAGTTTTACTTCAATACTTTATTTTTGTGCATATGGTTTAGTTGATATTTATCACTAGCCATACAGATTATTTTGGTTACATATTACATGATTTACATTGATCATGCATTTCCACAAAACATAGCTTTGACTTAAACCAAGTTTTAGTTCAATGCTTTGTTTTGTGCATTTCATCTATGGTTTAGTTGATGCATTTTCACTAGCCATACATATCATTTTGGTTACATATTACATGGTTTACATTTGACACATAAACACTTTTGACATTGGTTATACATTACATGATTTACATTAGACATGAACATTTTACATTGTTGGTTTGGTTTGAGTAAGTGATTAAATAACGATGCGTGTGTAATATGATACAAGCATGGTGGATACGCCGCTGGTACTTCCTATATATAAGTGTTTGTATGGTATTACATATCGTAGCGTTATTTGAATCATTTCAGTTTTTGACATATAACATTTTATACAAATAACATACTTTTCACAAGACATTGTTTTACAAAACAACTTATCTTTTACAAACTCATTTTACTTGGTTATTCATTTAACCATGCATTATTCTCTTATTTATACGTATCATCTGAACTTATTGTTTTTCAAATGATTTACAAAGACAAAGCAAATTACAAGGTTCATGACTAAACATTTTCTCAAACATAAGTCATGAAACCTATTTTCACAAAACCTATGTATCTCACAGGCATTTTTATGCTGACGTACCTATTTTCACATGTGTTTTCAGGAGCTGTTGCATAAGATGATCAAGATACACATAGGCAGACTTGGGCTTTAGTGACAATAAAAGATGCAAGACTAGTTAATTATGTTGTATTTCTTTATTTGTTAAGACATTGTAACACTTTTAATCAATAAAACGAAACTTAATTTTCCATGGTTGTGAAACATTAATTCTGTTACAACACTCCCCGATGTTTCCGCCACGTTTTGTATGTTCTACGTGGTCGGGGTGTGACAGAAAAGATGGTATTAGAGCCAATGGTTATAGGGAATTAGGTTATTAGTAATGCTTTGACCTAGTCTATAACCTTCTTAGGACCCTAACGCGAGCTTACTTGCGTTTAGTCATAAAACAATACCGTCACCTATCCTTAGGCGACGATCGCAACAAGAACATAAATTTCAAAACCGCTTTGAAAAGCAATCATCTGTTCTAGGATGATTGATTACTAGGTTTTGAACCCTCTATTGTAAGGTTTTGAACTCTCTATTATATGGTTTTGAACCCCTTTGAGTTTTCAAAATCTCGTCAAGGTTTTGGGTTTTAAATAATGTGAACACGTGCAAACTGGAAGGGTGAATGCCTGTATTCTGGGTTTTCTGTCTAGGCAAGCACTTCGTATACAACTCATCAGACGCGAGACCAGTTGTGCTTACCTGGGAATTCTTGGGATGAGTGTTCACTTATAGGCGAGCATGTCTTCGCGATACATTATTTTTGACCCATTTACTTTGATTTGTCACCATCTCATTTGTTTGCCTTAGGTAACAAACAAATGATCACAATTTTCATTCGTTACCATTCTGTATTGATTATCCAATAAACCTTTCACTTGTTTCTTCCTATGTCTTTCATTTTCTTCTAGAATGTCTCTTCCTCTCAGCACTGGTCAAATGTCCGAGCAAACAGCTAAATTTGCCCAGCAAATAGGCGAAGTGATTCTGAAGTCTGTGGATCTAGGCATTGCCATGGCTCGTCTCAAAAATGAAGCCTCTCGTATCGACAAATCGACAATGAAGCCACTCAAGAGTCACCAAAGGAAGCAGAAGTCAAGCCAGCACCAAAATCAAGGAAGCGTAAGGCTTCAAGGAAACCCGCAGCGGTTACACCTAATCAAGCGGGACCTAGCCAAGTGGCAAGGCCACCAGCTAGGAAGCCGTACTTAGGAACTGCTCCTAGGTGCAAGCGATGTAACGGTCATCATTTAAACCACATACCCTGCTCCAAATGTACCTACTGTGGACGGTGGGGACATCTGATTAACATATGCCGCTTTGCCATCCAAAACAAAGCTGCTATAAACCTTGCTGCTACCCAACTCCAAGTCAATCCTACTCAAGCTCGTTTTCCGCATGGTACTTGCTACAACTGTGGCGATACGAGCCATTTCAGGAACAAATGCCCAAAGCTTGCTAATGCAAATCCAACCCTTGGATGAGCATTCGGCTGAACAAAGGATGTTGCTGTCTTATGCCTTTGTTTCTTTTGTTTCCTTGTAATGTGAAACAATCTGTTTTGTTTATAAATAAATCGTTGTTCACAAATTCTGATATACAAGTATAATTACATGTGTTTATGGCATTTCCCTATAATACCTGTATCAAGGAACTATGTTCCTTACAAACTACTCTTGTGATTCTCTCTTTCAAATGATCGCTCATGATTCCTTCGAAAATTTTAAGTACTCGTTTCATTCTAAGATACGAAGTACAGAAAATAAAGTGACATTATGAGTAATCATGCTTCTGCACATCTGTGCCTTTGAATCCTTGGTTAGATAACTAAGGGTATTTTCAAATCTCATACCCATTACGTTTTGATTTTTTTCAACATACACAGTACAAGTATTTCAAAACAATCTTCATGATCTCAAAACACTTCATATTGTTTGAAAACAATTTTTCTAGATGCATTGTCTATGTTATTTCAAAAACATTGGCCATGTTATCAAAACCAACCTTCATAATTTCAAAATATTTCATATAGTCTGAAGACAATATTAACACAATACATTTTCTTATCAAGTGCATGATTTCGAAAAGCATCATTCATGTCTTTCAAAAACCTTATACATAATTTCAAAATTCATCTCGCATGATTTTAAAATATTTTTTGTAAATATATCTATCTAATACACCTACTTTATGATTTCAAAAGTATTATATATAAGGTTTCAAAAACGTTAAACACATTTTTCTTAAAAGAACCCCATGCATAGTTTTCAAAAATATTTTCCTCATACATTGACTTAACCTTCAAAATTATGCTTCATATGTCGCCTTGACATATCAAGCATCTCAACTTCATAAGCATTTTACATCATGTTTTGACCTAAACACATCCAGTGCAAGGTTTTAAAACATCTTCAACTTCTAAAATTCATATGGGATCTTTTTATCTTTACAATTAGATCCTTGTGGATGATTATCATTCAAATCAGAGTCCTTAATTGGATTCCTTATGTACCTTAATTCGAACACTTCGGTTCCTAGTAATCGAAATCGAATTTTCTTTTTGAATCTTTCTATCTTTATAGTTGGATTCTTGATAACGTTTAAAGTACCAAATGAAATCCACGGAATGGATTCCAAGTGTGCTTTAAATGCATGTACGCAATTTACAAGACAAATTAACGAACAATTTTGTGGTTATGTGACTATGTGTTTATTCATCTTATGTTTTCTTTTATGCATTTTTGTGTTTTTAATACTCTAGATATTCGTTATCCAAATCCTCGCAGAATCTTTCATATCTTCATATGAGGGATTCGTAGCAGGATATTCAAAAGGTACTACCTTCAATCCTTAATGGGCTTCTATGTAATAGTTAAGACCCTTGGATTATATAAGTACCGCTCCATGTTTCATAAGAGATCCTTTTAGTGGTCTAGTCTAAAAGATTGATTCACAATTTGGTTAAAGGACGACATCTAGTGATGTAGCTGGACAGACTCCTTGATAAGTCTATTTAGATCATTTATTGATTTAGTCAAAAGGACCCTATGGTGGTCTAGTCACACTCATCACCGGTTTGTTCATTTGGTTTTCCCCTACACACTATAAAATAGACTGTGTGAACTGTGCAAGGAATTGTCTAATTATGGACGCGTACATAATTATGAAATTTAGTGTATAGAAACCCAGTAAGATTTATTATGTGTAAGAACCGATAGTGACAAAAATAACGAAATGAGAACGATGTAATGGAGGTACGGTGGACGCACCAATGACGCTTCATATACTTGTATATAAGTATCCCTCTTACATTGAAATCATGATGTTATTAAAAGTTACTAGAAGTTCAGAACCCTAACCAATGTTGTTCAATCTTTTCAACTTCATGTTTTCAAGCTCTCACAAGTTTCCTCTAAATAAATTTCGCGACGAAATTTCCTAAAGTAGGGGAGACTGTAACACCTGTGCCTTCACGGCCATCAAACAAATACCAAACCAATGAAATATTGTATTTCATACTTTGGATTTGTATAAATATGTGTATCGTTTGCACATATCAATTTTTGTTCAATTTCAAACTCTAAATCGCTTTCTGGAAGGTTATACGCGCACCGATGCGTAAATATAACCAGTTTAATGCAACAAACACTCCGGAATAGTGACATAGGCTTAACATACCTTAAATAACCTTTACATAACTTAGAAATAAGTTTTAAAGGCTTTGGTATGGCAAAATCAAGTTAAATCGCTTACAGGGACTAAATTTGACAAACTGCGAAAGTATGCCAATTTGAACTGTAACAGACATTCCGGAGCATGACCATAAGTTAAACATACCATAAATATCCTTCACATAGCTTAGAAATAGGCTTTGAGGTGTTCGGTATGCTAAAATAAACTTTTGTGTCATTCAGGGACTAAAAGTGTCAAAAAGTGCACAAGTTTGCATTTTCGCGCATAACTTACGTTCTGAATACATCCGGACATCCAAAAATTTATGTAAGCATGAATATATTATACTTTAGTGTTTGGCTTGCCAAAAATCCATTCGTCGCGTCATTTGGATCGTTTTTCGCGCTTATGCGCATTCCGTCGTAATTAAGCGAACATCGCGTTCGTACGACCAAACGAACCAACACCCGGCATATTTTTGAGCATGTTTCATGTCCTCAATGTTTAGGCAACATTTTAGGGCCTTAAAGTTGGCTTTACGGGCCTTAGAAGTGTCGGAAATGGCCTTAAACACGTGCAGGGACTGAAACTGACATTTCTGAAACTTATGTCTGATCTGTGACTGCTAGGCGGGCCGCCTCAGGATCCTTACATCCTCAGGCGGCCCGCGAGGCCCCTTCTGACCAGATTAATCGAATCTAACAGCAGTTTCCAGCTGTTTCGTTCACAACCACACATTCTCTTTCGCTTAGTCAGCTGATAAGGATCACTTTTAGCCACCATGAGTTTCCGACAAGTGTACGCCTTGGATCGTGGCACGTTTTCCATCAAACGATCTTAACGGTTACCCGAAAACTATAAATACCCCACCCCCCATTACTCCAAAACCACTAGAATCTGATCTAAGTGACTCTAAGTTGGAACCATTGTTTCATACCTGAGTTATTAAGATCTAGATTAGCATTCGGGGACCCTTCGTAAGTATTCTTTCGTTCTTTTCCTTATTTTACTGCTTTTCGAGTCCGAAAGTCAAACTTTGTTTGACTTTCAGCGTTGACCAGTAATGGTCAATGCGAAGTTCGTTTGAACTTCGCAACGTGAGTGTAATCACGTTGGTTATAGTCCCTTGGGACTATGCCTACTGATTACCACGTTGTCTAGGGTCGTAGGGTAAACGATCTAATAAATCGCTTATACCTTCGAACCCGACCCAGTTTGGTCGATCATTAGGATCCGACCAAATACATTAGGTGACCATAGTGTAGGGAATAACCTTCCGAGGTTATACCCTATGGTCACATCGTTTAAGTAGTTGTATGATAGGTAGTTTATATGCCTTAGGTAAATTACCAGAATACCCTTTTCATGTATAATTGGTAATTAAGCATATGTAACCTAAACCTTTGTCACATAACTGATTATGTAACATGTTTAGGCATATTCTACTTGTCATAGGACTAGTTAGGCGGTCCGAACGCGTTTCACGCGCACGACGCGTTAAAGTAGCATAAGCTTCCTAAACGGGTCGTAATGGGTCGAAAGCACTTAGGTTAGGTTTCATTTAGTATGTAGGCTTTGTTAAACTATATTACACGAGTTTCCATACTCGTTTGGTTTACGAAACCTCATTCTATCCGATCTTCCGATTTAGGTCCGGTTTATTAACATAGTTACTTATATTAGGTGCCGTTTGATTCTGTGATCTCTAGCATTGCTTGGTGGTTATCTTAGGACTTCTGAGCAATCTCAAGTGAGTACATAGACCCCTCTTTTACTGTTTTCCAAACGTTTTGGGGTGGAACACATGTGCCTACTTGTTACATTCATGCTTTCCTGTTTTCAAATCATATACCGGCTATGTTCATTAGTACATTTATAGTACATGTTTTACATTACATTTCATGCTATGTATGTCCATTTCGTGCATACTTAGTACATTGTTTTACATTTACATTTTATGCTATGTATGTCCATTGCGTGCATACTTAGTACATTGTTTTACATTTACATTTTATGCTATGTATGTCCATTGCGTGCATACTTAGTACATTGTTTTACATTTACATTTTATGCTATGTATGTCCATTGCGTGCATACTTAGTACATCGTTTTCATCACATGCTTACATTTTGGTATGACATTTGGTTTGTTTAACATGGAACAAATACATTCATTAACATTAATTACGCCATTCGTTAGTAGGTAGTGGTACCATAGGAATTGACAACTCCCGTTCCGGACATCCCAGGGAAAGGGGATGAAAGGAATGACCGAATTCGATATACATAATTTAGATAAACCTTTAAGTGGTTTAAGGGTTTATCGCCTCAGTCTCAAGGCTTGGATGTATGCATTATAACAATACCGCATAGATGTTCGTATCAGTAGAGCATGCATTTACACAAAACATAGCTTTGATTTAAACCAAGTTTTACTTCAATACTTTGTTTTTGTGCATATGGTTTAGTTGATATTTATCACTAGCCATACAGATCAGTTTGGTTTACATATTACATGATTTACATTGATCATGCATTTACACAAAACATAGCTTTGATTTAAACCAAGTTTTACTTCAATACTTTATTTTTGTGCATATGGTTTAGTTGATATTTATCACTAGCCACACAGATTATTTTGGTTACATATTACATGATTTACATTGATCATGCATTTCCACAAAACATAGCTTTGACTTAAACCAAGTTTTAGTTCAATGCTTTGTTTTGTGCATTTCATCTATGGTTTAGTTGATGCATTTTCACTAGCCATACATATCATTTTGGTTACATATTACATGGTTTACATTTGACACATAAACACTTTTGACATTGGTTATACATTACATGATTTACATTAGACATGAACATTTTACATTGTTGGTTTGGTTTGAGTAAGTGATTAAATAACGATGCGTGTGTAATATGATACAAGCATGGTGGATACGCCGCTGGTACTTCCTATATATAAGTGTTTATATGGTATTACATATCGTAGCGTTATTTGAATCATTTCAGTTTTTGACATATAACATTTTATACAAATAACATACTTTTCACAAGACATTGTTTTACAAAACAACTTATCTTTTACAAACTCATTTTACTTGGTTATTCATTTAACCATGCATTATTCTCTTATTTATACGTATCATCTGAACTTATTGTTTTTCAAATGATTTACAAAGACAAAGCAAATTACAAGGTTCATGACTAAACATTTTCTCAAACATAAGTCATGAAACCTATTTTCACAAAACCTATGTATCTCACAGGCATTTTTATGCTGACGTACCTATTTTCACATGTGTTTTCAGGAGCTGTTGCATAAGATGATCAAGATACACATAGGCAGACTTGGGCTTTAGTGACAATAAAAGATGCAAGACTAGTTAATTATGTTGTATTTCTTTATTTGTTAAGACATTGTAACACTTTTAATCAATAAAACGAAACTTAATTTTCCATGGTTGTGAAACATTAATTCTGTTACAACACTCCCCGATGTTTCCGCCACGTTTTGTATGTTCTACGTGGTCGGGGTGTGACAAGTGCTTCGTAATAAGACCTTAGGATACCATACTGTTCTCTATAATCTCCAATGATCCTTGTTGTAGCAATTCTTTTAGCCCTAAACACTTTCTGGATTGAAACAATCACCTGATGGTTCTTCACAAGCATATCCTGTATGGCTGGCAAAGGCATGTCAGAGTTTGACTCGATCATGGGTTGGATCTCATTAGCTATCTGAGACATGGTGTACAGGCCCACTTCTCTTGTTTGGAGGCAATGATGTTGTGAGGTAATGGTTTTCACACACCAAGATTTCTTTTCAGTTCTCCTGGAGATCTGAACCGCCCAAGGACAAGTGGGCTTCAAGTGCCTTTTATCTTGTTTTAACCCTAGCCCTCTAAATTTACTATTCCGCCCCTCACCAGAACCCAAAGTAGGATTAGTCCCAAGACAAATAACTCTGAACCTCAACTTTTCATTTTTTAATATATAAATCTGCCTTCTACTCTTAACAGCATATGTCTTTACCATGTCATTCAATTGTTTTTTATCTGGTATTAATTGACCAATTGAAAATGGGAGGTATGAGTCACTAACATTACTTGTATTTTTTCTCTTCTTCCTTACCTTCTTGGCAACCTTGTCCAGCAGTGTACAGTTATCATCTTTATCACTAAAATCCTCATGATCACAAGTTATATCTTCCTGCCTAAGTTCTTCTTCAGTATTCTCATTTCTAGCATCCTTAATTGTCTCATTGACTTCATCAGGATCAAAGTCAACACATGCCTTGAACTGACTCATATCTACTTCATAATCAAACACTATATTATCTGGTTCGTGATCAAATGTGTAATCTGGATCGTCTTCATCACTGTTCACTTTATCACTACTTTGTGACTCACCCTCAGAAACTGCCTCGCTACTTTCTGACTCACCCTCAACCACATCATCTTCACCCACATTATCTAGTAAAGCCAGGCTCATTGCAGTTGAATCCTTGATTCTAGAGTCTCCTATTTCAACATACAAATCTACTAACTTGCATCCTTTTCTAAGTTGGTCATACACATAATCTAACTCATCATCATCAGTAAAGTGTCTAAGACCAAAATCCAAACACACATTAGGATCTTTAACAAAATAATTGAACACATCATCTATAGAGTAACCTATATCTTTCAGCATTTCACGAAGAACAGCAACACTTAACTTTTCAAACTCAACCCAGTCAATGTAACTAACCTTACCGTTGACATACTCCCTTCCTGGATAATCAGTAAACTCACCTCCATGGTTAATCTTTAGAGAAAATAGTCTGGGTTCATTCCCTGTTAACACAAATGATCAAAACATCATATAATATTCAACTTACCGAAAACAAACTATACCCCTGAGGAAGAAGACACAATCAACTTACCATATATATCTTCAGGATCTTAGTATTCACCTTGAGGACGAAGTTGCCATGTGAACACCATCGATTTGGGTTTCTCTCTTGCACAATCAACTGTCTTTGTGTTTTGGCGGGAGTCAATTAGGGCTTAATAGTGAATTTTGGGGTTTTTAGAAGGGAAATAAATCAAAAAGACGGTCTTACCCCTGGCTCAAACAGTCAAACAAACGGCAGCTTGACAGAAGGACTCATACTGTTATGAATTTATAAAGTCAGGGGCTCAAAAAATCAAAAAATGAATTTAGGGGCTCAGGTTGATGTTTGGGACATACCACAGGGACGCAAATTGCATTTTCCTATAATGGATATGTCTTAATGTTAAGCAAACTATTACAAAAAATCAAATAGAGTCAATGGGTCAATGTGGGGCCAGGCCATTATGTCTCTTAGGCCATGTGTAGTGGTAACCTCTCATAACCCTTGCGATGTGGGGTTATACGACACGTGTCAAATGCGTAAGAAATGAGGGCTATATAAGTTGAGTGTGTAGTGGTTACAAGTCGGTTTGTAATATAGAAATTAGGCATCAATTTTTTTCTCACCCAAATGAAAATATTCTTAGGTTGCATGATATGGGATAAACCTCGTAGGACTGTAGGAGTTTTATCAACGCCACATCAATGTCACGTTTGGGCCACATAGACAAATGGGTTATATAACTCCATACGTGAAACTACCATGTAGTGGGGTAAAGCTCCTCTCATTATTACTCAATTATGTTTTTAAACTAATTTAGATTTATTTTTAATATATAAACATTTTTAAAATTATATTAACATTACATTATAAAAAAACAATCGCAAAATATTAATAAAAAAATAAATTAGATAAGTAAATGTTAAAAACATATAACGAAATTTATAACTACATACTTAAGAAAAAGGTACGGAATTTAAAATAAATGGCTCCCTTCCACTGATATAACCTCTCAAAATTCTCTAAGCCTAATAGTGGCCAAAATTGGTGTTGTGAAGACATAAGAACTCGCCTTCGTTCGTGTCAATTACTTCATCTTCGATTAAACCCTCTTTATCGTTCAACATATTGTTAAAGAGCCTCTTAAATCATGTAGACTTTGTTCGGATAGCCACAAACCTTGATATTACTTCATTAACATTACGTTGGGTTTCACTCACATGTTGCCAGAATTAGGTAGAAAACGCGTTCCAAAACGAGAACGAACCTTGAGGTTGCCCTTGCTCGATGACATGGACTCAACCCATAGCAAAAACGACCTCCTCTTCCTCGATCCAACGTCTTGTCATTTGAAAATTGATGAACGAAAAATATTGAGAGTGGAAAAACATAGAGTGAGTTGTGTGAAAGTTTTGGAATATGTTGTTTTTTAGAGCATTCCCATTAGGTTCTTTATGTCAACCACATCACCAAATTATAGGGAAAGAAAAAAAAAGTTATCTTTTGTGATCTCCATTAGCATCTCACTATTAAGGTATAATATTTGGAGTGTATAAAACCGAGAAAAAACAATAAAATGAGTGTTTATGATGGAAATAGAGATAGAGAATCTGATGAGAGTTTTCTAATAGAGAAACTTTAGATAAAAAATGTAGAGTAAACTGCAATTTTACCCCCTGAGGTTAGGGGTCATTGGCACTCTTACCCCCCCTAAGGAAATAATTGCAATTTTACCCCCCACTGTTTGAGGCTATGTCGCACTTTTACCCCCCGGCCTTAGTCAACGGTAGTTTGACCCTAATAGTTGAGGGTATTTTGGTAATCTTACCCTATATTTATTATTATATTATTATTTTTATTATTATTGTTATTATATATATATATAAAATACCTAGTTCTTGCCAGGTACAAACCCTTTTCACCATCTCCACCGCCACAGTGTTTGAGGGAGAAACGAACACACGCACCACCCATCTTCTTCCTTGTGAATCTTTATTTGCAGCCTGCACACGACCTTTCAAACCCTAACATGCTCTCATAATGCCATTCAAACCCACAACCCCTTTTCTGTCTTTCACCAAAAACAGAGTCTTTATCAAGATTATTATTCACATTCTGTACTTCTAGTGTGTGTTTCTGTGTGTTTCACTGGCTGATAAGTGATAACCTAATTTCTGTAACGATTTACAGGTTGTTGCGCAGAAGTTGAAGGAAGCGGAGATCACTGAGCAGGATTCTCTGCTTCTGGTAATAGATCTGAATAATATTTTACTTTAACTAACTTGTAGTGATTTTTTTTTCATTCGAACGAAATTTCTGATGAATCTGATACATATCGTGTTGTATGTTGTTGAAATCGTGTTCAAAACGTTCTCAGTCATGTAATTTGTGATTATCGCTAGTGATGTTTAGTTGAAATGCAATCATATTTTGCTTTATCTTACTTGTATTGATTTTGTTTCGATTCAAACGAAAGTTCTGATAAATTTTGTGATGTATGACGTTGAAATCATGTCCAGAACGTTCTCAGTCATGTATGTCGTAGGATAGCTTTTGTTTTTGTTGCTACGATAGAGGCTAGGCAATAGTATTGAATTCATCTGTTCATTTTCAAATATGTTCTATATAATTTAGCTCACATACTCATCCTTAAGCTGTGCGATTGAAATATTAAGTTAGTATGGTTCAAAGTAGGTGTTGTTACGGAGAAGTTGCAGGTGGTGAATGGCGGTGGCAATGGTGGTTGAGGGTGGTGGGTTTTTTTAGAGAGAGAGAGGGGGAGGAAGAAGATGGCAGTGGTGGTTGTGGTGGTGAATGGCGGTGGCAATGGTGGTTGAGGGTGGTGGCTGGAGGTGGCAGTGGTGGTTGTGGTGGTGAATGGCGGTGGCATTGGTGGCAGGGGGTAATATTACAGAGTAAACAAAACACAGGGGGTAAAATAAAAGGGTATAATAGTCATTTCACCACCAAGTCAACAGATCAGTCAACAAAATTGAAGCCGGGGGGTAAAAGTGCGACATAACCTCAAACAGTGGGGGGTAAAATTGCAATTATTTCCTTAGGGGGGGGGGGGGGGTAAGAGTGCCAATGACCCCTAACCTCAGGGGGTAAAATTGCAGTTTACTCAAAAATGTATTTTAATTAAATTATAGTGATAGAGAACCTACTATGAATACTCTTGGATGGGTATTTATAAAGTTTTAAAATAAAAAAAAATAAGTTAAAAAAAACAAACCATTGTTCAACGGTAAAAAAAATTGAGAGCCTCATATGTTGTTTCCGTTGGTACTGGTGATGGGGTTGGCGAAGCCATCCATAACGTCCTGGAACCGATGTCGGGGGCGTTATAGGGGTGATGTGACAATGGTCGCGAGCCCACACCGTAAGGCTTTATTTTAATCAACTCTTACAGACATATACTTATCGTGACTAGTGTTTTGATCGGGTTTTTACATGCAATATAACCTATATAATATTTTAAAACATATAATACCTCCAATTTTAAAATAAATACAAGATAATACACGCAATTTTGTCATTCTTGTTAATGGTGTTTTACATTATGGATAAAGTACATACATGTGGTGTTAAAATTTTGATATTTCAATATGTGAACACAAAACTATTTCTATAGTGATAACCACCTTTCTTTTTTTTAATTGGACAAGTGTAAAAAATACAAACATGATACAACAAAAGACTTCTAGGAACATTTTTAGTATGTAATAGTTAATAGATAAGTACATTACTTTTCATTACGTATAAAAAGGCCAAAGATCCATTAAGTTGATAGTATTTGTTAGTTTATTTTAAGGGTAAATTACGCTTTTCGTTCTTTATGTTTGTATGGGATTGCGATGGATGTCATTTAACTTCAATAATTACAGTCGCAATCCTTTAGTTAAAATTTTCAGTTAATTATAGCATGTGCCTTGCAGATGAGGGTAGGTTAGTAATTTTATTATTATCTTTAAAATATATTAAAGCAACCAGCATTTAACCATGGTTAGCTAGCACCCAGAAATATCTGATATGCCCCAGCTATGGGTTAAATTCCAAACACAAACAGGCCCACAATTCAAGTTCACACAAGTCACATATGTCCTTACCATTATTCAATTGAAATCCCAAACAGAGAATACATTATTCAACCACGATATCTGGATTAGGGAGATGTAGAAAGCTTTGAGGCGTCATCAGTGGCGGATTCAGAATTTTTTTTCAAGAGGTTCACTTTTTTAAGTGTTTCAATATCATATGTCCGAACATAAAAAAATACGGATCGGTTCGACGGTTCGGATCGTGTGAGGTTCATCACATAATAAAAACTAGGTTAGCTACCTGTGTATTACACGGGTTGAACAATGTAAATTATAATCATTCGTAACTTTATAAATACTCAAAATATAAATGACTTTAATACACAAAAAGCCCTTTGTAAATTTTTTGAAGCGAATCGAGATGACAATTGATTAATTAGATCGAAAGGTAGGGGGTATCCGTCACAAATTCATACTCAAGATTAGATGAAAATTCATATTGGGTATTCAAATTTGACGTAGATTGGTTCCAACAATTGCCAGATCTATTAGATAGTAAAAATAATACCAAAAAGAATATGCTGTTGATCAGTTCTGTTTAAACATAGGGTATGTTTGGCAAAAGTAGCTGGTGGCTGGTAGCTGGAAGCTGGTGGCTGGTAGCTGATTGCTGGAAGCTGGTAGCTGTAGCTGGTAGTTAGTAGCTGTAGCTTTTTAGATATATTTGTTGTTTGGTAGAGTAGCTGGAGCTTTTAATAAAATGTATAAAATGACCAAAATGGACATAACTAAAAATTTAGAAAGTTGGTGCATTAAAAAGTTCCTTATTTTAGAGGTTAAAATAGTCATTTTTTCCCTAAAAGCTTGTAGCTCCTTCTAAACGCTACTAGTACTAGTAGCGTTCAACCAAAAGCTTCAAGCTGCTAACCTAAAAGCTTAAAGCTCTTTCAACCAAACAAGACTTTTTATTGAGTAGGAGCTTTTTTCTTAAAAGCTTAAAGCTAGAAGCTCCTAAAAGCTCCATGCCAAACATACCCATAAGGGAAAACATGTAAATAATACCTGATACAGCAAACAGGCCAATAGAGAATCCAGTCAGGGACGCAGCCACGGAGTTCGACATAGTTGTCAGCTTGATCTGGTTCCCCTTTAGGATGTATCTTCTTAATGGTAGTACCAAGTTCTTTAGGGTTGAAGAACTCGTAGTAATGGAGAGAGAGGAGGGGCGATTTTGATTGTGATGTTATGAATATGTAACCCTAATTCCTCTCTAGTAATCTCCTTATATACACCCAAGGGGAAACCCAATTAGTTAATAAGGGTAATCTGGCCCATCAACAATTACCGACTAATTATATTATAGGTTTAATATATTTTGATCCAAATAATATAAATAATTATAATGGCTACACAATTAAATATAACCATAATAATTATATTTAATCTTACATATGCGACGATGTGCATCGCATAAACTAAGAAGTATGTGTGATCAATAGCTTAAAATGTTGCATATGTGTACCAATATCATTCACTGCTGCCAAGTAACTTCATAATCAAAGATCTCAATAATAAACTTAACGATTAATAAACTGGTTGAAACCTTCATAGTCCTTTATACAGTTGTACTCCTTGTATTAATTCTGAAGGTGAAAGCTATTCAGAGTTGGCTCCACTTTTATGCAATCTGAATAGGCTAAAACTAAAAAAACTATTACATAAATGAATTCCACCATCTCAGCCAACTTGTTTAATTAAATGAACCCAAAATGACACTGATTTTCCTCTCAAATTTCACCTTTTGACTTCTAGCTATGTAACTAAATTTTGCTGCAAACCAACAAAAGGGAGGCCTTGTTCTCCTTCCGCCAGGCAAAGATGCGAATCCCACTTGAAATAAGTGCTTTGGAAGGTAAATTGTGTTTTCTTTCCGGTTAACGTTTGTGGGAGAAAAAGTTTGAAGCTTTCAAAGTAGATCTTTAATTTGAAAATAAAAAAACGCAAAAATACATGGAAAACGGGTTGGAGAAGACTCGAACACTGGACCTCAGTGTTAACAGGCGCACATACTCACCAGTGGACCAGCCTAGACATTTGTTTATAAGGTTCCCCTACAAAATATTAAGGGGTTCATTCAGAATTTCGTAAATAACGCTATAAGTTACGAACCGACTGGGTTCCTAGGAACCCCCCCAACTGAGATTAAATCCGCCTCTGGGCGTCATAGTCATCGCAAGACCACCTTCATCTATAGGTTTCTGAAACTGACATATTTCCTCTCCTCTCACAGGACTCTCTGTTTCTTTTCTGTCTATCTCTCTCTAGTCCTGTCTCTCGTTTTCTCTTTCTCTCTCTGCGTATTGTGAACGGAAGCAAGTGGATATGGAGATGATTGGCGGTTTGCCGGAGCTGGTGATTCCATGGTGTGGCGGTGGTGGTTCTATGGGGGTGTTTGGGTTAGCTTATTTTGGAGTAACTTATGACTTATTGACTTATAAAAGTTAATAAGTTGTTTTGTAGTGTTTGGATCAACTTATTTAAGAAGATTTTGTGTGTTGAGAAATTATTTTTGAGAAGTTAGAATTTCTAACTTCTCACTTATGACTTATATAAGTCAATAAGTCCTTATTGAAAAGGAATCCCAAACACCCCCTATGACGGTCGCTCAACTGATTTGAAGGTCTAGGGTTTCAGCTTTGAAGATTGAAGAAGATACATCAAAACTAAATAGGGGTTGAATAAGGGCTGGAGATTTATATTAATGTTTTTTTATAATTTAAATAGATTAGAGGTAAAATGACATAAAAGCCCTCATGTTCAAGTCACATGTCATATTTAACTGAAATTTTTAATCAGGTTAAGGGTTAAAGGATGTAGGGTGTAATGAGTTTTTCAAATAAAGGATTGTGACTGTAATTTTTGAAGTTAAAGGGTATCCACTGCAATCCGATACAAACATAAAAGACGAAAAATGTAATTTATCCTTTATTTTATATAGATTTAAGTAAAACTAAGTTAACTAATTAGTATGATGGATACATATTTTTTTGTTAAAATATAAAACTAAAAAATATATGAAAAATATAAATTTAATTAGTTTTTACTTTCTCATAACCCCTCTCACAGTCACATGAGAATCATTTAATCAACATTTTCGCTCGTCTCCAATTGAAACATTATATTAGGTAATACCTTTTATTTTCACCAATAAGATCATACAAGCTTTAAAGTTTGAGGTAATTTTGAAAGTTAACAATAGGTAATAACTTTTATTTTCACCAATAAGATCATACAAGCTTTTCTCAAAATGAGTTTTTTCTTAAATTTATTGGATTTTCTTTTGAATTGGTGTATAGGCGTTATTGCCTAATGAAGATAAATATGATCAGATGATCCCGCTGGTGACACTATGGTATCTAGTAGTCCATCAGTGATCTAAATTTGTTAGTTCAAAAAAAGAAAGATCATACAAGCTTTAAAGTTTGTGGTAATAATGAAAGTTAACAAGATTATAGATGATGGTTAAAAATTAAAATTGAGAGTGACGTGTTTTTCTTTTATCAATATGTGGTTATGTGCAATCCTAGTATCCTTACCAATGAATTTTCGGATCGTTGTCATATATGTATATATTTTAAAACTAGACAATATTACAAACAAAAATAATTTTTCTTTACAAATATTTGATGGACGCCACTTGGTTGATTCATGATCGAGTTGAGCATCCAGAGCATGTTTTCCTTGTTTTTTGTTTTGCTTTTTTTGTTTTGTTTTTTTTTTCTTTTCTAAATTGTCATGTTTAGTCAAAATCTGGTTTTTATATCGTCTGTAAAGAATTGAAAAGCTAAAGTCTCTTGAAATGATCCCCCATTAAGAGACGATATATTTGAAAGGATATTATGTTTAAAGCATAAACAATGTGTTGCATCTTTCAAAATCTAGTCATTTATCCAAATTTCAAATAGACCAACACATTATTATAATATAGAGGTTGGTTCAACTTTTTAAAAATTATTTTTTTAAGGAATATTCTTCGTAGATCTGTTAATGATATCAGTTTTCATATATTAAAAAGTTGAAATATCTTTCTGATCTTGTTATTAATGACTTGTATAGCATTAGACATATATATTTATACTAGTAGGGTGCCCGCGCGATGCGGCGGGGCGACACTTTCGATTGCGGTACTCGTTTCTGATAGTTTTCTTATTCGTATAATATTTATGATAAGATTATTGTGGTGGATATGTGTCATTAGTGTTACACATATGTAAAGTTTTGTTTTTTTATAAAAATTAATAATCAAAAGACAAAAAATATTGTTTTTTTTTTTTTATAAAAATTAATAATCAAAAGACAAAAAAAATTAAGTTTTTATAACTATAAAGTATGTTTATTTTATTGGTTAAATTATAAAGTATAATTTTATTCTTTAAAGTTCATAACTTTTTTTAAATATCCACGTAGTACTCATCCAATAAACTTTAAGTTTAAAATTTTCGTTTTTATAAAAATAAAAAATAGTATTTGACTCGTAATACGTTTTAGAGCTTTAACTTAAATTGTTAATTTTCGGTTTTTTACAGATATAAAAAAATTATATTTTTATAAAATTTCAAGAAATGTTTTTATAAAAAATAGGATGTTAAGAGTTTATGTCTTTATTAACTTTATATCATACTAAGTTCAGATTTTTAGTTTCTAACTAATCTTATCTAAACGAGTCTACTTTTAACTTATAATCCCTAAAAATATGCAACACAATCTACTATGTATCTAGTCAAGTTGGTAAATAATTCTTTTAAAATTGACTAATATTATCTATAACAATATAGTTGAACTTATAATTCCTAAAAATTTGCAACACAATTTAGTATTTATTTAGTAAAGTTTGTAAATTTCTGGAGTATTTTATTTATATTATTTGTTACAAAAAAATGTTAAAAGAATTATTTTTTTAAAAAACAAAATGTTTTGTTTATAAATAAAGTAAAAATTGTTTTACACATGTAAAGTTTTGTTTTTTATAAAAAATATGATAATTAAATGACAAAAACAAAAGATAAGTTGTTATAGTTGTAAAGTAAGGGGCTGTTTGGTAGCCTCTGAATGGTCATTAAGAGGCTACCTCTTAATGGAACCATTAAGAATTTTACCAATGAGAAGGTAGAAGAATGTGACATTGATGATTTATCATTTAGATGTTACCTCTTAACCATTCAGACTTGAGGTTACCTCTTATTCATTCAGAAGTTTTAAACCATTAAGAGATAGCATCTGAATGGTCATTAAGAGACTACCAAACAGCCCCTAAGTTTATTTTGTTGGTTAAATGATAAAGTTTATAATTTTATTCTTTAAAGTTCATAACTTTTTTTTTAAATATCCACATGGTACTCATTCAATAAACTTTAAGTTTAAAGTTTTTGTTTTTATAAAAATAAAAAATAGTAGCTGACTCGTAAGTACGTTTTACACTTTTAACTTTAATTGTTAAATTTCGTTTATATATATATGAGTAAACTGCAATTTTACACCCTGAGGTTAGGGGTCATTGGCACCCTTACCCCCCCTAAGGAAATAATTGCAAATTTACTCCCTACTGTTAACTGTTATGTCGCATGTTTACCCCCCCGGCTTCAATTTTCTTGACCGGTCAACATAAACATGGGAGGGTCAAAGGGTATAAAAGTAATTTCACCAAAAATTGTACTTTATATATTAAAATAACCCCTAAACTCAACCTAACATCACAACCTTACCCCCTAAGTTTTCCCACATTCTTCTTCATCTCCTCCGGCGAACTCCTATCCTCCGGCTTCTTCACCGGCGACCTCCACTCCATTCTCCTTCACTCCGGCGACCTCCACTCCATCTTCTTCACCACTCCATCTTCTTCACCACTCCTTCACCACACTAGCACAGGATGACTGAACAGAATGGCATTATGCATCCAGCTCCACCGGCTGAGCCAGGGCCGGCGACCACACCACCGGCCACCATCGATCCAGCTGTGGTCCAGAGATCCTCCCTTTTCTCGCAATTTTCAGGTATAATCAAACAACTATTTTGATTGTGGGGTAAAATCAAACAACTAGTAATGGATGTTTGTGTATTTGCAGTGGACATGAGGATTCATGTTTCACTACGATCGATTGTGGTCTCATTGGTGCTCAAGATGCGAGGACGCCCGTTCCTGCATTTCTAGTTTCCGCCTCAGCAGGAAATGGTTGTGTAGGATAGTTAAACTCTAATCTTCTAGGTTCTTTTGGGTTAATATGTAGTGTAGGATACTTAAACTCTAATCTTCTAGGATCTTTTGGGTTAATATGTAGTGTAGGATACTTTAACTCTAATCTTCTAGGATCTTTTGGGTTAATGTGTAGGATCTTATGTTTGATCATAGAACACATTGACTGATTGGTTATATTACTCAGCTGTTAAGTTGATGGTTTATTTGACTGTTTAGTTTGATCAAATTAGTGGTGTTTGGTTTGATCAAATTGGTTATATTACTCTGCTGTTAATTTAACTTTATGTGTAGGATCTTATGTTTGATCATAGAAAACATGTGTAGTAATAATGGTGTTTGGTTTGATCATAGAACAGAACAGAGGTTCTGGTGTTTGGTGTTTGGTTTGATCATAGGACAGAATGTTGGTTATATTTGACCATTGTTAAGTTGCTGCTGTGGGTTAATGTTGCTGCTGATCATAGAACAGAATGCTACTGATTTAATGTTGATGCTGATCATAGAACAGAATGCTACTGATTTAATGTTGATGCTGATCATAGAACATAATGCTACTGATTTAATGTTGCTGCTGTTAAGTTGCTGCTGATCATAGAACATAATTCTGCTGTGGGTTAATGTTGCTGCTGTTAAGTTGCTGACTGTTAATGTTGCTGTGTGTTAATGTTGCTGACTGTTAATGTTGCTATGTGTTAATGTTGCTGACTGTTAATGTTGCTGTGTGTAATGCAAATGCAAATGCATTACAGAAGGTTTTACAGCTGTGGCTGATGCAATTGAGGCCTTTATCAATGCTTTTAGCAATGGTTTTAAGCTGTGGCTGAAAGTTATGGCTCTGATATAGCAAAGGTTCTGATGCATTTGCATTCCAAAATTGCAATCGAATATTGAAATGAAAGTAAGACCTTGCATATTAAATTGTTACAACCTTGCATTCAATCATGAATTCAATATCTGCATTCCTAATGCTTTGGTTGGTTAAAAGTAAGAATTCAGTCAACATATTTGATGCCAGGGGGTTTATATGGGTGGTTGAATCGAATATGGATGGTGGCGGGAAAGGTTTTGGAAGGTGCAGGGGGTAATTTTGCTTCTAAACACAAATTATAGGGGGTTATAAGAAAGGGTATTTTAGTAATTTACCCCAAGTCAACAGATCAGGCAACATATTTGATTCCAGGGGGTAAACATGCGACATAACAGCAAACTTTAGGGGGTAAAACAAAAGGGTAAAATAGTCTTTTCACCCCCAAGTCAACAGACAGGTCAAGAAAATTAAAGCCGGGGGGTAAACATGCGACATAACAGTTAACAGTAGGGGGTAAATTTACAATTATTTCCTTAGGGGGGTAAGGGTGCCAATGACCCCTAACCTCAGGGTGTAAAATTGCAGTTTACTCTCTCTCTATATATATATATATATATATATATGATTTACATTTTTATAAAATTTTAAAAACAAATTTTGTAAAAAATAGGATGTTAAGAGTTTATATCTTTGTTAAGTTTATATCATAGTAAGTTCATTTTTTTTGTTTAGCTTTAAAGTTTATTACCTTATTATTTTTTAATTTAGAAATACAAATTATTAAATTAATATCCAAGAATAACTGCAATATTTTATAATTTCAGCTTTACTATATCTAACTGCAATATCTATTTATTGCAACTTTAGTATATTAACTTACATAAGTTTAGCTGACTTGTAAAGTTAGGATACTAACTCTATTTTGAACTTTATTAATATGGTCAATAATTGCATTATATTAACACCAAAAATAAAGTTCAAATATAAAATAAATTTTATTCATATGTCTAGATCAAACATAACAGCTGAAAATGAAAAAAAAAAAAAAAACATAAAAATACTTGATAGATTTCATATTAGACTGCATGAAATCTGTTCCTCTTCTGAATTGACACTCGATCTATTTTTAATCGGGTTTTCTGGTTTGTGCTTGAATCGACAGTATCTTCTAATTCTTCTTCTTTGTCATTGTCCTCAAAATCGTCTAAATTAATAACCTCACTCCATATCAATTTAGAGAGTCTCTTGAATCTCTTCCTTTGATTCTCAATCTTTCGATCCTTAAAAAGGACAAAAATTGAATACAAAAGTTAAAAAAAGATTAAATAAACCTTAAAATTACATATTCACTAAATTCACGTTGAAGGTTATACTTGTATGGACTAAACATTGCACCATAAGAAATAATATCAACACCTTTATCACCATCATCCTACAATAAATCACACATGTAATAACATAACAAACATGTTAATATGAAAGATATACGCAAAAATAATACTTAAAAACCAGCAAAATCAATACATTAGAAGCTTTTTCCACAAATGGGTTGTTTAAATTGGTATGTTCATCATGCAAATGAATCTGAAAAATCAAATAAGTTAACATTCATATAAAAGTAAATAAAAGAAAACAATTATTCACTGTTGCGATATAACATAACTGACCTTAGAATTTTCAATCTCGCATGCTTGGTTTTTCGCAACAATTGAATTCAGAACTGGATGCATTTTTTAACTTTGTTTAGCAATAGATATAGGGGTGTCCTGCTATGCATTTATAGTGGTAACTATAGAAGTGCATTTGGGTCTAATTTTAGATTTGTCACCCCTTTATTTAGGAAGTTTGTTGTAGTTAGTTTAAAGTTTTTATAAGATATATATAAGTACAAATATTAGGTAGTTTAATAAAATAAAATATGACACATAATATCTTCATTTTATGTTATGGTACTTTAATTTCTTTTTGTTTTTGTTTGCATAGATGGATACATCTTTGTAGATTAGGCGCATTAGATCACAAGTATTAATTACTTGTACATTAAAACATTATCGACTTGTACCTTTTAATCCGTGCGTCGATATTGAACAAGACAACTATCGAAACGTCAACAAAAATGTGTATGTCGTCATGCTATCTTTGGATTTTTTTAAACAATATAGTTTATAAGAGATGTAAAAAATACGTAAAAAAAATTATAAGTTTGTTGTGGATAGGTGAATTGTAACTAATTATCTATAATTTTGTTAAAACCTTAGGGATTTAAGTGTAATAAGTGTAGGGGCTAAAAAATAAATAGTGTCTAAAAGACTAAATTACCCTCATTTTAGGGGCATTTCTATAAATAAAGTGGGGGAAAAGTTCTTATTTTTTAGGTATCTTAAAATACCCCTCCCTCATGCATTATAATATAGTATAGATATAACATTTCTCTCACGTGTTAATATTCAATAAAAGTTCATAGTATGTGACACACATTCCACATCTAAATAGGGGCATATATATGGGTCGGTTTTAGACTTAAACTAAAAAGAAATGAAAATTGACCAACATTAGTTTTAGAGTTAACTGCCATTTCAGTCCCTGTGGTTTGGTCACTTTGGCCATTTCCGTCCAAATTTCAAAAATGCGCCATTTCAGTCCCTGACGTACTGGAAAGGTGCCATTTCAGTCCAAATTCTCATAACCCAGTTAAAGTCAGTTAGGTGAGTGTATTTAATGAAGGGTATTTTAGTCCTTTTATAATTATTATGTTTTCCCTTTATCTTTTTATTAACTAAACCCCCCTCCCCTGTATAAAACCCACCCTTTTCCCTCCATTCTCATAACGAACCCTAAATCCCAAATTCACCCATCGATTAACCCCTTTCCCTCAACAATCTGTGTACAATCAACGATCAACAACAATGGATCATGAAGATGACAATGATCCAAACTGGAGGGTTCGAGGTGTTTACTCAAATTTCGACCCTGAAATCGCATATGGTATGTTTACATTCGTCACTTTATGGTTTTCAAATGATTGTTTTTCTTCATCATGTATAAATTAGGACTAATGTCGGTTGTATAATCGTTTCAGAACACCGACCTGATATGTTCACATTGCAAGTTCACCATGGAGGTGAACTCACTCTGTTCCCAGATATAACATATGAGGGGGGGGGGATAATTGAATATGTTGATAAGGTGAATGCGGACTATTTCTTGCGAGTAATCATCGATGACATGATGCTGGAACTTGGTTATATGGAAGAGGACAAAGATCTTTTAAAATACTATTTTAGGATTCCAGGTGAAGATATGGATTTTGGGTTAAGGCCAATAGCTACAGATGCTGATATTCTTAGGTTGATTAAAGAGACAACAGAGAATAAGGTTATAGAGTTATATGTTGAAAAGGTTCAAAGAGTGGATTTAGGAGAGTTGACACAGGAACCATTAAATGTGGTCTTTCCTGAACAACATCAACAGCCTCAAAATGATCCTGATTTAGGAGATCTAACACAGGAACCAGGTTGTGGTGGTGATCAAAATCCAGTAGGTGGTGATGAACCAGGAGGTGGTGATGGTAGTCCAGGAGGTGGTGGTGATAGTGAGGGCAGTGGTTATGATAGTGAGGGCAGTGGTTATGATAGTGAGGGCAGTGGTGATGATAATGAGGGCAGTGGTGATGGTAGCAGTGGTAAGGTCCAGTCTGAGGGAAGTGATTCTGAAGACCCTGAGTTTATTCCTGATGATGAGGTTAGTGAAGAGGATAGTGAGGGTATGAATGAACATGCAAGCAATAAGAAGGCAAATGCCACCAAAAGTGAAGCTTACAAGAAGGTGCAGACAGAGGAGGATGCAGATGATCCTGAGTTCATTGTTGATAAGGATAACTTAGTCATAGACTATGATGATGACATGGATGAATTTAGGGCTGCTGTGGACTTTGACATTAGTGAAGATGAGAACATATAAGAAGACCATTTAAATGAGGATGATTTGGTAGATGTTCAAGTAGATATAGATAACTTTGATAGTCTGAGTGACCCGGATGATGAAACAAAACTGCAGAGGGCTGTTAGGAGGATTAGGAGAAGCAAGAGGAAAAAGAAACCAACAGATGGTTGTCCCTTTTATGTAGGTCAACAGTTTTATGATAGGCAATCAATCAAAGATCTTGTGAAATGGTATGCTGTGGAATCTAAAAGGCAATTGTACATAATTAGGAATGATAAAAGAAGGTTCCGGGTTGTGTGCATGGGAAAGAATCCAAAGTTGAGCAGTAATGAAGGTGGTTGTGTGCATGAGGGCAGTTCTGGAAATTCACATGATACACCTTTGAATGCAAACCCAAAAGTGGTTGGGGACCATAATGCAAACACAAATAACAATGGTGGGGCCCAGCAGTCTTGTTCTTCAAAAGAGCCTGAAAAGAAGCCAAAACGTCCAAGGAAAAAGATTCCTCTTCCCACATGCTCTTGGGTTTTGCACATCTCAAATCACTTCAAGAGCCGAGACACATGGGTGGTGAAGACTCTTATCAATGAACATGACTGCTTGCATACCAGGGATGTGGGCTTATGCAATATCTCTTTTTTGACCAACGAATTGGAACCCATAATTTTGGTTAACCCTACCATTCCACTGGCTGCTCTTCAAGATCAACTCCAGAAGAAACTTCAGGTACAGATTACAATTAACCAAATTTCTAGAGCTAAGCATTTTGCAATGGAGAAGGTTCAAGGGGATTACAAAACTCAGTTTGGGTTGCATAATAACTTATAGGTTTCCATTAAACAGGTAGGCCAAAGTGTGACATTCTTCTAAACAACATTTGTGAAGTCTTCAATAGGCAGTTGATACATGCTAGGGATAAACCAATCATTACCAGTCTAGAGTGCATCAGGGAATACCTAATGAAGAGGAATGCTGTTGTACACAAGCTGATTGCAAAGAGCAAAGGTGCTCTAACCCCCTATGCAACTGAAGTCCTAGACAAGATCAAACAAGAAGCTGCTGAGTACACTGTTATCTTTAACTGTATCTCCAAGTATCAAGTTAATGGGCCAAGAGACAACAAAGTAGTGAACTTGGTGGAGAAAAGTTGTAGCTGCAGAAGATGGGACTTGACTGGCATCCCTTGCAAGCATGCAGTTGCTTGTATATGGAACTTGGCCCTACATGGCAATGATGATGGTGTATTGGAGAAGTGGGTTGATAAATCATACTGGATGCAGACTTGGAAGGATGTGTATTCCCATGTAATTGATCCAGTAGATGGTCAAGACTTATGGACACCTTCCACATGCCCTACTAAGCTGCTTCCACCAAAGCACCACAAGCAAATAGGCAGGCCAAAAAAGAAAAGGAAGAAATCTGCTGTGGAAATCAGTGAGTTGACTCAACAGATGGAATCCAGTGGCAAGATGTCAAGAAAGGGTGAAACTGTGGAATGCAGCATGTGTAAAAGGAGGGGCCATAACAGGAGGAGTTGCAAGGGGACTGATGTTGAATAGGCATTGCTGGTGTTCAGTAGTTTGGTAGAAACATGTCCTGGTTATGTTGGTTGAAATTGTCTTTTGAATGTACACTGTTATGTAATTTGTCCAGGAACATGTCATGTCTTTTGCTTATGTCTGTTGGTACACTACCTAATCTGTGTTTGGAACATGTCTTATGGGGTTATGTTTTATGTCCAGGTTATGTCTTTCTGTTATGAATTATGGTGCTATGTTTATTTATTATGTCCAGGTCTTGGGTAATGGTTATGTCCAGGTCTGATGTAATTGTCCAGGTGTTATGGTTATGTTTTATGTCCAAGGTTTTACCATAATGGTGATGTGTTTTGGTACATAAAGCATATTACATTGAATCGGACGCAACAATATTGCCTCGGACAATATTCATAACCATAAGGTAACACTAGTTGATTACATTGCCTCGGACAATATTCGGCAAGTGCATAACCATAACAAAAAGCATATTACATTGAATCGGACGCAACAATATTCGGCAAATGCATAACCATAACAAAAAGCATATTACAATGTATCGGACAATATTCGCCAACTGCTATTACATTAACGTCATAATATGTACATAATTTATACCACTGCTTTAACATTAAACATTTCAGTGAAAAGCAACATATGAGATGAAAAAAACCCAGCTAAACATTAACATCATCTTCAATCTCGTGCACTTCACTGCCATTCCTAAAGCTTGTTCTTGAAGTTGCCTAATTTCAGATGTCATCCTCAAAGCTTGTTCTTCATGGTCCCTAACTTGATAAGCCAAACCCGCAAAATGTCGAAATACTTCAACAGCCCTTTCACACGATGGACCCTCTGCCCAATCCACAAACCCGCAACCCCTATGTCGAGTAATGCAGCAGAAAAACTTCCTTCCAGGGTTTGCAGGGGTCCACGATGTCTTCACAGTTGTTGGAGACCCACAATTGTGGCATACGACCATCGTTTGAGGGGATGGATTGTTCAATTTTGGGGAAGAAATGGGGAAATTAGGGTTAGTGTTCGATGGGTGAATTTGGGATTTAGGGTTCGTTATGAGAATGGAGGGAAAAGGGTGGGTTTTATACAGGGGAGGGGGGTTTAGTTAATAAAAAGATAAAGGGAAAACAAAATAATTATAAAAGGACTAAAATACCCTTCATTAAATACACTCACCTAACTGACTTTAACTGGGTTATGAGAATTTGGACTGAAATGGCACCTTTCCAGTACGTCAGGGACTGAAATGGCGCATTTTTGAAATTTGGACGGAAATGGCCAAAGTGACCAAACCACAGGGACTGAAATGGCAGTTAACTCTTAGTTTTACGTATTGGTTCAATTTGGTAATAGGTCGATATTTTTTAGGTTTACATTTGGGTTTGAAATGTCAGAGCCCTGGAAAAGGTTGACATAAAATAATGAATTAGGGCCTTAAACTTTTGGCAAATTTTTTGCTAGTCCATTTTTAATGAATCTGGATTTGAAACTTTTTGCCCTAAAAATTTGTTCCTAAATAATAAATTTGGGGCATAATTTAAATAAAACCAAAACATAATCTGTGGTTTAAAAACTCAAAACTGAACCTATTAGTTTGGGTTGTTTAATTTAATTAGATTTTTTCAGGTTTTGGTTTAACTGTATTTAATTTTCGGTTTTGGTTTAATTAACCGGTTTCTCTCATCCAAATCTAATATATATATATATATATATAGGGTAAGGTTATTGTAAGAAAGGTTAAAAGTGTGGGTAAGGTTATTGTAAAAAAGATTAAAAGTGTGAGAAATATTGTGGAGATGACATGTGTCTTTAATCTAAATTAATTCTAAAGGGTAAACAATTATCATTGATTCAATTAATTCAAAAACTTTCATAACCGTCACCTTGTTTATAGGAACATGATTTTTTTTAAAAATATCTCTACAAAAACACTACGAATGATACTGCAACCACCATTCAGCACGTATATAACACCATTCAATAATTATATAACACAATTCAATAAGTATATAACACGATTCAATAAGTATATAAGACCATTTTAAAGATCTCTATAAAACACTACGAATAACACTGCAAAATCACCATTCAACACATATATAACACTATTCAATAATTATATAACATCCTTCAATAAGTATATAACACCAATCAATAATTATATAACATCATTCAGTAAGTATATAACACAATTCAATAAGTATATAACACTATTAAAGACACTACCTCCATTTCCAGAATGTGTTCTTAGTATAATGTTCATAATATGGTTATTGTACATGGTGTTTTAAACCTGCATGCATGGTGTTTTACATCTGCATGCTAGTAGATGTTCCAGATTTCATATGTTAAAACACCATGGTGTTTTAAAACCTACATTCCAGTAGATAAAAAACACCACGCTTTCCAGTATGTGTTTAAAACACCACGTTTTGTATCACAATACAACTAAAACATCACTGTATGAACATAGACAAAACATCATGGACTAAACATCTGATCGAAACATATTTTTTTTCTCTATATAAGTATAGCAATATGGTACTCATATTAAAGATAAAAAACGCTCGTTATTATGGTGTAATTTAAAAAAAAAGTAACGTACAAAAAGTTATTGACGTTTAAAAAAACGGGGGAAAGTTGCATGTGTATTAATGCTAGTTTTTTAATTTAAAAATGTTAAACTTACTTGCATACCCTTAATCTAGAAAATTAATGTGTTTAATAGTAAACATTATTTACAATTTTGTCATTATGATCTCAATTATTAGATCAAAGATCTAATGATGTAGATTTTTTCTTACTTTTCTCACAAAAAACTCATTTTTTATAGAAACCTCTACCTACATATGTATATATACGTGTATATATATTCATATTTTACAAGTATTTGTCTTTAAAAGGATAACCTGATAATAAAGTAGTGTATTTTCTAATTAAATGGTTATCAATTTAAATTCTGTAAAGACCAGGTGTTTTGTTATTTTAGTCGTTAATTTTTTTTTTTTTTACTATTACTTCCCTTTATAGACACTCTTTCTATATATATAGTAGTGACCTTTGCAAATCTAAAAGGACACTTCCACCAATATCCACCTTTCTTTCTTTCTTTCTTTCTTTCTTTCTTTCTCTCTCTCTCTATATCTATTTATATCTATTGTCTTCAATTTGCTCACTTGTAGTCGCAGTGGTGAGTAGAGTGAATCTTCAGAAGGGTTACACGTTCTCAAACTTCCTCATATACCCTACAATCGTAAGTCAATATTTCTTCTCTTCATGTTTTGCACATATATATATATATATATAATTATATTTTATTATTTTACATATATTGATATCCAAAATACTAATCAATTAATTATTTATTTTTGATATAAGATACTTCTTTTTTTATTCTTTACTTTTCATACATAAAGTTGATGAAGATAAATGAAGTGAAGTCTAACCACCACACAAAATGTAAAGTGGAGAACTTGCATGAAAAAAATGAATGCTATTATCATGGAGGGGAAAAATCATGCATATTCACATGGTCCACTTTGATACGAACCATATCCACTATTTGATTTTCCCCGACCAAAATAAAAAAAACTTTTATAAAAACAGATAATGTAACTTGGCAAGTATATTATTAAATGAAATTAAGTTAAAAAAAAAAACCCTAATAATCTTCAACATGTTATTAACAAATAATATTGAAAACTAAATAACTCATAAGGGTCTTTAAACGTAGAGAGATTATAATCAAATAATATTGAAAACTAAAAAGTTAAGCATGATAATTCTAAGTCTCTAACTTGTCTTTTTTAAACTATCATGAGAACTCAATTAATAATATATCTAGCTAATAAACTATTTTTTTTTTTTAACTAAAGTGAGTTTTTTCTTCGAAGGACAGATTTCTTTTAATCCCTTTTGTCTGTGAGATTTGAAACCAAAACCTCCCTCTCATAAACCTAGATGTTTAAAGTTTTGTCTTTGCCATATACAAATACATATTATGGCATAGTATATTTGATACAACTAACATGAAATATATATTAAATAAAATTTGTATGCATTTATTACGTTCTATTTCAAGTTGACATTTTTTATTTGACTATTACATGATATTTTTAACATTTTTTTTCATAGTTAAAAGGTAGCAAAATAAAAATAATAAGTAGGCTACTGTATCTCAAGTTGCCTCTTAAAGGCATAGATAATATGTGTGTGCATTTGAGGTATTATGCAATTAACTTAACACAACAACTACAGTAGAAAATAAAACAAGGATATGTAAAAAAAATAGAAAACACAAAAGTAGTATTATGTATGATGTTTGTCTCTACAAAATAGTGTGAGTTTAAATCTTTTTTAAAGATGCAAGGTTATATGATATTTAGGTGAAAAAAATGTTAAAGAAAAAGAAATAAAGAGACAGGTGCTTAATGGTTTTACCTGAACCTAATGCCTAATTCATGGGTATGAAACCACAAGTTCTATTTTATTTATGGTGTTTATGATTCGGTTCAATCAATTCTTTTTAATTTTATTATTTTTTAATTGAGGTATGAGGAAACGACAAACTAAACTGGCTAGATTGAATGGGTTAGCTACACCGGTTGGTTTTAACTAAATCAATGTTTTTATATTAAACTTTCTAAACAATAAAGATGGTTGTATGTATAATTTATAAATAAACTTTCTAAACAATAAAGATGATTGTATCAGGAGTGGCCGAGCTAGCCTACTAATTAAGGGGTATCCTGAATTTTTTTTTACCGTACAATCATACAATAAAAACGATAATCAATAAAGTAGAACAAATACCTAATAGATTTGTCCTCTTCTTTTTTTCATAGTTTGAAATCGTCTCATTACATCGTCGTCTTTTGCTTTATCAAAACTTTCTTTCTCAACCACACAAACCATAACATTGTTCAAATATTTCGGGCTCATTCGATTGCGTAAATCCGTCTTAACAAGCTTCAATTTAGAAAAAAAAAATCTTTCAACGGTTGCGGTTGCAACTGATGAAACCAAAACTGACTTCACTACCCGATAAACCAAAGGACAAGAACTATGTATTCCGGTTTCCACCATAAAACGAGCAAGATCACTTATTCAATTATAATATTGTTTTGGGTCTTGAGCTAACTTTATCAATTATATTTAGGGTCATCTTTCAATTTTATTATTGTTAATTCGGGCTTATTTTATTATTCTGGCTTAATTATTATACAAGTTTTCAGGTTTTAAATGTTTGGGCTTATAAAAAAATGAGATTTTAGTAATATCAAGTATTTTATTTTTTTGTTAGGAGTATTCTCGTATTTTTTAAAGGTGTCATTTATATAAAGCCAGAAAAAAAAAACACTACGAATACGAGGTTGAGCCGTAACCCATGCTACGACTTCTAACATTGTGGTTCCGCCGTTGATTGTATGTATAATTTATAAATGGACATACAAACCGTAGGTAAAAAAAAAGTAAAATAACATTTCCAAAACTATTATTAAAATATTCCATTAACCCACCAACAAACAAAATGAGCAATTTTGTGTATTATGTATTCACGTGTAAGTCATAGTTTTTGTTTTTTTTTTTTTTTCATGTGCGAATTCACTCCGCCGGCGACACGTATACTTCTCTGATCGAATTATTCCGATGGTATATGTTACACCTACCATACAAAATCCAGTGTACAATAATATTGAACTTAGAATCTCCATGAAAACTCACACAAACACTTTGTTTGTTACTAAGGTAACCAGTTTGTTCTCAATTACATTCTTTGATTTCTTATTATTATTATTATTATTATTATTTTCATTTTATTATTATTATTATTATTATTATTATTATTATTATTATTATTATTTATGAACTCTAATAAGTGTTTGTTTGATGATGGCATTGTTCTGTTTGTAAAGAAGGAGTAAGTGGTACAAACTACAAAGGAGTGTGATTTGTGTGGTCAACTATGGTTGCATTTGGTAAAAAGTTGAAGGAATTGCAGATCCAAGAATGGAAAGGGTAATCTTCTTCAACTTTCACATGCTAAGGCTTGGGTGTGGTTCAAAGCCCCTAGGAGCTTTGTAGTGTCACGTCAGATCGACATCAGCGCTATGTCACAAAGGGTCTTTAATGATTTAAAACCCCCTACTAAACAAAATAAAAAAAAGAATTTTTTTGATTGGTTGATGGTTTAAAGCCCACCCGCACACACCCTTTAGCGGTCGTTAGTGTGCTGGTGGGCCATCAATGGCGCCCCCTCTTTGGCGGGCAGGGGGTGGCTGAGAGGCGCTAACGAAGGTGATGTGGCCAGGGGCGGTATACCACACCCCATGGCCTAAAAGTCAATCTATACCAACTATTAGATTAGACTATACGGTGTGGAAAGCCATGAAGGGTCACGTCAGCACCTGTCAGAAGGATGGCATGGTGCCAAAAAGTGTGGGGTGGGATAGGGTGTGGAAGGGTCACGATGCATACACTTTTTATATTTAATTTAACTTATATTAAAAAAAACCAAAATCAAATAAAAAACTCACCACGCCATTAAAACAAAACACCTCATCACCATCCTCCCTCCGTGCCGGTGTGGTTGAGCACTAGGGATGAGCTCAGTACCGGTAACGAAAGTACCTGTACCAAAAAAACGTTCGGTACAGTACTTTACAGGTATTTGTGTGTAAAATTCGGTAAAATACCGGTGCCGCACCGAAAATACCGCTACCGAAAATGCCTAAAAGTGGGTACCACGCAAAAATTTCAGCACCGGTACCAAGTCCTAAATGCTCATCCTTGTTGAGCGCTCCCACCCTCCTCCACGCTGCACACCGTGTGGTCTTAAAGTGTAAAATGGTCCCCTTTTATACTAAAGGGGCTATGGATATGAGAGAGTAGAACTATATAGTTAAAGCGTGCTTGGGTATGAGCAATCCGAGGATGGGACCCGTCCTGGGAACCTCCAATTTAGCAACCAAAAAGAAAAAAAAAATTGTGAGCTTCTTGTGGGCAAACGGACAATATTGGTTGTTACAGCAGGCTAGATGTTACCCAGGCTTGAGTTTCATTTTTCATATGCGGATTAAAAAAGTTGATTAATCTTTTTTTTTTTTGAACAAGAATTTTTTTTTCAATGCAAACCAATGATAAATGATGTTAAAAGGCCTAAAAGACAACTACACAAATGTTGTTAAAAGGCCTATAAGACCTGTTAATTAGTTTGTAGATTTATCATACAGCTTGCTTATCATCATATTGTTTTCAGATCGTATATCGACTACAAGTTACTAAAAAAGAAAGTGAAACATTATGCTCAACAAGACGAGGTTGATGGCCAGAATCGCGAGTATGTTCTACGTGATTTCTCTCAAATGCTTGACGAACAGGTACATGTCGAAATTTAAATTCTAAACCTAATAGCAGTTGTTTTTGAAGCTAATAACCTATGTCATGGATCTTGTTTTGTTTCAGATAGAAAAGATAGTTTTGTTTTTATTAAAACACCAAGGTCAACTCGCGACCAGGCTATCAGGTCTTGCTGACCGCGATGATGAGTACCTTTCACATGGACCGAATCATGACTTGATAGTGGAACTTAGAGAAGCATATAGAGAAGTAGGAAGAGATCTTTTAAGGCTATTATTTTTCGTTGAAATGAACGCTATTGGTCTAAGAAAGATTCTTAAAAAGTTTGATAAGCGGCTCGGATATAAGTTCACAAGTTACTATGTCAAAACTCGAGCAAACCATCCTTATTCTCAGCTCCGACAAGTGTTTAAGCATGTGGTACAAACTAAAATATCAAAAAATAGCTGTCTTTTGTTGTTTGTGGTTGCAGTCTTGCAGATATGCATCACCACCGTATCTATACATGCAGGGTATATCCGCAGTCGTTGGATCCATAACTAGGAATCTTGCTGATCTGCAAGACGTTGATAGACGTTATGTATCAATTTATGATCACCCAAATATTCACATCTCGGTATTTGTTTATAAAGTTCTTCATTTTGCAAGATCATTTAAATCAGTAAAATGTCATTTTTGTCCCTGAGGTTTGACCAGTTTTGCGACTTTTGTCCAACGGTTTGTTTTTCCGCATCTGGATCCAAAAGGTTTGAAATCTTGCCATTTTCATCCTGCTAGTTAACTCCGTCCATTTTTCTCCGTTAAGTCAGGGGTATTTTCATCTTTTTTGTTAATTTAAAGGGCAATTCAGTCTTTTTCAGGGGTATTCGGTCTTTTTACATAAAGTGAAAAAGACCGATTTCCCCTTAAGTTAACTAAAAAGACGGAAATACCCCTGACTTAACGAAGAAAAAATGGATGGAGTTAACGAGCCGGATGAAAATGGCAAGATTTCATACCTTTTGGATCCATATGCGGAAAAACAAACCTTTGGACGAAAGTCGCAAAACTAGCCAAACCTCAGGGACGAAAATGGCATTTTACTCATGATTTTATTTCTTGCTGCAAATTACAGGATCCTATAATTGAATCAATAAAAGCAGCTGAGAAACGACTACTGAACTCAACTGATTTCCTCCACTATTTGGGAAAACATGCGTTTATAATGCAAGACGAGCTGCCATCGCCTTCATCCGAAGAGCATATTGTGAACGAAAGATATCATTTTATGTCACTTCTTTTGAACTTGGTTAATACGTTTTTGTATATGGTGAATACGTACATCATTGTCCCGACAGCAGATGACTACTCTTTGAGCCTTGGAGCTGCAGCCACGGTTTGTGGTGTTGTGATCGGATCAATGGCCGTTGCACAGATTTTTTCGTCGGTTTATTTTAGTGCATGGTCAAATAAATCGTACATCCGACCTCTTATATTCAGCAGCATTGTTCTTCTTATGGGCAACACCTTGTACGCCCTGGCTTATGATCTTAACTCTATATATGTTCTTCTGATTGGACGTTTGTTCTGTGGGTAAGCCGTCTATATCTTGTAGGAATTTGTCTTGTTAAACTAATAGCGTATTACTTTTGTGACCCGTTTCAATATGGACCTGTTTTGACCCGTTGCACACCCCCTATATAGTTAACTATAAAGTGATCTTTTAAGAGTAAAATGCGATTTTCCTCACTGAAGTTTGGCCACATTTGCGACTTTTATCCAAAGGTTTTTTTTTTCCGCATCTGGATCCAAAAGGTTTGAAATCTTGCCATTTTCATCCGACTCGTTAACTCTATCCATTTTTCTCCGTTAAATGTGGAGCCTTTCCGTCTTTTTAGACATTTTTATCAAAATAAAAAAAAACACTATAAGAAATAAAGATCCACCTCTGTCGACTTTCTCCCCACCCAAACCCTTTAATCATCACAAAAATGTCTAAAAAGACGAAAATACCCCTGACTTAACGTTAGAAATGGATGGAGTTAACTGTTGGAATTATTAAACTTTGTTATGTTTATAAGTTTATGTTTTAATTATTCGAATTTGTAAGTAGTAATACGTATGATATGAACTCGGTTAGTAGATGATAAGTTTATGTAATAATCGGTGTGATAAGCGGGTAAGCAATTCAAATAACTGCCTTCGGCAGTTACCCGCCAAAATCAAACCGCCAAACACCTTGTATATATTCAAGTTTACCGGCAACTATGTCGGATATCAAGACATTCTTATTCACTGCAAGAATTGTCCTTTAATCCTTTGCACTTGTTCATCGATACCATTTCATCATGCATATCCAATTCGGATCACTTACATATGATAACACAAATCCCACTTTCAATTCCACCGCACAATCACATTCCGCTGCAAATTTGTCTTCTGATCCCCAACATAGTGGTATCAGAGCATCAACGGGAAAGAAGAAGACGACTGGAATTCGATCAACATCCACTCTCTTACCATGCCAACATTGTACAGACGAGATGAGCGGCAAGAATAAACAACGTCATCGGGAGAAGACATGTTTTTACTGTCGTAAACCCGGGCACCAAATTTCTTCATGCCTGAAGAAAGAAACAGATGAGGCAACCCAACTAATCCGGCAAGCAGTGAATACAGGGATACAGAACAAAGAAGAAGGAGTCAGAGATCATCAAGAGATGATTGTCGTCGGTACCGAAGGAGGGCTATGGAGCGATATATGGTACGTTAGTTCTGTGTTTAAACATCACATGGCCGGAAACTTGAATGTGTTCAAACGCATTGAACACATTATTGGGGTTGATACACAATCGGGTGAAAACAATTTCTTGTTTACACGGGGGGTTGGATCAGTAGAAATTAAAACAAGTAACGAAATTATGAGAATTCAAAGTGTCTTTTATTCTCCGGAATTAGACCGAAATATCTTGAGCATGGATCAATTGACTATGCAAGGATTCACTGTCAACAAAGATGGTGATACTTGCAGAATCTTTCCCATGTTCTCTGTTCCGGTGAATAATTCGGTTAATGAAGCAAGTGGATTGACGAGGGAAGAGGAGATTGGGTTAAAAGAAAAAGCAAGGTATAATCGATGAAGGTGTATTTGATGATGAATTCAAACAACGTTACTTGAATTCTTATTTCGAAGAACTCCATTTGTCTTCACAAGAGACAGATTGGAGTATAATGATTATCATGGCCATGGAATTCAAAGAGTTTGAAGATTGTAGAGCATTTATGAATATGCTGGATGATCGAGAATTTGTTTTTAAATATAAACATATACTCGATTCAAAGTTTGAAGAGATGGTCAAATGGTTCCTGTTCGAATATATGGGAATCACTACTAGACCGGTTCCACCATTTACTCCAAACAAGAGAAAAATCGATTTGCTAAGTCTTTATTTACTGGTGGCTGTGGACGGAGGTTACAGGGTTGTAACAACAGAAAATTTATGGCCTGCAATTGCTAAAGATCTAGGCTTTGAATATGAAGATGGAGACTACATGAGGGTCACTTATGCCATGTATCTTGATATCCTAGAGTATTATTACACATTCAAAAATGTTCAAAGAAAAGTGCAGGACAAGGAGACAGTGTTAGAAGAAGGAGGGTCCACTACCGGCTTCCATGAAAGATCGAAGAGTGCAGGAGAGGTTCAACAGGAACCTGCAGGGACTACACAGGTCGCACTCTTTGCTGGAATCGATGATGATGACTGGAATCAAGTGAAAAGAAGGAAACGCTTCAACTTTAACTATGCTAGATGGGCCGTCGATGAAGCAAATCGAAGCGTCATGGATCATGCTCGGAAACATAACCAAGTTTAAGGGGGGTTATGTTGGAATTATTAAACTTTGTTATGTTTATAAGTTTATGTTTTAATTATTCGAATTTGTAAGTAGTAATACGTATGATATGAACTCGGTTAGTAGATGATAAGTTTATGTAATAATCGGTGTGATAAGCGGGTAAACAATTCAAATAACTGCCTTCGGCAGTTACCCGCCAAAATCAAACCGCCAAACACCTTGTATATATTCAAGTTTACCGGCAACTATGTCGGATATCAAGACATTCTTATTCACTGCAAGAATTGTCCTTTAATCCTCTGCACTTGTTCATCGATACCATTTCATCATGCATATCCAATTCGGATCACTTACATATGATAACACAAATCCCACTTTCAATTCCACTGCACAATCACATTCCGCTGCAAATTTGTCTTCTGATCCCCAACATTAACAAGTTGGAAGAAAATGGCAAGACTTCAAACCTTTTGGATCCAGATGCGGAAAAACAAACCTTTGGACGAAAGTCGCAAAAAGTAGCCAAACCTGAGGGACGAAAATGACATTTTACTCTATTTTTTAATTAGGAACTTGAAGAATTCATAGTAAATAGACCAACTTCAAAACAGGATGAACATGTTTGACCTTAAAAGTCTGATTTTTGAGGAGTCTGAACTTATTGTTTGGTAGATTGGGATCAGCTCGGGCTGTCAACAGGCGGTATATTAGCGACTGTGTGCCGTCAAAACTAAGAATGAAAGCGTCTGCTGGGTTCGTGAGCGCGAGTGCACTTGGAATGGCTTGTGGTCCGGCTCTTGCTTGCCTATTTCAGACACAATTTAAAATACTTTGGTTCACCTTCAACCAAGATACTTTACCCGGGTGGTTCATGGCATTTGCATGGTTCATCTATTTACTATGGCTATGGTTGTCATTTAGAGAGCCACCACTTGAGAAAGAAGACATTGTTGTGCAGCACGAGACATCTGGTACGTTTTATATTCTCTCATCTTGTAACTCAACTCATTTATTTCTCAGTAGATAGATTTGGGTTGGGTTTTTTTTACTAGGGGTGTTAAAAGCCAAGCCGCTAGTGAGCTACTCGAGATCAGCTCGCTAAAAGCTCGAATTGAGTTGAGTTTAAACGAGCCTGGGCTTGAGCGCGGGCCTAAAAATAAACTTGTATGTAAACGAGCCTAAGCCCGAGCTTCACTTATCGAGCTCGAGAGGTTCACGGGCCTAAACGAGCCTATTATTTATATTAACTTTCTAACATAGTATTAGTTATATGTATATAATTCTGATAAGAATAACTAACTAAATTGTATTATGTTATAATAAAAACTATGATTATATATAATACATTAGGCAAGCTCGGGCTCGGGCTCGGCTCGTTTACACCACTAGTTGCTACTTTTTATCTCAAACGGGTCAAAATAAAAACAGCTAAAGAGGATATGGATCAGACAGTTTCAATAACTTATATTTTATAAAATGGGCAAATAGATGTTTGTGGGTCAACCCGGCCCAAACAGTGTTGACTCGTACTAAGAATGGCCGGGTTCAACTCGACCCGATTCAGTCTGTTACCCACCCTGCTCATCTTGCCACCTCCACTAGCTCCGTTTTCAAACAAATGGGAACAAATTGGTAGTTATGTATGTTGTGGGTAGCAGGTACCACCGTAGAAATTGGTTTTTCCGAGCCTTTACTTTTGGATTTTGGGAAAAATGAAGAAGATGAAGATGAGCAACAAGAAGATGATGATCCTAGTGATGAGTTATCTGAAGATAACCGTGAGCCTGTGACTTCTATTATGTCTGCATACCGACTGCTTACTCCATCTGTCAAGGTTCATTTCAATAACTAAATTATCATCCTAATAATATCGTTTTCATATCATTTATAAAACTTGATATCATGAAATAAAAAAGGCATCCACGGGTTTCCTGATCTGTTTTGACCCGTTACCCAACATGTCCATTTATATAACTACATGTTGACACCTTATTGCTTGTGAACAGGTTCAATTGATTATATACTTCATGCTCAAATACGCTATGGAGATCTTACTTGCTGAATCGAGTGTCGTCACATCATACTACTTTGTGTGGTCAACAAACAACGTCGCCATGTTTCTTGCTTTTCTTGGGCTGACTGTTCTTCCAGTCAGCATTTTTGTCGGGAGCTACATCAGCAATGTGTTTGAAGAAAGGTAAAAAAAACTTAGGAAATTTCACAAAGTAACATAATTTTTATAATTTATTCCAATATCTCTCATATTTTACAAACATGATCATGTCGATACAGGCAAGTTTTGTTGGCTTCAGAGATAATGGTATGCTTGGGTATCGTTTTAAGCTTTCATACGATCATCCCCTATTCGGCACCTCAGTACATCTTATCGGCTCTTCTAACATTTGTGTCTGCTGAAGTTCTTGAAGGTGCATACAAATCTACCTATGTATATATAGTTGATTAATAATACGTAATACAATAGTATTGTTACATTAATAGGTGTGAACTTGTCCCTCTTATCGAGGGTGATGTCATCTCGCTTATCACGTGGGACCTACAATGGCGGGCTACTGTCAACTGAAGCTGGGACGCTAGCTCGAGTGGTTGCAGATGGAACGATTACACTTGCAGGATACTGGGGTATGAGTGAGCTCTTGAACATCACGTTACTTCCTTCACTTGTTATTTGCATCGCGACCATTATAGCCACTTCCTTCACTTACAACTCTCTTTATTAGTACGCGGCTTATGTTATGTAAATAGTAAACAAAATGTGTATATAACTTCTAAGGAGTCGTGACGCGTTAGTTTCATCCTCACTTCTCGTGACATGTCTGTTTTAAGGTAGGTAATAATTATGACGCGGGTTGTAATGGATAGTGTTTAAATTATGTAATGAATGACTACTTAACAAGAGTTTCCCTTGTTGATATTACAATAGTCACCCATATGTTTCAACATTGTACACAAAATAGTTGTCAATTAAAAGGCCTAACACCATTGTTCAATAAGCATGATAACAAAACACATTGTTTAAGGAATGACATGATCATCCAAACAAAATACATTGTTCAAGCAAATGACATAACCAAAAACATAGTTAAAGTAAAAACAAACATCCATATGAATTTGATATTATATTATTATGTTATTTAAGTAACTTAATATATTATTAAGTTATCTTTGCAAAAGAGAAAAAGCTAAGATAAGCATTAACGTTAATTAAATATTAAATATATTTATAGAAGATGAAATTCATTAAGGACTGTGTAAACTAATTATTGATGTACATAAATGAAAAAATGTGAATGGGGGTTTTCAGGGGTTCAACCCCTACCCTCTCAGTTTGATTATCTTTTATTATACGACCTGACCTGACCGACCTGGTCTGGCTTGACACGGGCCGAGAAAAAAATATTATAGATGAATGACCCCTAAAAATTTCCACTCCCTATGAAAAAATTTCCTGGGGACGTCTGATGATTCCATTCCTCCATGTGCTCCCATTGTTGATAACAAAATACATTGTTCAAGGTAGGAGTGTTCATGGTCCGGTTTGGTCGGTTTTTGGGTCAAACAGCGAACCAAACCGTTAGTCACAGTTTTTAATAATTGAAAACCAAAACCGAACCGTTGAATTCTTAAACCGAACCATTATTAACGGTTTGATTTTGGTTCGGTTTCACGGTTTGAGCCTTGTTTGCTAAAATGAAAAACAAAACAAAAGAATAAAAAGAAAAACAAAGTGTCCAAATTAGAGAATATCATAACACTTGGCATTTGAATGTAAAATATGGGCCGACATTAGTGTATTAGATATTGAAAGTTCACATATGGCCCAATTTTAGTTAACATTATCAATTTACCTACTTATAGATTAAATTTAGATTTAAATTTATTTATGTCCATATATATGTAATATATGAAATATTAAAAAATAAAATATAATACAATCTTACGGCCCGGTCCGGTTTATTACGATTGGTTTTTGCCATAAACCGTAAACCAAACCGTTTGCTACGGTTTGCAAATATTGAAACCGACTGACCGAAAGATAACTAAAAAACCGACCGTGAAACCAAACCGATGACTGGTTTGGACAGTTTCACGGTTTAAAACCGAACCATGAACACCCCTAGTTCTAGGTCCATATTAGGCTATGGGGTGTGGAGGCCATTGATTGGAACATTATTTCCACATAGGATCACTAATTAAATGGTATACCACCGCCCCTCCTTGATTGATGGCGGTTTCCATGGATTAAACCACGATTACCACGACCCTCCCAATTTGATAACTTTAAGACAAAAATAAATTAAAAAAAAGGATAGTGGTTTGGGTCATGATCACACCCTTAGGGTAGTGGTTTTGAATGATGAATTAAAGATGGATGACATGGCGCCTATGTGGAGGGTTATGAGGGTCATGACCACACCCTATAGTCTTAGTGTGATTACCCAAAGCATCAGGTTCAACATCATGATCAACACAAGCCTTCAAGATGCATGTATAATAATATTTAAGATTATTAACGTAAAAACATTAAAAGGAAATAACCCCAACTTTCACTAATTGGCAGATAGCACTTCCAACTTTCGATTTGCACCACACAACTCTCAACTTTCAACTTATTTTTATCTGGCATACTCAACAAACTAACTGAACCCTACCCTAACCCAGTTAGTTTTTTTGCTATGTGACACTTGTATGGTGATGTGGCAGCTGATTTGGTCTTTTTGATGACGTTGCATATGACTTGGCCTTTTTGATGACGTGGCAGCTGATGTGGCATCTGACGCCAGCAAACTAGGTTAATGTTGAGTTAGTTTGAGAGTGAAATAAGTTGAAAGTTGAGAGTGGTATGGTACAACTCGTAAGTTAGAAATGCTAAAAAACCAAAAATAAAAAATTTCCTTTAATAATTTAACTTAACTCACACTTGAACAATTTTTATAGTTACAATTTGTTAGTTTTTTTTTTGAACGGTAAATTTGGATCACTGACGGACCACTGGAGTATCATCGTGCCACCAGCGGAACCACCCGATCATATCCATCTCCACTAGGCAATAATGTCTATACACCAATTCAGGACAATAAATCTGGGAAAAACCCCCCATTGTGGGAATCGAACTCATGACCTAATGGTCATAAGCCTTATCCCACCACCAAGATACCACTAGGCTATAATGCCATGGGTACAATTTGTTAGTAACTAAGAAAATACAAGAAATATTGCATAAACCAAAATTGCATGCATGAATGATTCAATGGTTATTAGATCATACACAACACAACCAAATTTCATTCTTCCTTAACAAATCCCATCAAAAAAATCTCATCTTTCACCCAAAATCCCTCCAAGTTTAAAATCCCCAATGTAATTCAAACCCTTAATCTTGAAATCATTTCAGAAATTCATCACCCAGATCTCTTACCAAACTAATCCGACATCAAAACCCATCTCAAATTTCTAGGGTTTCTGAAAATAATAAAAACAGAGTGAGGGAAAAAAATGTCGGGGAAAGAAGATATGCCGGAAGGGACGGTGCGAAATGTAATGGAACAGGAGAATTTGAAGTGGGTTTTCGTTGGTGGAAAGGGGGGTGTTGGGAAAACTACGTGTAGTTCGATTCTTGCGATCCTTTTGGCGTCTGTTAGATCCTCTGTTCTCATTATTTCAACTGACCCTGCTCATAATCTTAGCGATGCCTTTCAACAGAGGTTCACCAAGGCTCCTACTTTGGTTATTGGCTTCCCCAATTTGTATGCTATGGTTCGTCTTTCCTGTTTTTTTTTTTTTTTGGGTAGGTTATGTGAACAGAGGTGGTTGGTTAGGTGTAAAAAACAGAGTCACTTGTTTGAATTTGGAATTGAAGTATGTGTGTTGTGTTAAGGTTTTCAGCTTTTAATCAATGGTTCAGACCGTTTGTTTCGCGAGCAAGTATCTGAATGGTTAGACATTTGCCTCTGAATGGTTAAGTATTAATGGTTAAGACCTCTTGTCTGAATTGGTAGACATTTCACATCTGCCTCTAACGGTTCAGACCTCTTACTGGTTTAGCACTTAATGGTTCAGACCTCCTTTTACTGGTTCAGTACTTATCCATTCAGAAGTTGCCAAACAACCCCAGATTTTTGGAAGACTTGTTCTTGGGTGAAATTGGATTGTGATCATGGGTTTTAGTTAATTTATTGGTGGTTAGTAGGGTGTTGCTGGTTTGGTAGGGTGAGTTTTCTGGTAATGGGTTGTCATTGTTACCAAAAAAGTTAAAAGGTTTCGAGAAGCAAATAAAAGTTTTGTGAAAAATTTACGATTACCACAACTATACCCCAATAAAATGTCACTGATAGCAAAGCTACTGGTAGGATCCCAGGAGGGTGGGATGTACGCAAACTGTACCTCTGTCATCCCAAAAGACACAAAAGATAGAGAGACTTTGATAGGAACCTGGTTCGGGTCTATATTCATGAGGGTAAACGGGTCAAGTCACATATTCAAGTTCCTGCTTAAATTATTTAATTCAAGAGAAATTAATGGAGGGAAAGTAGTGGGGAAGTTTCGAATTAGTTATAGCTAGTAACTGTCTTAGGATTAGTAATAATTTCTTTGTTCTTCCGTTGTAATTATTTGATTACCTACACATGCAAACCCTCCCTTTGTATGTTGGTGATCTGTTCTTATGGGTTATATAAGGGGTGTTTGGATGAGTTGCTAAAACTCAGTATGATGGTGTTTTTATAATTATATAGGTCCAAAGTAACTCATTCGCTTTTGATACATTTGGTTCCCTAGCCCCAGAGGCCGTGGAATTCCTAAACAGGGTCCAACGAGTTGTGAATAGTAATCTCTCAACCTTTAAGGGTCGTTTCGTATTTAGTAGGATTGGTTTTGCAATTCAAAAGGGGGTTGCGGCGCAGCTTGTTGCCCGTTTACCCGCCACTTGTTTGTAATTTATTACTTTGCCATTTGAATGGAAAAAAAAAAAATTTAACAGTTAATAGATAAACAAGCGTACAAACAAACGTCCCGAGTAAAATCTCACTCATAGCAGAGCTATTGGTAGGGTTTGGGGTGGGGATGAGGGCAAACTAGGTTGTTTAATTGATTGATATAAATGGCAAAATGGATGTTGTTGGTTTTGTTTGTTGGCCAAGGATTTCTGCTTTAGTTTATTTTTTTCACCAATTTGTATGATATGGTGGGACTTGATTCATCGAAAGAACCAAACATAAATGAAGTGGTGGAACGATCTTCGTTAACGTAACTTGTGACAAGTTCTGGTTCTTATTTAAGTTGATTGTCTTGTTTGTGTTTAATGAAATGTTACATCTTGCTTAGGCCTTTTTCAGATGTCTAATTTCAAACCAGAGTTTTGCTTCTTAATGTTGTGACCTTACATATTATATTTTGTATTGTAGGAAGTGGATCCCAATGTGGAGGAAGGAGAAGAGGGGGCAGAAGGAATGGACGGTTTCTTGTCGGATTTAGCAAATTCAATTCCTGGAATCGATGAAGCTATGAGTTTCGCTGAGATGCTAAAGTAAGAGTCCCTTTTTATAGTTCTATACAAACATGACAACCACCAATGAAACTATCGATATTTGGAGGTAGTATACTAATGTCACTCTAGAAATCGAATGCTTTATCAGTTAATCTAATTTAATACATGGTTATTTGAGGCTTTAAGTATATGTTCCATTATATTCTCCGTTCTAGTTTTGGTGTCTGCTTTCGATTTTTGAATGCCAAATTGACTTTTTTCTGACCTCATCGTTTGCACGAATGTATTTGATCTTTGTATTAATTTTATTGTTGTATTAGACTTTACATAAAATAGGTGGATGTGCTCAGGAATGCCCCGCTTGCGGTGTGCACATATAATGTATATATGTGTGGGCGCTCGGGGGGCAAAAGTGAAATGGTACTAACTTTAACGTTATTTTACTAATTTCGTGAAAATAACGTTAAAAGCGGCGGATGGTTAATCATGCATCATGTGGTGACGTTGATAGCTGAAAGACACGGGGTACATGCACCAATCAGTCTCTGTCCCGATTGTTTGAGTGTTATGTGTCTTAGGTCCAAGGCTTGATACAAAACTACAATCGAGCCGAGGGTCTCACTGGAAGCAGCCTCTCTATTCCTACGGGGTAGAGGTAAGGCTGTCTACATCTACCCCCCTCAGACCCTACCTTAGCTTTGCTATTGGTGGGATTTACTGAGTATGATGATGATGAGGTGGATGTGCTCAGGTATTGAGGCCGATAAAACGGTACACTTAAGTCAAGGCAAACAGTACAATAATGCACTTCTATGACGATAATTAATGATCAATAGGAACATGCGATAATGAGTCTAACAAATAGTAGAACTTTAGGAAATATATATATATATAAAAGAACTAACATTAATTTTGGATATAGAATTTACAAGCTTTGACATTGAATTGTCAGAGGAAGACACCTCAAGTGATATGTTGGCATTATAGATGATAATGTTAATATGTTATTAAGATCAAGGGTATTCCAGGATATAACTTTTAATTTTTTGTTAATTATGACGCAAGGTTGGTGCAAACGATGGATTACTCGGTGATAGTTTTTGATACTGCTCCCACTGGTCACACGCTTCGGCTGTTGCAATTCCCATCGACGTTAGAGAAAGGTCTTACCAAAATGATGAGCTTAAAGAGTAAATTTGGTGGTTTGTTGGGTCAGGTATTTTCTTCTTTGCTCACATAAATATGTATTTTAAGTTATTAACTAGTGACAAAAGATTTCTTGTTTTTGTCATTTTAATGGCAGATGGGTCGTTTGTTTGGAGTCGGAGATGAGTTTGGTGAGGATGCAATCCTTGGAAGGCTCGAGGGCATGAAAGACGTGATTGAACAAGTCAACAGACAGTTCAAAGATCCGGTAACCGTTTTAAGTTCTTTTTCTGCAATATTCAAAATTAAAAGATTTGACTTGTTTTCTTCTTTAATAGGACTTGACAACTTTTGTATGCGTATGCATCCCAGAGTTCCTGTCATTATACGAGACAGAGAGATTGGTGCAAGAACTCACTAAATTTGAGATAGATACACATAATATTATCATCAATCAAGTGCTTTTTGATGAGGAAGGTACAAATGAATACATTTTTCTATATTTTTTTGAATATTGTCTTTGTAAAAAAGTGTAGTTTTTATAATTTTTTATTTTAGGTGTTGAATCGAAGTTGCTCCAAGCTAGAATGAAAATGCAACAAAAATACCTAGATCAGTTCTACATGTTATACGACGACTTCAATATCACAAAGTTGCCGTTACTGCCAGAAGAGGTATAAATTTCCAAAATGAAAGCTTTATCGTCAACAAAATGACTAATCTACCCTTGGAATAATCGTCACTGATTCCTGTATCGGCCATCGGGTTATCATATGCGATCTTTGTTGCAGTCTTGAGTGATTAATCTAGCAAGCAGGAAACTTTCTTTTAGCAAAATGACCAATCTACCCTTGAATACAATCATTGTGGAACCTCATTATATCACACACTAGATGTTTTACTTTTACAGGCTTGTGTTCTATTTGCTTTATTTAGAAAATATGATATAATGGGCAGGTTTGTGGCGTGGAAGCTTTAAAAGCGTTTTCGAAATATTTTCGAAAACCATACGAACATTCGATTGCTCGAGGGACCGTAGAAGAGCTGGAACTCAGAGTTTCAAGGCTACAAGGACAGCTTAGAGATGTGGTATCAGAACTAGAAAAGGCCAGGAAAGCCAATAAAACACTCTAAACCTACACTTTTTTTTTTCACTTTTGTAAATTTAGATTACAATAAGCCAAATTCTTTGTTTCAACTTTGTAAGATTGTTATTGTTGTTATTACTATTATCGTTCTAAACGGTCTTTATGTAAACACATGATTGCGTCAAGTACATTTTGTGTTTGTATATTAGTGTATCCGACATGCATATCTGTGCATATATACACTAGTCATATGCATGTAATGTACATATATACATGTGTGTATGTGTATGAGTATCTAGGCATATTTGTACATACTTATGTGTATATGCATTATCATCAATGTTACATTTTTCATAAAGCCAGCTTTTGCTAAATTGTCATCATGTGTTTGTCGGCATGGACAACATTTGCTAAATTTGTACTCGAAGGTTATTCGGAAGCTAATTGATGAAACAATGGTTAACCGGGCAGGGTTAACTCACTGGTCTCGTCAAGAGGGTTAATCCCTTCTTTCCGAGGATCGCTAGCTGGATCGTCTGGTGGTGGGTTTCCTGCAAAAGGAAACAAACCGTGACTCGTAACAAGGAGGATGGGGTGGGGGGTGCTCCTTGTTACCACTATCCGGCGTGAGAATCAGTAAGTTGCTTGGGAAGCAAAGTATGATAGTCGTAGTATTGAGAGAGTTCGAAAGTGATACCTCAAACCTGGTTTGGGGTGAGTATTTATAGCCGAGGAGTGAAGGAGGGTAGTTGAGTAGCTAGTCTGACATCGCACAGCTATTTGCAGGTGTGTCAGACCTGTCGGATGCTGTGGTGATGCCACGTCCGGCTGTGGTGTCAGACTGTTGTTCATACGTGGGCTAGTAGGTGACTGTTCCCAGTGCCACTTGCACTGTGGTGTCAGACCCACTTGCTTTGTAGGCAGGATGCGGTGCCAGGCCTCATCGCTGCTTGCGGTCATTGATGTTGTTCCCGCATTGGTTGTTCCATCCATGATTTGTGAGGGATGCGGTGTTGTGCCGCATTGCCTGTTGAGTGACTGTTACTGTTTGTCCAGATCCCTTGTCGTGACGAAAATGTTCATAGGATGCGGTGCGAGGCCGCATCGCTACGCGTAACATTAGTTTCCGTCCTTAAGGTAAGTCTTCTCATCAATGGACAGATTGGACCGCAGTGTTCGCGTGTATCTTACGCGGACACTGGATAGTTAATTGCTGTTGAGGGTTTTTAATGAGGGTAATGGTCATTCGCGGTCGTGCTGACGCGATATTTGGGACCATACCCCTTCACTAATGTTCTTAAGTTGCCAATTTCAAGCTGATATGAAGAAGGCTTCAACATTTCAATCAAGTCAAAAGAGGAGGCTGAAAGACATGGTTTGAACATTGATGCACATGAGCTGCATACTATCAGTCATTTTGCAATTTTGGGTTTTTATCATGAAACGATCATTTTTTCCAGAGTAAATTACAAGTTTTGTCCTTTATGTTTGTCCCAAATTTCAGCCGCTGTCCTTTATCTTTAAAATTGATGAGTTTTGTCCTTAATGTTTCAAAATCTTGCACGTTATGTCCTTTAAGACAAACCCAGTTAGTTTTCAATGTTAAATCTGATCATGTGCAAGGCACATGGGGGCATTTTTGTAATTTCGTTTTTTTGGGAAATTTATATAATTAACTTGGGTAAATTACTTTTTGAGTCCCTGTGTTTTAGTGGTTTTAACTAGTTGAGTCCAAAAGCAAAAATTTTAACGACATGAGTCCCTATAAGCATTTTCATTAACCATTTGAGTCCAAATTTTAACCTTTTGAGTCCAATTTTTGGGATTCAAATCGTTATAAAATGAACAAAATTGGACTTAAAACGTTATAAAATAAATGGCTAGGGACTCAGGGCGTTAAACTTTTTGATTTTGGACTCAAGTAGTTAAAACCACTAAAACACAGGGACTCAAAAAGTAATTTACTCAATTAACTTAAAATAAGGCCCAAACTATCTACACACTTGGTGTGTAGATAGTCACCCCAAAAAGATGTTTTTTGTCCTTATGCGCACACCCTGCAGTGTCGAACTATGGCCAAAACGCGACGTTTTGGTCCGGTTAACCAGACAAAGACTGACGGGTGTCTGACGGGCCTGTTGACCGGACCAAAACGCCGAGCTTTGGCCGCGTTTTGGTCCTGTCAACCAGACCGGGTGTCAGTCTTTTGTCTGGTTGACAGGACCAAAACGCGGCCAAAGCTCGGCGTTTTGGCCCGGTCAACAGACCCGTCAGTCTTTGTCTGTTAACCGGACCAAAACGCCGCGTTTTGGCCACAGTTCGACACTGCAGGGTGTGCATATAAGGACAAAAAACATCTTTTAAGGTGTGTAGATAGGCAAATGGGTGTGTGAATAGGTAGACCCTAAAATAAAGACCCCATCATCTTCAAAATTGCAGACAATCATCTCTCTTTCTACCCTCTCTCACTAAAAACCACAATCACCTCCACCTCCACCACTCCCCACCACCGCCGCCGCCATACCCTTCACCTCCACACTCACCGGTAACTTCAGATCTGCATTTTATCAACACATCTCCATCATGCCCGGTTTAGTTTCCGTCAAAACGCCACCATGAATCTCCATTCCAGAAGACAACCACCAGATCCGCACCACTCCCGACTCAATCAACCCCAAAACAACACCACCGGCGCAACGGAGGCCTCAATCAATGTTTTAAAAACCGGTAAATACCGGCCGTTTATACCGGTATTACCGTTTCAAGATGTAAATCCGGTACGAAACACCCCGGTAAATAAGTGAAACGGCATAAGGTTTGTACCGGCGGTAAAATCCGGTATACCGGTTTGATACCGGTACCGGCTCAGGGTTATTTTAGTTTGGGTTGTTACTTATAAGTATTATATACGTTAATTATCTTACGTAATTTTTATATATTATGACTATTCGTAACTAAAAGTTCTTATTTAATATTGTATGAAACGAAAATAGTTATCCTCTAGTTGACGAGGATGACGATAATAGTGAATTTCATCTTTTATGCGATCGTGAACTTGATGTATTCAACACCCAAATGACTTAAACATATTGTACACTTTCATTTAAAAGAGCTTGTTGGAAAATTCAATTATTTTCGATTATCTTTTGAATTATTTTTTATTATGGATTTACTTTTAGATCATCTTTTAATATGTAATCATACATTTTTGGATTAACTTTAGAGTTGCTGCTGTAATTTATGAAATTATAGAGTTAGCTAGTCAACCCGGTTGAACCGCTCGGTACAATCTGGTTCAACCGGTTGAACCATTTTTTAGCCTAATCCGGTTTGATTTAAAAACCGGTTTTTAAAACATTGGCCTCAATCACCCTCTCCGTCATCCTCACGCGCCAAGCCGTCGCCAGATCGGAGCTCCGGAAAGAAGAAATCTCCAGAAAAGCAGTTATTACTAGATGAATCCTCTCTCGATAACCCCCGATCTAGGTCCTTTTCTGTTAAAACTCGCGCGTGACACAATCATTATCTTTATTTCTTAATAATTTGTTGTTTAGCTGTTTTGTTATCTATCTGCTAGAGGCAATCATATTGGTTGTTGTTGACTTTATTGTCTTTTTGTTGCTGTGTTATATGACAAATTGTTTAATTGATTGCTTGTGTACTCGTGGATGTTCAGATGTTCAGAGAGAGGTGAGGGAGAGTGATTGAGTGGAGAAGATGAAGGCTTTATAAATATATATTTAATATTTTTATTGAAAGGGTAAAAAGACAAATTTGCCCTTATGTGAGGTCTATGTGACCAGATTTAACATTGAAAATTAACTGGGTTTGCCCTAAAGGACATAACGTGCAGGATTTTGAAACATTAAGGACAAAACTCATCAATTTTAAAGGTAAAGGATAGCGCCTGAAATTTGGGACAAACATAAAGGACAAAACTTGTAATTTACTCTTTTTTTTCCAACTTTGAACTTTGAAGCAAGTTTTTAATCTTTAATTTGTATATTACTAGTTTATGCTCCGCCCGCGTTGCGGGGCGGCAAGTAGAATATTTTTCAGTTTAATAACATGCACGCATGTGTTTCGGTTACTTGTACATGCTACTCATAACATAATCTCAATAAAAATTAAATATATATAAAAATAGAGTGAATTGCAAGGATTGTCCTTTATCTTTATATCCATTTGCAGGCGATGTCCTTGATGTTTAAAATTGACGAGTTTTGTACTTTATGTTTTCAAATCATGCACGTTTTGTCCTTTAGCCCTAACCCAGTTAGATTTTTCTGTCAAATCTGGTCATGTGCAATGCACATGAGGGTAAAATTGTCTTTTCACCCTATTCTTTTAAAATACATTTAAAATAAAAAATATTATATATCATTTATCTATCTCTTCCTTTACACAGACACCCAATCTTCTAATCCTCCATCCTCTATCCTCTGTACCAATACCTCCTTCCACCATCATCGCTTTCTTCAAATCCATCGTCAAATCGATCCAAAACCTAATTTCTTCTCCTCCACGTCATCAATTTCATTCGCAATCGGAACAATCGCAATATTCTCCGGCGATGATTTTTTGAACATCCGAGAGGATTAAACAGCTGGAGACCGAGTTACCGAACGGAGGTCTGAGATTAGAGAAACGACGATGATTTTTTGAACATTTGAGAGGATTCAACAGTAAGATGTTGAAGCGGTGTGTGATCCTAGGGTTCCGGTGCGGCGGCGTAGGAACGGCGGATCTCGGCGGTGGTGGCGGTTTGAAGACGAGAGTTGTGGATGATTTTCGCGTTGATTGCAGCTTCCGCTAGATATTATATGGTGAAAGAGATTGTAACTGAACATGAAAGTTTGTTGAAATTGATTGTTAGAGATAGAGAAGAAGAAGGAATTATGAATGAATTAGGTATCAATGAGTTTAGAGAAGATGTTGGTGATAATGTTGGTAATTTGGGATCAAATTCGGGTGGCGTGTGGTGGCGGAGTAATCGGACTCGAGTTCCTGCGGTTTGGATGAGGATGAGGCAAGAGACGAAGTTGGAGTTGTCGAATGGTGTGACGATGGAAGGCGCGACGCTTGTGGTGGTTAGACCGACTGCGAGTGCGGGTGGTATGGTGGAGGAAGCGGAAGACCAATGTAATTGGGATGGATTCGGATTTGACGGTGTTTATGGTGAGGCGGTTGAGAAACTGATTAACCGACGGAGTTATTTGCTTGAGATGAATTCGTTTTGAATTTGGAGACTGGAATAGTTAGTTTTGTAGGTGATTTGTTGTTACTGGTTGTTGTATGAAGATACATATCCGAGGCCGGACATGATCCATTAGGACGAACCGGACTATACCTGAACGGACTTCTCTAAATATGTCCATTCCCCATAACTCCGAGGACGGACCTCCATTTAAGTGCGTCTGGACGAATGACGTCATCTCAGTTGACCATTATAAATACCCCATCAAGTACAAAGCCAAGTACGATTTTCTGAACCTTCATCCTTATTTTCTCTCTCTACTTTCTCTCTCTACCAATACTTATCCTCACGCCGGAGGGTGGTCGCAGAGGGGCCCTCCCATCTCTGCGGCGAGCCTAACGGTTTTCTGTTTTGCAGGACGATTCTCCAGCCCATTTACAAGATCCAAACCCTCGATTACAGGCTCCGGCCTAAACTCGATTCTTTGGTTCTTCAATTGGCGCCATCCGATTTCATAGCTCACAGTCCTTCACTTTGGTGAATTTCTTGAGCAACGAACTGATCTATGGCGGCCTCGGGTTCTGTGAATTCGGGATCCATAGCTGTTAGCACGCAAACTACAGCAGCAACAAGCGTTGTTTCCACAGTATCAGCTCCTTTGAGTTCGGGACCAGGAACAACCTTGCCATTCATTCTAATTCCCACTTCGCAGACGACAGAATTCGATGCGGAATTCCTTTCCAAAAATGCAAGCCTTTTACGAAGGTTAAAAGCCCAACAGGCCAGAGATGAAGAGATCCTCGGTTTACGAACCAGGCTCTTCCATGATGAAACTCCGGTAAGAACTATGGGTCCTGTGATTTTCACCCCTCCTACTTTCTCCACAGTTGTTACTTCAAAAACTTATAATGGATATGTGCAAATTCAGTGCTCGCATCACACACACCAAGCTCCCTCCGAAGCTCAAAATGCCTACCACAGTCAAGAAATATGATGGTACCACTAATCCGGACGATCACATGTTTGACTTCGATGGGGCTGCACGTGTAGAACAATGGCCGATGTCGGCATGGTGCTTCATGTTCGCACAAACATTAACCGGGGCTGCTCAGGTGTGGTTTGATGCCTTGAACGAAGGAGAGATCAATGATTTCGAAGAGTTCCGAAGGATATATCTCCCGAATTTTAGCCAACAAAGGCACTACTCCAAAGAAATCACTGAAGTTCACAACATCCGGAGAAAGGATGGGGAATCTTTGGATAGTTTCATCGACCGATTCAATCGAGAAAGTATGCAGATTAGTGGGGTAGTTGACCAGTTAAGGATCTCCGGATTCTGTCACGGTGTCCGGAATAATCAGTTGGTCGAAAAATTACACAAAAACCTCCCAAAGACAATGGAAGTACTCATGGAGTGAGCCAGAGCTTTCGCTCGGGGGAAAAACGCATGTAATCCAGCACCGGAGTCAGATAATAAGATGTCCTCCTGGAAGAAAAATGGTGGGTCTGTATTCGATAAAACTCCGTCCGGAAGTAGGGGACGACCACACCCACGGTAGAAACGATAGGCCTCAACGGGGAAGAAGTTCCGGATCAAGATTTTACAATCTATCGGATCTTTCCAAAACTCCCAGTGAAATCCTCAGTGCCGAAGGAGCAAACTTCCCCGCCCCACCAAAGCTCCGAAATCCAGGTGACAAGAACTCCAAAAAATATTGTGATTACCATCATGCGCGAGGCCATAATACAGACGATTGCTGGTCCTTAAAGCAAGAAATAGAAAAAGCAGTGCGGTCCGGAAAGCTATCGCATCTGGTAAAAGAAGTAAAAGAAGGAAAATCTTCAGGGAATTCGGCGGATAATCCAAACAACCAACCAGCAATCTGCATGATCAGGAAAGTAGATAACCAAGGCATTAAGCGGTCCAACCATCATATGGACGTTTGGATGCAACAACCGATCTCTTTCCCTCCAATTACCCCCGGAGAAATCAAAGACGGACCAATCATAGTGTCTGCGATAATAGCATGCCACAAGGTCCGGATAATTTATGTTGATAGCGGAAGTGCCACTGAGATCATGTACCAACAGTGTTTCCAACAGTTAGCTCCGCAAACCAAAGCAAAACTGATACAAGTCTCTATGCCGTTGGTAAGTTTCTCCGGAGAGGTAGTGCAGCCAATTGGGCAAATCACCCTGCCAACAACGTTGGGAGCCGGAAGCCTGGTCAGAACCGTCAACTTGACATACCTAGTGGTGGGAGCAAGGTCCGTCCACAACGTTATACTAGGGAGACCAGGGATGTGCGCTTTCGGTATTATCAGCTCTACCATTCATGGGTCATTAAAGTTTCCCACCGAAGCAGGAGTAGCAACTTTACACTCCGAATCAACAATGTGCGTAGCTGAAATACGACAGAGCGAGGGTAATGTGCAACCTCCGGCCCTCCATACAGAGGAGTGGGCTATACATCCACATTTTCCGGAGCAAAAAATTGCCGTTGGGGCCCAGCTCCCTGAACGTACCAAAAAACGGCTATGGAAACTTCTGTCTAGTTCGCTTGATGTATTTGCGTGGCAAACTTCTGACATGGTCGGAGTTCCTCGGTGTTTGGCCGAACACAAGTTGAAAGTATCACATTCAGCAAAGCCAGTCGCTCAAAGAAAAAGAAACATGGCGCCAGCCCGTCACAAAGCCATCTCCGAGGATGTACAGAAACTGCTAAGCGCCGGAATTATCAGGGAAGTGCGGTATCAAACATGGGTCTCCAACCCGGTGATGGTAACGAAGAAAGACAAAACTTAGAGAATGTGCGTTGATTTTTCTGATCTGAACAATGCATGTCCGAAGGATTGTTACCCTCTGCCGGAGATCGATTTGAAGATTGATTCTCTTTCCAGCTTTCGCCTTAAATGCTTCTTGGACGCATATAAAGGTTACCACCAAATACAGATGGCTTTGGAAGATGAGGATAAGACGGCGTTCGTAACAAATAAAGGTCTCTTCTGTTATACCAAAATGCCGTTTGGGTTAAAGAACGCCGGAGTGACGTACCAGAGGTTGATGGATAAGGCATTCAAAGGTCAGATCGGAAGGAACTTAGAGATTTACGTGGATGATCTGGTCATCAAAAGTCAAGCCGAAGATAACATGATCGATGACATACTCGAAACCTTTACTAGGCTTCGGAGTATCAACCTCAAGCTTAATCCCAAAAAATGTTCTTTCGGTTTAGAAGAAGGGAAGTTTCTGGGCGTATGGATAACTCAATCCGGAATCCAGGCACACCCGGATAAGATCAAAGCGGTGTTCTCCATGCAACCTCCTAAAACGGTCAAGGAAATTCAATCACTGAATGGTAAGTTGGTAGCTCTCCATCGCTTCGTCTCAAAAGCGGCCGATCGAACTATTCCCTTCATGAATATATTGAAAAAACGAACTGGAAAGGGTCAGATAGAATGGACAACGGAGGCTGATTCAGCATTCCAGGAGTTGAAAGTTTGTCTTGGGTCTTTACCCACTCTGACCGCTCCAATCACCGGAGAAACCGTCACTGTTTATCTCTCCGCTTCACATTTCGCCATAAGTGCAGCACTTGTGGTGCACTGGAACCAAGCACAAATACCGGTTTACTACGTAAGCCGCATCCTAAAAGATTATGAAACTCGGTACCCGATGATTGAGAAATTGGCACTTGCATTGGTACATGCATCCAGATGTCTCCGAAGGTATTTTCAGGCTTTCAATATAGAAGTACAGACCGACCTTCAGATTCAGCAAATTCTTAGAAAGTCGGAGGTCTCCGGACGTCTCACCAAATGGGCAATCGAACTCAGCGCTTTCGATATCACCTACCGAACTAGAGGTCCGGTAAAAGGTTAGGCTGTGGCAGATTTTCTTACGGAAGTACCGACCGGGGAAAGCACCAAAGAAAAGTCCGCCCTCCCAAGGGTATGGAACCTATATACAGACGGAGCTTCCAGTAAAGAAGGGTCAGGAGCCGGTTTAATTTTGATAGATCCGGAAGGAATAGAATATACTTATGCTCTGCGTTTTGAGTTTAAAACTTCAAACAATGTAGCAGAGTATGAGGCCCTTCTCGCGGGACTCCAAACCGCAGCTAAGGCTGGTGCAACCACCGTACTGGCTCATGTTGATTCATTACTAGTCGCCAACCAGGTCAGCGGAGAATACGAAGCACGAGAAGAAAACATGATCCGGTATCTAAGCCAAGTTAACAGTTTAATCTCCTCGTTTGACTCTTGCAAAATAGTTCACATACCACGGAGCAAGAACAAAAAGGCAGATGCTCTAAGCAAACTTGCGTCTGTAGCATTTTGTCACTTATCCAAAGAAGTGTTGGTCGAAACTTTGCAAGCTCCGGCCATCCAACAGACGGAGTCCGTTATGTCAATCTCCGTACAGGAGAGATCATGGATGACCCCGATCTTAGACTATTTGAAAAACGGCACACTCCCAGAGGAAAAAGCTCAAGCTCGGAAGCTAAGGGTGAAGGCATTACAGTATCAGGTTCACGATGGGAAGCTCTATCGAAAGACCTTTTTAGGTCCGCTCCTAAAATGCCTGACTCCGGAGGAGGCCAGCTACGTCATAAGAGAAATTCACTGGGGGATATGCGACATCCACTCTGGACCGAGGATGGTCGTAGCCAAAGCTATGAACGCCGGATATTTCTGGCCAGGCATGCATCAAAGCGCTGTCAATGAATTGCAAGAATGTGAAGATTTTCAGCGGCATGCTCCCATCAGTCACCGAGCTAAAAACAACCTTGTCCCTGTAACTTCGGCATGGCCGTTTCAGAAGTGGGGAATTGACATCGTCGGTCCTTTCCCTGTTTCCACCGGAGGAGTAAGGTTCTTGTTAGTAGCCATCGATTACTTTACAAAGTGGATTGAGGCCAAACCTCTCCGAACTATCACCGGGGATCAAGTGCTGAGATTCGTTTGGGAAAATATAGTATGCAGGTACGGAATGCCGCTCTGCATTGTCAGTGACAATGGGAAGCAGTTTGCAGAAAAGCCATTCAAAACCTGGTGTGAAAGAATGCACATTGAACAAAACTTTGCTTCAGTTGCCCATCCCCAGGCCAATGGGCAGGTAGAAAGAGCCAACCACAGTATTGTGGAGGGCATAAAAAAGCGTCTGGGGAAAGAAGGCGTTTCTTGGGCAGATGAACTTACGCATGTCCTGTGGGCTCACCGGACGATGCCAAAAACAAGCACGAGAGAAACTCCTTTCAGCTTAACGTACGGTACGGAAGCAGTCATCCCCGCCGAAGTTGGCATACCTACCCCTCGCATGCAACAAAATCAAGAAGTGAACGAACAAGAACTCCGCCTGAACCTCGACTTGGCCCAAGAAAGAAGAGAACTAGCGGCTATCCGGGAAGCAAAGTACAAAAAAGAGTTGGAAAAACATTACGTCATGCGAAGCAATGAGGCAAGCCTGGCTGAGGGTACGGGGAAGATGGCTCCGAAGTGGGAAGGCCCTTATCAAATTAAGACTGCCGGAAAAGATGGTGCTTATACGCTCAGCAGGATGGACGGAACCCTCGTCCCTCGTACCTGGAATGAAGCGCACCTCAAGAGATGTTTTCTTTGAAAAACTTCATGATATTTTGAAATAAATTTGTAATACGGAGGCTACGACCTCCGTCATCTTTACTTCCTTTGTAATGCGGATGGTTTTACCCGCATAAAACAAACTTATATTTCTAAGAACTGCGGAGGGTTTTACCCGCAGATTATTCTAAATGTTTTACCATGTGTTAACCGGAGAAGTATACTCCGGATAGATTAAATAGAATACTTAAAGTTTCTATCAACAAAAAGTTGTAACACAAAAAATATCATCGGCCGAATCAGGGATGCTAACCCTAAAAGACAAGAACGAATTGGCATCGTTCGTACTCTTTCCTTCATTTAAAAATTATCCTAAAAAGTAAAACAAATCGGATCCGTACCTTAAAAAGAACGTTCTAAAATAGAAAAATGTAAGCACAAAAAGCATGGACGCATGCACAACAAAGTGATTACATCAAAATTGATCGGACTAATATAACCGGAAATTACAAAAACCATTTACATGTCAAAAGGATAATTGTCATAAATACAAGTACGGTAAGAACATCATTACATTCCGAATCAAAATAAGGTACATATCCCAAAGTGCCGGTTATGTCCACCTTTGTGACACCTGGGTCACTGCGACCATCAAACAAATACCAAACCAATGAAATATTGTATTTCATACTTGGTAATTGTACAAATATGTGTATCATTTGCACATATCAATTCTTGTTCGATTTCGGGCTCTAAATCGCTTTCTGGAAGGTTATACGCGCACTGATGCGTAAATATAACCAGTTTAATGCAACGAACACTCCGGAATAGTTAAATGGGCTTCACATACCTTAAATAACCTTTACATAACTTAGAAATAAGTTTTGAAGGCTTTGGTATGACAAAATCAAGTTTAATCGCTTATAGGGACTAAATTCGACAAACTGTGAAAGTATGCCAATTTGAACTATAACAGACATTCCGGAACATGACCATAAGTTAAACATACCATAAATATCCTTTACATAGCTTAGAAATAGGCTTTGAGGGGTTCGGTGTGCTAAAATAAACTTTTGGCTCATTCAGGGACTAAAAGTGTCAAAAAGTGCACAAGTTTGCACTTTCGCGCATAACTTACGTTCTGAATACATCCGGACATCCAAAAATTTATGTAAGCACTAAAATATTTTATTTTAGTGTTTGGCATAAGAAAAATCCATTCGTCACGCCATTTGGATCGTTTTTCGCGCTTATGCGCATTCCGTCGTAATTAACCGAACATCGCAACCGTACGGCCAAACGAACCGACATCCGAGATGTTTTCAAGCATATTTCATGTTCCCTATGTCTTAACATCATTGTGGAGCTTGAAATTGGGTTTTACGGGTGTTAGAAGTGCCGTTACGCAACGAAACAAGGTGCAGGGACTGAAACTGTAATTCTGCCAAAGTTAATGGCTTACGGACCGTAAGCCATGACCCTTACGGTCCGTAAGGGGTCCCCAGAACAGCAAATCAGTTTAAACAGCTGTTGCCTCTTCAGGATAATGAGGGGCCAATTTGCACTTGCCTCTTCAGGATAATGAGGGGCCAATTTGCACTTGCCTCTTCAGGATAATGAGGGGCCAATTTACACTTGCCCTTTCATGCTCATGAGGGGCCATTTTTGGTGTACCATAAGGTTTCAACAAGTGTACGGGTGATATCAAAGCACGGTATTCGAGGAACGATCCTAACGGTGGTCCATTTCCTATAAATACCCAACCCTTTCATTTGCAAAAACCCACAAATCTGATCTCAAAGCTCTAAGTTGAAGTCATTGCTTCATACCTGAGCTATTCGATCAAGTTTTACTAGCGGGGACCCTTTGTAAGTGTTCCTTCGTTCTTCTATCGCTTTTCTAGTCCGAAAGTCAAACTATGTTTGACTTTCTGCATTGACCAGTTTATGGTCAACATGAAGTTCGTTTGAACTTCATAACGTGAGCGTGATCAGGATGGTTATAGTCCCTAGTGACTATACCTACTGATTACCACGTTATCTAGGCTCAGTGACGAGTCGTAGTTTCGGCCAAAATGCGCATTCTTGCGTATTTTGTAACCAAACTACTCTTAGGTATCAAAACCGTTTGTTTTGATACCAAACCTGTTTTTTAAACTTAGTTAAGCATGTTTTAACATGCTTAGCTCGTCACTTTTAGTTTAGTGCTTATATAGGGTCGTAAGGTAAGCGATCTAAACAATCACTTATACTTTCGAACCCGACCCGTTTGGTCGATCATTAGGATCCGACCAAACACATTAGGTGACCATAGTATATAGGGAATAACCTTCCGAGGTTATACCTTATGGTCATGACGTTTACTTAGTTGTATGATAGGTGGGTTATATGCCTTAGGTAAATTACCAAAATACCCCTTTGACACCAAAATTCATTTTAAGCATATGTAACATAACTTTTGGTATCTAAACTGATTTAGCAACAATATTAGACATGTTAAGGCATATTTTACTTATCATGGGGCTAGTTAGGCGTTCCGAACGCGTTTTACACGAACGACGCGTTAAAGTAGCATAAGCTACCTAAACGAGTCGTAATGGGTCGTAAGCACTTAGGCTAGGTTTCATTTTAGTATGTGGGCTTTGTTAAACCATATTGCATGAGTTTCCATACTCATTTGGTTTACGAGCCCTCATTCTATCCAATCCTCCGATTTTAGGTCCGGTATATTAACATAGTTACCTATATTAGGTGCCGATTGATATCCGTGATCTCTAGCATTGTTTGGTTGTTACTCAAGGACTACTAAGCAATCTCAAGTGAGTACATAGACCCCTCTTTTACTGTTTTTCAAACTGTTTTGGGGTGAAACACATGTGCCTACTTTGTACTTTCATGCTTTCATATCATATGCTTGTTATGTTCAATAGTACACTTATAGTACATGATTTCATTGTTTTTATGCTATGTATGCCCATTGTGTGCATACTTAGTACATCGTTTTACATTACATTTTATGCTATGTATGCCCATTGTGTGCATACTTAGTACATCATTTTACATTACATTTTATGCCATGTATGCCCATTGTGTGCATACTTAGTACATCGTTTTACATTACATTTTATGCTATGTATGCCCATTGTGTGCATACTTAGTACATCATTTTACATTACATTTTATGCCATGTATGCCCATTGTGTGCATACTTAGTACATCATTTTACATTATATTTTATGATATGTATGCCCATTGTGTGCATACTTAGTACATCGTTTTACATTACATTTTATGCTATGTATACCCATTGTGTGCATACTTAGTACATCATTTTACATTACATTTTATGCTATGTATGTCCATTGTGTGCATACTTAGTACATTGTTTTACATTACATTTTATGCTATGTATGTCCTTTGTTGCATACTTAGTACATTTGTTATTCATCACATGCTTACATTTTGGTATGACATTTGGTTTGTTCAAATGAGACAATGTACATTCATTAACATTAGCTACGCCGCTCGTTAGTAGGTAATGGTACCATAGGACTTGACAACTCCCATTCCTGAACCCTAGGTTTGTTTGTTTGTTTGGGTGGAAGGAATGACCGAATTCGATAAACATAACAACAAGATAGACCTTTAAATTCGTTTAGGGGTTTATCGCCACAGTCACAAGGCTTGGATGTATGCATTTTCACAATACCGCATAGATGTTTGTATCAGTATAGCATGCATTTATTACACAAAACATAACGTTGATTTAAACCATGTTTTACTTCAATACCTTGTTTTTGTGCATTTTACATATGGTTTAGTTGATATATTTCACTTACCATACATAAACATTTTGACATTGATATACACAATTCATGATTTACATTAGACATTTTGACATTGATATACACAATTCATGATTTACATTAGACATAGACATTAGACATGGTTTTCACACAAACATTTTGACATTTGATTATACATAAACATTCTACTTTAATGGTTTGGTTTGAGTAAGTGATTTAAGGAACGAGGCGTGTGTAATATGATACAAGCATGGTGGATACGCCGCTGGTACTTCCTATATATAAGTGCTTGTATGGTATTACATATCGTAGCGTTATTTGAATCATTTCAATTTAGACATATAACATTTTATACAAATAACATATTTTTCACAATACATTGTTTTACAAACAACTTATCTAATACAAACTCATTTTACTTGGTTATTTACTTAACCATGTATTATTCTTTTATACATATATATCATTTGGTTTATTTATCACTTTTCAAATGATTTACAAGACAAAGCAAATTACAAGGTTCATGACTAAACATTTTCTTAAACATAAGTCATGAATCTTATTTTCACAAAACCTATGTATCTCACAGGCATTTTTATGCTGACGTACCTACAACACTCCCCGACGTTTCCGCCACGATTTGTTGTTCTACGTGGTCGGGGTGTGACAACCTTCTAAAAAGAGTTAAAATTAAAAACGTCCAAGGTGCATACACCAAGAAGCCGGGCATGTCCACCTCATTCCTTCGAAGACTCTCCACTCGCAAAGAAAATAGCGTCTTTGATCTTGGAAAGCGGTTTGTTGAAAAGCTTCAGAAGATCTTCCACTACCGGAAAGATAAGAGAATCAAAACAAGCAATCGCCGCATTTAGCTCCTCTACCGCATTGCGGTTCAGCATCGGAACTTCAGCATAAAGAGTCTTTTTCTTCAAGGCATGGAGATAGCCGTTATGAAGACTGGAGTTGACGCCCACGGCGCTCATCGCATTATTAATAGCGGCAACAGCAGCGGTCATCTCCGGACCTTTATGAATATTCTTAGCAAGAAGCCTGGCTCCTTCCGAAAGCATCCAAGTTTTAGTTGCCTGAAGATCTTCCACCTTAGCCTGTAAAGCTGCATTCTCCGCCTCAATCTTTTCCTCGTGCCCTTTCATCTCTTCGATCTGGGCTTTCAAATCGGCCTCCCCTGATTTAAGCACATCCCGCTCTGACCAAAGTGTTAGAAAGAAATAGTAAAATAAAAAGGTGATTAAGTTAAGCAAGGTACATACGAGCCATCATGTTCGCATAAGCCAGACGAGCGTTCGAAAAAGACTCTTCCATCTTCGCCAAGACCGCTTTATGCTCTTCGTCTTTCTTCTTCATAGATTCAGAAAAACTCTTTAACTCAGCCGATATCCTATCACGATCTTCCGCCGCAGAGGCTGCAGCTGCTTGGTACGACTGGTTCTGAGTAATCAAGGACTTAACCTTCTCTTGTTGGGCCTGAAGATCTTGGGTGAGCTGTGCAATCTTTTTCTCCGTATCCGGAGTCCTCTGAATCTTGCGTTTTAAAGAGTGGGTCTCCTTTTCCAAGTTCTCCCTCACTGACTCCGCTTCGACCCATCTTCGGTAAAGCTCCGTCACAAAGATGTTGGATTGAGCTTGATTGGACAAAACCATGGCGCCTAAATCTTGATTCTTCATTCTCCGGCTCCGGGCATGGTCCAGCGGGGTACTAATGTTAAAAAGAAGAGTCATGGCAACCAACTCATCCATTACCGAATCTTTGTTCCGGATATCCCAATCCGGAACAAACTTCTCTTCAGCTGTTGTCGGGTCGATCTCCATATCGTCCGAGAACACATCTGCATATCGAAAAAAGGACATTAACTCAGGTCCGAACCAAGATGGAGGAAGAGAGGATACTTGGTCTTCCTCGTCATCAATAAAACGGTCCGGACCCAAAGACGAGTCCAAAATTGTACCTGAGAAAGTCACCACTTTTGGCTCACCATGAGTTTTTTCCTTCTCCTTGCTCGTAGTCTCTGGGATCTCCGTCTCCATACTCTCCACCTCATTAACGGGAAGAAAACCACCAGAAAAGGTAGGGGTTGGTTCAGATCGAGCCCGTGCGGTTTCCTCCCTAGAAAACTTGCCACCGGTAAGGTGCTCATCCAGCTCAACCATCACGTCACTACTGGAGTGAGAGGAACCTTTCTTAATCTTCTTCATCCTCGGCATCGGAAGAGGGTCAGAAGAACGGATCTGTACAGATTCAGTTTTCCTCTTACGAACAAGAGCTTGCTGATCTACCTCATGCATAACACCTTTGCTTTTCAAAGAAGCAGAAGAAGGACGGTACTGAAGGGCTTCGTCCAAACTACGTACCTACGGATCACTATCCACGTCATCTAAAATAGAATTCTTACCAGCCTGAGATCCGGAGGAACCAGCAGCACCTTTTGTAGGCGTTGGAATAGAAGAGGTAGCCTCTGCAGTGACTGGTTCGGATGAGTCTGGGGGGTTTACAGGCTGGATCTCCTGAGCCGAGGGAGCCACTTGCTTCATAAGGGGAACTTCACCTTCACCTTGATCATCTAAGTCAAAGTCAAGAACGTCAAAACTAGGAACCTTCAGAGCATCCCTGAGAGACATTACGGCACCTGCATTATCAAAATAAAAAACAAGTTAGTAAAATAGCAAAAAGAAAAGTGTCGAAGGGGAGGTAAAGGGCTGGAACTTACGATCACGCTTTCTGCGAATAACCGGCCAATCCCTATCCCCTTGGCCCCAAGAAAAACAGAGTCGACCCAGTAAAAGAAAATGCTCATGAAGGGGACGGATTGGGGACTTGTGCTCAATTAAGGCACGGGCCAGTTCTTGGTCGAAGACGAAGTCTTCGCCCAGATCGAAGGACATTGACTGGTCCTTAAAGCGCCACCTCATATCCTCCGGCAGACAACGATCGTCCAACCAGAAGAAATTATCCTTCCAGTTTTTCAAGCTGGATCGTTCGCCGGAGGAAGGGGGAGGTATACCCTTCCAATGCGCGAAGGTATACCAGTCCCCGACAGTAATGAACTCATAAAAGTACCGGAAGACATCTAGGTCCGGTCTCCGATCCTGGGCCCGACAGGAGATTTCGAAATGACTTATGCGACTAAGGCCGAACGGGTTCACTTGACAAATATGGACCCGAAAAAACTGAAGTACCCTAATTAAAAACTTTGAGAAAGGGACTCGATAATTCGCAAAGTTGCAGACACGGGTGTAAAAGGGGAACTTTCCCTGTCGAAAGGGGTATATGGTTTCATTTTTAGAAGGAAGGGTCGGATGAAGATCTAAAGGAATTCGGTACTCTCGAACAAACTTGTCCAACTGTCGTTGGGTAAGAATGTTCACACTCTCCGATAAGTTATCCTTACCCGGAGCCATATTATAGAAAGCCGAACAAAAAACGCACCTTTTCTAAAAAAGAAGAAGCCCAGAGAATAAAGAGGGTAACAAGGGAGAGAAGAAGATGAGATGAAAAAGTGTAAAAATGAAGTGGTAAAAGCTGATTTTATAGGGAACTTAAGTCGGTTAGGGATGGTCAAATCAAGCCATCACCTCAACAGACGTTCACGGTTTTCTATATAGGGTTTCACAACCGTCACACACGGGTGACTGACGGTCAAAACATTTAAGTCACCCACGCCACGTTAGCACCATTCAGATCGCGCCACGACATTCGACCAGAACCACTCCCACGACGACACGTCAATCGGATGAAACGACTTATGCAAACATTTTGTTAAGTCCCTTACGGAACTTAACAAACTGGGGGACTTGAAGATACATATCAGAGTCCGGACATGATCCATTAGGACGAACCGGACTATACCTGAACGGACTTCTCTAAATATGTCCATTCCCCATAACTCCGAGGACGGACCTCCATTTAAGTGCGTCTAGACGAATGACGTCATCTCAGTTGACCATTATAAATACCCCATCAAGTACAAAGCCAAGTACGATTTTCTGAACCTTCATCCTTATTTTCTCTCTCTACTTTCTCTCTCTACCAATACTTATCCTCACGCCGGAGGGTGGTCGCAGAGGGGCCCTCCCATCTCTACGGCGAGCCTAACGGTTTTCTGTTTTGCAGGACGATTCTCCAGCCCATTTACAAGATCCAAACCCTCGATTACAGGCTCTGGCCTAAACTCGATTCTTTGGTTCTTCATTGTATGATGTATATAATGTGAATCTGTTTTGGTTTTGTTATGTTGGTAATGTAAATCGCTACATCTATAGTTTCTATGAGTATGTTACAGATTAGTTGTTATGATTTGGTACATAGTTGTATGCCTGGTCTTTGAGACTGCTTATCTATGCAGAAGGAGATGATGGTGGAAGGAGGTAATGGTACAGAGGATGGATGATCAGAAGATTGGGTGTTTGTGTAAAGAAAGAGATAGAGATAGAGATAAATGATATATAATATTTTTTTTCTTTTATATGTATTTTTAAAGAATATGGTGAAAAGACAATTTTACCCTCATGTGCATTGCACATGACCAGATTTGACAGTAAAATCTAACTGTGTTAGGGCAAAAGGACAAAACATGTATGGTTTGAAAACATAAAGTACAAAACTCGTCAATTTTAAACATAAATGACAGCGCCTGCAAATGTGTATAAAGATAAAGGACAATCCTTGCAATTCACTCTATAAAAATATGTGTGTCAAAGAAATTTTGTTTTAATAAAGTTTAGGAATTATAAAGTAACTTTATTAAAGTTCAAGAGTAGTAGCGGTTGTCACCAATAACTAACGGTCACTATTCTCCGGGTTGATTCGTTATGGTAGCAAAGGGAAACGGCTAAAAGATGAAATACTAAAATGAACAAAAGTAGAGGTACTAAACATGTACACTACCAAAAGTTAAAGTAAAGGGACTAAGCACGCATATAAACAAAGTTAACCAATAAAAACTTTTTTTCTCTAAAAACAGAGGGGCTAAACACATATATTAGCGAAGTTGAAGGTTTAAAAGTAAAATACAAAAAGCGACAATCAATTACTTAAGAGAATAAAAGTAGAGTAACTAAATATGTACACTACCAAAGTTAAAGTAGAGGGACTAAACACACATATAAACAAAGTTAACCAAGGAAAAGATTTTTTTTTAAATAGAGGGGCTAAACCCGTATATTAACGAAGCTAAAGATTTAAAAATTAAATGCAAAAAAAAAAAAACCAATGAAAAGGTGTCAGGCAGCTACGTGACATAATTTCCCCTCATTGTTTTTGTAGTTATAGGTAATATGGACGAATTAAATATAACCCTCTTAATCTTTTATATATTCAAACGGAAATAAATTGGTCGCTTTTACGTGTTTGAGATAAACCGCTTTGTTTCATCATTCGGTTTTTGCTTTTTACCATCAATTAGTTGTATGGCTAGAGCTTTATAAGACTAAACGTAGTGGATCAACGTCTCATGCCACATCATCCGATTAGGACGCTATACACTATTACTTAGACGCTAAGGAGTTCTCCGCCAAGGCTCTAATGGGCGTAAAGGGAAATAGGAGATGCGGTCCACCAACAACTAATCATCAATTTCTTTATTTTTTGTCGTTTTTTATTTATTTTTTAATCAAATCATAGATTTTTGTGAACCCTAATTTAGTTCAGTATTGGCAATCAATGGATATTGTGGTCAATTAAGTGGCTACTAAACGTATTCATTTCTCTTTATTTTTACTGAATAATACCCTTCCCCTTAAGTTGTATATTAATACAACTAGTCTAAGTTCCCGTGTGATACACGGGTGGCTAATAAGAAAAAATAACTACTTTAATATATAAATTCAAACTCATTAAAACAAAGTGATCATTATTTACTTTAAAAGGACTTAGCGCATTCAACTAATTATCTAATACTAACCGCATGAGCACGACCGGTTCATGACTCGAGTAAACGGAGTTATATTGATAGAATCAGCTTTATCAAACACGACATAATTTCATGTCCAAAACTGAATAGAATTACTACAAACAAACACATATACACCAAATCACACATGTAAACAATTATACCATTGTTTTACGGTTTCAGGTCTGATTTTAGTTGATATACAACCCTTTGACCAATTTTGTTATTCCAGTCTCTCGCCAACTTCTCTGTCCCTTCATCCCATCCTCCCTCCACCACCTCCGGCTGTTCCTTAAACAAAACACCTGCAACAAAATAAAAGAATACTTTACATAGTTTTCACTTATAAAAAGTTTTCAGTTATATAAATATGAAAGTGGGTATATTTTTAAGATTTGGGCGAGAACAAAGTGTAGAGTATCACCATGAAATTGAGAAAGAATTTGAATACAAATAATAATTAAGTGTAAAATTGGTTTGAAATAACCAAGCCTTACACCATGCGTAGTGGTACACATGAATAATGCTCCCATCCATGGGCATTGTGGGACACGTGTTATCCTAGTCAGCAAAGGGGCATTATGTGGCGTTTTTCACAAATGGACATAGTGGGATAATGCCCAATAATGCCCCATCAATGATTACCCAATTATTATTTTCTTGTTTTTTTTTTAATTTAAAACTAATGATATTTGATTTGGAATGATCTCATTGGCCAAACAATTTAAAGAGAGGCGTTGATAAAAGCACACCTAGGGCGGTCCTTGGGCGTTGTGGGGCGTTTTTTTAGGGAAAAACGCCCCAAAACCCCCAACTACGGGTGGTCTTAAGATAATTTGACAAAGTAAATGAAAGCATGATAAATCCGTATTTCAAGACGTTTCATAAAGAGATAAAATAACGAACTATTTCAGTTGAATACACACACATCTTATGAGATGGTGACTGATGACCAAAGACGGTGATCATGAGGAAAAATAAGAAGTTGGTTATTATTGTTGTTGATTCTCTTTATATAATGTGTTAATGCAAAATCTATGAATAAATAAATGAGTAATGTTTCAAAAATTAACACCACCTGTTGCTTTAAACTACACTTTCATTTTGCAGGTCTCATTTATACAGTATTAAAATTAAAAGAAACAAAAGATGCATACACAGGTCCATGAGAAGAAATATAGATGGACCTGTTGTTCACTTTAGCTCTACAAGTTTGACTTAAAAAATCAAACTTATATGTAACAAACTTATAAATATTATTTATTCATTTACAACCTTAAAATCAAGTCTTTTGTATCCATTATTTATAATACTTATTGTACTTTTAAACATAGAATTTGAGCCTTTTAAACCATATATGGGAGTATTTTCAACCTATTTGATTTGTTCGACCAATTTAAGCCATTCTATTTTTAACTAATTTTTTAACTTGACTCGTTTGATTTAAGTCAAAATAGACTTACAAGATTAAGATATGTGACCTGCACAAATCACTTCATCCACAAGCAACAGCTGTGATGCAATTATCAGGCTGCAAAAAGATACCACAAAATTAATTCAAAGTTCAAGAATACTCCAAAAGAGTGTTCGGTTTCAGTTTTAAACTACTTGTCTATTTGGATACCGGATACCGTGAGTTGATGATTTGGCGCTTCACAACGTAGTTGTAAAAGATAACCTCTATCTCAAGATCAGCTGAATCCCCAATGTGCTGAACTAAAAGAATCCTGTCACTAAGCAAATAAACTAATAACCTACTAACATAATAAGTTCTTAAATAACCAATGAACCTGTGAATCGCTAAGTTATTTACCTCTCCAAATTCTTAAACAACCAAAGGGAACCAGCAGGTGAATAAGAACCATATAATGCATAACCATATTACAGATCCCCCTATACTCCCTATAAAAATCAGACAATTATTATTCGAGTCACATGTTCAGTTATTTAGTTAGCTCCTAGTTGTTCCAGCTTGTACTTTTCTGTTATCCATGCAGTATTAGCTTGTACATTCTATTATTGTTTAATTCTAGTCTCCTATATATAGGGGAGAGCTATGCGTTGTATTTCTCAATTCAATCAATACATTAAGAATCAGTTACATATCAAAACAGTCTTGTTTTAGCTATATTGTTTAATAATGAAATCGTTTGATTTACAAAATGATATGAAGCACGTACGCCAAGCAAAGCATGATAGGATCACATTTTTGTTGGAGATGAGAGCACGAAGATCACGACGAGTCCTTTCTATCTCCTTCAAATACTCACAGTCAACAACAGGTGCTGCTGCCTCCATTTATGTCTCAATAGACTGATTTCAACATGCAAAAGAGCCTAAACATATCACAGTGTAAATATTACAAAGATAAATATCGCTCATACCAAATAAACTAAAAATGCCAAATATATGATCACTCAAGAACATTGAACTTACACGCTACAAGTATTGTTTGCAAAATGCTGTATGGCGCCAGCTGCTGTCCAAGATATAGAAACTAAAAAAATTTTAGAAAAAAAAACACACAAATGTAAATTGTAAGGATGAAAAAAGAGATTACCTCTTCATCTGCTAAATTAAGATGCAGTCCCAAAATGCTTTCTACCTTCAGAAGCTCTTGTTTTCCCCTTTTGAGACTTTTGTTTCTTCTCCACACTCATTTCAGCCACCAGTCTGATAGCACAGTAGAGAAGTCAAACGTCAACCACTGGAACAAATATAAGTCAAAGTTTACGATGTAACAAATGTGTGAGACCAAACCTTTCACATTTTGATGCAGTCCCCGCTATCTTTTCCTTGTTATAAGGCGTACGACACGCTGGATACCTCCCTACTGTATCATCTTTCTCAGCTATGAAGCACGGGGACGTGATGGAACCATGAGTACCCGTCCCGGGGACGGCGTGGGGACGGAAACGCACCGGAAACGCCATGGGGACGTCCCCCGGACGTTTCCGGGAATAAGGGGACGGTCGTTCCACGTTTCGGGGACGTTTCGTTATTAAAATTAGGGTTTTAATTATAAGTAAAACAGTGAAGAAAGAGATCGGCCGATGATAGAAACAATGAAGAAAGAGATCTTATCTTCAGGTGTGTGTGGCGGCGATGGAAGTTTCAGCCTTTCAGGGTTTTGAGGAAGACGTGGGTGTGGGTGATATTCAATTGAATAAAAGCCAGCTTTCACATTAAACCCTTTAGTTCAAATAAAATTACAAATATAACCTTTTAGTTCAATTTTAATTTTAAACTTCCCTAAAGTTAACATTTTATATCAAGTGTTAATATAACTAATTAAATTGGGTACACAAGTGGTGAGTTTTATTATTGGATAGTCAATTGTGTTTAACAATGTGTTTTTTTTCTAATTTTTGGTTCACAAGTTTTTTTTTCAATTGTTTATATATATCTATTATGGGTAAAAAATCGGATCTATGTTAGAGTTTTATCAATAAAAACTTCAAGTACTTTATCTATATGTGTTTAACTTTTATTGAAAGACGTAGACAAGTTCATTATGTATGAATAGTTTTATAATATAATTTTATTTTTTTATATTTTTTACCGTACCTTAGCCGTACCCGTATCTTGAATTTTGAGTTTTGCCGTTTCCCGTACCCGTATCGTCCCCGTACCTCAGTCCCGTACCCGTTCCCGTGCTACATAGTTTCTCAGCCATATCCATAATGTGATGCCAGCACCATACACAAATCTGTAAACAATGATTGTTTATGTTAATAAATCACATATACCATACATACCCTTAATTAACCAATCGTTCACATAAAACGTAAAACAGAACCATACTGGTGTTTCACTAATACAATTAGCTCAAATCGAAATAAAGTCCGTAATGTAATTTTTCTATCACATTGGTGTTTCAGTTGTTATATCTACACAAAAGGTATCGAAGAAGATATAAAAACACATACCGCTACATCGGAATCATTCCGTAGATCAACTCATCCCTCTTATGCTATCTAACCACCAATCCAGCATTTGCCTACATCTTTTTCATTCACCAAACGAATCAATAAAATCTCATCAATAATGTTGTAATTTGATGTTAGGGTTTCCCTTGAAATTATATGCGCATCATCTCAGAATCAACAATCGATTATCCCATTATAATTTTAGAGTTATTCTGCTTCGTTTAGATGGTGAAAAAGAAATGCAAAATGTGACAACCCTCACCGAACCAGGTATCCGTACGAATTAATTAATATTTAATTACCGCTTAATTGCTGTGCTTGCTTACAACTGTGATTAAACTGTGTACTGATTTCTGATACATACATACTCATGCATCACATTTTATACTGTCACTCTATTATGTACACACAAACCTTAGTGACAACCTTGATGCACAAAAGCACAATGAGCACACTATACGGGATACCCAGTAAACATGCTGACATAGCCAGCATCAGAAAGTTACTGTCTCTAAGGCCAGTATGAGCCGAGAATAGTTTTCTACACTAGTAGTGAGTGTAGGGAGGTGAGGATTGTAGAACTGCGTCACTAGGTGATAATTATAGTGACCGGATGTGCCTAAAACGTACTTTGAGTACAAAATTCTGCACTTTAAATAAAAATTCATCATTAAGCTAACTAGTAAAGTGCCAAAACATGAGAAAAATATTACTAGACACTTTCCAAAGTGTCGGGAATAAATTGTGTCACTAAAAGAAATATTAACGACACTTTAAGTACTTATTTAGCACTTTAACGGAGTAATATCCAACCGTACAACCGGACTTAACCCGGGACATAAAAATATTGTCATTAACATTGTTTTTCTTTTTCTGAGCCAGTTAGGGTCCCCGAATACCCTAACACCCGCTATATATTACAACACACATAATAACTAATTTTGATTCCTAAGTAAACTAACTTAACACTTAGCCATCTAGTTGAAAACTAACCATGTACCCACCCCCCTTATAACCGATTAGGTTCTCTCATGTGAGACACCCACCCTTATTTGTTGATTATTTTAATCACATACTAAATATCTAGAAACCATATTATTTAGTGGACAATACACCCTAAGTGGATTATAAATATATACCTTAGTCATCATCCTCTCACATTCAACAACACCAACTAGCTTCATTTTCTTTCTCTCTTGTTTGACTTACGGCCGAGAGCTCACCCACCCACCATTCACTTTCAAATTTCAATCTTGCAATATTACTTACAACCAAAGGTGAAAGGGTTCATATAAGGAGGCTCGGTGCTTACGGATTGCCAAGGACCTCTCTACGGTGCTTTTAACCACCTATTTTTCGACTAGTTTCTTCCCTAGCCTCGAGCTAGTAGTAAGTGACTCTAAACACCCTATTGTTCTATTCTAAAGTGGTTAATAAAAGATTTAACGGGCAAAAATCATAAACACTAGAGATCAAGTTTAAAGTCTACAAAAAAAAATAAACAAAGTGGTTAATAAGTAAATAATAGTGTAAAACTTATAAAACTAGTTTTATTATGATTATTTATTGTTGTTGATTGCTAGTATGGGAATGGATCGTCATCAAACCCCGCTAGATCATGTTCACGAAACATGAACTAGCCTTATGTTTAGTCGTAAAGTTCCTAGATGACGAACCCTTTCCAACATAAACATGAACTTGTGTAAAAACAATTTTTCTTATAAAATGGAGTTCTAAAATAGTAGATCTAAGGATCTACAAGTGGTATTTTTTAAGGACCAAGTGTCAAAAGAAATCATATTTTTAAAGCCGGATCTTTCCAAAACAAAGGTGATTTTTGTAAACACACAAGTGTGTAGACACTTGTGTGACAAAGAGTTTTAACAAAAAAAATTGTTTTTGTAATATTTGACAAGAAGATGTACAAATGCATTTTCTGAAAGAACAAGATTCGTGAGAAACCGAGTTTATTTATAGAAAGATCTACTAAAAATAATGAAAGTTACTATATATTTTACACAAGCCACAAGTTCATGTGTTTTATGATTTATATCTATTTTGACTAGTTTGTGTTGATGGAATATTGTTTATTGTTGATTGAGAAAATTGTTGTTTGAATTTATAAAAGAAAATGATACGCTTGAAAATATGGCCACCTCCAGTTACAGGGGAAACTCTGGCGAAATTTTTCCAAAATCTAACACTTGGAAATATTTTTATCACAAGTGTTATGAATATAATCTTTAACTTATTTTTCCCAAATAAATTTCGCCATGATTTTATTACAGAATAAGCAAGTGTCGGAGGTGGGATTTTCACAAAATAAAACTTGATAAATATATATTTAGTATATATTTTCCGTAATAACACTTGTGAGATTTTTATGATTATTTTGTGAACTACGTAGATATTATTTTTAGGGTAAAAATAATATTACTGAATATTCACGGCTCCAAAATAATACGAACGCCTTCACAATAAATATTAAGTTACAACGGTATTACTATTACCACCCGATCTTTATCCGTAACTTACGTATTTTCAGAAAATACTCATAAGCGTGTATTTTGACAAGGATATTATTTTGGAAAATGGTATGTAATAAAATATAATATTTTTGGGAAAAATATTTATATTTTGGAAGTAAAGTATTTTAGACAAATGAAATAAAATATATTTTAAGTGAGACTTAATAATATATTTCGAAGATTATACGTACGCACATGTATTAAAACCCCCATCCTTGGGAAGGAATATATTATCAAATAATTACGAAGTGTAAACACGAAATAGTTGTCTAACTATTTCCCAAAAACTTAAACCTTGAACTAAGGCACGGCCGTCCGTCTAATAGAGGTTAGTACGTGTAGGTCGTCGCACAGCAGATTTTCTGGGAGATACTTTTTAGAGACGCACTTCGGTGAGTTCATGCTCCCCCTTTTCTCTTAACTGTTTTCAGTTTTTAAACTGCGGGGGTGAAATACATGTTACATTTACTACAAACGTTTTATACACGGTATGATTAGCTAAGGAACTTACTACTAGATCACGTGAATGGATAGGCTATTATCGTAAGACCATTAATCCTTGTATAAGGACCGAGAGGCATGAGTGATAGATATATCGGGTGTTGCGAGCCCCACACATGGGCCAGCGTGCGGCTGCATGTGGTGACTATGTCGTTCCGCCGGAAGGACCGGTATAAAATACGCGTTACAGGTTTGAGTGCTTCCTAGTCCATGTCACTTATTAATGTATTAGCTACACATTAATCGATCTCTTTTTCCTTAATTGCTACATACCAGGGATTTTCATACATACAGACTTGTTTACAGAGGTTTATACATACTCACTTACACATGAACTCGCTCAACATTATGTTGATTTTTTCAACTTACATGTATTTCAGGGAACTAAGGATCTGGCACGGTTTGCTACGTTTTCACGATGCGTTAGAGTTATGGGATCATCCAAGTTTAGGGGCTGTGGCTTTTACCTGGACGAGTCACAGTTCTTAAACTACGTCTATCTTAAGTTTGTGGTTGTGTCTTTCAAACAATGTTTTTATGTTATTAGGTTGTAATTTCCGTTGCATGTGTCAACGCCTTAAGACAATGTTGTGGTATTTTACATTTCAAACTTAAATCAATGGATGATCTTCATGGTTTTATTTTCATATAGTTTTGTTGTGATTAAGCTATGGTATTAAGAAGTCACACCAAATTAACCCACGCTTCCGCAAAGCCAGGGTGTGACAGCTTGGTATCAGAGCTCTGATCATAGCGAACTAGGATTCCTTCTCGAGTCTAGACTATGATCACTAGGGCTCTCACGAAAACATTTTTACATTGCATCCCACTTAAGTCCAGATCCAAACGTTTTTACAAACAAAGTTGAGCACATTTTAATTGTTAGTTATAGGCTCAGTCTGGGAGGCTGAGGCTCAGTCTGGAAGGCTGAGGCTCGGTCTGGGAGGCTGAGGCTCGGTCTGGGAGGCTGAGGAAGTAGGCTAGTGGGACTAGGAGAACTATATGATTGCTTATTGGTGACTAATATGTTTAGCTGACTATATGATTGATTATTTGTGCATATGTGTGTTTGTATTACAAAACGTCATGCCTTCATCAGATACTGGAGAGTCGGACACTACAGATCCCATGGCCATAGTATCAGGCGACATAGTTTCATCGGAGCACGAGGTGTACATTTCCGATACTACCAGCACAGACGATGACGACTTTCAGCCCTTTGCGCTGCCTGATGTCGTAGCAGAGCCTGCTGATGGCCATCTTATTGGGGATTTGCCACTCGCGGTGATCCCTGCTCCTGTGCCCCTTGCCGCTTATCCCATTGTTCATATGCCCCCCGACGTTGTCTCTGACGACGATGTCGAGCTATTAGAGGAGGGCCCACTTGAGGGCGAGGCCCTATTGCTGCTGGTGGTAGCCTACTGCTTGCTGACGCTCCTGCAGAGGAGGCTCATGCTCATTCACCATGTCCCAAACTCATTTGACTCTGTGGCGTCCGCATCTTTGCATATATAGGGAGTGCAGCACCACTCACACGACGCCGGCCCTGATATGGCGTCATCAGCTGCACCGGTTCCCGCAGACAGCTTTGAGTTTGATCACGATATTGAGGATGATCCTGTTTTTCCACCTGGTTCTGATCCAGACCATGACATTGAGTTCATACACTTAGACCAGCCCTTGGAGGATCCTGTAGCCCCTGTGTTTGTTGATCCAGCTGATTTTGAGATGGAGTTTGTTGATCCGGAGCCAGCCGTGGCCCCTGAGCCAGGCGTTGCTCCTGACCCCGTATTGGAGCATGACACTGTTCATGCCGATGCACCTGATGTTGCTCCTTGATTGATCATCTGCTTGGGCGAGAGAAAATTTGGGGTAACTGTGCAAGACAATTTATTATTACGGGGCCCACGTAATAACGACTTGTAGTGCACAGAAATCCTGGTGGACTCTGCGGGTCAAGCTAATGAAAACCATTGTAGTAGGAAATAACTAAAACACGAATGACCAAGGCGATGTAGCCTCGAGCTCATTCTATTACAAGCAATAAGCCAATTTGGCAAACCTATGTGAAGGCTCAGAAATTATCTCCTCGCTCATACATTGAGTATATATACGTGTGAAATTGGGTGATTACATGATGGCTTATGGTGCTGTGTATCTCATAGACAATTGAAATGTTGTCTAGCCCGCTTCATACCATTTCGACAGAAGGGAATGCCACCCAGACGTGTCACAGACACCAGTACACTACCAAGGACAGAGGCCGAGCTGCAAGAACGCATCTCACAGGCAAATGCACGACATGAAGCCTTCCGCTCTAAGCACAGCGATGGCATTACTGGAAATAACCCTCCAGCTGGCTGCACCTATAAGCAGTTCCTGAACTGCAAGCCTTTGAACTTTGACGAAACAGGAGGCGCCGTTGCATTTGTTCGTTGGTCCGAAAAGATTGACTCCATTCTAAGAATGAGTAACGGTTCGCCCCAACAGAGTGTTACCTATACCTCGGGGTTATTTCTAGATGACACACTCTCATGATGGAACCTTCAGGTTCAGACCCTTGGCACAGATGCTGCTTATGCACTGAGCTGGGACGAGCTCAAAGGAATGATGGAGAAGAAATACAATTCTAGGGCTGGAATCCAGAAGCTTGAGGTGGAGTTCTGGAATTGAAATTGGACGGACCAGAGATTCCTGAATACGTCCAGCAATCTCACGACATGTCTAGGGTCGTCCCCTACTTAGTCAAACCTGAGTTCAAAAGGATTGAACGATTCATTCAGGGACTTACACCCCAGATCAAGGGCATGGTTACTACCTCGAAGCCCTCAACCATTACAGAGGCTATCGATATGGGTGATTTATTTATAACATGAGATGTTATGTGTTTGGTTTATTTTAACATGGGATGTTATGTATTATTACTATCAATATATACGCACACTTTACCTACCATGACCTGACTTACGTGAACACATCATTTAGAAGATGCCACCGAAACGCGATCCGCGCATGCCTGCCAACGAGGCAGAACTTCAACAAATCATCGTTGCCGCCATTGCACAGTACGCAGCCTCACAAGGAGGAACTAGCGGAAGTAATTCTAACAATAACGGCAACAACAATCCACCTCATGGTAATACTAAGTCATTAAGGCATACCATGATACAGTTGGATATCTCTAGCATGTTTGCCAATGACATTTGTATATACTAACGCGTGTGCAGGGTGCACATACAAGCAGTTTCTTGACTGCAAGCCTGTAAACTTTGACGGCACCGGAGGTGCTGTTGCTTTTGTCCGATGGGCCGAGAAGACAGAATCAGTTCTCCGAATGAGCAAGTGTGCTCCAGACCAGCAAGTTACTTACATTTCTGGGCTATTCTTGGACGGAGCCCTGTCCTGGTGGAATTTACAAGTTCAAACTCTTGGTGAAGCCGCTGCATACGCAGTGACATGGAACGAGCTAAAAGAGCTTATGCGAAAGAAGTATTGCTCTCGTGCTGAAATTCAAAGGTTGGAAACTGATTTTTGGCATTTGAAAATGGAAGGTCCAAAAATTGCGGAATATGTTCAGAGGTTCCACGACTTATCTCATGTGGTTCCTTACATGGTTACACCGGAATTCAAGCGAATCGAGCGCTTCATTTGGGGTTTAGCTCCTCAAATCATAAGTATGGTGACCTCTTCAAAGCCGGCAACAATCACTGAGGCAATTGATCTAAGCGTAGCTCTTACTGAGGAGGCCATCCGCCTAAACAAGTTTTCTGATGTTGAGCAAAAGAAGAAGGAGACTCACGTAGAGTCGTCCGGGGGTAATAAAAGAAAATTCTCGAACTTCAAACAAGGCACAAGCAGTGATGGCAGGAAAGGAGAACCGAGTGCACCGGTTCAAGCTACAACCGGTGGTGGAAAGAAAGTAAAAGGGTATATGGGTACACACCCCAAGTGTAACACCTGCCAGCGTCACCATTCAGGCCGGTGTGGTCCCAGGGTATGCGAAGCTTGTGGAAATGGTCAAAGACCTGGTTGTTTTAGCTGTAGTGACATTGGGCACTATAAGAGGAACTGCCCAGAATTGAACCAAGCACGGGGAAGGGTTTTCAATATCGAAGCGAGGGAAGCGCGCCAGGATCCCAATGTTGTTACTGGTACGTTCCCTATAAACCAACGCTTTGCATCCGTTTCATTTGATACTGGTGCCGATTATAGCTTCGTATCGTTAGAGTTTAAGAATATGCTTGGATTAGCCGCTAGTAAACTAGATATCCCGTACTCAATTGAACTGGCTAATGGGAAGTTAGTAGAAGCTAATGAAGTGGTCAGAGGTTGTGTAATCGAATTGGGAGAGCGTGAGTTTGCTTTGGATCTACTACCAGTCAAGTTGGGAAGCTTCGACGTGGTAGTAGGAATGGATTGGTTATCAAGCAACAAGGCTGAGATTGTTTGTCACGAAAAGGTCGTTCGTATCCCAACCGAAGATGGAGAAACAATTGTGGTTCATGGGGAAAAGTGGGATACGCCTTTAAGAATTATCAGTTGCCTGAAAGCTCGTAAATGTTTACAAAAGGGATGTGCTGCCTTCCTGGCACACATCGTGGATAAGAAAGCTGCTGAGCCGAAAATCGAAGACATCCCTATCGTGAGGGAATATCCTGAAGTCTTTCCAGAGGACTTGCCAGGATTGCCACCCCAAAGGCAAGTAGAATTTCACATTGACTTAGTTCCAGGCGCCGCGCCTGTAGCTAGGGCACCTTATAGACTTGCACCGTCAGAGATGCAGGAATTGTCGACACAACTCCAAGAGTTGCTAGACAAAGGATTCATCAGACCAAGCTTCTCACCTTGGGGAGCTCCGGTCCTGTTTGTTAAGGAGAAAGACGGTAGTTTTCGTATGTGTATTGACTACCGGGAGTTGAATAAGCTGACGATCAACAATAGATACCCTCTGCCAAGGATCGATGACTTCTTCGATCAGCTCCAAGGTTCAAGCTTTTACTCTAAGATCGATCTTCGATCTGGATACCATCAGCTAAGGATACAAGAGGAAAGCATCCCGAAGACAGCCTTCAGAACTCGCTATGGACACTACGAGTTCCTAGTTATGCCGTTTGGGTTGACAAACGCGCCTGTTGTTTTTATGGACCTAATGAACCGAGTCTGCAAGCCGTATCTCGATAAGTTCATGATTGTATTCATCGACGATATTTTGATTTATTCAAAGACAAAGGCTGAACACGAACAGCACTTAAGAGATATTCTAGAGTTGCTGAAAAAGGAACAGTTATATGCCAAATTCTCCAAGTGCGAGTTTTGGCTACGTGAAGTCCAATTCCTTGGACACGTGGTTAATGGAAATGGAATCCATGTTGATCCCACAAAGATCGAGGCGATAAAGAGCTGGGAGACCCCAAAGACGCCAACCGAGATTCGACAATTCTTAGGTTTGGTTGGCTACTATCGAAGATTCATTGAGGATTTTTCTAAAATCGCTCAACCCCTTACCGCGCTCACACAGAAGGATAAGAAGTATAATTGGGGAATCAAACAGGAGGAAGCATTTCAGTTGTTAAAAGACAAGCTCTGCAATGCGCCGATCTTAGCACTACCAGAGGGTACAGATGATTTCGTGGTATACTGTGACGCCTCACGACAAGGATTGGGTTGCGTGCTGATGCAACACCAGAAAGTTATAGCTTACGCGTCACGCCAGTTGAAAGTTCATGAAAAGAATTATACCACGCATGATTTGGAGCTAGGCGCAGTGGTAATTGCGCTGAAAATCTGGAGACATTATTTGTATGGTACAAAGTGTACAATCTTTACGGATCATAAAAGTCTGCAGCACATATTCAACCAGAAAGAGAAAGAGCTGAATATGAGACAAAGACGTTGGGTCGAGTTGTTGAACGATTACGACTGCGAGATAAAGTACCATCCAGGGAAGGCGAATGTGGTCACCGATGCCCTAAGTCGAAAAGAACAGATCAAGCCCATAAGGGTTAGGGCTTTGGAGATGATTGTCCAGACAGATCTCTCTCTACGCATTCGTGCTGCACAGAGAGAAGCTTTGAAAGAAAGGAATATTGGAAGTGAGTATCTCCGTGGGATGGAGAAGCAATTAGTGCCAAAAGAGGAAGGAACGTTATGTTTTATGAAAAGGATTTGGGTTCCTCTGTTTGGTGGTTTGAGAAAAGTTATTTTTGATGAGGCACACAAATCACGGTACTCTATCCATCCAGGAGCGGATAAGATGTACCAGGACCTTAGAGATTACTATTGGTGGCCTAGAATGAAAGGCGACATTGCTGTTTATGTTAGCAAGTGTTTAACATGCGCCAAGGTGAAAGCTGAATACCAAAAGCCTTCAGGACTTCTGCAGCAACCTGAAATTCCCAAGTGGAAATGGGAACAGATTTCAATGGACTTCATAACGAAACTCCCCAAGACGCCCAGGGGTCATGATACTATTTGGGTGATAGTTGACCGCCTAACAAAGTCCGCACACTTCTTGCCAATCAAAGAGAAAGACAACACTAGTAAACTTGCGGAAATATACATGCGGGAGATCGTTGCACGTCATGGAGTGCCTCTCTCGATCATCTCTGATAGAGACGGAAGGTTTGTGACAAGGATATGGCAATCCTTCCAAGAAGCTTTTGGCTCACAACTAAATATGGGCACTGCATTTCACCCACAGACTGATGGCCAAAGTGAAAGAACTATTCAGACACTGGAGGATATGCTGAGAGCATGTGTAATAGATCTTGGTGGTAGCTGGGATAAACATTTACCATTGGCCAAATTTTCATACAACAATAGCTACCACACAAGTATTGGAGTCGCGCCATTTGAAGCTCTTTACGGACGCAAGTGTCGATCACCACTATGCTGGGCTGATGTAGGTGATAGGCAGCTTGTTGGTCCTGAAATCTTCCAAGAGACGACAGACAAGATTGCGCAGATTCGAAAACGCATCGAAGCGGCTCGCGACAGACAGAAAGCCTATGCAGATCCAAACCGGAAACATTTGGAATTCCAAGTTGGAGATATGGTTTTATTGAAAGTTTCACCCTGGAAGGGTGTGGCACGCTTCGGAAAGCGTGGGAAGTTGAATCCGTGTTACATTGGCCCTTTCAGAATCCTGCAAAGGATTGGGCTTGTAGCCTACAAGTTGGACCTACCTGTTAAACTCCATGGTGTTCACGATACATTCCATGTATCCAATTTGAGAAAAAGTCCAACACAAGATACAGTGATCATTCCTGCTGACGAAGTTCATATCGACGACACGCTCCACTTCACTGAAGAACCTGTTGAGGTCACGGATTGAAAGGTTAACAAAACTCGCAGGAGCAGGGTCAAACTCGTCAAAGTTCGATGGAATGCAAGACATGAACCTGAATTCACCTGGGAGCGTGAGGAGCGAATGAAAGAAAAGTACCCCCATTTATTTCCTAAGAACCCTGCATCTAGAAGCAGAGCTTAAATTTCGGGACGAAATTTATTTAACAGGGGGAGAATGTGACAACCCTCACCAAACCAGGTATCCGTACGAATTAATTAATATTTAATTACCGCTTAATTGTTGTGCTTGCTTACAACTGTGATTAAACCGTGTACTGATTTCTGATACATACATACTCATGCATCACATTTTATACTGTCACTCTATTATGTACACACAAACCTTAGTGACAACCTTGATGCACAAAAGCACAATGAGCACACTATACGTGATACCCAGTAAACATGCTGACATAGCCAACATCAGACAGTTACTGTCTCTAAGGCCAGTATGAGCCGGGAATAGTTTTCTACACTAGTAGTGAGTGTAGGGAGGTGAGAATTGTAGAACTGCGTCACTAGGTGATAATTATAGTGACCGGATGTGCCTAAAACGTACTTTGAGTACAAAATTCTGCACTTTAAATAAAAATTCAGCATTAAGCTAACTAGTAAAGTGCCAAAACATGAGAAAAATATTACTAGACACTTTCCAAAGTGTCGGGAATAAATTGTGTCACTAAAAGAAATATTAACGACACTTTAAGTACTTATTTAGCACTTTAACGGAGTAATATCCAACCGTACAACCGGACTTAACCAGGGACATAAAAATATTGTCATTAACATTGTTTTTCTTTTTCTGAGCCAGTTAGGGTCCCCGAATACCCTAACACCCGCTATATATTACAACACACATAATAACTAATTTTGATTCCTAAGTAAACTAACTTAACACTTAGCCATCTAGTTGAAAACTAACCATGTACCCACCCCCCTTATAACCGATTAGGTTCTCTCATGTGAGACACCCACCCTTATTTGTTGATTATTTTAATCACATACTAAATATCTAGAAACCATATTATTTAGTGGACAATACACCCTAAGTGGATTATAAATATATACCTTGGTCATCATCCTCTCACATTCAACAACACCAACTAGCTTCATTTTCTTTCTCTCTTGTTTGACTTACGGCCGAGAGCTCACCCACCCACCATTCACTTTCAAATTTCAATCTTGCAATATTACTTACAACCAAAGGTGAAAGGGTTCATATAAGGAGGTTCGGTGCTTACGGATTGCCAAGGACCTCTCTACGGTGCTTTTAACCACCTATTTTTCGACTAGTTTCTTCCCTAGCCTCGAGCTAGTAGTAAGTGACTCTAAACACCCTATTGTTCTATTCTAAAGTGGTTAATAAAAGATTTAACGGGCAAAAATCATAAACACTAGAGATCAAGTTTAAAGTCTAAAAAAAAAATTAAACAAAGTGGTTAATAAGTAAATAATAGTGTAAAACTTATAAAACTAGTTTTATTATGATTATTTATTGTTGTTGATTGCTAGTATGAGAATGGATCGTCATCAAACCCCGCTAGATCATGTTCACGAAACATGAACTAGCCTTATGTTTAGTCGTAAAGTTCCTAGATGACGAACCCTTTCCAACATAAACATGAACTTATGTAAAAACAATTTTTCTTATAAAATGGAGTTTTAAACTAGTAGATCTAAGGATCTACAAGTGGTATTTTTGAAGGACCAAGTGTCAAAAGAAATCATATTTTTAAAGCCGGATCTTTCCAAAACAAAGGTAATTTTTGTAAACACACAAGTGTGTAGACACTTGTGTGACAAAGAGTTTTAACAAAAAAAAATGTTTTTGTAATATTTGACAAGAAGATGTACAAATGCATTTTCTGAAAGAACAAGATTCGTGAGAAACCGAGTTTATTTATAGAAAGATCTACTAAAAATAATGAAAGTTACTACATATTTTACACAAGCCACAAGTTCATGTGTTTTATGATTTATATCTATTTTGACTAGTTTGTGTTGATGGAATATTGTTTATTGTTGATTGAGAAAATTGTTGTTTGAATTTATAAAAGAAAATGATACGCTTGAAAATGTGGCCACCTCCAGTTACAGGGGAAACTCTGGCGAAATTTTTCCAAAATCTAACACTTGGAAATATTTTTATCACAAGTGTTATGAATATAATCTTTAACTTATTTTTCCCAAATAAATTTCGCCATGATTTTATTACAGAATAAGCAAGTGTCGGAGGTGGGATTTTCACAAAATAAAACTTGATAAATATATGTTTAGTATATATTTTCCGTAATAACACTTGTGAGATTTTTATGATTATTTTGTGAACTACGTAGATATTATTTTTAGGGTAAAAATAATATTACTGAATATTCACGGCTCCAAAATAATACGAACGCCTTCACAATAAATATTAAGTTACAACGGTATTACTATTACCACCCGATCTTTATCCGTAACTTACGTATTTTCAGAAAATACTCATAAGCGTGTATTTTGACAAGGATATTATTTTGGAAAATGGTATGTAATAAAATATAATATTTTTGGGAAAAATATTTATATTTTGGAAGTAAAGTATTTTAGACAAATGAAATAAAATATATTTTAAGTGAGACTTAATAATATATTTCGAAGATTATACGTACGCACATGTATTAAAACCCCCATCCTTGGGAAGGAATATATTATCAAATAATTACGAAGTGTAAACACGAAATAGTTGTCTAACTATTTCCCAAAAACTTAAACCTTGAACTAAGGCACGGCCGTCCGTCTAATAGAGGTTAGTACGTGTAGGTCGTCGCACAGCAGATTTTCTGGGAGATACTTTTTAGAGACGCACTTCGGTGAGTTCATGCTCCCCCTTTTCTCTTAACTGTTTTCAGTTTTTAAACTGCGGGGGTGAAATACATGTTACATTTACTACAAACGTTTTATACACGGTATGATTAGCTAAGGAACTTACTACTAGATCACGTGAATGGATAGGCTATTATCGTAAGACCATTAATCCTTGTATAAGGACCGAGAGGCATGAGTGATAGATCTATCGGGTGTTGCGAGCCCCACACATGGGCCAGCGTGCGGCTGCATGTGGTGACTATGTCGTTCCGCCGGAAGGACCGGTATAAAATACGCGTTACAGGTTTGAGTGCTTCCTAGTCCATGTCACTTATTAATGTATTAGCTACACATTAATCGATCTCTTTTTCCTTAATTGCTACATACCAGGGATTTTCATACATACAGACTTGTTTACAGAGGTTTATACATACTCACATACTCACTTACACATGAACTCGCTCAACATTATGTTGATTTTTCCAACTTACATGTATTTCAGGGAACTAAGGATCTGGCACGGTATGCTACGTTTTCACGCTGCGTTAGAGTTATGGGATCATCCAAGTTTAGGGGTTGTGGCTTTTACCTGGACGAGTCACAGTTCTTAAACTACGTCTATCTTAAGTTTGTGGTTGTGTCTTTCAAACAATGTTTTTATGTTATTAGGTTGTAATTTCCGTTGCATGTGTCAACGCCTTAAGACAATGTTGTGGTATTTTACTTTTCAAACTTAAATCAATGGATGATCTGCATGGTTTTATTTTCATATAGCTTTGTTGTGATTAAGCTATGGTATTAAGAAGTCACACCAAATTAACCCACGCTTCCGCAAAGCCAGGGTGTGACACAAAATCGAAAGAACAACCTGATCTAAAATAAAACACAAATGAGAAATCAAATTAACCTAAAATTGAAATCAAACCTGAGAGCTTTAACGAAGCTGATACTCGGCTCCATTCACGGCTCGTTGAACATCATTGCTTGATTTGACTGGAATCATGGATCCTCTCGTGTAGCCGCTATTGAAGGGATTGTTGGAGAGCACAGCGGCGTGGAATCAAAATAATGGTTTTGAGAAGCCATGTGAAGAATCTGGTTATCAATCTAGGGTTTACAATTGATAATGGGAACGAATTCATTATTTTGGATATGATTGGAATTGATTGAGAAGAGATTAGGTTTCCATATTGAAGAACGTTACAAAATTGATTGAAGGAGAATTGAGAAAACCTTTTGCCGCTTATATGAAATTGAATGAGAATGGAGAGAAATGAAGATTGCCGCTCAAAATCTAATTATCTGCCTAATTAGCTAAGCCAAATCATGGTCAATAAATCAACATTATTTTGCTTTAGTATAAGAGATAGATTATAATCTTTTTGTTTCCTTTATCATGTTTTATCTCATATTGTTATTTTTTAAAAGTCTTCTATTTTATATGTTTTAGGAACTTTTTCTTAAATGTCTGTTTTTAATTTAAAGAATTTCTTTTACCTTACTTTAAAAAAGACGTTTTTTATTTTTAAAATATTTTTGCTTATTTAAGAAAACAATATTTTTTTTTCATTTCTTTGTTAGCTTGGAGTTGGGATTTAAGAGACGAAAAGTATGATATTTACAATTTTTTTTCTTCTAGCTTTGAGGGGATTCTCGAATGAAGAAAAAAAAAAGAAAGAAAACTATATGTGAGACATTTACATATAAGTCTTACTTTTCTTTAGAAAGAATAAAAATTTATATTTTATTTAACATTTTAATAAGCAGATATAAATGGTTAAATGTGATTGTTAATGATTTAGCATAACAGATAAAAGTGATTAGACAAAGATCATACTCCTAATCACCTCAATACAGTCGAGGAGCCTGATATCACTCATGGTGTCATGTCGTATAAATTCTTATCACATGTATATTAATATTTTTGTTTTTTAGTTCTTGGTTATATATGTGTATATATTTTATATTTGTATGTCATGCTCTTCGTTCACGACGATTAGATTCAGTTGTTGTTTTTTTATGTATAACAAAGAAGATTAATTTGACAATTAATTACATAAAGTGGTTTTGTTTGAGCATTGATTAATTAATCTTAGGCTGCTAAAAAACATCTTTAAAGGGGGAGAAATGAAAAGTTTTTATTTTACTTTTTTTTAGGGAGGAGGTATGACAAGTAGAGTTAAGTTCATGTAAAAAGTGTTTTATTGTACAAAGTGTATTATCGTATAAAATGTACGAAAGACATGAAAAAGCCAAAAAAACGCGGTGACATTTTTGTAATTATTTGCTTGTAGAATAATTATCAAAATTACTCTACAAATGATCTTGTAAAGTAATTCTGATCTTGTAGCGTAATTATCAAAGTTACTCTACAAGTGTATCTTGTAGAGTAATTTTGATCTTGTATGGTAATTATCAAAATTACTCTGCATCAAAGTTACTTACAAGTGTATCAAAAATACTCTGTAAGTTTATCAAACAACATACAATTCAAAATTACTCTACAAAATTATGTGTAGAGTAATTATGATACTCGGTAAAATTACCTTAGAATATCAAAATTACCATACAAAATCATTTGTAGAGTAAGGGTGTACGGGGTGGTCGCTGCAAGGGGTGCGACAACCCCCTTTGCCGAGCGGCAAACACCGCCGCCACCAGCATATGTCGCGCGGGGAGGTGAGAGATCAGGTAAGGTTGCCGCTTGCAGGAAGGGAAAAGAACGTGTTGGGTGGGGCCCACTAGTATTCAACCAATCTCAATTTGTGTTTATTATTTTTTAATGGTTTAGGGGAAACCACCCCCTAGGTTTTTTGGGCAAGAGGGGAGAATGAGAGGGTAAATGACATGACATATTATGATTGGGTGGGTAGAAAGTTTGCCCCATCTCAAGAAGCATTACACCCTAATTATGATACTCTATAAAATTACTCTACAAGATAAAAATTACATTACAAGAACATTTTATAAAATTACTTTACATTATCAAAATTACCCTACAAGATCATTTGTAGAGTAATTTTGATAATTACTCTACGAGTAAATAATTACGAAAATATCATCGTATTTTTTTACATTTTCATCATATTCATACGTTTTGTATAATAAATGTATGTCTTTTATCTTTTTTCATGACAAGTAATAGGGGTACGTTTAATTGATAAATACAAAATCAAGTGGAGAATCGAGAGATTTTGGGTTAAAGTCCCTACCGAAAATGAAATTTTGTACTTCTTAAAATAACCAAAACGTTCCCAAAAATTTCCAGCTGCTTTGATCTTGTTGGTTTTTTCACTTTTCTCAGAAATTTTCTTGACGATTGAGACCTTGAATTACAAAAGATAGGAACTTTGAGTTGTTGTTAATTTGGGGCATTGGCAGATTCAGCAAGAAGTCGCTGGAGAATTGAGAAAGATTGTTTGGAAGGAAGCCATGGAAGCTTATAAGAGATGGGTTCGGAGAAACAAGGAGTATCTTCATTCCATCGAGTCTCTTGCTAATGTAAGTCCACTCAATTTTTCTATAAAAAGTCAAAATTAACCGCAAGTAAGTAAACTCAATTACTGATCGAAAAATCTTATTATGAATTATGATTTTGACTTTTTGGTAAAAATTATCACATTTGCAGAAATATGTAATGTCACACCCCCAAAATCCACCTGCGGAGTATCACCGCTTGGAGGCGTGACTGACCAGGATCAAACCACTAATCATATTGAACAAGTAAATATTTATTGTAAAAGTCCAACCAACACGATTAATATCCAAAACAAACATAGTTAAGTTATGAGCGGAAGCATAATGTTCAAAACCAAATCCAGAGTTTAATTATCCAAATGTTTAACATGGCACACAGCTGTCCATGTCCCACAACGACTCTTCCTTGTGCAAGCTCCAGCTAAGTACCTATAGACCTGCAAAGCATGTAGTAACGAGTCAACAACTAGTTGAGTGAGTTCACGGTTGGGTGTTCATTTTAAGTTGTTCCAAAAACAGTTTTCCTTTAGCTGGCGTTCCTGCCGTGGGGGTTACCCCATAGTTGAAAGCGTGATTTGTTTAACCCCTTTGTTTAACCCATTTACTCTGGCAATCCTGCCGTGGGGGCTACCCCATGATAGTTATCTGGCATTTCGGCCGTGGGGGCTACCCCATGTATACACTAGACTCGTTACCATATCGACTACTGACTGAAGTCATGTTTAAGTGCCCTGAAACTGTCAATGTCTATCAGCATTGACGTGCCCCAGATCCATTAGTTCACGCCCGTCCTCTGCGGCACGGTGTGAGGCTTGTCAGACCTAAATAGCGCTATCTAACTAATGACCCGCTCGCCATTGGCTCGGCGATTAAGTCGATATAAAAATGAGGGACTTCGTGATAGAGTTTTGGTCTAGTACGAGTTATCTGTCCGTGAGGACGAGGAATTACATTCCTGAACCATTACTGTCCTACCCAAGAAAGGACGAGGAATCCATATTCCTTAACCCCATTCCCAACCCCTGGGAATCCCATGCTTTGTAGAGTGTGAACTCACCTTGGTTTGCTCGGCAGATTAGACAGAGTGGTCAAGACTAGCAGCTAGTGGTCAACCACGTCCTAACATGGTTACCATACAAGTCAGGTTTTGGTTTCACAGAGTGCACATAAGTATCACGTAAAATAGCACATAATAAACACATACGGATCATGGCATCAGGTAACATCACGTTCAACAGTTAAGACATATTCAACTGGTGCAATTAAGTGATTGGGCTCACACAAGTCTAATGACCTTGTGCGAGTCATTCGTTGAAGCCCATTACTACCCGGCCCAATAGCATGAAACCCAAATAAATCCGTAAGCATAACACGGCCCAGACAATTAAACTTAAGCCTTGTGCGATCCATGTTATCTTGTGCGATTCCATTACCAGCCCGGCCCAACATAACCAACCAGCCCAATCAGCTAAATGTTCTTACATCTTGTGCGATCAGTTTTTAATACCCAGCCCAAGTCTACGGCCCAACACATTAAACAACAAAACCACTTGTGTGACTCAAATCATATTGTGCGACTCACTTGGGCTTTGAGGCCCAACAGTTAAACAAATATACATGTTCGGCCCAGCAGTCTTGTGCGACTGTAACAACCTTGTGCGACCGTAACAGCCTTGTGCGACTGGACATCTTGTACGACCAAGAAGTCTTGTGCGACTGGTCTGCTAGTGCGACTAGGGTGTCTTGTGCGACCAGCTTTAAATGATTCGAATAATATGGAAGTTTGTTACATAGCTTTTATCTTGCCAACAATTGCAATGTTTCCTTTTATTTTACCAATTAACAACTTAACAGTTCATACATAAATCATACTAGATCAACAAGGGTTTTTAACATCCAAGTTCACATAAACCCTAAATAATAAAAATCATGAATAACAACTTAACAATACATAAGCGTATCAACATGAATCTCGATCCCTAATCTATATCCGATCATGACAACACCGTGATTCATTCTACTCTTACTACATCATAGCCGAGTTCATACTTTCCATGATAACATGCTAGCCGATTAACCACAATCAAATTCTTAAAACAATAATATGCAAATCAGATTCATATGAACAATACCTAGCACACATATGTAAATCGATTCCATGAACACTATAATCAACCCATCAGATTCGAATCAATATATATAACCGATTACATTCATCATGCTTAATCACATACTATTCAAAACAATCATATGTAACACACATCATAAAACCATCAAACGATAGTTAACATACTAACCGAGTAGGGAAGGAACAAGAATTAATCCGAACACTATGAACTTCGATGAGGAGGATGTTTGGCTGCCTTCAAGTTCGTGAGAGAGAGAGAGAAAAGGGCTAGGGTTTGTGTTATGAAAGTTGCAACAAATGAGAACACTTTCCAAGAGTCAATGTATGCGATTAATAGAAGTGGGCCGAACCCTTTACATGGGTTGTCCATTCGGTTCAAGTTCAATGAAGTGGGCCGAGAATTGCATGAGCCAAAGCCCATTGGCTTGTGCGTTCGGGTGTCAATTGTGCGATCGGTTTCTATCGTGTGGTAATACATACATATAAACAAACACAACAATTTCACATAATCAAACCATCATAACATTCAATCGATTAATAAGGTTTCACATAGTCACGTAATGTTATACAAGGATACGCTCTAAAGTACGGGTTGTCACATGTAAGAATAAGTTAGCTTATTAATTATCAGATACTTTTGTTTACAAGTGATGACTAGATCAAGATAATTGTAAAACTTACCTAATTATTCTGAGGAGATTTGCGGTTTGCACATATAATGTATAAATGTGTGGGCGCTCGGGGGCAAAAGTGTAACGGTACTAACTTTAACGTTGATAGCTGAAAGACACGGGGTACATGCACCAATCAGTTTCTGTCCCGATTGTTTGAGTGTTATGTGTCTTAGGTCCAAGGCTTGATACAAAACTACAATCGAGCCGGGGGTCTCACTGGAAGCAGCCTCTCTATTCCTACGGGGTAGAGGTAAGACTGTCTACATCTCACCCTCCTCAGACCCTACCTTAGCTTTGCTATTGGTGGGATTTACTGAGTATGATGATGATGATGATGATTGTTTGTTGGCTTCGTGAATCTTTAAGTCCACATAGTCAGTTTGAAAACATAAGGTAGAATGTGTAATGTAGCCTTCTTAGTTTTGATGGGATCCGGTGCATTAGTTATTATCATCAATGCTAATTATGTTGATTTTGAAATTGATTTTGAGCCACATATAATCATTAATGTTGATGTTTCTTCTACTGTCACTAATTATGTTGTGTTGTTTAATGAACTTAGATAATGTGTTAATGCAAAGTTATATTTGAATAGTTTTGAAGTGTCTGTACTTAGGCCTGTTGGAATATGGTTTTAGGCATGTTGATGAACTTGTTACTCATGGAGTCAGTTTTTTTTTTTAAAGCTTTGCGAGTAAAATACTTGTTAAGATGGTTTACCATATTTTGTCTAATATTTTCGGCAACAAGCAATGTTACTCTTAATTATATGGTGTTGAACTATAGGGATTGACTTGGCTTCTTCCGAAGAGATTTGCTGAGTCGGAAATCATACCAGAAGCAGGTCCTGTGATACTTCGGTAACATTTACCTTTCTTTTTTCACCTATAAACTTGTATCTCTTCAACTTCAAATTGGTTTTCTTCACAAGTAAAAATTTTGATGATTTAATGCATAATATATTATTTCAGTTTCATAAACTCAAATCCAAATATCATCTAAAACTAACGCTTTTGACACACAAAGCTCAAATATTGACATTTAAAAGTCTTGGTGGATTCTTTATGACATTTTGCATTATTTTTTATGCAGTAACATCGATATTGGGTATACTGACTACTGTCAATGGACATATAATTGAAACGACTCCATCCGACGCGCACGCAAAACCTCAGGAATGTTCTTCTTTTCCATACTCTTTGTGTTTGACTTTGATGAAAGACGTGGAAACTTTGGTTGAAGTTATAGCAGAACAATTTTATGGTGATGATAATAAATGGAACTTCATTGCTGTTACAGAGGCCACAAAGTAAGCAACGCCTCTTGATGATTATTTTCTTATTTGACTTTTAAGATTCAAATCTTCTTCTTTCAAGACTTACAATTGATGCACGTTTCTTCATCATTTTAGCATAAAATTCTTTCCATGACTAGAATTCATATACAATATGGTTTATTTATCAATATTAGCCTGAGATTCATGAAAATTGAAGTTGAAAGCAGACCGTTTGACTTTTTTAATATCAAAATTTCAATCAGGGTACTAGCTAGACTAGCTTTATTGCGTAATAGCGGGTACAAAATGTTGTTGCAAGGAGGGGAGACGATAAACGATGGAAAAGATCCAAATGATGCAAACGAACCGCAAACACATATACAATTATCACAAAAATGGCAAAACGGTAATTTCACTCTTGAAGGAAGGGCTCTCTCTGCATTGAGTATGTTCGGTGAAAATGCTAGGATGATTTCCAATCCAACATGGGTTCACAGTGCTGAACATCATCAACGTGCAACCGTCGAGCTTCCTGGTAACTTTAAAGTTTCTTTTCTTTTATTTTTGAGTAAAATACCATTTTCATCCCTGAGGTTTGGCCAGTTTTGCGACTTTCGTTCAAAGGTTTGTTTTTCCGCATTTGGATCTAAAAGGTTTAAAATCTTGCCAATTTCATCCGGCTCGTTAACTCCATCCTTTTTTCTCCGTTAAGTCAAGGGTATTTCCGTCTTTTTTGTTAATTTAACGGGCAATTCGATCATTTTCACTTTATGTAAAAAGACTGCATACCCCTGAAAAAGACCAAATTGCCCTTTAAGTTAACAAAAAAGATGGAAATAGCCCTGATTTAACGGAGAAAAATGAATGGAGTTAACGAGCCAGATGAAAATGGCAAGATTTCAAACCTTTTGGATCCATATGCAAAAAACAAACCTTTGGACGAAAGTCGCAAAACTGGCCAAACCTTAGGGACAAAAATGGCATTTTACTCTTTATGTTTTTATTTGGTAATTTTTCGGGTGAAGAAAATGTCAAAAGTGTCCTTATATGGTAACAGAAACCGACATAAAAAGACCGACCCTCTTGAGTATCTTGACTGAAAAAGGCCTTACCGGGGGACTAATGTTAACGGGGGAGGTGATGTTTATTGCAAGACCGCTTGTTTATGTTTTATTAATAAGAAAATACGGGCCCCGGTCATGGCTCCCGTGGTTCATCTCTTTGACTATTGACCTCATTGGGATGAGTTCATCAACGATGTCATTGATTGGTCATAAAGACAGGAAGCTTCGTCTATCCGATCCTGAGAAGGATGAGGTAAAATTTTCGTCAAATTTTATACGTTTTGAAATTGTATCCCTACTATTGCTACAATTTTGTTATGGCAAGTTTTTAAGTGGAAAGATATTGAAGGGTATTTTAGACATTTGACAAATGGTTTGAATAATACGCAGTTGAGAAGGCGAAAACTGTGGTTGGCTTTTTACCTTATGAGAGATCCGTGTTTTGGCAAATACACACGGTATAGTTTGTATATTTCAACTTTTTTGTGTTTGTCCATTTAAGAGGTATGAAACCGGATTGATTTTGACTTGCAAAATGGTTTGACTTTTTTTTTCAGTCAAAGATTGGAAAGTACTGAGAAAACGTTAGAACATGTCCCCGTTGTTGGATTTTTCGCAGGTTTGTTTGTAGCACAGGTTTCATCTGTTTATTTAGTGGTCACTTAATATGCAGCAAAACATATTTAACACTCTTTTACTCCCATTTCACAAAAATAGAACTATCATTTTTGGTCATTTATGTGCTAATACCTTAAACAATCAGAAATGACACACTCAAACATTAGATTATCTGATTATTAATACTTCCCGCAACACAAACACATTCAAACACCATATGTTTCCTTCCGATCATTCAGTATTACAATCGCTTGCACAACGCGCATCCAAACTAAGTTGAGTTCTAGTCTCCGTTGTAACTAAAAACCCGAACCACAATGAACATTCGCCTTCATATAGTCTTCGTTGTGGTGATCCGGTTGTTTAAGGTTTGTGTTTTATTTTGCAGCGAAGTTGATCGAGCTTTTGGTTGGAGCCCAAACGCGTTACACGTACATGTCTGGTTCTTGAGACATATACGAAACAAAGTGGTATGTTATGTGCTCCAAACTAGAAGTATTATAAATAGTTTGATATGTATGTTTAAGCGGCATTCATATTCAAGTTCTTTTTTCTTAACATTTTCTCATGGAATTATGAATATGATTTTATGGCATAATGATGTTTCATTAACTTTTTCGACGCGATCCATTAATATCTTGTAGAGATCTACATGGAACACCGTCACATAGATAAACCATTTACGTTAGGTGTTACATCATCATAAATGACTAGTTGAGACCCGCTGAGTCATACATGTGAGTCTAGGCATGAGTTAGCAAAGTTCATCAAGTATCATTACAACTTCACTACCCAACCTTGTCATCTACAATCGACATGTCTAAACCATCTTTACTTGCCTGCCTGCATGTACACATCGATCTTTCGAAAACAAGTGTTGGCTACAAAGCTTAGTATAAAGGGTTATAACTTTATAGCTAGGGGTGACAAACAAGTTGCGACTCGGATTGTGTCTTTATTTATGGTTGTCAAATACAAGCTCTTGATGTGTGCATATAAGCTTGCAATGTGACACATTTATGTCACTCTATAGTCTATACCACATAGGGGTGACAAACAAGTTGCGACTCGGATTGTGTCTTTATTTATGGTTGTCAAATACAAGCTCTTGATGTGTGCATATAAGCTTGCAATGTGACACATTTATGTCACTCTATAGTCTCCTGTGGAGGGGAGGAGAGGAAGAGGCAGACCCAAACTGACATGGGATGAGCAAATTAGGCATGATTTACTAGAGTTGCATCTTTCTGAGGACATGGTCCAAGATAGGACTGCGTGGAGACGTAGGATTAGGGTTAAGGACTTTTAGGGGATATTGCATAAAGGTCTTAGGTGTATTTTAGGGACGTAGGTTTTCTTATTCTTTAAGTGACCTTACCGGTGATTGCATTCCTGTGTACATGCCCAAATGTTGTATGATATTATACATGATTTACATTATATTGTGTCACTTTGATAACTTTCTTGGTATGGCTGACTTTTATTTCTATGTTCTTTGACTTGGTGTGTTGGTATGATGTTCGTTTTGGAGCCGAGGGTCTCTCTGGAAGCAGCCTCTCTATCCTTAGGGATAGAGGCAAGGTCTGTCTACATCCCACCCTCCCCAGACCCTATGAGTAGCTTTGCTATTTGTGGGATTTACTGGATATGGTTGTTGTTGTTGTATAGTCTATACCACATCTATATTCACCTTCCCTTTTTCATATTTTCTCTATATTTATCTTTCTTTATTTGTTTTCATTACCTTTATTTGGAGTTTTTAGAAAAAAAAATATATATTAATATAAGAATATTACTCTAATATTCATAACCAAAACAAAATTTATAATGTGGTCAAAAGAAAATTTTGTAACCTCTTAGAAAATTCCTTGAAAACAATCTTTCAAGTTTCAAGTATAAGATAGATAACCAGATACCAATTGTTACGTAACTAGTACTGAGCCCCCTGCGTTGTGGGACGGGGTGTAACATCATGCTATGCAAGTCAAAGACGACTAAAACTGGGAAAAACGTAAAACAAAAACACGAATTTATATCACCAAGTGACTCACATAACGTAAAACGTATACGAACTTGAATGTATACGGACACCTATTAGAAAGTTGAGGTGGTCAAAATAATGCTATATAAATTACCGGGAGCAAAAGTGATAACTTTGAAATTTATGGGTATGGAAAAAAATTACACTAAAAAGAAAAATAATTGAGGGACCACTTTTGACCACCAAAGAAACTTAGGTGGCCAAAAACAAAGTCATGAAAAATTAGAGATTTCTCAAAGTCCGGATCTTGCTATTTTCTTTGGAGTTTGACCCACCCAATGGGTTGTTTATCACAAATCCGATAGGTACATATCAATATCAGAACACTTTCTAGTGTTTCTAAAAGCAATCGAGTTAGAAAAAATAAAACAAAACAAACCACCCTCATTTTGTAAGATGTAAAATTTCACCCCAATTGGAGTTATACCTGATTTTACATTAATTCCTTAATATAGTGTTGTTGAATTTGTATAAATTCTTACTCGTCATGAACAACGATATTTTTGCCCAATCTAGGGTCCAAATTGGACAAACGATTGTGTCACAGAAAACTTGAATATGAGATCATACACAACGGATCTACCCAAACCTTTTCCTAACGAACCCACAAAAGTTTACAATTAATAAAGTGTAAAGTACTTTTTGAGTCCCTGTGGTTTGTGCATTTTAACTATTTGAATCCAAAAACCAAACTTGTCTTGATTTGAGTCCCTGTGGTTTGTATTTTTAACCATTTGAATCCAAAACGCAAACCTCATCCAAATCATGGACTAAAAGGGTTGGATTCAAAGGGTTAACAAAACAAACCACAGGGACTCAAAGGGTTGGATGAGGTTTCATTTTGGATTCAAAGGGTTAAAAATACAAACCACAGAGGCTCAAATCAAGACAAGTTTGGTTTTTGGATTCAAATAGTTAAAATGCACAAACCACGAGGACTCAAAAAGGACTTTACTCATTAATAAAAGATACAAGATACCCTCTCCAAAATGATGAGAGATCAATCCATACACAAAAGACTCGATCTATAGAAAGACCTAGACAAAATGAAGATGAAGACGGCGGTCTCTACAACAAGACACGATAAGATGATCCCCTAAATTAAGCATGTAAATGAACTACTTAGATGCTTTCACATAATGACGGCAGTTGTCCTTTAACTTTAAAACTTTGACAATTCCATCCAGATGTTTAGCACGCAACCCTTTTACCCCTTAAACTTTTACATCCTAAAACAAAACAAACAAAAACTAAACTTAAGATTATCATTTGATATCCATGGCTTTATAGCCTAGTGACATCTTAGTGGTGAGATAAGACTTTATGACCAATAGGTCCTGGGTTCGATTCTCACAAGGGGGGTTTTCCCATATTTATTGGGTTTCCTCCTGAATTGGTGTATAGGCATCATGCCTAGTGGAGATGGATATGATCGGGTGGTTCTATTGATGGCACGATGATACTCCAGTGGCCGTCAGTGATCCAAATTTGCCGTTAAAAAATGATTATCATTTGATTTGATTTAGTGGTAGAGGATCCTGTAAAAAGTGTTCAAAGTGTGAGAAGTGTATTATAACACTATATATAATACTATATAACACCATATAATACCATATAACACTATGTAACACTATATATCATTATATAACAAATATACCACTATAGGTTGTCTAATAGCATGTCTATGATAGATGTATAGTGTTATATTTGTTATATAATGATATATAGTGTTACATAGTGTTATATGGTATTATATGGTGTTACATATTGTTATACGGTGTTTATATGGTGTTATATAGTATTATATATAGTGTTATAATACATTTCTCACACTTTAGGCCCTTTTTACACTATCCTTACCCTTGATTTAGTAAACCATAATATTTTTAACAAACCGGAAACAGACAAACAGTTTCAAAACAGTTTCAAATGGGTCAAATTTCTTATGAATTCAGGTGACTAGTAATCTCTTGAGAATTTACAAATGACTAATAAGTTCTAAGAAATTGTATTTTCATGAAACAATCAAACTTATACACTTGAGATTCTTCAAAAACATATTAAACACAAATGATTAAGATTCATATATTTCTTACCTCTATTCTTACCACATCAAGTATGTTCATAATCTTGATGATCCGTACGAACTTCATATTGAAATTATTCCTTAATTGCAATCCTTAGTTTTTGAGTTTTCTTCTTTCTCTTTTTCCCATTGTTCATTCTTCACGAAAGATTTAAGGGTTGTTTGACAACTTCTGAATGGTTAACTACTGAACCAGTAAGAGATCTAAACCATTAAGAGTCAGTATAATACTTAACCATTCAGAGGAAAATGTCTGAACCATTCAGACATCTGCTCACGAAACAAACAGTCTGAACCATTAGGTGCTGAACAGATCGGAATCATTAATAGCCCCATTAAAAGCTAAACAAACAGCCCCTTAGAGTTTAATATCATTTAAATTTCTAGAGATATGACACACTTTCTATATATTTTTATTTATACATGACGTTAAGTCTCATGTGTGTATATCTACTTTTATTTTCGTAAAATGTAAATTAGAGTTGTATATTCATAGACACTTCTATAATAATGCATAAATGTAAAACCAATGTGAGTTTGTTCATCTTTTTTAACTTTTTATTGTATAAATCTATACTACTATATTAAAGAAACTTGGTTTTCTACCTTTTTCGTAATTTTGGCATAGGTACAAATCTTGAAGCATCGTATACCAATGAAGCAAGCCATTTTAGAGGGGGTAAACTTGAACATTGTCCAAAGTTTTAAGACACTATAAGGGTAATTTAGACATTTGATCCTTAATAAATGTTAGGGCATGATGGTAAATTGGTAATTTATCATTTCCTTCGGTTTAATGATGCCATTTACTCACAGCAGTTGTTTCTTCCCCCTCATCAATGGAGCCCTAGGTAAGACAGACAGTTCGTGACTCCTCTCCTTCTCTTCCGGTACATACGCTTCCACATCTCAAGATAACCAACTCTGTTCTCATAAATTCCTTAAATCTCTAAATTTGGGTTTCCCTGTTCCCAAATCATCACCAACAATCATCCCAAAAATATCGATCAAGTTGTTGGTCCACAATTCAGCTTCAACCCTTATGTGGCCACAAATCGCTCCATCTCTTATTCCTACTTAGCCGATCATCGTCTTTCAATTCACGATTGAGGCAGATTAGGATCTAGGGTCCGGGTGGCATCACGTAAGTTCTGGTGAGGTTGTTGAAACTGTACTTTACTCTTACTTTTATGTTATGTTCCTGTTTGTAATTGTAAGATTAAATATTTATTTATATTTAATCTAGTAGCCATCATTATCATTTATATAATATAGATCAAAATATATTAATAACCTATTAATAATTAGTTGGTAATTGTTGATGGACCATATTACCCTTATTAACTAATTGGGTTTCCTCTTGGGTGTATAAATAAGGAGCTTATTAGAGAGTTAAAGGGTTAGACAGTTACACATGACACACAACCCTAATAACATAACATCAAATTCGTCCCTCTCTCTCCACAACCGAAACTCAACCCTAATTTCGGTTTCATCACCATCATCACCTTACACCCTAAGGAGGAACCAGATCACACTGACAACTATGTCGAACTCCGTGGCTGCGTCTCTGACTGGATTCTCTACTGATGCAATCAAAGGTATGTTATTACATGTTTTCCATTATGTTTAAACAGAACTGATCAACATGTGGTATCAGAGCATATGTTGATAAATCAGTTCTGTTTTTCGTATCCATAATTCTGGGATCATAATCTGGAAAACAGAAAGTTTTAAAGCCTTCAAAAGTTTCGGTTGTTTTCGGGTCCTTGGTACCGAAATCACTGTTTTCGGAATAATATGCTTAATATTTTGACTCGAAACCATAAAGGGGATAATAATATCCGAAATCTGTTAACAAAAGTCTTAAAATTTAGATTTCGGATCCCAGATTATGTTTTAATATTTTAGGGTTCATCTTTTTGTTCTAAGAAAACTCGAAAATTCCATAAGATTTGGAATATAATTTTGGATTAGTGGGTGTTTTACTGTTTTTGATCTAAATTTTATCTACTAAAATTTTCGAAAACTGTTAAAAAGATAATCAGTTATTATTAGGGCTGTAAACGAACCAAACGAACACGAACAAGGCCATGTTCATGTTCGTTCGTTAAGGAAATTAACATGTTCGTGAACTGTTCACGAACGCATACCGAACATAAGTTTATGTTCGTGTTCGTTCGTTAAGTAAATTCAATTGTTCACGAACAGTTCGTGAACAGTGGTCTCGAATACAAACTAACGCAAACAAATAAAATTAACGCAAAAGAACAATTAACTTGAAAATAAAAAAATGAAAACATTGTTATCCTTAAACATTGGATGTAAGTAGTTAAATACAACCATCAAATGATAAATCAAAACACAAGAAGTCTACCACACCACCAAACGATGAATAAAGTTTAACTAACTTAGACATAATTATCCCTAAAAATGTCTTAGAATGTCCAAATTTTAGCTAACTTAGAAAAAAAGTAGGGTTTCACGTTTTCAATATGTTTAGATAAAAGGTTTGTTATTTTTTATTTTTTAATATAATCAAACGAACATATTACCGAACATTCACGAACGCAGTCGAACGAACGAGACCTGTGTTCGTGTTCGTTCGCTAAGCTAACCGAACGAAATTTTTTGTTCGTGTTCGTTCGTTAAGCTAAACGAACGAACATAAACGAACTTCCCGCCGAACGGTTCACGAACTGTTCGCTGAACGTTCGGTTCGTTTACAGCCCTAGTTATTATTTTCGAAATATTTGATAAGTTTAGATCCGCAATATAACAGGAAACATTATCCCACAATCCCTAAAAGTTCGAGTTTCAGTTATTATCACAAAACAGCTATTAACAGTGGAATCGAGATCATCAGTCTCGACTCGAGACCATCGATCTCGACTCGAGACTATAAGATCTCGACTCGAAATCATCAGGTTCTCAAAACTTAACAACTCGAGACCAGAAGTTTACAACTCGAGACCATCAGGTCTCGACTCGAGACTACAAGGTCTCGACTCGAGATCATAAGGGCTCAAAACTTCATAACTCGAGACAACAGTTGCGACTCGAGACCATAATCATCACAACTCGAGACTAAGGTTGCGACTCGAGACCATAATCATCATAACTTGAGACTAAGGTTGCGACTTGAGACCATAATCATCACAACTCGAGACTAAGGTTGCGACTCGAGACCATAATCATCATAACTCGAGACCTCACTCGAGACCTCATTACTTTAAGCTGTTTAATGTGACCTAAAATTTTTTTCTATCCGCGCTAACAGGTGGTTTGCTATTAAATACTTGGTTTTGTTTATACTTAATTAATTAATAAGGATCAAATAATGTTTTACAAAACCAAACTAGCTTAACTTGAATGAGCTTCTGATGTATCTTTTCTGGCCAAAGCTGATTTAATACATCTATTTATTGTTCAAGTATTATAAAAAGCTATGTTAAGTATGCATTACACACGTGAAATGTCGTAATTCTGGCCAAAGCTGATTTAATTCATTTATGTTTAGCATGCTTGACAAGTGCATAACTAAAGTGATTGTCTCATTTCTGGCCAAAGCTGATTTGTCACGATTACTTTGCACACATACTTAAATGATTACACTTCTGGCCAAAGCTGATTTGTCTTTGTTTAAGTAGAATTTTACTAAGTCTATTATTTTGATGTTAGTAATAGACATATCACAATCTCTTCACATAATGATCCTTATATTAATGATCCTTAATTAATTTTATGATCATTTCGTCTGTCTTATTCTTAGTACCCATAATCTTTCTCACTATAATTTACTTCTACACATATCTCATCCACTCTAATTCCTAAACCTAAAATGTTTGCTTTATTTAAAGTTTCTATTAGAATTAACTCTTAAATTAAATCCTTGATTATTTCTTAAGACACGATAATCCTATTGCTCTCTTCTGATAAAGATTATAAAGAAGAAAATTAGAGCATGATGATTAGGACAAATCGAACATGATGTCTCTTATGATAATCAAGAACTCCCTAACATAATGCTATCACTAAAGTTATTCCAGATTAAGTCTTTCCTGAGACTAATCTTTATTTACGGAATAATCACTAGAACTCCTAAGATGCATGCCTTAATTTGAAACTCTAAACTATAAAGTTAAGTGGTATATGTGAATACATTATAATGTACAAAACCATGACCCATAAAGTTAAGGGCTTACGCATGGAAATAAGTACATTTTCCAGTACATTACATATTAAGATTTTCACTTGTACAATTTGATGCCTTATAAATCAACTATAACACTCAAAAATACCAAAGTATAATGAGTGTGTTGATAAGCAACATATGTACAAAGAAATAAATGTTTGAAGCTGGAAAAATAAGTTGTTACTCACCTTACAACCACTAAAACCTTAAAAGAGGATTGTTCTAAGGTCCATGGACAAATTACAACTGTTAATTCCATCTCTAAGGTTCTTCAAGGGAAAATCTCACTGCATCATTATGTCATTAGACTAGACATAAGCAACGAGACTATCCATTATTCTAAAGAACAGTTGGATAAGTTAACTAGGTAGTCACTCACTAAAGATATTTCAGTCTGTTAATTTTTTAATATTCCAATTAACACATGATTAGTTGACTCTAGTTCTAAATGTTTCCTTACCAGAAATCAACAAATAACTAACATGAGAGTTAGTGACAAAATTAAATGTTAAGGCTATAAGAACAATAATAAGCAGTCTTCTAACAACGTTTTTTCGATACCGTCCATATATTCTGAGTATTAATAAGAATATAGTATCATAATTAAGCAATGTTATGAAGGTTGTGAGGTTTGCATAGTCAACATAAAGTCACACTTATCTTAAACTCTCATCTTATTTGTTCTAAATATCTGGATTGAAACATTATTAAGATAAAACTAGATGATACCTTACACTTTCACAATTTTTGTCATCATTCAAATAAAAAATTTGACAAAAGGAAAATGAGACTTACAAAATTCATCCATTATAACCAAAATTCATGAGAAATCATGACATGGTTAATGAGGATGATTTCTTATCTAATCTCATTCTAAGTGATTTTAAATCATGACTTTATAGCCCTAAATATTACTTGGCTTAAGGAATAAGTATGGGACCATCATAAGTCATTCATTGACATTCGTGGAACTTATTCCAAATGGAATATTCAGACATAATTCATTTATCAATTAAAGACTATCTGCTTGTATCTAAATTAGTCTCATATGGCCCATGGTCTTAAAGAAATCTATTCATACATGTGCTTAACATGATTTCTATTAAATATGTCCCTAAGTTTTATGACATCTGGACATTAAGGAAATCAAGTAAAGTCTAACATATATATATGATAGGTTCCCACGTCACATACCAAATTGAAACTTCTCTTATAGCATTCTAGAGATATTAAAGATCAGTGGGAGCATTAAATGTCTTAATCATAACTTGCAATAGTTGCAAGAGGTGGGGGAATGAAAATTTTACATTACCTAAATTTACACCTCTTGTACAAGACACTGCTCCATCTTGACACTGTTCTATCATAACTTGTCTCCTTAAAATCTAATGCTACTCTTACAAAAGTTTCATTGTTGCTTAATTGTGGGCACACTTAGATTTCTTACATAAACTAATATAATCCTCAACAAGAGAAATCACAACGACTAACGTCATTAATTTGTTTTCTCTATTAGAATTTGTTTGGTCGTTAAATATTGACCCTAAGCATGCTGAGTTCCTAAAGTTTTCTAAGGTCAGTGGGAGCAGTCAAAGTCCTTATCATGACTTGCAAGGAATACAAGAGGCGGGGGGGAAGAGTGTCATTAAATTTCACTCCAAATTTAACTCCGATTACACCTCTTGTAGACCATACTGCACCAACTCTTACAAACTTAGAATCCTGAAAATGATAGCAACCTAATCAAGAGCTAATCCATAAAACTGAAACTTCTAACTAACCCAATAATCAACTCAGGAGGTCATCTAGGTTTAAAAACCTACTAACTTTGATGATTACATAACCTCCCTAATTTGGAGTTGAAATGGATTTTGGAAAAGTTTACTGATCCTATCTCTTCTAATTAAGCCATTAGTGTCAATCAATCTTCTGAATAGAATAAAACTGTTTTCTAGTAAAACTGATTTTATGTGTTCGCATAACGTTTGGGATTTGATTGAATAACCTAAGAGTGTTCATAACCAAACCAAATCCTGATATAAACGTTAAGACACAAAGAAGCATCATTGATTGTCAAAAGTTATACTCAGGAAGAGATATATTATTAAAGAATCTTTATTACATATCTAATAAAAGATTTCTTTTAGGATCATCACTGTTCTAGTAGCTTATAATAGTTTTGAGCTACATTAGATGAACATTAAAACAATATTCCCTAACAACTGGCTGATATATTTACATGTTCATAAAATAACCTGAAAGTTCTAAACTTAAGGTTAAAGAACAGTTTGTCTATAAGCCAATAAAATCCATGTATGGTTTAATGCAAATGTCATAATGTGATGAAATCTTAACGCAATTATTTTCATCAACAACCAAGTGGATTAATGTACCTACCTCAAAATGAGTGGGAGCAACTAAGATAAACTTGTCTATATAGATGATATTCTTTTGATAAGTAGATGTTACATAAGTCAAAGCATTGTTAACACAAACTTTGATATAATAGATCTCAGAGATATCTCTTACATAATAGATATCATAATATGTTGAGATAGACCAAATGGGACATTACTTCCGTTCCATAAGTTTAACATTAAATTGGTCCTTACATATGTAACAAACAATACTGCTCTCCTTTAGAGGATAATAGGATAAATGAGATTATTTACTTATGCTTCATTAATTAGAAGCCTTATGCAAGTTTAAGTCTATACTCGTTTAGATATTACTCACATTGCAACACACTAGATATGTCTAGATAAAAGTGAAGCATCAAATAGAGTATTACAATATCTTTAAAAGAAACGAGAGGCTATAATTTAAAGAAGAAGTGAGAACTAAAACCGGTTGATTATTTTAACTTTGTAATGTTCAAAGATGACAAAATGTAATTTCGGGTATATCTTTATGTCAACAGACAAAACATATCTCATGGAGGAGTCATAATAGACTGATATCAACAACCTAAGTTTTTTTTTTGAAAGGTAGATTTCATTCAAAAAGCGCAACGGGAAGTCCTCGAAAAAAGGACACCCGAGCAAACAAACGAGATTACATCAAGTCAAGCGGGTATTTACACCAAACATTCCAATCTATACCTTTCATCTTAGATCTATTTTTAAACCAAAAATACGAAGTCATCTTGATGCTCTCGACCACTTCTATAGCTCGTCGCCTTTTACCTTGAAAGATACGATCATTGCGTTCATTCCAAATTGTCCACAAAGTAGTAAAGATGATACCTCGCAATATGTTTTTAGCTTGCTTGGGAAGCGGTTGGTTCTTCGTTATCTTCAATAAGTCATCAACATCAAAAACAATCGACGGGTTCAATCGGCACCAATGCTCCACACGGTTCCAAATCTCCGCAACAAAGAGGCATCCAGTGAAGATATGGGTAGACGTTTCAGCGTCCGAGTCACAAAACCCACAAAGATCATTTTGAAGGCTAACTCCGCGTTTGTGTAATTCAACTTTAGTCGGCAACCGATTGCGTATCGCTCTCCAAACCATAATCTTACATTTAAGGGGAGTCCAACACTTCCATTTCATATGTTGTTCCACAGCCGGTCTTGGAAAGCTAGATAAAAGCTTTCTAGCGCTGCTAACAGTGAAACGATTCGACCCGCTAGCTTTCCAATTCCATTTGTCAATCCCCCCCTTCCAAGCATAGTCATAGATCTCCTCCATAAGGTTGAAAAGCTCATTTATTTCAGCAGCAGTAGTAGGATCCTTGCGCCATTTCCACTGCAGGACCTTAGCGCCAGACACAATCCGAATCCTGTTCGCGACAACAGCCCATTTATCAGTTTCAAGTCTGAATAAGTGAGGGTAAGTTAACCGGAGAGGTTCTTCCCGCAGCCACGAATCCATCCAGAAACTAATAAGTGAACCGTCTCCCACTAAACCTTCAAAGTAACTTCCAAGCGTTTTTCCGGACCAAATCTTCTTTTCTCCAATCTTTACAATTTGCTTCCAACATCCACTAGCCGAAGTCGTACACGGAAGGAGCGACCAATTCCTACTCAACCCGTGACAACCAATGACCACTTTTTTCCACAACCCATTACCCCCGGTTTTAAAACGCCACGCCCATTTTAGAAGGAGCGCGTCGTTAACGTCTTCCAATTTCGACACCCCTAAACCACCCTCCTTTTTAGGCGTAGTAATAATATCCCAGGCGATCCAGTTAATCTTATTCTCATCACTACAACCCGCCCATAAAAATCGTCTCATAATTTTTTCCATACTCTCTATAACCGCCTTTGGAGCTTTATAAAGGGAAAGATAATAAATAGGGAGATTTTCTAACACGGCTTTAATAAGGATTACCCGACCACCAATTGATAAGTGTTTCGCTTTCCAACCGGTAAGGCGCTTCTTAATAGTGTTCAAGACCGGATCCCAACTACTAATTCGCGTCATTTTGGCTCCCACTTTAATCCCCAAGTACACAAAAGGAAGAACCCCTTTTCTACACCCCAAGACTTCTAACATACTATCCACCTCTCCATCCTGCGTACCAACCCCAAATAAGTTTGACTTGTGAATGTTGATACGAAGGCCGGAGCATAAGTAGAAAATACGAAGAATACGAGCCGTGTTTTGAAGATTCTCGCGGGACCATTCACCCATAATAAGCGCATCGTCCGCAAAGAAAAGATGATTAAGATCCGTATTGTCAACCCGGAAATTAATACCTTTGAGAAAACCCATGTCTTTAGCCTTGTTCATCAACCACGAGAGACACTCCATAACAATAAGAAATAAGAAAGGCGATATAGGATCACCTTGACGTAAGCCTTTCTCACTTTTGAATTGAAAAGTGGGAGACCCGTTGACCAACACAGAAGCGCAAGACGACTTCAGAATACCTTTTATCCAATTGCACCATTTCTCGGGGAAGCCCATCTGAGATAGAATAGATAATAAAAAGCACCAATTGACATTGTCATACGCCTTTTCAAAATCAATCTTCAATAAGAACGCTTTTTTCTTTTTTCTTTTAAGCCATTCCAAAACTTCATTAACCACTAAGGGCCCATCTAGAATAAACCGATCAGATAAAAAAGCCGATTGGGTCTCCGAAATTAAAAAACCCAAAACCTTTTTAAGGCGGTTAGCAAGGATTTTAGAAATAACCTTGCTAATCACCCCAATCAGGGTAATGGGTCTGTAATCTTTGAGTCCCACAGGCGAATTAACCTTAGGGATCAAAGTTATAAACGCGGAACTGCAACCAGAACTAATACGACCTGTCTCATGGAACTCCGACATAATACGAGAAAAATCATCTTCAAGAACATCCCAAAACCGCTTAATGAAGTGGAAATTAAACCCGTCCGGGCCTGGGGCTTTGTTAGAACCGCAACCGAAAACCGCGTCTTTTATTTCTTGCTTAGAAAACACAGCAGTTAACTCCGAACCCTGTTGCTCATTTAAACGGGTCAAACCTTCACAGACAAGGTTCGGGCGATTACACACGTCTTCTTTGAAGTGATCACGAAAGAAGCTTAAAACTTCCCTCTTCACTAAAGTCGGTTTCGATACCCATTCACCTTTTATTTCCAACCCCGGTATCGTATTTGTAGCTTTGCGACCATTAACAATACTGTGAAAAAAGCTCGTATTCTCATCACCAAGAGAAGCCCATTTTACCCGAGATTTTTGTCGCATATCCCGTTGTCTAAAAAATTCAATCTCTTGGAGGCTCTTTTTACACTCGGCCCAAACCCATAATTCAGCTTCATCCAACTCCTTGTATTCCATATTATCCTTTTCCAACATCAGCCGATTCACGTCTTCATTTTCTTTATTTTTAAGATCGTTTATCCACTTTTTAAGTTTGCATCGAAGAGAGCCCAGTTTTCTCATCAAATTCAAATCAGCCGGCCCACTATTAGACCATCCCAATAAGCCCGTCAAAATCACCTCTTCACAACCCGGACGATCCAACCAAGAGTTAAACCAACGAAAAGGCTTGGGGCCAAAATTCTTATCAATCAAGGACAAACACAAGGGAGCATGATCAGAAAACTCTCGTTTAAGAGCTCTGACACACGCACTAGGCCATTTATTAAAAATAGCATCACAAACGAAAACCCTGTCAATTCTACTCATTTTGCAAACGCCCCGTCTATTAACCAAATAAGTGAACTTCATACCTTTCAAGTAATACTCACGAAGACCCATGGTATCTATAAACTCATTGAAATGTCGAGCACAAACAGGATCAAAGCGAGAGTTTTTTCTTTCACTTGGCTCGCGAACCGCATTGAAATCTCCAAAAACAATCCACCAACCCAGGCCCCCGTTTAAAACCTGAGAAATTTTCTCCCAGAGATCTTTTTTTTCCCCATTATTTTGCGGAGCATAGACATTTATAATATTCAGCCGAGTTAACCCATCCGTAAGTAAACCCGACACGAGCAGAAAATTAGGATCTTTCACCACCATATCTTTTGATAAAACTTTTGGATCCCAAATGCTCAATAAACCCCCAGAGTTACCAACAGAATCGACCTTTTCAAAATCAAACCCAAGACCTCCCCAAAAGTTAGAAACCACCCCCGAATCAACATTACAGGACATAGTTTCTTGTATCCCTAAAAAAGAAATACCCATCTCCGATTTTATTCTCCTAATCCAACCCGCTTTAGAGCCAGAACCCAAACCTCTAACATTCACCGACAAACAATTCATTTAGTACCTTCTTGTAAACCTTCAACGATGATGGAATCCAAAATCAACTTGTCTTGTTTTGCAAGGTCAACACCGAGTTTTGAACCCAGCGTTTTTGTAGCTTCAGCCTCGTTACGTTGACGGATAATAATCGGAACCTCATCCTCCTTGGTTGCTTCATTCGACATGAGCTCCCTCTGTATATCGTTTGTATCGACATGGCCTTCAGTGTTGGAAAACTCTAAGTCAAGAGGATTGTTGTTAAGGTCAAAGGGTGTTTCATTCTTAGAAACGGTATCATCAGTTTCAGAATTAGAGTCCGAATCAACAATACCAAGCAGCCCATTTAGCCCAAAAATATCACTATTCTTCTTTTTGGGCTTTTTAACTACCCTTTGGCTCTCATTGCTACTAGTGTAGGTCATGCTGGGCCGGCCCAATTCAGACTTCTTGGACTTCTTTCTTTTAACCACTTTGGAGTAGTCAGCAGTCAACGGTTCATCCCCCAAAGAATTCTCGAAATTGAAATTGGCAGCTGGCACAAAATTCGAAAGCATTTCCTTGTTTACAGCGTTGTTTGATTGGCCATTAATGTCCTCATTAAAATTATAATCAATCTTATCCGAAAAATCAGCATCAGCATCAAACGCGTTGACTTCACCAATTGCCTCCGGCGCCGGTTCACATTCCGGCGTGTCTTCGACAATAACATCCTCGTCAGAATCTGTATCCGAAGAATTATCGCTCAAGTCTTGGTCCTCAAACGTTTTGACTGGATAGAAATCCGGTATCCAATCACCTAAATCTTCACCAATCCAAACTCTAAACTTCCGCTTATGCCACTCCAAAATGATCTCTTCGGATATCTTATTACCATTACCGACTAGAATACCGACATAATCAAAAGAAAGATCCGGGTCTGTCTCCTTCTTAGCGGCTTTGTAAACGACTTTACCAATCATGCCTCCGACTAAATTGACAATCTCATGAGTAAAGAGATGTAAAGGAATACCCTTGATCTTTAACCAAGCCAATCTCTCATAACTAAAAGATTGACCTCTCCATAAACAAACTGATGAAAACTTAGAAGTATCTTTTTTCGCAGCCTCAAGAACCAATAACGCTAACTCTTGGTTATCGAATGATATCAACAAATCTAGTCCACCAAGATATTGTACGTTACCATAGCCCGGACAATGCTCATGCAAAAACAGGTAGATACTTTTCATGGCTTCCACATCAACCATTCGACTAACAATAGCCCTCTCATGCAAGCTTGAAAAACCATTGAACTGATGATCAACATTAACAGTCTTCCCTACTAGCATGTCTTTAAACGAGAACTCCCCAGATTCAAACTTAGTCCCCATATGATCCGTCCCATCTTTACGAATAGCGTTTCCATGATTACTCACAGTTGGATTATCTCTAGGCATATTAATCTCCCCATCTTCTAAAACAAATCGTGCAATGTTGAACCACAGTTTGTTGTTGCCGATGCGGATGTTTCTAAGATTCTTGAGTAAATCCGTTTTGTCTTTCACATCCAGTATAGAAAGGAAACCGAACCGATTACCCATTTTATCTCTTTTCCTTGCGATGTATAAGTCATATATTTGTCCGAAAACACGTACATGACTCGCAAGATCAGCCCCACTGCATCCCTCTGGTAAGTTTGTGACAAAGATCTTCGTAATACGACGTTGAACGGCTTCCGGAATTGGTTTCCGGCGGTTATCCATTACGGCGGAAACCGAATAGGTAAATTAGGTAAAAATATATAATCAAAATTTAGTACTTCTTCAACAACCTAAGTTATAACGACATAATATAGTCACTAAATGTTGTTGGAAATTTATCAGTGGACTCATGAGTTTATTAACTCCATATAATTAATATTTTGAAGACTTGTTGTGATAAAGTCAGCTACCATGTCTCCTTGAACAGTAACAGTTCGAGAGGTGCTGCATTAAATTTCGATACACAATTAATTATTCGTTTATGAACGAATTGAGGAAACTAAATCTTTGTATCGAATGCATTCGTGATATGCTTAAGGATCCTATAACTAAAGGTCTATTACCCATAAGTCTTATTAAGAGTGCACATAAAAGAGACGGGTTTTAATTGATGACCATGTACAACTGCATATCGTACTATGAATGACTAACTATTAATCAATTTTCCTCATCAGTTTGATTTTGTATGTCTCTTACATGTGTTCTGCCGGTGTAATGACATATAGACAACTATAAATACAAATCAAACGCTAAAGGGCTTACATATTTTGATCATAACTGTTAGGTTTTAAATTAAGGTTATCTTACATGTGTTCTGCCGGTGTAATGACATATAGACAACTATAAATACAAATCAAACGCTAAAGGGCTTACATATTTTGATCATAACTGTTAGGTTTTAAATTAAGGCTATAGTATGATTAATGGGGGTCCTGAGTCGCATAATGATTCAACGGTTGTATTTCTCTGCTATAGTACTTGTTTAAGGCTAAAATGAGTATTAACTTCTGATCAGACTTATCTAATACTCATGATAAATGATTATTCGGCTAAGTGGGAGAATGTAAGATTAAATATTTATTTATTTATATTTAATCTAGTAGCCATCATTATCATTTATATAATATAGATCAAAATATATTAATAACCTATTAATAATTAGTTGGTAATTGTTGATGGACCATATTACCCTTATTAACTAATTGGGTTTCCTCTTGGGTGTATAAATAAGGAGCTTATTAGAGAGTTAAAGGGTTAGACAGTTACACAAGACACACAACCCTAATAACATAACATCAAATTCGTCCCTCTCTCTCCACAACCGAAACTCAACCCTAATTTCGGTTTCATCACCATCATCACCTTACACCCTAAGGAGGAACCAGATCACACTGACAACTATGTCGAACTCCGTGGCTGCGTCTCTGACTGGATTCTCTACTGATGCAATCAAAGGTATGTTATTACATGTTTTCCATTATGTTTAAACATAACTGATCAACAGTAATGTGTTTTAACTTTCGAAAAAAGAAAAGAAAAATCAATTTAGAATGAAGATATTTGTAATGCAGCGGTTAGAGGGGTTAAAGAAGAGACTGGAATAAGTTGCAATCACTTATTTCTTTTTTTATTGATAGGTGGCAGTTTTGATCTGTTAACTTCTGAACAGTGATTTTGTTGTTGCAATCACTTAGCTTTCTTGTTTTTATTCTTTTTGAAATTTGTTGTTGATTGAACATTTTGTTGGATTTTATTTCTATTAGGGCTGACAAAATGGAAGGTTGGGAAAGTTGGGTAATGGCCACAAGGAAAGGCATGTCATAACATTTAGAAAATGGTTATATGAAGACAACAAGACTTCCACCACACCTACAAAATCACTAGAGAATTGATTGTGATACAAAAGAAAGCCATAAGAAAGATATCTATCGACTTTTGTTGGTCAAATATCCATAATTTAAGTGTGGATGGTCCAAAATATAAATGTGACCTATTTGACCCGTTTGATTCATTTGACCCGTTTCCTTGTAGGCTACTTTTACCCGTTAAGGCTGTCACATAACTGTAATAAACCATTTTTTAAGTAAATGGGTCAGAACTGCCCCCTCTAAAAAAACTTTTTAACTCGTTTATTCCTTTTTTTTTTTTTTTTTTTTGTAGATTAACTGAGAAATGTTGGTATCCAGATTTGACAATGAGGCCAAAATTTTCAAAGATCATCATACGACTTGACAAAATAGTTGGAAATTGCACGAAACACGGATGGGGGAAAGATGCATTAAAGCTCCCATGGTATGCTTTCTAACAATTCTTGAGTGTGAAATTCAAATTCTGGGCATGGATGTTTGTAGCGTTTAATTTCCGTAGTAGATATTTTTTACTGTATTGACCCATGTTTTTTAAATTTCTTTTAATAATTTCTTAAAATTTATGCGACCATGTGGAACTTGAGGCTACGAGGACCGAGTACAAAAATACCCAAATAGGATAGGATGTAGTGCAGCTGATGAACATGCCAAGCTGTTGGCTTCTGCGCTTTTTTGATTAGAAGAGAAGGTATGGAAAAACCATGATAACCACAATCCTCATGGTAAAAAAACACATCCACGCCACCACTAACTATGGTTTACAGAATTTTTCACAAGGATTTAAATTCTTGTCTATTGCTCAAAAAACATAAGGGGTGCATTCCTAAAATGAGATTAGACAAACTATTTAAAAAAACATGTGATTGGTTGATATAAGTCTGGCCCCCACCACTTACCCTCTCCCTCTTCTTTGCCGCATGCGTCAAGCTGTCAACTTCTCCCCAAAAAGTTCTTTACCGATCGGCAAAGGTGGTGTGTCGGTGGACTCCCGATCGGCAAAAGGGGGTTGCCAAAGGGTTTGCCTAACCCACCCCATACACCCTTAATGTCTAATATGCACAGATTGGTCCAAATGTCTCTATATCTGCCAATGCGCGTGTAGGAGCTTGTGTGAGGTTGATCAACTGTATCATTCTTGAAGATGTTGAAATCAAGGTACAGAAATTTACAGTTTAGCACTGATCCGCAGGCTTGGGTTAATCGGTCCGTTTACGGGCGGGTCGGAATGTTAACGAGTCAGTAATACTTTGTATCAGTTATCAATATGTGTTGTTTGTTCGTGTAGATTAGTGTTACGTGGGAAACTTCCTAAACTTTTGTTGATATAGGATGCCCTGTAGTTGATAAAACCGAGTCTAGGAAAAGTAGGCTCTCTGAATTTTGCTTCATTTAAATAGATTTGTACAATTAAGAAAAAATTTGATCAGAAAGGCCTTAACTAATGAATTTGAGAATACTAACTAAATCTCAAGTTTCAAAAAACTAAGTCCCCAAACTAACACTAAAAAAACAATAGCATCGCTCGTCACCCCTTTTTTATTGTGTTGTACATATACCTTTTATCAGTGCTTTTTTAAATTTATTCGTCTTGTAGTTTAAGCGGATTAGTCAGGGTTGTCAGGTCCAATGAGTTGAGTAACGGGTCAAAACAGACAAATTGTTACCGGATTCAGTCAGGGTTGACCCAAAACACATTTTCTCTAACAGTTGTTTTCGTATAATTAATTTTATATTGTATATGATAACGAATTTTTTAAACTATTTTAGTGATAACCTGTTTTTTTTCCAATCAAATGATTTATAGCAGGTTTTATGCAGTTGAATGAGAGATTCACATGATGAGAAACTTTCAGCAAAGATAATTCTTTGATGTTATAATTTGACCCGTTAAACATAACCCGAACTTGCCCATCCATAAGTTGACGGTTTAATCTATAATATACTTAAACAATGTCTATAGGGTATCACAATCGTTCTTATATCAGGGGAGATAGTTCATAGCAAATTCATTTCATCCCAATTGATTATGTCCTATGTATCGGCCATTTTGTAGGGAAGGTATGTACTATAAAAAGTTTGGACCCGACTTCTAAATATTAATAAAAACAAAAATGTTTTAAGATTTTATATATTTTCAGGTTGAAGATATTTACACTTTTTTTGGCGCCCGAGCTTCCCTATAACGGCGGGTATTCCACGACCCAAACTAAATGATGTTACAAAGGGACCTGGAGACAAAAGAAGCCTGGTAAACGCAGGTCAAAATGATATGTGCCATGTTCTAAAAGCCATGCACATCACGTTCCCATTTGCCAACAGCTATTATTTTTTCTTTTGCATGATTAGATAGTGCCATAGTCGGTTAGTGGTGATGGCTTTCTTAGTTGCAAGTTAGCCATTTTTTCTAATTTCGTATTGCTTCTGTAAGGCTATATATGAGCCATATGTATTTAGATTAAGGGAATGAAGAAATGAACTATTAAAAATCTGGCTTCTCTCTTACCTCTAAGTTTCTCTTTGGCTTCTCTCTATTTTCTAAGGACCATTTGATTAACGATTCAGTTCGTATCACAAAATCATCTTAAAATCAACGATATCATACGAAACTATGTGTGCCAAAAAACCTAATGTACCTGCAGCAACGCGTGGGCATTCCCACTAGTATACATACAAAAGATGTACATAGTTTGCATAAAATAATATGGTTCGTTTTATTTGCTTACATAAGAAAATGTGGTTAGTTAATTTTATTTGGGGACCACTTTATTATATACTAATTCATTTATTTATGAAAAATAAATTCCTGTGGGTTATTTTTATTTCTGGTCCATTGACTGTATGTTTGTACCAAACCGACATTTAATAAGAAACTTAAGACGTAGAAAAGCCTCCTAAATGGTCCCATTTCATCAAATGGTCAGAAAACGTTAAAACTTAAAACTAACTATTAACACTTCGATATCACTGTTTTTTTTTTTTTTTAATAATTCATTATTGGGCAAACTACGAAAATAAGAGACCTTTTCGTTCAAATAGAGTTAGTTAATAAACTTTTTAAAAACAGAATATGGCCGTTATAAATAAATATATGGAATTAAAAGCAAATAAAAAACGTTACATGGGCTTGTATCCCAAATGAGATTTTAGCCTTGAGAATTGATATCTACGGAGTTTTGACGTTAAAAATCGAAGTGGCACGGCCGAGCAACTAATTAGGAGATTACACTTGAGCCCTAACATGAAAATGGCGTTGTTTTAAGCAAGGGAGGATCTTAGTTGAAGCCAGGGGAGGCTTCAGCCGTCTTTGTTTTTCTGTTTCGTAGCGTAAAATTTGCTGAAAATTTTATATGTATTGAGTCCACCCCCCCCCCCCCCCCCAACCACACACACACACCTTTTTTTTCTTCAAAACTTTCAGCCCTCTATATAAAAGTTCAAGATCCGCCACTGGTTTTAGGTTAAAAAAAAGATGTTGTCAACTTATTTAACGAGCCAGTAGTACAAATCAATGGGAGCCGGTTGAGATAAGGGATGAGTCATTGGCAGGTTTTGCCATGGCTAGATCTCTGATGACCAGGTTGGAGTTTCAAGGGTTTTAACGGGACTTTTCAATTAACTGATGAGAAGGACCATTGTAACCAGGTAGCTTAGTATTGGAGTTTTAGTTTGTTAGAAACTGGAGGCTTGGAGGACTTCTGTTAACCTAGATGCAGCCTGTGGACGTAGGTTCTCCACTGCGACCAAACTATGTTAAATTTTTGTGTCATTTATATTTTTTGTCTGCATGTTTAATTCGTTTGTACGTTTATATATTGTTCCTGCTGCGCGAGTTGATACCTTTTTTGAACGACAAATTTCTTTTGATCCTTGTTGTCTGTGGGACACTTGGACTTGAACGCAAAACCTCTCTCTCCCAAACTCCGGTGTTAAAAAGCTTTGCCAATGAACCACCACCCATTAATACTAGAGTTGATACCTAACAAATATATATGACCTAAAGGGGAGTGATCCTAAGAGAAGTCCACCCTATTTGAGAAACTTGAGAAGCAATCTGGACCACACATTTCCCTAAGCAAAAATTGCAAAAAAAAAGTGAAAAAAATGCATTTTCTTTTGGGAAAAATCGCAGCTTTTTCTTTAAGGATTTAATTATTTTTTTTTGGATTTATACACATTTGTATATTGTTAATCTTTTAACTATATATATATGTATATTGTCAATTATACATATATGTATATACATGTTTAAAATTGAAAAAATATGTGTTATAAACCCTAAACACTAAAGCTAAACCTTAATGCTAAACCCTAAAGCTAAACCCTAATTCTAAACCCTAAAGCTATACCCTAATGCTAAACCCTAAAGCTAAACCCTAATTCTAAACCCTAAAGATAAAGCTAAACCCTTAATGCTAAACCCTAATGCAAATCTTAAAGCTAAAGCTAAACCCAAAAGTTAAAGCTAAAGCTAAACCCAAAAGTTAAAGCTAAACCCTAATGATAAACCCAAAAGCTAAACCCTAATGCTAAACCCTAAATACTATTGCTAAACCCTAATGCTAAACCATAAAGTTAAACCCTAAACCATAAAGCTAAACCCTACACCCTAATGCTAAACCCTAATGTTAAACCCTAAATACTAATGTTAAACCCTAAATAACACGTATTTTTCAATTTTAAACATGTATATCTATATATATATATATGTATATTTGACAATATACACATATGTATAGTTAAAATGTATAGTTAAAAGATTAACAATATACACATTTGTATAAATCCAAAAAAAAATTAAAAAAAAAAGAAATAAAAAATTAAAACCTTAAAAAAAAGCTCCGATTTATCCCATCTATTTAATAAATAAAATCCGGTGTTTTCTAAACTCTGATATTTTTCCTAACTCACTGTCCTGATGAAATTTCCGCTGCAATACTTTTCAAAATAACCACCGGTACCACTTGACTGCTCGCGGCTCCCGTCCAGGGTGTGGTCGGGGGTCGTGACAGAAGGTGGTATCAGAGCCAAGCCACTGCTTTAAGCAATTGAGTGTTGTAATAATACACAAGCTTAAACAAAAGAGTTAGGAAATTGTTATTAATTGGTAGCACCCAGGATAATATTTAGACTTGAACTTAAGAAAGATGCCTTAGTATTAGCTTCGAGATACACTAATTACTTGCATAAATAAAGGGTGATGGGTATTGGTATGCCATGAGGATGATGACTAGAACGTTGCAAGTATGGTAAATAAGCAATAACACTTGGCCACTGTTATTTCTTATTTATTGGTACTACTTGGTTCTGGAATATGATTCGTCATGTGAATACTAATTACCTTGTTCTTTGATAAAAGCCCTAATAAAAGATTCATTTTTAAATCATGAATTGAGAAGATTCTATTTGTGGGAAATACAAATTACCTCTCCGGCGAGAACCGGGTAAGATGGGGTTACCTCTCCGGCGAGAACCGGGTAAGATGGTGTTAGACTCTAAATCGTACATGACAAAAGTCGCAGCGGAAAACACGAACCATAAAATTTCTTTCTTTATAAATACCTCAACTTATTTAAACTTTAACTTTAACATAGCTCTCATTCATAAATCCGTCATCCTCTTATCTACTAATTAAAAACATAGCTTATGATTGCTACATTTTACATTCAACGTCCCCGTACAGTCTATCTTGTGACTAGATCTTCGATCTCTAATCCTTGTTATAATCGCTCATTATCCACACAACCTGCATTCACCACATACATTCGAAACATTAGCACACGTTATATAAACAAGCTCATTCATGTACACTTCCCATTTTCGTTTATTAACAAACTTTAAGCATTTCATCTGCGTATCCATTTCCTGATGAGGCTTCAATAACGTACCTGCATACTTTTCATTCTCAATGTACACCATTATTAACGTTAACCCTCAACGTGTCTAAATCATGCTTACATACGTACATACATTAAACTTACATACACCTCTACCTACGTACATACCTTTCCTTCAGCTTTACATACGTGCATACACTCATACATATCTTTATATATATATATACATTCATACTCAACTACATAAGTACACACATTTCCTACATTTTCACATACATGCATACGCTCATACATATCATTATACATACATACATACACATCTACATTCGTACATACCTTTACCACGCCTTTACATACATGCATTACATGTGCATATCTTTATACATACCTACGCGCATACGTATCTTCATATTCAATCACATGATGCTCATGCTCTTATTTAAATACTTGCGTACCTACATAAACCGGTATCTACACATATACATTTATACATACATAACTAGTACTTGTTCCCACACTATAAACTTACATACTTTCACGCATACCTACTTACATAAGTTTTACGTACGTATACGGATACATATAAACATACGTACATGCTTATCTACTTAGGTGCATCCCTATATGCTCATAAGAAACTTTACGAATCGTCGGGATGCGTTACAAACAAGCTCCATCCGTTACATGCTTACATAATCATGTCTACACATATTTACTTACATCCAATTCTTGATTAACCTACTCGCATTCGATCATCATACTCATATATTAATTATATGGTGCTTAGACTTGAGTTTATAACCCAAAAATATTAGTTAAGAGGAGTTTATAACGTATCTATTTATGCCCGAAGGTCAAAAAATAACAAAACAATCAACTTTTTACAAAACTGCCGCCGTAAGCTACGGCTCAGCCGTAGCTTACGATTCAGTTGTTTGGACCAAACAGCAGCTACGTTCTGTAGCCTACGACTGAACTGTAGCTTACGATTTGGCTGCTCTGATCCAAACAGCAGCTACGTTCTGTAGCCTACGACTGAACTGTAGCTTACGATTTGGCTGCTCTGCAGCTTTTCCAACTTTGTCCGTTTACGCTAAAACTTGCGTAACTTTCAAACCGTTTACCCGTTTAACCTCCTGTTTCTTCCTATACGCATGTAAATTCACATTCTATCATGTGAACTTAAAATCCCACATCCGGATTAAGGAATTTCTTAGCTTGCATGCATTCGGCTTATTATTATATTCTAATTATTTGACCCGTTATGGGTATTTGCGCATTAATTGGTTTATGACTAACCAAACCATCATCCCCACTTCCATACTTGTCCAAAACATTACGCTAATCGAATAACTTGCTTCAAAATTACTTTTAAGCTCGTTTACCCCAAAATACCCATCAAGGGCATTTTGGTCAACCTTAAACCCATCATTTACGACGAAGGACTTTAACACATATTTGGCCTCAAACGTCTTGTTTAAATCATTACAACACTTTATTACTTACTAGTACTAAGAAGTGATTACAGAAATCACTTACCTTGTGCGTTCGTGCTCGTATCCGATTTCTCGCCTTTTCTTGACCCGTTATCCTTTCAAGCGTGAGTCCGTCTTGACATGCATCCTATACTCTCTTTTCATCAAGATCACGCTCCTATTAGCATATGCACTCGTACATGTTAACAATCATATCAATCGCATATTTCACCCTTAACTTTCATTAGTCATTTCTAGCATACATAACTCATATGATTATATTCATATCCGTTTAACTCTTGTAATTCATCATACAATCACAAATAACGCATATTGACATAACATGTACCATCCGACTTATCATCATATACCCGTAACATCATAATCGACTATACGGACGACACTATATATATTTCATCATACACTTGATGCGAGTACTACCCTTTAAGCATAACATACAACTATTTCATACATAATCTTCTAAACTCATACATAGTTCATCAAATGCTTCTACAATCCATCATGGGGTAATTAAATTAAACATCAAACATGTTATCATCACATTTTATTCACTTCATCTAACAACAATTCATCATTTCCTATCCCATTTCTTTAAACATTCACACACATGTATGATTCCAAACATTATTAACATAAGTGAATCATCATATTACATTACATCTTCTAAAACCCACTTCATAACTACTTGTTAATCACTTACAAGTGATCTAATCTAAATTCTTCATAGTTCATCATACTTTTGATATATGTACTACCTTGTAAGCATAGTGTACAACTAGTTCATGCATATCATTCTAATCTCATACACAATTCATCAATTTCTTCCTCCTAATCAACATGATTCATACATGCATAACATCAAACATACTAGTATCACATTTCTTTCAATTCTTCTAACAAGAATACATCATACAACTCAAAATACATCAATATTAAGCAAGAACTTAGACATAGATGATTTACCCATGTCATCATCTTCACCATAACAATTGGGTTTCACCCTTAAACATCAAATTAACCTATTTCATGCATAATCCATGTTCCAAATGATGAATCTAACACATACTCATGCTCAATTTCATACAAATTCGTGATTTACAACATAACCCATTTCGTGCATCATCACCAATCTAGAATCTAAGACATACCTTACGATCCCCTTATGAAGGTGATCATTAATCCGTGTTCATTCATGAATTTAGACCTTGATTTACCCTTCAATTTGATGATTCTTCATGTTTAGGGTTTTGAGCTCTCATGGAGGAGCTCCTGCTCTTCTAGAACACACGTACGTGTGTGTGTATTTGTGTGTTTTTCATAAAAAAATATTCAACTTTCATTTTACCCTATTTTAGTCCCTCAAGTTTGCCACTAAATAATATTGGCACAACTAACATCCTTCAATTACTTTTTACCATATTCCTAACTAGGTTAAATAACCTAGTCACTTATTTCTAGATGTACCATATCGTAGCATTTTAACGAATATAAATATTCGGGTTTTGGGGTGTTACAGATGGGGTATATAATATGTCAAACAAGTGACAGAATTCCCTAAATAGTATCATGACCTGATGTCTGACTTGTTTTTGAAAATATGAATCTGTTAAATACATTGACCTTATGAATGGTATGTATATTACAGTATGTGAAATATATGATTATATAGATATGTATATCTATAAGGAAAGCCAAAAACCATAAGGATTGACAATTTAGAATAAAGCACAAGCGTGTGTGTCAATGATAATTCTAGAATTCTTTATTAAGAATCTCTTGTATACATCTATAATTCCGATATCGAACATTATTCCATTGTGATCATCCGTCTCGTAACTCATGCGACAAGATGAACGATGTGAACCCTTTATGTTGGGATGCCATCGAAAGTATAAGAATTCCCTTTGCGCTACTTTAGATTATTAACGCATTAGGAAACATGTAGCTAAAGTTGTGCTAGGCACAAAACGTCTCAAAACTTACGCTAATAAGAATAATTCTACTTTGTTTAAGAACTCTTGCAAAGATAAAGGTAACCACGACTAGATACCCTTACAAAGACTCTTCACCTATAATCCTACTAAGATTACCAGTAATAAAGAAGCTGTTACGAAATACATGGGCTGCAAAGGACTAAAGTTGTCCAACCCATTAGTATATATGTTAAAAAGAATGACATAATGTATGCTTCAAAAGTTAGACATTAAGATAGTGAGACCCGATCTTCAAAGCACATGATCAAGACATATGCCATAAAATGGAAAGAATCAAAAGAACTGACAGAAAGGAAATTTTGTCTGCTTCATAAAAAGAAACAAATGGAAAAGATGATTCCTGAAGTGATTGCCTAATTAGGTTGAGATTTGCAAGCCAACCAGAGAAGTGACCACAAGGAAACAAGACAGACCAGCCGACAAAGTTCGTTTATGTGATGAAAGCTGCAAGTTATGCACGGAAGTAAGACATGGCGTATATGGTCTCAGAGTTCATTAACACTAGAGGCATGGAACTGAAAGAAATTCCGGTAATATCGGAATACTCCGACGTTTTCCCAGATGATCTATTTGGACTATCACCCGATCATAAGGAGGAACTCAGAATTCATCTGAGACTAGGAACAACACCGATTGTTATATCACAAAATTAAGACTAGTGTAGTAGTTGATGCTTTAAGTCATAAGTTTCATAAGAAGACGAAACAAGTACGTGCTCTTAGATTAAATTGCAGATAGATTTAATGAAACAATTAAAGAGTACCCAAGAAATAGCAAGGATGATGCTGAAGGATTATAAAGGAATAAGGTAGGAATCAGAAAAAAGGAATTTACGAAATTTGGAAATTCCATAACATACCTACTTCTTAGGAAAGCTCATAAGACTAAGTATATGATGCATCATTAACAGGGATATCAATGTTTAAATAAGAATTACTGATAGATAGGAATGAAAAAGGATGCAGCAAGTTATGTCTCTAAGTATTTAATCGATTAGCAAGTTAAAGCTAAACATTAGAATACTTTAGGTTTACCCCAACGATAAAGATATCACAATGAATATTATTACCAAATTACCCAAAACAAGGAACGACACAATCTGGGTGATTGTGGAGCGACTAACCAAGTCTGCTCAATCCCTACCAACAAAGGAAACCCTTTAGTATAAGACACTTAGGACGAAATAGTCTCATTATATAGAATCCCGTTATCTATTGCATCAAATCAAGATAGTCACATTACTTCTCATTTCTGGGGAAATTTTAACCCAACTTATTTTGAGCAGTATGAAGGAACACTGCAAACATAGAAAGATATGCTAAGTGCATGTGCGATAAATAGGACTATCATTTTCACTCATAAGATTCTTTAATAATTGGCCTACAAGTATTAGTGTTACCCGTTTAAAACACTTTATGGATGATAGTATCATCCAGTATGTTAGACATATATGAGAAAAGCAACTATCAGGCCATGAGATCGGCAAACCATTGGAATTTAAATCAGAAAAAGGATACCACTAAAAGTCTCTATGTGTTTGGAAAGGAAAGTTAAGTCCGAGGAATACCAAACCATTAAAGTAACTAAGCAAGGTGGACCAGTAGCCTATCAGCTAAAATTTCTAGAAGAAATGGCAAGTATACATGATACATTTCATGAAATACTTAGAAATCTTTAGTTATACCTCTGCAAGATATAGAAGTAAATGCAATTTTAATTGAAATACCTTATCAGTCAATTATAAGAATTCCAAAAACATACAAGATTAGTTCTGGTCAGGGTAAAATAGGACTTAAAGCGTGGACAATAATATACTTGAGTATCGAAGATAAGACGGAAGTATCCTTACTTATTTCAGTAAATCTCGAGGACGAGATTTTAATTAAGGTGGGGAGGATGTAAGGACCTGCAAAAATATCCCACAACACTCCGTAAGTGTAAACCCGGACCCCTAAAACCCAAATCTTTGTGAAAAATCAAGAAAATCCAATTTTATCCATCTCTCGCGGGCCGCGTAAGAGTTAACCAAAGCTTACGCGGGGCGTGACAACTTGAATATTTTCCGGATAAGATTGAGGGACACGTGTCGTCCACGTGTCACGACCACACCATGACTCAGCAACCTTCCGTCCGACCCAGACTCCCTCGCGAGCCGCGACGCGCCCCAATGTCAGCCTATATATTGAGGCTTTCAGTTTCATTTCAAATCGTTCAATTCTTTTCTTTCTTTTGTTCTCTTGTTCTGTCATTCTAATGTCAGAACTTCTAAACCCCGAAACTCTGCCCGTTATTAGGGTAATAACTCTAATCACTGGTACGATACTTTATCCGATCGATTGAAACCGATCCAATGGATGTTTAAGTACTGCCAATATCTGGCTATACTTTGTCATTCGTTGTGAGGGTTTTGATCTCGTGATTTTCGTTAAAGTTGAAGTGAGTTAATACATTAATACGAGTTCCATTGTAACTAGAAATTAGAACTCATAACCAGGAAGCTGTTAAACTATAATACTTAGCGATTAAGTAAACTTAATGATTAAGTAAACTTAATGATTAAGGAAACTTAATGATTAAGTAAACTTAATGGTTAAGAAAACTTAGTAATTAAGTAAACTTAGCGATTAAGAAAACTTAATAGTTAAGTAAAACTTAGCAGTTAAGAAAACTTAGCGGTTAAGGAAAACTTAATAACTAAGGAAACTTAACAGTTAAGCAAGCTAAGTAAGTTAATCAGCTAATTAAGTTAATTAATTAATCGGCTAAGTAAATTACTTAATCAGTTAACTAAGATTAATTAATCAATTAAGTAAGATTAATTAAGCTAAGTAACATTAATTAATCAGCTAAGTAAGATTAATTAAGCTAAGTAAGATTAATTAATTAGTTAAGCAAGATTTATTAACTACAGTTAATTAAAATAGATATACATAAAAATAGATATATATAAGGAAGGTACAAGGAAGGTGCAAGAGGATATATATGTGGGTAAGAAATTTCCTAGAAAATGTATAAGTAACTTCCTAGGAAAGTATATAGGAAACTTCCTGGAAATTTCATATTTCCTACCTATAAATAGGAAACTTAGAATTCATTTTTCTTTGCTCATTTCTTCTATTTTCTCTATATAAGTTGGTGTTTTAACCAATAATCGCCGATACGATATTCTATCCGATCGATTCGGGAACCAACTAACGAATGCCAAAGTGCTGTCTAAATAAGACTATACTTTGTGAATTTCGTTAAGGTGCTAATCTCGTGACCATCGTTAGGTTTGATATGGTTTAACACTAATACGTATTTCACTCTGTTAAATTAAATGTTTAACTACCAGAAACTCTGCACTATACACTTACTATCAAACAAGATACTTAATCATCAGAAGATTCAGAACTCTAAAGTAGATGCTTAGTTATCAGAAAGCATAGAATCGGGAGGCTTGTTTAATCAAGACTATATGCTAACAAGGTGAGTCATTCTCTTTTTATCAAAACCGTTTTACAAAACCTCAAATTATTTTCAAGTTATATTTTACAGGGGGTAGGTCTTTGTTATCTTAAATTACTGGCAGTAAGTGGGGTATTGTGCACATTACTACTGTTTTCTCACTTTTAGGTGGACGAACCTAAACAGTGATAATCATCACTATCGGGTGAAAGGACCCAATGGTGGTATGACCATAGTCACCAGGGTGTGACACTAGACCAGATAATTGTAAGATAGTGGCAATTGTAATCGCTCTTAATCCTGTAAATTATACCACTGTGTCGTTTGTACAAATTGAATGACTCGCCAGTATTTCCCAGCTGATAAAATCTTTTCAAACATGTTTCAGGTGATTACAGTAAATTGGAATAAGAGTGATGATATGGAACCGAAAGGCTTAAAGAAGTGGCTTATTTTATCAACTAAATTAAATTAAGAAAACATGGTTTCATATATTCGGGTTTATCCTTTATTAAAGCTACATTTGTAAAACATGGGTTTTATCCCATCTATTTAATAAATAAAATCCGATGTTTTCTAAACTCTGATATTTTTCCTAACTCACGGTCCTGATGAAATTTCCGCTGCAATACTTTTCAAAATAACCACCGGTACCACTTGACTGCTCGCGGTTCCCGTCCAGAGTGTGGTCGGGGGTCGTGACAGTAATTTCTCTTTATCCCTTAAAAATATAATTTCATATTACTTTAATTTATGCTTTACTTTTATTGCAAAATATTATTGTTATTCATAACTATTGACATCATTAAGTTTTATATAATTTCATGGATAGATATGTAGGGGTGAGCAAGTTTAGGTCCGGACCGAAAATAACCGAGAACCGAACCGAAAATATACCCAACCCGACCCGAACCCAAGTACCTAGGTATTTAGATCGGTTCCATTTTTTCATATAAAATAGGGTCGGGTCGGGTCGGTTCTCGGTTCTTTTCATGGTGAAACCCGACTTGGACCTATGGACCGGAACCGACCCTATATTTAGGGTAGTGAATCGGTTCTGTATTTTATGTTTGATCGATTCTCAGGTCGGGTCGAGTAATGATCGGGTCAGGTCGGGTTTTTGCTTTTGCTCACCCCTATAGATATGTGTAATATCTTCTCTAGGATCAATTACAATTCAACTTTTTTCTTAATTCAAGGTGTGTATTTAATTTTTGTTTATATATCTAAATAAATATATAATCTTTATGTATCATAATAATTTAAATTTAAATAAATACATATATAACGATTATGCATCATAACATTAATAATCTTTCAAAACTCAAGATACAGAAAAAGAATTCACCTAAATAAATATATTATCATCATAATTAAGACAAATATATATCTTATGTATTTTATTTTCATCAAATTATTATATATATTTAGGTAACAACATTATAAAAGTAATATTTATCTAGAAATCTAAATCACTGAAATAAGAATCTTTATTTTCGTAATTATGTTTATTAATATTGATTGTTTTGGAATCTTTAACAGCTTATAATTTTAAGAAATAAGCATGGGAAAATATTTATAAATTTAAATGTATATGTTAAATCACTATGGTTTAAAATATTTAATAATAATAATTTAGTTATACAAATTTGTGTACACCTTGCTATAAAATTACATAATTTATATCTTTAAATTCGTGTAATACACGAGTCTATAATCTAGTTAAGTAATAATAACCCCACATAAGTAATCGTATATGATAAATTTAACAAAATTATAAATCATTGTATAAAACACTAAACTGCATATATGATAAATTTAATAAAATTATAAATCATTGTATAAAATACTAAACTGCATACATTAAACCGCATGCATTAAAATTAGGGGTGCAAACGAGCCGAGCTGAGCCAGAGCCTTACCTTAATCGAGTTATGCTCGTTACAACTTTCCGAAGCTCGAGCTCGGCTCGATTCGAGCCTTGGATTTTGGGCTCGAGCTCGGCTCGAAAGCTCGATCTAAGTATCTATGGCGCGAGTTAAACAAGCTAAAGCTCGACTCGAGCTCGTTTTTGGCTGTCGTTAAGCCAAGGCTCGACAGTTTGAGAACTCAATTAAAAAAACATTTAAATCTTTCAAAAAGTAATACATAGTTTAGACCCTAAAGTATACTAAACTCGATAAGGCTCGACGAGCCTAAACGAGCTACACTTATAAGGCTCGAGCTCGGGCTCGATATCTAATCGATCCTAATTTTAAGCTCGGGCTCGAGCTCGATAAGGCTCGGCTCGTTCAAGCTTTTTATCAAACCGATCTCAAGTAGCTCGCGAGCTGCTCGGCTTGTTTGCACCCCTAATTAAAATCGTTAAGACCGGAAACACAAGACAAAGTCGGTGGAGATGCATATGATGTCTATAAGTTTCATGAATCATGACTAAACAAGTAAATATCGACCCAAAAATAAAACGAAAAAGAAAGACATAAATATAACAGCCAATGACAGACAAACACGTGTCAAAACCCTACAAAGTGTGATATAGCCGTCCTGGTTCAGACACATGACAGAGAAACTTGCGCAGGTCCACACACGCTAACCTGGGCCCTCTTATTCCCACATAAATCAACCCAAGTGGGCCACTTGACGGCCCATGATCTACCAAAGGGCCCACTTAGTATGGTCCTACCACATTTACCCATTGCCCACCTTGTGGACCCCACTCTTCACTCACGTACTCACCTTAATGAAAGAAGAACAAAAATCAAACAAGAAACTTATTAAGCAACCGTCGTTAAATTTAGTGGTCGGAAGGTGTTCGACGATTTGCCTCAAAGAAAACAATCTCCTTTTTCTCCTCAACATTCGCCGTTGTTGTGGGTGGTTGAAAGGCCCAAAACGCGGTGGTTGTTCCGGTGATGGGTATGGCCCACAGGGGGATGAAAGATTGTGATGTGGTGGTGGTCATAACAGGAGCGAAAACAGTGGTGGTGGTGGTTGTTGGGTTGTTTGTGTTTCGGTTTATGTCGAAATCAGGTGGGAGTTTTCGTTTTTTATCGGTGGTGGTGGTGGTGGTGGTGGGGATGGTGAGGGTGCCGTTGACTGAGGTGGCGATGGCGGGGATGGTGCCGGTGCCGGTGGCGGCGATTATGGATGGTTCGGCGTGGTGTAGAAGCCACTGGATGGTTTGACCGTCGGACTTGTGGCCGAGTTCTCGGGTTAGTTGGAATATTCTGGCGGCGCAGGTGGCTGGCATTCGGATCCTCCTGCCCCGACCCTCTACTTTTGTGTGGCGGTCCTTGGTGGATGACCGCCTTGGATGTGGTGGTGGGGTGTGAGTTATATTGGGTTGTTGTTGTTGTTCTTCTTCAAAGAAAGGTTCTTTCTTTGATTGAATGAAGGGGAACCCATGTGGTGGTGGTGGTGGTGGTGGTTGTGGGTGGTTCATGGTGGTGGTGGAATGGGAGAGAGATGGTGAAGGTTTTGGTTGTGGTTGTGAGGAATGAAGAAAGAAAGATAGAGTAGGTTATGGTGAAAGAAGGGGACCACCAAAGGGGCATACTTTAAGTTTGTGGGGACAAATGGTAGGAAAGGTGTTCGATCAAATGCCCAACTCAAGTTTTACACTTGGTAAACGACGAATGTTGTAGGGTGTGTGTGGGGTGTTGTTTTGTTTTGTAAGCGTGATGTATTATTATTACTTCATCCGTAGTGGGGTTTTTTTGGTGTTTTTTCTCTAAAAAAGACGTCTCATGATGCTCCTCTACAGCCCCTAGAGGTGTTTTCTTTAAAATTTTGCTTAGGGCGTTTCAAATTAAACGCCTGGTGAGATTCTTTTGGTCACTCATGTCACTACACCTATTTTAAACTTTTTTAAAATTCTTGGGTCCCCGACAACGTCGTCAAAAACTTAACGTGTGTCGGAGTGCGTGATTTTTATTATATTTTTAAGTACTTTTCACTCTTTTATCAAGCTTTAAATTTATAAAACACGATATAACTATCACTCTCTACAACACGCCAGCACCTATCGTTGGCGTAGTATAGTGATGGTAAGATACCGAGGTCGTCTAAGAACGCAAGAGCTTTTAATACTGGAATATCGTCGACGTTTAATCTAATCAAATTTTGAGGAAAGATTTTTTTAATAGGTAAAATAAAGAAACTAAATAAATAAAGGAACAAATAGACAAGATAGAATCACTTGGTTTCGACTCATCCTTATGTATCATTTGATAATTTCCGCATTTTGGTTTTTTTAAAAGATTATCTTAGTTATAGTGACATGTCTCTCTTTTAGAGGCAACACTACCCTCAATCATATTGGTTTAAGTCAGCATGGATACAATCACGCAAGGCTGGAATATTGAAAGATAATTACGTAAGTTATTAATGCAAAATGTGGCATGACTATCTTTTGCAGGCAACGCTACTCTCATCTATATTGGTCTGGTCAATTCATGTTTTTATTTAAATAAAACAAAAAAAATGGATATACACATCATAATCCCAAATTTCCTAACCCTAAAACCTTAATCACCACATCTTGCCACCATCACCTCATCCTGACGCCACCACCTAATTTATCAAATTCACTCATTAACATTTTCTTACAGGTTAAGTCAGTTAAACTGTGGTTGGTTTCTAAAATGCGTAATTAATTGTAAGTTGGTTAATTTAAAGTTGGCTTCTGAATTTGGGACAAATCGAAAGAATGCATCCTCATGGGAGTTAGAGGTTTTACTTTGTAATGTTTTTAACAATCATAAATAGTTATTTAATCCATATCTATCTATTATACTAAAGCAAAATAATGGTTGACTATTTGACCATGATGTGGCATATGTCTTTGGCCAGAGAATTGGGATTTTGGGCGGCATTTTCCTTTTCCTCATTCCTCCTTCATTTGTGAAACCGCCTATTTTTGTTCATCAATAAGGAAACCTCAATCAATATTCAATCACCTCAAATCGTTTCTCCAAAATTAGGAAGCCGTTTCCTTAGTCGATTAATTCAAATCACGAATTGCTTCATCGATTTGTATTGGACAGATTAATATTGGCGATTAAACATGGATACGATCACGAACATGATACTATTTTCTAAACCCTAGATCTTAATCTTCTTCCTTCTGATGTACTCTTCCTCTTCTCTTCTGATCTAGATGATTCAAGCTTCCATGATCAGGTAAGAAATCTTCTTTTGCTAATTGTTAATCCTTTTGTTCATCTGTTCGACGTTATATCTTTCTTTCCGTCTTTCTTTTTTTCTCTCCAAACCCTAGGTCATCTCAAGAATTCCAGCCGTCACTCTCATCGGGATTTCTCATCTCTCCGTCTTTCTTTGTTTATTTTGATCTGTTGCAATTGAGTTTTGTTTAAAGTTTCTTTTACCCTGATTAGATATTTGGAAAAAAGTTTAGTTCTTTGCTATTTGGGGATTTTGATTTTACTTTCTTTTTTCTCAAGAAACAATCTTCATTTTTCTTTTACTTCTGGGCTTTTGTTGCAGGTTGTTTTTTTAATCTGATTTAATTGTGTTTTGTTTACCCTGATTAGATACTTGGGAAAAGTTTGATTCTTTGCTAATTTGGGATTATGGTTTGATTCTCATATTATTGACTAATTTTTGTTTTGACCCTTTTAGTTCTTGCTGGGTTGAAGGAGAAATTTGCAGAGGCTATGAGGATAGATGATGTAAAAGCCATAGTTTTGACTGGTATGTTCTTGATTCGAGCTTTTAGTTTAATTGAATTTTGTTTTTTTTTCTTATTTAGGGTTTGTTTGGTAAAACTGATCATCTTATGATAACCATGATTTAATTTAATAGTAGTTGAAAACAAAACTATGGTATGTATATCGAAAGAAAATTCAAATGAATCTATTGATTAGTTTTTTTTCTGTTTTTTCTTGAACAAATGTGACACCCATACAAGAGAAGGTTTGCTTACATCAACAAAATAAGGTGATATTAAATACAAAAATGATGTAAAACGTTGTTGCTAATTTATCCGTAATGTCTTTAAATTTGTCGTTTTTGTTAAATAATGTTTTCTATCAACTACTTTCAATTTAGATGGAGTATATATACTTAATTCTGTAATCAAAATAATGACTACCATGACAAAATTCGATTTCTCTTACTTTGTGAAGGCAAAAATGGGAGATTTTCTGGTGGATTCGACATCAACGTTTTTCAAAAAGTTCACACGACTGGTGCGACTTCATTAGATATGTATTTTTTTTTTACCCTTTACAGTAATTATCGTCCTTGATCTAGAGATAATGCTTTGGAATGTTACCGAGACGACGTAAGTATATTCGTTGGAAGAATCCATTGAGAGGCTTTTTGCATCAATTTCTTCGCTGGAAAATGATAGCAATTCGATGTGTTGTTGCAGTTTTTAAATGGTCAACGAACTTGTGTCCCTCGCCGGTGACCAACTCCCTGTTCCGGTAAGTCGGATAAGTTATAAATTCATAGTTACAATTTATTTCTTGGAAATATATCTAAATTTTTTTGACTAAAAGAATTTTTAGAATAAATAAATTTCGCCAGCCTTTTTTTGGGTTAATAATTTCAGATTGATGATATGGAAAGCCCTGATATTATCAAAATTTGTGGGTGATTTTGGGTTGGAGCTTCCATATTTATATCGGAGGTTGGCGTGAGCCGGTGGCTAATGTGTCGGCTCAAAGTTTCACGGTTTTGGGATTACCCTACCCGGTTCGGAGGAGGTGTCGAATCGAATGGTGGAGAATACCATGTCGAGTCTGCTCAACTGGGCCGCGTACGCTCATCGAGTCGTCTTCGAATCAATAAGGTGGTAAGTCTCTTTAAGACAAAGATATTTATTCTCACAGTCTCTTTAATTGAAGCTGTTGTAATCCTTGGAACATGAAGGTATAATATTGTTTTTATCTTATTAAAAAAAAACTTCACTTTATTGTTAAATTCACGTTTAGAACATACAAACAGGACTGCGCAGTTTACGGCTTGTGGATAGATAGGAAAACTTTGGTTACCAGTTTTTACCTTTGATAATATAATTACAGGTTGATTGTCCATAGATAGGAAAACTTTGTAGACTATGATTATTGATCAAACTTTACTTGATTTGGAATCTAAGGGTACACTCAAATTACTTATTTATCAATCTGTATATATAGTCTCGCCACTTTCTAACCTTGCTTTCTCTACAGCCAAAAAGTTTACTTCTGGATGCATCTGGAAAACTTAGTTACGGATTTTGTATTGAGTGCCCTTGCTCAACAAGTTAATGTAAGTGTAAGATCTTAACTTTTAATTATTGTTTGTTGTATTTCTTATTAAGTTTTATAGATCCTATTTTTTGTAGGGCGCAGCCTTACTTCACACAACGTATGGAACTCCAAAACATGTCACTCTTGAGGTGCAAACAATTGTTAGTTTCTTCCTATTTCTTCATTATGGATTTACACTTTTTGCGCTTCTATGGATTTATAATTTTTTTTGTCACTTCTATGGTTCACATCAGGAAGGACAAAAAAACATCAGAGGTTATATATGGGGAAAAGTGAGTCTTCTATGGATTTTTTTTTCGTGGTGTTTGTAATATCACTCAACGTGTTTGTAAACATAATTGGTTTTTCACGCTGGAACGAAGCTGGTTTGTGTTGTATTATCACAACCCATTCCATCTAAGCTCCGATACCTGCAAAAGGCCATCAAGATCAAGTTTTTACTGTGTCTAATTTTTTTGCAGCTGATCTTTAATGATGAAATCCAAATTTTTTTAGCAAGCTCTCAACCTCTTTCATGTAGTACACATGTTATAATAAATAAAAATAGATTGGGGACACATGCCCTCTCTAATAATCGACACTACCCGTTTTTCGGTACCGGTACAGTACCGGTATCTTGGTTGATTTAACGGTACCGTACCGGTTATATTCGGTATCGATACCTGTTTTCCCCATTTTTTGGATATTTGGAAAAAAGTTTAGTTCTTTGCTATTTGGGGATTTTGATTTTACTTTCTTTTTTCTCAAGAAACAATCTTCATTTTTCTTTTACTTCTGGGCTTTTGTTGCAGGTTGTTTTTTTAATCTGATTTAATTATGTTTTGTTTACCCTGATTAGATACTTGGGAAAAGTTTGATTCTTTGCTAATTTGGGATTATGGTTTGATTCTCATATTATTGACTAATTTTTGTTTTGACCCTTTTAGTTCTTGTTGGGTTGAAGGAGAAATTTGCAGAGGCTATGAGGAGAGATGATGTAAAAGCCATAGTTTTGACTGGTATGTTCTTGATTCGAGCTTTTAGTTTAATTGAATTTTGTTTTTTTTTCTTATTTAGGGTTTGTTTGGTAAAACTGATCATCTTATGATAACCATGATTTAATTTAATAGTAGTTGAAAACAAAACTATGGTATGTATATCGAAAGAAAATTCAAATGAATCTATTGATTAGTTTTTTTTCTGTTTTTTCTTGAACAAATGTGACACCCATACAAGAGAAGGTTTGCTTACATCAACAAAATAAGGTGATATTAAATACAAAAATGATGTAAAACGTTGTTGCTAATTTATCCGTAATGTCTTTAAATTTGTCGTTTTTGTTAAATAATGTTTTCTATCAACTACTTTCAATTTAGATGGAGTATATATACTTAATTCTGTAATCAAAATAATGACTACCATGACAAAATTCGATTTCTCTTACTTTGTGAAGGCAAAAATGGGAGATTTTCTGGTGGATTCGACATCAACGTTTTTCAAAAAGTTCACACGACTGGTGCGACTTCATTAGATATGTATTTTTTTTACCCTTTACAGTAATTATCGTCCTTGATCTAGAGATAATGCTTTGGAATGTTACCGAGACCACGTAAGTATATTCGTTGGAAGAATCCATTGAGAGGCTTTTTGCATCGATTTCTTCGCTGGAAAATGATAGCAATTCGATGTGTTGTTGCAGTTTTTAAATGGTCAACGAACTTGTGTCCCTCGCCGGTGACCAACTCCCTGTTCCGGTAAGTCGGATAAGTTATAAATTCATAGTTACAATTTATTTCTTGGAAATATATCTAAATTTTTTTGACTAAAAGAATTTTTAGAATAAATAAATTTCGCCAGCCTTTTTTTGGGTTAATAATTTCAGATTGATGATATGGAAAGCCCTGATATTATCAAAATTTGTGGGTGATTTTGGGTTGGAGCTTCCATATTTATATCGGAGGTTGGCGTGAGCCGGTGGCTAATGTGTCGGCTCAAAGTTTCACGGTTTTGGGATTACCCTACCCGGTTCGGAGGAGGTGTCGAACCGAATGGTGGAGAATACCATGTCGAGTCTGCTCAACTGGGCCGCGTACGCTCATCGAGTCGTCTTCGAATCAATAAGGTGGTAAGTCTCTTTAAGACAAAGATATTTATTCTCACAGTCTCTTTAATTGAAGCTGTTGTAATCCTTGGAACATGAAGGTATAATATTGTTTTTATCTTATTAAAAAAAAATTCACTTTATTGTTAAATTCACCATTCAAACAGGACTGCGTAGTTTACGGCTTGTGGATAGATAGGAAAACTTTGGTTACCAGTTTTTACCTTTGATAATATAATTACAGGTTGATTGTCCATAGATAGGAAAACTTTGTAGACTATGATTATTGATCAAACTTTACTTGATTTGGAATCTAAGGGTACACTCAAATTACTTATTTATCAATCTGTATATATAGTCTCGCCACTTTCTAACCTTGCTTTCTCTATAGCCAAAAAGTTTACTTCTGGATGCATCTGGAAAACTCAGTTACGGATTTTATATTGAGTGCCCTTGCTCAACAAGTTAATGTAAGTGTAAGATCTTAACTTTTAATTATTGTTTGTTGTATTTCTTATTAATTTTTATAGACCCTATTTTTTGTAGGGCGCTGGCTTACTTCACACAACGTATGGAACTCCAAAACATGTCACTCTTGAGGTGCAAACAATTGTTAGGTTCTTCCTATTTCTTCATTATGGATTTAAACTTTTTGCGCTTCTATGGATTTATAATTTTTTTGTCACTTCTATGGTTCACATTAGGAAGGACAAAAAAACATCAGAGGTTATATATGGGGAAAAGTGAGTCTTCTATGGATTTATATTTTTTTTCGTGGTGTTTGTAATATCACTCAACGTGTTTGTAAACATAATTGTTTTTTCACGCTGCAACGAAGCTGGTTTGTGTTGTATTATCACAGCCCATTCCATCTAAGCTCCGATACCTGCAAAAGGCCATCAAGATCAAGTTTTTACTGTGTCTAATTTTTTTGCAGCTGATCTTTAATGATGAAATCCAAATTTTTTTAGCAAGCTCTCAACCTCTTTCATGTAGTACACATGTTATAATAAATAAAAATAGATTGGGGACACGTGCCCTCTCTAATAATCGACACTACCCGTTTTTCGGTACCGGTACAGTACCGGTATCTTGGTTGATTGAACGGTACCGTACCGGTTATATTCGGTATCGATACCTGTTTTCCCCATTTTTGGTACCGGTACCGGTCCAGTACCATGCTCATCTTTATTTGCTGGATTCAGTGTTCATTTTCGTTGATTTCAATCATATGATTAGTTGACTTCATGACAGAATGAGACCTTCATATGCACAATTTGTAGAAAAATTTACCAGGAACATTGAACAATTAAATGGAATCCCAGCTATAACATATAACAACAAGGTAACAATCTGACTTCTAACAATATACCTTATTGTAATTGCATGTACTGGGTAATAAACTGGCCAATAATTGCATGGTTATCTGGTGGTTAAGGATTTTCTCATCGTCGATGATTATATACTCTCAATTATTTGTATGTTTTTATTTTGTTTTGCGATGTTGATATTGATTAACACTTAATAGAAAGTAAATCGTTTAATAACAATTAATCATTGTGAATATGAGTTATTCGTTTGGGTTTGTCGAATCTGAATCTGATTTTACCTGATTTACTTGAAACTGTATTAATTAAATAGCTATACAAAATCTATACCACCTGGAACTGTATTAATTAAATAGCTATACAAAATCTATACCACCTGGAACTTCAAATATGCACTTCAAAACGGTGAGATAGAGAATTCAATTCTACTACTCAAGTATATTTAGTCGGTTCTAAATTTCCTAAACAAAATTGAAGGTACCTAAGAAAATGGAATAGTAAGCCTATGAATGTAACAACAGATGATTGTAGCTCCTTATGAGTGAATTCAGTTTGTTTTATAGAATTTTTTTTGAAAAGAGTTAATAGGCATGCTACTTATTGCATTAAGAACTTAGTAAGGGAATTTGTTTATTCCAGCTTTTAATATTCAAAATTAACAGGTATTAATTGTGCTTTTGGCATTATTTAGTATCTAAAAACACATTTTCAATTGTGTAATATGCTAAAATATTTGTTGATGACAGGTTAAAGTGTGTGATATATGTGTAAGTGCAGGGCGTGAGGACTTACTTGCTATATGATGTAGATGTCTGGATGGTGCGGAGCACACGTAAGTCTATTTGTTGATGTTAAATGGGATTTTTTGTATTAATAAATTGTTAAATTGTAAGTTTTGGACATTTTGCTAAGTATTGCATGAAAGTAATGATAAATAAAGTTCTCGAATGTGACTGGGTATTTGAAGAATGCGAAATGGAGGAAACTAAAATCACAAACTGACAAGAATAACACTGGGACTTCAACTGAAAAGACCAGTCTTTGCATTCAAAAGTTGCGAAAGCACATGGAAAAAGACTTGCAGACAAATTAGATTCGTCTTTTAAAAACTGACTCTTGAGATCCCAGGGTCATGTAAAGACGTTGAGCGTGGGAAAGTGGAAGTTGACCATCAGTTTTATCATTTTGGTAGTGAGTCTACAGAAGGGTCACATTCTCCCGCTACATGCCCACGATTATAATCTTTACTAGGTATGTAACCTAAATTGTTTTCTTTCTCTTATAGTTTATCATTTTGTACACTAATTTGGTAGTTTTTTTGAGGATTTCAAGAGCTAGATACATTTTAATTCGCAGCTTGTGGCAGGTGACCTTCAAGGGTTAAGGTAAGAAAAAACTTACATTTTCGAGCTACGAACCGAACCGAGCTACGAATCGAAGGTTAAAACACGAGATAGAGTCAAGCTACTAATACTTGACAACGACGGGGAACCTACGAATAAAACAAATAATGTTGTTTATAAAGAGATCTTCAATGAGTTGTTATTTTTGGTTGTATTCATGCATTTCAATTATTTGGTGTACTCTATATCATTTCTGTTAATATTTCAACGTATATATAATTAAAATATTTACGTTAACAATGCTAAAGTAGTTATTTTTCTTATTAGCCACCCGTGTAACACACGGGAACTTAGACTAGTATAGAAATAGATATAGATAGTATTCTTTTATTTAATCCATATATAGATATTTACGCGGGTGTTGCTAAATGCACTCCCATTTTTTAAAATTTTACTGATTGCTCTCCCCCCTTGAACTTTGTAAATAAATACAATCAACCCTTGTATTTTCTATTTTATTTTTTTTTGAAAAATTGCATTAGGATATATCCCTATTTTTTTAGGGAATCTACATGCCATAATTTGAATATTGAGATATACATGCCAATACATATGAACGATTCTATGGGGAAATTTTTTTTTTTGCACTGATTGAAAGGAGCTTAAGAGATAGCTTGAAAAAACAATTTTATTCAACTTTGATTTTCATCTTCTTCCATAATATAGTTCTTTGAAAAAAATAGATTGATCAGTTATAAGAAAAAAAAATGAATGCTCGAATAAAATATTAACGACATATAAGAAAAAATGGAATGCTCATAAAATAGAAAAAAAACGAATGTTCTTCGTCTGTGTTGTTAGAGACCACTTTTTTGCATGGATTCTTTCTGTTCTTTTTTAGTCTTGTAGCAAAGGAAGTATCAACCCTTAAAATTAGTATCAGCCATTAAAATTGATTCTATACAAATGGCTCACTATTAATAAGGTCCACCAAAGGAGTATTAATGTCAATTGGGCTTTTAGGGTGGGTATCCAAAAGATTGGGATTAGGAGACATGAACAATTGTATTACAAGATTCTTATGATAGGAGTTCCATACATTATGTCGACAAAGAAAAGAAATAAGATTGTTTTTTGGGGTGGGTATCCAAAAGATTGGGATTAGGAGACATGAACAATTGTATTACAAGATTCTTATGATAGGAGTTCCATACATTATGTCGACAAAGAAAAGAAATAAGATTGTTTATAGTATCAAATGATTCAAATTGTATCGACTTAATAAGGGTCAGATTTCAACAAGCAAGTGTTGCAGCAAGTACGAAAATCATTGATGGAATCAATTATATTAAAATATTTTTAAAGGGGTGGAATTTGAAAATTTTAAAAAATAATATTTTTGGAAAGAGAGGTATGAAAAGTAAAAATTGGGGTGCATTTAGCCACACCCTTAATAATCATAAATTGTTATATTTTTTAAAAAAATGTCGTATGAAAAAGTTATGGACGTTTTAAATCGATGGGGGAATTGGCATGTGCCTTGCATGTGGAGAGAGAAAATCCATAAATATAGGATTCCCTTTATGCCCTTCTATTATCTTCTTTTCCCTACAATTAATCTCAACCCTCAAAATCTAAGATCAATGGACTAGAATCCTTCTTACCCTTCTTATTTATTTATTTTATAATAAGGGTTGAGTTATAATACAAAGTTTTTAAAAATAAGAAGGGTAAGAAGCCACCAGAGAGTGACAAGTGTCCTAGGAGGAATTAAATGGAAAGGGTAATTTTGTCTACAAGAGGAAAGAGAATATGCACATGCAAGTCACATGTTATTCCCCCCCCCCCCCCCCCAATTTTTAAACGTCCGTAACTTTTTTATACATCATTTGTTTTTAAAAAAAATTATACCATAAAATCGAGCGTTTTTTTATCTTTAATATGAGTACCATATTGTTATATTTTTCAAAAAAAATTCAAAAACCCAGTTGCATATTACACAATGGACATGATGTAAAACACAATGTAAAGTAGATCAAAAACACAATCAATAACAACAGATAAAGACACAATGGACAACATACTAAAACACAATGACCATAACGTATAACACAATGGCGATAACATATAACACAATAAGTATCAGACTAAATAAAAACACAATTGATGACAACAGATAAAAGACACAATTAATTACAACAGATAAAAGACACAATGGAGAGCAGATGAAGACACAATGGAAAACAAACTAAAAACACAATACACAACAAACTAAAACACAATGAAAAAAGATAATGAAAAAAATTGAACAAATTATTAAAACACAATGAATAACATATTAAAACACAATGAATAACATATTAAACACAATGACCTGAACTAATAACACAATTTATTGAAAACCTAGATATAACACCATCTTCATTGTGTCATATATTGTGTTATAGGTTCTTATAAAAACGTAATTGATAGAACCCAAATTAACATTGTGTTATAGGTTTTGATAATAACACAATGTAAAGTAGATCAAAAACACAATCAATGACAACAGATAAAGACACAATGGACAACATACTAAAACACAATGAGCATAACGTATAACACAATGGCGATAACATATAACACAATAAGTATCAGACTAAATAAAAACACAATTGATGACAACAGATAAAAGACACAATTAATGACAGCAGATAAAAGACACAATGGAGAGCAGATGAAGACACAATGAAAAACAAACTAAAAACACAATACAAAACAAACTAAAACACAATGAACAAAGATAATGAAAAAAATTGAATAAATTATTAAAACACAATGGACAACATATTAAAACACAATGAATAACATATTAAACACAATGACCTGAACTAATAACACAATTTATAGAAAACCCAGATATAACACCATCTTCATTGTGTCATATATTGTGTTATAGGTTCTTATAAAAACACAATGGATAGAACCCAAATTAACATTGTGTTATAGGTTTTGATAATAACACAATGTATAGAAACTCTACTAACCAAAACCCAGTTAAAAGACACAATGACCTGAACCTTTAACACAATGCAATAAAAAAAACCCAGTAAAAATGAATTTTTTTATTTTATTTTTATATGATAATATGGTACTCATATTAAAGATAAAAAAACACTCGTTATTATGGTGAATTTTTTTTTAAAAAAAAATGTCGTATGAAAAAGTTATGGACGTTTTAAATCGATGGGGGAATTGGCATGTGCCTTGCATGTGGAGAGAGAAAATCCATAAATATAGGATTCCCTTTATGCCCTTCTATTATCTTCTTTTCCCTACAATTAATCTCAACCCTCCAAATCTAAGATCAATGGACTAGAATCCTTCTTACCCTTCTTATTTATTTTATCCTTTGTATTTGATCCTAACCCATTTAATCCATATATAAATAGTTTTTAACAATCATAAATAGTTATTTAATCCATATATAGATATAGATAGTATTCTCTTATTTCTCGTATGACTGTTCTTATTTTCTCTCATTGCTTATGTAGGTGGTATATTTGGAAATCCTAGACGGTGAAGAGGCACTGCACTTGAAGGTAAGGGAGAGAACTTGAATAAAATATTTTCTAAGGGTCTGTTTGGTATGGGGTAATGGAATGGATGGGGGAATGAAATGGACGAGGTAATGGAATGGAAGAGGTAATGGAATTGATTATTACCATTCCATGTCTTGTTTGGTTACCATGTGAGAATGGAATGAACCATTAATTTTTGTTGTTTGGTATGCGAGAAAAGACAAAGGAATAAAATCGGTTGGCGGTGGTTAATGATGGGCGACGATGGTGGGTGGTGATAGGTGGCAGTTGTAGCGGCGGAGGTGGTGGTGGGTGGGGATGGCGGCGAGTGGAGACGGCGACGGGTGGTGACAACGGTGGTGGTGGTGGTGCGTGACGGTGAATGTGGGTGGCGGCGGTGATCAGATGTGGTAGCGATGGCGACGGTGGTGGCAGGTGGTAGCGGTAGTGCCAGTGGGTGGTGGTGGTTGATAGCGATGATGGAGGTGGGTGGCGACGACGGCGGTGATCGGAGGTGGCAGCGGCGATGGTGGTGGCGATGATCGAAGGTGGGTGGTGGCGGTGATCGGAGGTGGCAACGACGATGGTGGATGGCGGCGGTGGCGGCAACGACGGTGGCGAGTGACGGCGGTGACGGGTGGCGGCGGTGGCGGTGGCGGGTGGCGGCGGTGGCGGGTGGCGACGAAGGCGGGTGGCGATGAAGGCGGGTGACGGTGAAGGATGATAGTGGTGGTGGGTGGTGGCAACGGTAGTGAGTTGTGGTGTTGTTAATGAAGGGTGAAGAAGGAATGGAATGGAAAAAAACATGGGGGAGAGATGGAATGATTTTGAGGGAATGGAATGCAGTTTGGAATGGGCGATTCCATTCCATCGACCAACCAAACACTCTTTTCTTCATTCCTTCTCTATGGTCCATTCCATTCCACCTCTCATTCCTACATACCAAACGCTACCTAAGTCTTTTATTTAAGTTTTAATTTTTCAAATGTATATAGAAACATAATATCATGTGCGTTTATATCTACAGGGGATTCCTTAGGGTAGCGTTAGGTATGCATGAATAAGAGGTGGAATGGAATGGACAATTGTGAAGGAATGAAGAAAAGAGTGTTTGGTTGGTCAATGGAATGGAATCGTCCATTCCAAAATGCATTCAATTCCCTCAAAATCATTCCATCCATCCCCCCTGTTTTTTTCCATTCCATTCCCTCTTCACCCTTAATTAACAACACCACAACCCACCACCGTGGCCACCACCCACCACCACTGTCATCCGCCGTCGTCACCCACTTCCGCCGCCGCCACCCACCTTCGTCCCTGCCACCGCCATCGCCGCCACCCACCGTCGTCGCTGCCACCTCCGATCACCGCCACCACACACCTTTGATCATCGCCGCTGCTACCTTCGATCACCGCCGTCGTCGCCACCAACCTCCGCCACCGCTATCAACCGCCACCACCCACCGCCACTGCCGCTACCACCTGCGACCATCGTCACCGCCACTACCACCTCCGACCACTGCTGCCACCCACCACCGCGGTCACCCACCACCACCACCGCCTCCGCCGCTACAACTGCCACCCACCACCACCGTCCATCGTTGACCACCGCCATCCGATTTTATTCCTTCGTCTTTTCTCGTATACCAAACAACAAAAAATAATGTTTCAATCCATTCTCACATGACATGGAATTGTAATGATCCATTCCATCACCTCATCCATTCCATTACCTCGTCCATTCCATTACCTCGTCCATTCCATTCCCCCGTCCATTCCATTACCCCATACCAAACAGATACTATGTGATATATTGGAAGAACTACAGTGGTGGCGGCAGGATGAAGTGGTGGCGGCTAGGATTTTAGGGTTAAGAAAATGGGGAAATGATGTGTATATTCATTTTTTTTTTGGTTTTATTTAAATAAAAACATGAATTGACCAGAAAATATCCTTAAATGAATAAACTTAGCTGAAAATTTTAATCTGGTTAATGTTAAAGGACGTAGAGTGTTATGGGTTTTATAAATAAAGAATTGTGACTGTAATTATTGAAGTTAAAGGTTACTCGTTGCAATCCGGTACAAACATAAAGGACGAAAAGTATAATTTACCTTATTATATAATTAAACGATTGTGAATGGACGATGAATGTTGGGCTTATCAAAGTTTGCCTTTGTTATGTGCAAGGACGAACCTCCTTAAGGATTTGTACGGCTTGACAAATAATTACATCTTTGTCATCAGACTAAAGGGTATGGTGAGGGGAGGATGGGCCGCCACGTAGACGTCACATAGACGGGTGTGAGGATGGGCCTAAAGGGGATGGACCAAGGGGGTGGGGGATGAACCCCTTTATGTATATATATGTATGTATGTATAGGTTATTGTGAGAGAAGAGAGGAGAAGGTGGGGCGGCAAGTTCGGCAGCAGCTTGCTGGGGACGACGGATGGGCCGGGAGGGGGGCGGTGTGGGGGACCGGCGCCGGTCCTAGCCGGGCCTCAGCCGGCCCCCATACCTTCTAGTTTAGCAAAGTGTCATGTCCTGACGTCCATCATTCATGGTGCTTTCCTAATAGAAGCCGATGGGTTAACCTCGAAGACCGAATGCTATGGTAGAGAATGTTGTAACAATAATTGGGTCATGAGATACATTTTGGTATTGCAAAAGAAAGGCCTGCTGATAGAGCTGGAAGGGGAAGCAATACTAGTTATCAGGTCAGAGGGAGGCCAAAGTCTTTTGGTATAAATGACTTGCTATAGTCTAGCTAGCGAACTAGGGTAGGATAGCAAACGCATCGATAAGGAACAAAGTTTGTAGTTGTCCTTCTATCTTTCTTTTTAGAAAAAAAAGAGTGAATCTATAGAGATGTAATACATTATAAGTTTTTCGCATATGCTCTTACTCACCTTTAAGCTTTCATATTCCCCAAAGGAAAACTATTTGGTTGCAAAAACTTAATATACTTAATTAAATAAAACGTGACATGATTTTGATATATTTTCTTTTATACAAGGTCCTTCCTTTGCAAGGGTAAAATATAGATAGTTAACATTTCTTGCAAGTGTTAATAAATAGACATATTGATCAATGCTTAAGAGCTGTGGATTAGGAAGTGTTTGGACGTATCATATGTGGGGATGACTCTATTATAAGACATGTAGCAAGAGATTTTGGCCCCGTGTTTGGACGTATCATATGTGGGGATGACTCTATTATAAGACATGTAGCAAGGGTTTTTGGCCCCTACAATTAAGGGTACAAAACCCACCAAAATGTTATGGTCGTTGTTTTGAGTAGATAAACGGACGAAGTAGGAGAAAGAAAAGATGACAGCTCGTTTGATCACAGGACATTAGGCTGTACCTCTTTTAGTCTTTTATAAATTTGATTTATTGTCATTATTTCGTGTAGGGCTATGGCGATATAAAGCATTTTATATTTTAAGTTTGAATCAATGGAATGTGATGTTAAGTGTTGATTTTGAATGTCTCTTTGTTTAATAAAGCCTATGTGTATGCTCTAATGTCTAAATGAAGGGAAAAAGATGAAATGTTTAAAATGCTTCCTGTTTTTTTGTTTATATGATTATATCAAAGTCATATTCATCTTACATCACATGCTCAAATCTAACACAAAATAGGTACAAGGTATCTATTTAATGGAATATACTTTTAGGTCTTTAGTTTCTTTGTTTAGTTTCTACATCTTACTTGAATGCTAACTGCTCGTCTACTACCCTAACTCATGAGGTTTGTCTAAATCTTTCTAATCCTAATCTTTGATTACTTTTTTGTTATTTATTGATGATTTATAAGTAATTTGAAGGGTTGAGTTATAATACAAAGTTTTTTTAAAATAAGAAGGGTAAGAAGCCACCAGAGAGTGACAAGTGTCCTAGGAGGAATTAAATGGAAAGGGTAATTTTGTCTACAAGAGGAAAGAGAATATGCACATGCAAGTCACATGTTATTCCCCCCCCCCCCCCCCCCAATTTTTAAACGTTCGTAACTTTTTTATACATCATTTGTTTTTTAAAAAAATTATACCATAAAATCGAGCGTTTTTTTATCTTTAATATGAGTACCATATTGTTATATTTAAAAAAAAAATTCAAAAACCCAGTTGCATATTACACAATGGACATGATGTAAAACACAATGTAAAGTAGATCAAAAACACAATCAATAACAACAGATAAAGACACAATGGACAACATACTAAAACACAATGACCATAACGTATAACACAATGGCGATAACATATAACACAATAAGTATCAAACTAAATAAAAACACAATTGATGACAACATATAAAAGACACAATTAATTACAACAGATAAAAGACACAATGGAGATCAGATGAAGACACAATGGAAAACAAACTAAAAACACAATACACAACAAACTAAAACACAATGAAAAAAGATAATGAAAAAAATTGAACAAATTATTAAAACACAATGAATAACATATTAAAACACAATGAATAACATATTAAACACAATGACCTGAACTAATAACACAATTTATTGAAAACCCAGATATAACACCATCTTCATTGTGTCATATATTGTGTTATAGGTTCTTATAAAAACGCAATTGATAGAACCCAAATTAACATTGTGTTATAGGTTTTGATAATAACACAATGTAAAGTAGTTCGAAAACACAATCAATGACAACAGATAAAGACACAATAGACAACATACTAAAACACAATGAGCATAACGTATAACACAATGGCGATAACATATAACACAATAAGTATCAGACTAAATAAAAACACAATTGATGACAACAGATAAAAGACACAATTAATGACAGCAGATAAAAGACACAATTGAGAGCAGATGAAGACACAATGAAAAACAAACTAAAAACACAATACACAACAAACTAAAACACAATGAACAAAGATAATTAAAAAAATTGAACAAATTATTAAAACACAATGGACAACATATTAAAACACAATGAATAACATATTAAACACAATGACCTGAACTAATAACACAATTTATAGAAAACCCAAATATAACACCATCTTCATTGTGTCATATATTGTGTTATAGGTTCTTATAAAAACACAATGGATAGAACCCAAATTAACATTGTGTTATAGGTTTTGATAATAACACAATGTATAGAAACTCTACTGAACAAAACCCAGTTAAAAGACACAATGACCTGAACCTTTAACACAATGCAATAAAAAAACCCAGTAAAAATGAATTTTTTTATTTTATTTTTATATGATAATATGGTACTCATATTAAAGATAAAAAAACACTCGTTATTATGGTGAAATTTTAAAAAAAAAAATGTCGTATGAAAAAGTTATGGACGTTTTAAATCGATGGGGGAATTGGCATGTGCCTTGCATGTGGAGAGAGAAAATCCATAAATATAGGATTCCCTTTATGTCCTTCTATTATCTTCTTTTCCCTACAATTAATCTCAACCCTCCAAATCTAAGATCAATGGACTAGAATCCTTCTTACCCTTCTTATTTATTTCATCCTTTGTATTTGATCCTAACCCGTAATTTGAATATAGTAAGTCATAAAAACAAATATATAATTTGCTTTCCAACAAATATAAGAAAAGATAGGAAAAATATAAATAAATATAATTGAGATTATGAAAGGAAATTACCGGGAATATGCCATAGTGGTTATGGTCTTGTAGAAGTGGTTTTTGCTTGGTCCTATATGGATGACATACTTATTTGACTTCAATTTGTTTTTTTAGCAGCCATTAAATCCCCACTTTAATTGTATTTTTTATGCCCATGGCTTTGTAGCCTAGTGGCATCTTGATGGTGGGATAAGGCTTTGGGACCAATAGGTCCTGGGTTCGATTCCCACAAGGGGGGTTTTCCCATATTTATTGGGTTTCCTCCTGAATTGGTGTGGCATTATGCCTAGTGGAGATGGATATGATCGGGTGGTTCCTCTGGTGGCACGATGATACTCCAGTGGTCCGTCAGTGATCCAAATTTGCCGTTCAAAAAAAAAAAAAAAAAAAAAAATTGTATTTTTTATTAACTCTTACCAAACACAATCTGTGTTTACTAGTTTGATACGAAACTATCCAAACCCCTCCGACTTACAAATATTGTGTTAGATTTTTGTATTCGTATTGTGTGAAAAATTTACGTGCAACATCTGGGATGTGAGGAATCTGTATATATATATCTAGTAGCGAAAACCGTCTCAATAAACGATTAACCTAATTTTTGTTTTAACTTTTATTATTATTTTATTCTGATAATTACATTTCAGCATATTATGGTCTTCTCTTATAACTTTTAAGATACCATGTTTATAAAATTTCAATTAGTGTCGTCGCGACGTACTTGTTCTTATCTACATCTCGGTTAAGTTCTACTCAATATTGAGTTATGAGTATTATTTATGTATAGGTGATTGAATCGACAAATGTAAAAGTCATCAAAAATCTCTCACAATTATTTTTTTTTTTATATAAAAAGTGGAAACTGCATTCTTCGTCCGGAGGTTTGTTTAAAATATTAAGTTTTGTCCACCATTAATACTCTCCGTCCATAATGTTTCAAGTTTTACACTTTTAACCCAATTCACCAAGTATGTTAGATTTTTTACGATAGTTTATGTCAAATGACAAAAATACCATTGTTAATATATAAAAATAAGATTAAACTGCAGTTTTCATCCCTAAGATTTTCTCAAAACAATAGGTTTCATTCACATTTAACACTCTTCTTCTTTGATGTTTCAAGTTTTAACATTAATTTATTTTTTATTTATTTATTTAATATAAGATAAGTAGAATAGAGAGTCGGGAAAATAAAAAAGACGATGCTTCCATTAAATGACATGTATCAGTATCACACATTGATTTTTTTATTATATAGTGACCAAAAGTGTGAGAAAGGTAAGAAAGAATCTCAACCATTAGATCTAAATTAATTGAAAATGGTATAATTGTAAATGCATTAACAAATTCAAATATGGTAATCCTTGATTTAAGGATTTGGAGAGAGAAAATCCTTGATTTAAGGACTTATAACCGTCCATAAATATAACACCATTCAGAAAATATAACACCATTCAGCACAAATATAACACCATTCAGCACAAAAAAAAACACCATTCACACAAAAATAACATCATTCAGCACAAAACATAACACCATTCAGCACAAAAAAAACACCATTCACACAAAAATAACATCATTCAGCACAAAATATAACACCATTCAGCACAAAAAAAACACCATTCAGCACAAAAATAACACCATTCAGCACAAAAAAACACCATTCAGCAGTAAATAAAATAAACACCATTCAGTACAAGAATATAACACCATTCAGTAAAAAAACACCATTAAGAAAAGAAAAATAACACCATTCAGAAAAGAAAAAAACATCATTCAGAAAATAAAAAAAAAACATTCAGTACACAAAATAACACCATTCAGTACAAGAAATAACACCATTCAATAAAGAAAAAATATAACACCTCTGTATCATCTTCTCCACTTCCGGCACCACCACTGCCACTTCCGGCACCACCACTGCTGCACCACCGCTACCGATCCGCACAACCACTGCCGCTGCCGCTCGTCGCTCACCGTCGCCGCTGCCGCTCGTCGTCGCCGCTGTTCGAACGATTAGAGAGATAGACGAAATTGTAGAGAGAGAGAGAGAGAAACTGTTCGATCAATTGGAGAGAGAGATCGGAATTATAGGAATTTTGATTTACAGTTTCCTATTTTGAATGGATATAAAAACTTTATTACCCCTATAATTTTCAATTCAGTCCAAATTAAGAAAAATATTTTACATTTTGGTCCCTATTGATCTCAACCATTAGATCAAAAGATCTAATGGTTAAGATTCTTTCTTACCTTTCTCACACTTTGGGCCTTTTTTACATGATCCTAACTCTATATATATATATTAACATCTATGGGGAAAAATGATTCACGAACCAGAACTGATTTGTAACCTAGAACTGGTGTTTAAACCGGTTAGCAAGAACCACTTAGGCACCAAACCGAATTGAACCACTAGTTTGTAACAAGGTTAGGAACCCCTCCATTGAAACCGGTTAAAACCGAACCGATCCGATCCGCTAAAAACTTAAAAAAAATAAAAAATCCAGAATATGTTTCGACCCGGGACCGGATTTTGTACTCAAAATGGGCTTTTAGTGAACCCGTTTGAGAAACCCAGGCCCAAGAAAAAGCCCAAATCTATAATGAACCCATGAGATGAAAACAAGAGCCCAAACAATCAACACACACAAAGCCCAAACACTCATCCAAGATTCCCCCTTTCTTCTTCTTCTTCTTCTTCACTTGCCGCTGCAAACCATTCACAGAAACCCTCTAAACAACAACAATGGATTAGCAACACAAAACAATACATGGATGATGAAACGATCAACACTCATCCTCAAACAATCCCCACATCATTTCATCATCAACTTCAAATCTTTAACATCACTTCTCCACCATTCATCCCTTTCCCCATCACCCATTGAAGAACAACAATACGACGTCGCATCTCACCTACTCACCATTCTCTCTTCACCCAATTGGCAGAAAAACCCACATCTCAAATCTTTGATTACAACTATATCCCCATCACATTTAACCACCCTTTTCAACAAGAACCCTAATTTGAACCCGCAAAAAGCTCTCGCCTTTTTCAATCTTTTGTCACAAAGATCCGGTTTTAGACCCGGTGTTGAGTCTTTTGCTTCTTTGGTGACAATCTTGGTTAAAAATCGGTTCTTGAATGCAGCTGAAAAGATCCGGATTGAGATGCTGAAGGCTTGTGAGACTGAAACAGATGTAAGGTTTGTTTTAGGGTTTTTGAGAAAGATGAATAATGTTGATTGTTGTGAAGAGGTTAGTTTTAAGATTAGTGTTAGGTGTTATAATACATTGTTGATGTGTTTGTCAAGGTTTTTGATGGTTGATGATATGAAATGTGTGTTTTTAGAGATGTTGGATGATGAGATTGTGCCGAATATATATACGTATAATTCGATGGTTAACGGGTATTGTAAAGTGGGGAAAGTTGATGTGGGTTGGTTGTATGTGAGTAAGATCGTTGAAGCTGGGCTTAGTCCGGATACGCATACATATACTTCGTTGATTTTAGGGTATTGTAGGAATAAAGATGTTGATAGCGCGTATAAGGTGTTTGATGTAATGCCTAAGAAAGGGTGTCAACGCAATGAGGTTTCGTATACGAATTTAATACATGGGTTTTGTGAGGAAACGCGAATGGATGAAGCTTTACGGTTGTTTCATCAGATGGGTGATGATAATTGTGTTCCAACCGTTCGTACGTTTACTGTTTTGATATCTGCGTTAAGTAGGTTAGGTAGATCGGTAGAAGCATGGGAATTGTTTAAAGAGATGAACGTAAGAGGTTGTCGGCCGAATGCTCACACGTACACGGTTCTTATCGATGGGCTGTGTAAAGAACGAAAGGTAGATGAAGCGAGAAAGTTATTAGACATGATGGAAGAGAAACGAGTTGTTGCGACCGTCGTGACGTACAATGCTTTGATCGATGGATATTGTAGGGATGGAAAAGTCGAAGAAGCAATCAAGATGTTTGAAATTATGGAAAAGAAAGAAATAAAGCCAAACGTTCGTACTTACAACGAGTTGATCGGTGGATATTGTAGAGTCAATAACGTTCACAAGGCTATGGCCTTACTCGATGAGATGATGAAGATGAAAGTATCACCTACTGTTGTGACTTACAATTTGCTAATACATGGATATTGTAAGCACAATGATGTCGATAATGCTTATAGGTTGATCGGTTTAATGAAAGAGAACGGTACTGTTCCCGATAAGTGGACCTACAGTGCTGTTATACAAGCTTTATGTAGTCGAGGGAGTGTAGAAGAAGCTCATGAATTGGTAAATTCGCTTAAAGTAAACGGGTTAAAAGAAAATGTAGTTCTCTACACAACTCTTATAGATGGATATTTTAAAATCGGGAAAGTCGACAATGGGTTGATGTTATTTAACAAGATGCTTATTAGCGATTTCTTACCGAATTCTTGGACTTACAATGTGCTGATTCACGGCTTGTGTAAAGAAGATAAGATTCAAGAAGCATCGGTTTATATAGGAAAGTTGATAAAAGTAGGTTTCAAACCGGAAATTACTACGCTTACAATTTTGATTGAAGGGTTGTTAAAAAGATACGATTTTGGTGATGCACGTAAGCTTTTTGTCGAAATCGTTTCTTCTGGACTGAAACCCGATGTTTGTACATACACTTCATTTATTCTTGCGTATTGCAGTCAAGGGATGATCAAAGAAGCAGAAGATATGATGAATGACATGACGGTAGAAGGTGTAGAACCGGATACAGCAACATATACAATTTTCATCGATACGTATTTTCGTGCAGGAGAGATAGATTCTGCTTTCGATGTTTTAAAACGTATGATGGATGCTAAATGCGAACCGTCACACCATACATATGCTACAATAGTGAAGCACCTTTTAGTCTTACAACAAAGGGAAAACGTAAAGTTTCAAAATTTCGATCTCAATATCGGTAACGTGTGGAAGTTAATGGATTTAGAGACCGCTATGGACTTATTTTCGAAAATGAATAAAAGGGGTTGCGAACCAAATGTCAAAACTTATGAGGCATTAACCGTTGGGCTATGTAGAGAAAGCCGACTTGAAGAAGCGTGTAGATTGGTTAGTCATATGTTAACTAACGGGCTTGTTCCAAACGAGCATATATACACGTCTTTAGTAAACTGTTCGTGTTACTTGCGAATGTTTGACCAAGCATTGACCTTACTAAATAACATGGTTGAAAATAGGATTTTACCGCATCTAGAGTCATATAAGTTGCTGATATGCGGATTATACGATGACGGAAAACATGAAAAAGGTAAAGAAGTTTTCTGTAGTTTGCTTGACGGGTACAAATACAATGCAGATGAAGTTGCTTGGAAGATTTTTCTCGATGGGTTATTAAAACGAGGGTTGGTTAACGAATGCTCCGAACTTGCTGATGTTATGGAGGAGAAGGGGTACCGTTTTAATCCCCACACATCTGTAACATTGGTTGAAAACATGGGTGTTTAAATACGTTTGAAACAAGAAATTTTGGATTTTGATATATACACTTCCAATAAGATTGTTTGGCGATATTCGGGAAAGAGGTGGTTCGATGAGAAATGAAGATGTGGTGGGTCCCGTTTGACAAGAAGAAAACCATAAATGTGGGGCCAGTTGACCAAAGGTCGTTGAAAGCACATAATCTATCCTGGAGGCTGGAGCGGATGTCGTATTCAGGTAACTTTTTTTTTTCAAGTTTTGTATAAAATTGTAGAAAAAGATTTATAACTATTGCATTTGCTTGTAAATTTGGTTCTTATAAAGGTGTATGAATTTAAAAGAGTAAAGTACACGGATGGTTTGTGTGGTTTACCAAAATTTTGGATTTGGTCCCTAGCTTTCTAAAAGTACACAGATGGTCCCTGTGGTTTGCACCACCACAGGGACCATCCGTGTACTTTTGGAAAGCTAGGGACCAAATCCAAAATTTGGGTAAATCACAGGGACCATCCGTGTACTTTACTCAATTTAAAAAAAAGGAGTTGAACTAGAATGGGTTGATCGAGCAGAAAGTGTACTCATAATGTATCTAATAATTTTGCAGCTCTGCAGTCCATTTATTTAAAAAGTTATGTCATTATTGAAACGATGTTAGTTTTCTAATCATACATGATAGACTAATGTTTTACAAATATTTGAAGTTATTGAAACCTGTACCAAAACATGCCCATTTTGACCCGTATGTTGGTACTTGGATCGTTTTCATGTCATTAAGCTCATTTTGTGGGTCCCATCTCTATACATCCTCACATTGCCGTTATATTTATATTCGCATCATAAATAACTTGTTAATTCCATTGCAGACGAATGATGATGATGGTGAAAATCTCCCAACTTCGACAAGATCTTTTAGGGTTTAGAGTTTAGACACACCTGTTAACTCTGTAAGTATCATTTTTGCGAATTAAATTGAGAATCACTGATACGAATCAGTTCATCTTGTTTTCAGAGCAATGTAAAAACTTGTGAGAATAAATCACAACTAAAGATACCATACTTAGTTTTTCTTCAAATTGTGTTACTCGAATTTGGAAAAAAAAATGTAGCACATGAAAATCGTGTTACATCTGACCCCACCAGTACCCTGCTAACCAGTAAACACAAAAGCGCGCACATGTTAAGGTTTGCTTTTATAGGTGATTCTGATCATTTATATCAACTTGACAACTAAGATAATAAATGCCACAATAACAATAAATTGCATGAGTTGATGAATTTAATTGTTAGATGTCATCAAATTCCACTTTTATCAAGGTTTTCAACATTCTGGTGGATGGTTGTATCTATAAGTCTATAACTAATATCTTTTTCTTCATAAATTAATCCTTTGACTTGATGGCTTTCAACCATGTAAACATCATCTATCCACCTGCAAAGGTATGGTTGTGGTTTTCTTTATTTTATTATTAACCTATCTATTCGATTGTTTCGGTCTTGGGTTATCATGAAAACAACGTCGATAGCTATGACTAGTGCTACCAACGTCTTCCTTGCTTGCAAAAGATGCGAGGCACCATAGTAACCATCATCTGGTTTTTGCGGATGTGCCACCTATGATTGCAAATTGCAATACATAGTTCTTCAATGATCGTATTTGTTTTTTCAATCCTAATAAATGCACCCTCATTGCACAACGCGAACATTAACCCCACGATCTTCACCATTAGAATTAGAAGGTTGAGTTATTCCAACATAGTATGTCTCATCGACGTACCAATGAGTCGGATGCATACGAAATCAGAACATACAACTGAACTTAAATCAAATCCGCTTTTAATAAGGTGAATTAGAGTTAAATGCTTGGTTGGTCCCTGTGGTTTTCAAAAATTTCAGACTTGGTCCTAGTGGTTTACTAATTACACGCTTGGTCCCAAAACTTGTTAAAAATGCACTCGGTTGGTCCCCAGCCCTAACATCAGTTAAATTTCTCAGTTAAGTATGTGTGAAATGACTATATTACCCTTGAACAATTAAAAAAAATAAAAAAAAATTAGTTAAGTATCTCTGTGATCCCTCCCATCTTCTTCCCCCACCTTCAATCCATCACCACCACCACCACCACCTCCACCTTCAATCCATCACCTCCACCGTCACCTTCAACCCAGCTCACCCCCACCATTCAATTAACAATGCATAAAAAGAGCAAGGACCAATTTTGCATAACCATATTACCTACCACCTGTTACATTATACATCACCCGATCAATACACACCCCATTTCGTCCTCACACAAACCCTAATTTAGAAACCTTCAACCTCTCAATCCATCAATGGCGGACAACGACCTAAAACCTAATTATTCCTCTTCAGAAGACGAATCAGAAGACCCTTCCGACACTGAAGATGAATCAAAAACGACTCACCTCTGCATTTCCTAGAGAGAGACCAGCGAAGTGAGAAAGATGGGCAACGACGGCGGTGACATTCGGGTTCCGGCCTCCCTCTACGGCGGCGGAGGTTGGGGGTGTTTGGGATTCCTTTTTAACTTCTCCATCTCAAAAGTCCTTCTCAAGATCCAGAAGTAAGAAATCCAGACTTCTCAAAAACTCCTTTTTGAAGACAAAATTAACTCTGAAAGTCCTTATTTTCATTATGTTTGGGGTTCCTTCTCTTCTCAGAAGTCCTTTTTGCTCCAAAAAGTCACTTTTAATAGGAATCCCAAACACCCCCGTTGTTTCTCTGGTCAGATTCGTGGCGGTAGAGGGAGTGGTGGCCTTCAGAGGTGTATGTAACGGCGGATAAGACATCAGCAGCCAAAGGTTTTCACCTCGGAGACGCAGCCAAAGGTGAGGATGATGCCGGTGACGGACGGCGACAACAGTCGCCGGACCTCCAATTCAAGACTTATGCGAATCTGTGTACGGTGGTGCAAGTTTGGTTGTCGATCGCCAGTTTGACGGTGATGGAGGTGTCGCCGGAGAGAATTAGGATTTGACTGGTTGTGGTGGATAATGGATTTGCTATTAAAATTGGGTGGTGGTGCTTGTAGTGGTGGTGGTGTAGGGTAGAAGAAGAAGAAGAATTGGTAGGGTAGAAGATGTACAGAGAGTGCAGATGATGGAGATGAAGATGATGATGGTGATGAAGAGGGTTTTGTAAATAAGCAAGGGTATTTTGGTCATTTAACATGGACTTAACTGAGAAATTTAACTGATGTTAGGGCTGGGGACCAACCGAGTGCATTTTTGACAAGTTTTGGGACCAAGCGTGTAATTAGCAAACCACTAGGACCAAGTCTGAAATTTTTGAAAACCACAGGGACCAACCAAGCATTTAACTCGGTGAATTAATATGCCGAATCTTGCAAAATTAAAATTGACATAGCATAATAAAAATCAAACATCTAATTAACGCAGGAATTAGTGGAATCCACAATTCAAACGCGTCTACAAATTAAACCAACTTAAATCACGTAACTGATGGAAATTTTTCAAAATGAGAGTTGAATAACAACCCGTTGATACATTTTCTTCCATTTCTTATCGCCTCATCATAACTCCGACTATAGTCAAAGTTATGCCCGTTTTAAGTTCTATATTTTTCACCCTTTTGTCTTTATCTAGTTAATCTAAATATTTGTTCATCCATGAATCATTAAAGTTAAAACAATGAATTAATTTACTAATACTAAAACAATGATTTAAGTTATAAAAACTAAAAGATTTTTATAATTTATAAAAATATGAATGAACTATTGCAACTTTTAACCTGTTTAAACCTTTTCACAAACTATATTTTAATCTTTTTCTGTTTTACTTGTTTAAAGTGCTACTTTTAATATAAATGCAAATAGAGAAGATGCTCTTTTCAAACTTGTAATGCTCTTGTAGTTCAAATCTTCCTTGTTATGATCATATACATACTGAGGTCAATTATTTTGCAACAACAAAGCATCTATAAACTATAATTGGTGCTTTAACAACATAACCCTTGTTGAATGTTAAGAACTGTGATTCAAGAACTCTGATCTTTACAAAAATCAAGAAACCATTTTTTTCAAATAGTCAAATTCTCTTGAATTCCAAGAAACGACCCGATGATTTGACCTCCTACATCCAGGAAGTTTTCACATCCAGCAAGAGATTTTACTTTACCGCATCTAACAACTTCAACAGGATATTTCATCAGATGACCTGTCATTTCAGTTATTTCTTCAGCTGCAAACTGGTTCCAATTCGCTTCACTCATGAATCTAACCTGTCTCACGCATTCTATCGATTCCGGCTTTAAAAAGCACTCATGAACCGTGCCAAGATGCTCGGCCCAAAGCGACATTCTATATCCATGTATCTTAGAAAAACCATCATAACATTTTTATGTCATTTTACATGTGCACATAATAAAACTTATCAAGAATGTGTGAAAGAGTAAAATGCCATTTCCGTCCCTGAGGTTTGGCCAGCTTTGCGATTTTTGTTCAAATGTTTGTTTTTCCGCATCTGGATCCAAAACGTTTGAAATCTTGCCATTTTCATCTGGCTCGTTAACTCCATCCATATTTCTTCGTTAAGTCAGGGGTATTTTCGTCTTTTTTCTCTGTTAATGGTATTTTGAATACTTGTACATTATGCTAATTGCTTGTTCATAAAGTGAAAAAGACCGAATTGCCTTTTAAGTTAACAAAAAAAGACAAAAATACCCCTGACTTAACGGAGAAAATGGATGGAGTTAATGACCCGGATGAAACCTTTTCGATCCAAATGCGTTAAAACAAACCTTTGGACGAAAGTCGCAAAACTAGCCAAACCTCAGGGACGAAAATGGCATTTTACTCATGTGTAAAATTTTAATAACAATTACCTGTCCTCGTGGATCGGTGAGATTTTTCGCCCACGTATGACGAGGTTGGTAGGCCCCCATTGCAATTTCTGTGTCACGAGTTCCCTCCATAGACCGCTGATTTATGTTTGCAGAGCCGATAAGTACAAACTCATCATCCACTATCATTCCTTTTGAATGAACATAGATCATGAATCGCCTGTACTTACGCGCTAGTCCCTAAAAATAATCAAAATCAACAATTCGTTCACAACGTTAAAAACTAATATTTCTTTAAGCAGATAAAGCGTATAGAAGGCTAACCTGAGGAGTACCATCGGGACTATAGTTAGGTGAAGCACCAGCCACGTCGATGGCCTCACGGTTCCCCAAACAAAAGAAATTTAAATAATCTTGTGGTGAAAATGCTTCCTCAAGACCAACCTCCACCAAAGCCTTGTAGATAGTTTGATACATCATTTGCATCGTTTTGTTCTGCAAAGATAAAACAATTGACGAATCTTGATTTGGACTCGTAAATTATAAGTCACAGAAATGTAAGAATATGTATATATACCTGCCAAAATAAAATCCTCTGAGTTGCAGAACCCGTGGGGACACCCTCTGGCCACATCGGTATGACAATATATACCGCAAATCTTTCGTGGGCCCTAATTTTACTAGCAACCTTAAGTGCAATCTCCATTGGAATCAAATTGTTGGCACCTAATGACAGATTCAAATATTAACTGAACAGGTAACAAAACATGACATGACATGAAATGTTGCTTACCCAAGTCTTTGTAAGATTTCCAATTGTATGACGACCCGATAAAGTATTGATTTTCAATATAGATGAAATGTTGTGCAGAACGGATAGCTTTTACGTATGCAGAATGTATGCTCATATCGATTAGCACGTTCTTCCCACAAACCAAATTCTGTTCCAACAAGTTTATTAATCACATATTCACACGTATCTTTTGCATTAACTTTAAAAACAATTAGTTCAAATCTTGCATTCAACAGTTCTAGCGGCATAAAAATGTGCTTTACAACATACACATTGGATGTTTAATTCTAGCAATTTTTATTTAGGTAAAACAAAATGATTTATCTCATCACCTTGGCTGTAGCTTCATGAGGGTCCTTTGGAAATCCTTTTACGGAGTTCGAATCAATCGAACGGAATATCTGCATTACACAAAACATAATTCTATCACATAAAGTTTTAAATATATAGTTGACTTTTTGAACGAACCGTTCAAAAGTAAATGGGTCGTAATTACCACCTCTGATTTTTATTCATCTTATTTACCTGTACATGCCATTCCTCAGGGTCGTCGTCAAGAAGGCACGGTATATCATTTTGGCCCAGAATTTCCGGAAACGTTTCTAGTTTTAGCAAAGCATCGGTTGTAGTCTTTAGTTTTTTAATTCCCCGCGGCTTTGAAGCCTTTACCCACCGTTCCTCAAAGTTGGTCATAATATCATACGCTGCAGGCCCGTCAATTTTGCTATGCAAATCATGCCATGGTTCTCTTGGACAACCAGAAACACTCCCCTATGACAAAAAAAAGAAAAACTTAAATAATTTCCAAATTTATTTAAGTTGTAAATGTTTATAATTACCGTGAAGGTCGGATTATGATAATCCTGTGCATGTAGGGTATCTAAAGTACTAAAAATCGGATGTTGTGGATTATCGTATCGCCCATTGCAAAGGTCAAGCCCCCCTATGAAAGATATAATTTTTCTTTGACCATTTCCAGCATCAGCATCGACAATCACGGTTTTCTGGTGGTGCGTATAGATCGTTCCAACTTCCTACGTAACAAAAGAGATATACACCGTTATAAAAGAGAAGAAAATGAAACTATACTATACCAAGTTAAAAAAATCCTTCTATTTGTTGATCTTAAGGTACCTTTTTCTTGACCCAACTATGTTTTTTTCCAGCCATACGAGGGCAAAGTAGTACTTGCACAGGCGAGTGTTTAAAGAAACGTCGAGTTTCTTCATCATGGGTAGCCATTAGTCCATCCTGAAGATTTGCAGTCATTAACATTAACAATAATATTAAAACACAAGTCAAAGTTACTGTAGTGTCCGTCACTTCGTCACTACAGTAACTTTTTTTTCTTTTTGATTTTTGTCTTTTTTTTTACTTTAGCCTCTTAACGTACAGTTTTTACACTTGTACCCCCTTTAACTTTCTAAAAACTTTATGAAATGCCATTTTAACCCCCCTCGAGTTTTAAGTGCTTATTTTTGTATATGTCCGTGTTGGAATAAATTTAAGTTGGTTTACGTTTTGACGTAAATTGTTTGAATCAGGTCAAATATAATACGTTTTTGTTCTTACTTTTATATACGTTTTTAGTTGGTTTACGTTTGACGTAAATTTTGATATCGTTTTGGTTGTACTACCACTTTATATTTTTAGTTTTCTCTTTCAGTTTTGTAGTATCATCAAGCCTAAAATAACATAACTGGTACCGTACAAACCAAATGATAATGAACAAATTCCCCTGCCCGCCCCGCCACGAAGCGCGGGCATCAACCCCTAGTTTATACTAATTAACTATATTATCAGTTTTGTAGTATCATCAAGCCTAAAATAACATAACTGGTTATCAACGGTTTCAAGAAACAAAGAAACTTACAGTTTTGTACCCCATTATGTTTCTTGAAGTAGGATCATCCCAAACAAGAAGCAAAACCCTAACACCTTCTTGTGCTTTGCTTTTCAAAAGATCTCCCAATGCACACATTGGTGAATCCGGCTGGTCACGAACCAGCTGCACTTTATGCCACACGGACCATCCGGTAATATAAACAAGACGTTTCGCATCAGTAATCGCGTTAAATATATCAATCCAACAAGTCCCATTAACATAATGCATATTGTCACTTAGCTCAAACTCCGGGAGGCTTTTATGCGGCACGTGTGCATCTTGATATAACGTAACTCTCCCACCTTTTCTTAACGGAAAGTAAGTTCCCGGAACACCGCCGTATTGTGGGCCCGCCCCAATTCCGTTCTTGTATAAACTCAATCTTGCCATTGGTATGTATTGCATTGTGAGTGCTAAACTGGCTCCGTTTTTACACGGTCTTCCATTTGCGTTTATTAACGGAAAAAGACCTTCGATTTTGGAACCCGTGTATATATGTTCAACTGGGATTGCAACGGCTCCGATAAGTTGTGATCCCACAACATCACTATCTTTAACAAGAAAATGAATTTCGGCAGTATGATGTGCGACAGGTACGCTAAAATGTTGATTCCAAGTGGGATTTTCACTGTTTGTAAGCACGTAAGTTCTTCCAATCACCGCGCTTGTAATAGCAACAGAAACATACGGGTCGCTAGTTTGTTTTCCAGAAAACTTGTTCAAAACATCCCCCATTGTCTTATGGAAAACATCCATGTTTGGAAGGTTCTTCGCCTCATGAACCCAAATGTCGAGATTCCCATGCAAGAGAAGAACTTTCAACGCCTTTTTGGGTGCCCCGAAGGGCACGATCTGGTAATTTTGATGATTCGCTAAATCTAGAGACGCGTGATGTTGTATAGCAAGAAGTTGAGTTGAATCAAGTGATCCCATATGAGAAGTCAATCCTGTTACAGCACTTGGATAAGAAGCACTATGATGATGCCCTAAATAAGGAGTATGAGACACTTTTTGATCTACAAAATGACCCGACGTATCATCGTCTTTACAAGGGGGGTCAGTGGCGTCAGAAGGACGGTTAGTGGTCACACTACGGACACTTTCATCGCTATCATAAATAACATTCGGTTGAGAAGGATAGGGATATAGGTATCCAGGATACTGATAGAAAAACTGTTGAGGAGCGTATTGTTGCGGTCCGCCCCCCGAAGGTTGTTGTGGTTGGTATGGATATGGATATGGATACGGATACGGGTAAGGGTATGGTGGATATGGAGCTGAATTGTGAGGCGGGTACGGTTGAGGATTCGAAGTGGTGGCTTCAAAAGGGGCAGAATTCGGGTTATATGAAGATGACTGATTGTTATTGTTAGCCATTCATATATACATACATACACACATATATACATTCATCAACAAGGGTTCTCTTTATCTTGCATAATTGCAATCACAATAGATCAGAAGCATAACACACATGCCCAAATACCCAAATGTTCAAAAAATGAAGAAAACATAGGGTTTCAGAATTGGGATTTTCTACATTTGATATAATAAAAACCTAACCTAAATAATAATATTGATAAGACTGATTAATGTAAGAAGCTGAAAAGAAGAATAAAAGAAAAGATGTACCTTTGATTTTGGAAGATGTTGAAGGGGATGATTACAGATTGAAAGAACATGGGTCAACGAAAATGGAGGAAAAGGAGAATGATTCAGGTAAAAATAGTTGCGATTATAACGCAAAATCTTCACCATTTTTGAAAAAGTTTTGATTTTTATTTAACGGGTATACGTGGAAACAACCCCCTCAAGCAAATGGTTTCCAAAGATTTGAAATTTTGAGGGAAGATCATACTTGGAACCAACCACCAACGGTATATCAAGCAAGCAACTTTATTTTTTTTTATGGGTTATAACTATTATTATTTTTTGTTTTTGTGCCTTGATAATTATAAGTGTGACACTTTAAGATAGATGGTATAACTATATTGTTTAAAAATACGTTATGACCTATGATATGGTTGCATGGTGAAGGGCGTAGAATCGGTAGTCGGTATGGAAGGAAAGGTGATGATCGTTTCAGAATAATCATATTGAGGTAATGCGTTATACTCTTCTATGATCCTTGATGGCCATCTTAGAGCCACATCACTGTCTCTTCTCGTCTCTCACCTCTACCGCTTTATTTATGTCATACTCATCTCTCATCTCTTTTTCTATTTTTTTTTAATTAATAAAGTATGAGAGAGAGAGAGAGGAGAGGGAAAGAAATAAGAGAGATAGAGGAAGAAGGGATAAGGAGCTTAGGGGCGTGAGCATTGTCCATGGTCATCCTGGCGCGGTGTTCCTCGCTCCCCCAACCATCCACACGGTTTTTCTGATGGCCTTACGAGACCATAACACCCGACCTAAATGAGTAAGTCATCTTTATAAATGACCGGTGTGTTCTAACAAACTAGGGACCATAAGTAACAAGCTAGTAATTATGAACAACTAGATGACGATATTATGTTTGGGCCGAGGGCCACATGCCATGTCACCTGAATTGTATAACTCGCATGAAAGATATGTATATTTGGTGTATTACTCTCGCAGCTCTTGAAAAGTACTTACTCTCATGTTGGATTTTGGTCACAGAAAAGACTTCTTTGTGACGAAACTAACCGATGTCTTGTGAAGAATCTAGTCATTACTATTTGGTCATTCATTATCGAAGCTAAAGCATCTTTCCAAATCTAGCGATTGAAGATCGTATTGTCCCCTTACAATGTGGTGACACTCTTGTAATATGTTCGTTTAGCATCATGTCATTCATAAACAAACATAAAGGGGGATGATCATGGTATTCAATAGTATATACCCTTCAAACAAACATACGTATGTTGATGCAACACTCAAGTTGTATGTAGTTATCAGAGATTGCGATCATATACGAGTAACAAAAGGCCATCGAGTTAAACATTTAATACAACTCAACAAAAGTGTAATAAAGTTATCCAAGTAGCATAAGTCACCAATTTTAGTTAAGAAAATCAATATGGTCAGTTGGTCACCAATATAATCAACAAATTTAGTATCATTTTAAATACTGCTTATAAATTGTTTGATTTTATTCATTGTTTTCTTTTATTTTCAAGTGATCTGGTACCAGCTACACCCTTGATGCTTACTTTTGAGCCATGTCGTTGTATCATGATGATTTCTTGTTGCAATTGCATCTTGATTGTTGTGAAGATATTGAGTAACACCACGTTTTAGATAAAAAAAATTGACATCGAACATGGAAAATTAGCAAATTAACATTCATAGGGTCAAAATCAAATTAATTAAATCACTTTATTAATAAAATCACAACATGAATAGAAGAATATTTGTAAAAAATGGTCCATATCTTCAATGTTATTTACATCCAATAATAGGCTATTGTAGGTTCATTGTGTTAAAAAGGTAAATAACTAAATTCGAATATTCGCTACATAACTTAATTACCCTTACCTTTGATATATATTATTACTAGCAGGATGCCCGCGCGATGCGGCGGGAGAGACACATCGTATTGCGATACTGGTTTTGGTAGTTTTCTTATTCATATAATATTTTATATTTATTGTAGCATTATTGTGATAGATATACATAAAAAATGAAGTAATCGGGTAATCCATTTCATTGTGTTTTGCATGGTTCGGTCAGTTCGGTTATTATCCTCAACCGAAGCCAAAACCAAAGGCATCAATTGGTCTATTTTATTAACCAATCGGTCCTCGGTTAAACACTTCAGTTTATTCGGTTAAATTGACGGTTTTCAGTTTGGTTCATTTAATTTTAGTTAACAACAAAAACCATACATGGACTAAAACTTTTGCTTAGAAATATATGAAATTGAGGTATAAATACATGAATTGAAAGTATAAACATATGAAATGGAGATATAAAATATGAAATATATGAACTGGAGGTATAAAAGCAGGTAATATATTAAAATACAAATGGTTTAGTTCAGCTAATTTTGGTTAAACGAGAGTACAAAAAAATTGATAACTGATTTTTGGTTAATTCGATTTTTAGTTAATTCAGTGTTTTGTTGATTTCGGTTCAGTTTCGTCTGTTTTCAACTTGGTTTAGGTTAACGATTTAATTATTGCTCACCGATAACTGGTTTTAGTTAATAACCGATAGGTGCGCGTGCAATGTGGCGGGAAACATAGTTGTCACGATGTGCATTGTTCGGTTGGTTAGATTATTATTCTCAACCAAAATCGAGGTCATCGATTAGTCTATTTTATTAACCAACCCGTATTCCGTTAATTAGCTTTGTTTATTCAGTTAGATTGACGTTTTTTTGTTTGATTCATTTGATTTCGCTTAATAGCTAAAACTAAAGTTGGGCTAAAACTTTTGATTAGAAATTCATGAAATTTAGGTATAAATACATGAAATGAATGTATAGTTGCATGAAATGAAGGTATAAAATCTAGAAATATATGAAAATATGAATGGCCTGGTTCTATTCATTTTGGTGAAATGAGGGTACAAAAAAATCGATATCCGTTTTTGGTTAATTTGGGTTTTGGTTAATCGGTTTTCAGTTAAATCAATTTTTGGTTGATTTCAGTTCGGTTTCAATTAACGATTCAACCCTTAGACACTTTTAATCACGTAACATATCAATATTTTTAATTAAAGAAACTATAGCAATACTATACTCAAATGAAAGAGAATAAAATACTTGTTTATATGGTGTAATTAAAAAAAAAATATTAACATACCAAAAAGTTATGGCCGTTTAAAAATCGGTAGGGGTGAGTTAGTTTTTTTATAAGGAGATAAAGTCTGACTGCTAATTAATTATCTATAATTTTGTTAAAGTTGAGAGTTTAATTACTTGACATTCTCTAGCTATTAAACTTTCTGGGATAATGGCTAAGTACGTTGGGCTTTAATCACTTGTACACTAAAGAATCAACTACTTGTACCTTTTAATCTACACGTCAATATTGACCTAGACAACTATCGAAACGTCGAAAAAAATGAGTAGGTCGTCACGGTACTTTTGGATTTTTTTTAAACATCATAGTTTATAAGATATGACAAAAATACGTAAAAGAATTGTAAGTTTGTCGTGCAGGGAGTAAAGTGTAACTAATTACCTATAATTATGTTAAAACTTAGGGGTTTAAGTATAATAAAATGAGGGACTAAAATATAATTTTTGTTTAAAATACTAATTTACCCCCATTGTTGGGGTGTATTTATAAATTAAGTGGGAAATAGTTCTTATTTTTTTGGTAAATTAAAATGCCCATCACTCATGCATTATAATATAGTATAGATATATGTATACTAGATTAGGGATCTGTATATTACACAGGTTGAATAAATATTTTTTTAAATATTAATTTTAAATAAAATGTCATATAATAGAGTAAATTATTGTTTTGGTCCCTGTGGTTTAGTCAGTTTAACCCTTTCAGCCCAAAAAGGAATTTTTTTAACATATCAGACCCCGAGTTTGCATTTTATAACTTGTTTTGGCCCCTGACACTAACTTTGTTACTATTTTTGCAGTTAAGTGTAAGGGTAAGTAGGTAATTATATACCTTAGGTGGTTTTTAATAATTACAAAGTTCTTTTAACATTTATAAGAGATTACCAACACAATTACTAAAGTTTTTTTATTATTTAATTATTTTCACGATTATTATTTAACAAAATATGTTTTATATATACAAATAAATATGTATTTTCATTAAGCGTTTGTTTTTATAAACGCCGTTTTTCATATCATTTATTTTTTAAACCGTATATCGTTTTTAAAATTATTCATTTTTTAAACCACTTGTTTATTAAAATCGTTCTTTTAAAAGTTATATTTTTCTTTTCTAAAATCATTTATTTTTTAAACATTTTTAAACAACTCACTTTTTTAAGTCGTTAATTTTTAAAAGCGTTTTCTTTAAACAGTTCCTTTTAGAACCGTTTTGAAATCGTTCATTTTTAAACTTCGTATTCAGTTTACTTATATCCGTTAGGGAAAAAGAACTTCAGAATATGAACGATTTCAAAAATCGAAGGGAATTTAAAAACAATCGATTTTAATCTTCGATTTCAAAATCGAAGATTAAAAAAAGGACGTTTACAAAAAACAAAACCTTAAAAAAATAAGTTAACAAGTATAAGGTACTAAAAACACATGAATTTAACAAAACGAAAGGTTAAAAAATAACGAATTTTGAATAAACAAACGGTCTAAAGAAATGGAAGATTTTAAAAAGAAATAAACCATTCTAAAAAAAGTTTGAAAAATGAACGATTTTTTGCTAACTACTTTTTGGAATGTTTCTTTTTTTCAAACCTTACATTTCTTTTGTTTTTTATACATGTCGTCTTGTGAAATTTTAAGAATCAGCGACTTAAAAAAGTGAGTTGTTTAAAAATGTTTAAAAATAAATGATTTAAAAAAGAATGGTATAAAATGAAGTGTTAAAAAAAAACTTTAAGAGATAAATGACTTTAAAAAGAACAATTTTAAAAAACAAATGGTTTAAAATGAAACAATGTTAAAATCGATAGATGGTTTAAACAAGATGTAAAAAAACAAATTAGTTTTTAGAACGATTTTTTATAAAACGGTTAATGAAAATACATATTTTTATATATATTTAAAACGTATTTTGTTAAATAATAATCATGAAAATAACGAAATAATAAAAAAAACTTGAGTAATTGCATTAGTAATCTCTTAAATATTAAAAAAACTTTGTAATTATAAAAAACAACCCCTAAGGTATATAATGACCAAATTATCCTTACACTCGACTTCAAAAAAAAAAATAATAACAAAGTTAGTGTCAGAAACCGATATAAAATGCAACATCGGGGGGTCTGATATGTTAAAATATTCATTTTTAGTCTGAAATTGTTAAACTGGCTAAACCACATGGGCTAAAACAATAATTTACTCATTTCCATAATATAAATTAGCAACACATTGTTGCATCGTGTTGTACCCCAATCATAGGGGTTTTTTTTCAAAAAAAAGTTGTGATTTTTCACTTTTAACCAAAAAAATTTCATCTTTTGTACTTTAACCTTTTTAAGTTGTTTACTTTTAACCCAAAACTTTTCGTCTTTTTGTAGTTTAACCCAAAAGTTTTTTATTTACAACTTTGGTCTCCCATACCTTTTATCTTTCGCAAGTTTTTCTTTTTACGTTTCATTATAAATTTTGCGAGTTAATATGTCGCAACGTACGTGTGTGGTTCAACGTTTTTGTTCTATTTTTTTCACATTTGACAGGTATGTCGCAATGTGTCTATTTTTCCCCTTTGGTAAGTTCGCCGCAACGGGCGGATCCTACATTAACTTAGTTATTCTTTTCTACGTTATTTTGCGAGTTAACACGACGCGACGTGCGTGTGTGGTTCAACGTTTTTACGTCTATTTTTCCATTTAACAAGTTCGTTGCTACGCGTGTGTCCTAAATCGACATAGTTATTTTTTATATGTTATATGTTTCAGTCTTATTTCTTCGCATTAACACGCTGCAACTTCAGTGTTGATAATCGCTACCCGCAGTGTGGCATTGATGTTATTTGACATAGTTTTAGGCCCCCGCCGCAACGCTGGGTGCTTAATTCTAGTTATAATATAATAAGCTGTTTAATAATCATACGTTATCACATGTTAATCACAAATATTTAGTATAGTTATAGTTTTAGGCCCCTGCCGCAATACAGGGTGCTTAATTCTAGTCATAATAATAAGCTATTTAATAGTCATACGTTATCACATGTTAATCACAAATAAAAAAATATTATTTGTTTTCTTTTCTCAACTTGTTTTTCTATATCCTTGAAATCCTTTAATATACTACAAATTGTTTTTTAGTAATTAAGATCTCACGCTACAGATCTATTGTTACAATAAAATAATATTGCCACCCACCGTTTAATTTCATGGAACTAGGATAATTAGTTTTTTATCAATAGAAAAACTTATATTTATTTTTTAGATTAGAAAGAAACTATGTATATTTTGAAAACAAATTAAGTTTTTAAGGTGTAAATAAATTGAGTTGATCATGAGCTCGCCTAATTCTGATGATGTAAATCTTGGGTCATTTTACTCTAAATAATTGTAGTTACTGAAGAAATCGATACTATGGATTTGAGTTTTCTTATTGATGATAAACCTCTCAAAAGAGGTGATATAAATACAGTAAAGAGCTCCTAATAATCAGGAGCTATAATAGGTAAACATAGTTATAATAGGTAAACAGATGACCGAATATTATGACTGATATGAATTTCTTTTATTTCCTTTACTCCCCCTCAAGCTGGAGTGTGAAGGTCACGAACACCGAGCTTGCCAAGTAGATCGCGAAGTGGTTGAGCTCCCAAAGGCTTAGTAAACAGGTCGGCTATCTGTTGTTTGCTGGTCACATGGAGCGACAAGATTTCACGAGACTCAACGCGTTCGCGAACAAAGTAACAGTCCATTTCAACATGCTTTGTTCTTTCGTGGAAGACTGGGTTGTTGGCAATATGCCTAGCAGCTTGATTGTCACAATACAACGGTGTAGGATCTGGCAAGTGCACCATGAAATCCTTGAGCAGCCAACGGATCCAAAGAACCTCACTAACTGTAGTAGCCATTGCACGATATTCTGCTTCCGCCGAAGAACGAGACACCACTGACTGTTTCTTAGTTTTCCAAGATATCGGAGCACCACCCAAGAGGAGAAGATAACCAGTGCGTGAACACCTTGTAAAAGGACAACCCATCCAGTCAGCATCGCAATAAGCAACCAGATTAAAACCACCGCTCTTTGGTATGAAAATGCCTTGACCAAGGGTAGACTTGACATAACGGAGGATGCGAAGAACAGCATTCATGTGATCCTCTCTAGGATCCGAGACGAATTGACTAAGAACATTCACGGCATACGCGATATCAGGACGTGTGGCTTGGAGATATAACAATCGTCCAATGAGACGCCTAAAAAGAGAAGCATCGGTTTTGTGACTTTCATGGCATTTATCAATCCTTAAATTTTGTTCCATCGGAAAACTACTAGGACGACATCCAAGTTGCCCACAATCGTTTAAGATGTCCATGGCATATTTGTGTTGACTTAGAACCATTCTGTCATCGGTACGAGCAACTTCAATCCCCAAAAAATACTTCAAAGGCCCGAGGTCCTTGATGCTGAAACTGGTATTTAAGTGATCTTTAGTTTTTTTAATCATGTCTTCATCATTGCCGGTAATAACAACGTCATCGACATAGATTAGAAGTGCCACGAACTTGCTATTATTTTGATACGTGAAGAGAGAGTGATCAGCATAAGATTGCTTGTAGCCGATATCTAACAAGGAGATCGTGAATTTTTGATACCAAGTACGAGAAGCCTGCTTCAAGCCATACAAAGATTTGCGCAGTCGACATACTCGATTTTCTTCATTGTTGGAAAAACCTTGTGGTATTTTCATGTAAACTTCTTCTTGGAGATCTCCATGAAGAAAGGCATTGTTCACGTCTAATTGGTGTAACAACCAATTCCTCTTGACTGCAACAGTGATGAGAGTTCGGATGGTAACAAGTTTTGCAACTGGTGCAAAAGTGTCGTGATAATCGACCCCTTCTATTTGTGTAAATCCTCTTGCAACGAGACGTGCTTTGTATCTCTCGATCTCTCCATTGGGTTTATATTTTATCTTATAAACCCACTTCGAGTCAATGGCATGTTTTCCTTTCGGCAAGGTTTCTAGAGTCCATGTTTCATTTTCTTCAAGGGCTTTAATCTCACGTTGCATGGCATCGCGCCAATTTTTATCCTGCATGGCTTCCCTAAAAGACTTTGGCTCATTAACAGACGTAATGGCCGCTAGAAAAACCTTGTGAGAATCCGAAAAATTATCATATGAAAGATAGTTTGAAAGAGGATGTACCGTAGAAGAAGTTCGACCGGGCACGGGCTTTGCATGGTCTATGGATGGTGGTAACGTGACCTTATAATCTTGAAATCGAGATGGTGGCAGCCTTGTTCTGGTGGTTCGTGGGGTTGGGGGTTCGTTGCGAGGTTCATCAGTGGTAACAGTTTCTTCAACTTGAACTTCTTCTTCAAAAAAATCCATTAGGTCATTGTCAATATTATTTTGAGTGGGCACTGTTTCTTGATTGGATTCACGTACAACATCATTTTGATTATTTTCTTCTCCCACCTCCTTAACATAATCATCTTCATACCAAGTAGGTATCTCAAAAATATCGGAAGTTGGATTTTTAGATTTGAGATGTGCAAAAGGAAAGTTGTTTTCAACGAATTTTACATCGCGAGAAATAGCCATTTTTCCGTGCTCAAGATCAAAGATTTTGAAGCCCTTTGTACCGTGAGGATACCCCATGAATACCCCCGGCCTCCCCCTGAATTCGAACTTGTCACCTCCCGTTTCTATGCTACTATAGTAGGCTAAACAACCCAAAGTCCTCATATGATCATACTCGGGTTTTTGTCCGAATATAATTTCATAAGGCGTTTGGTTGTTAATGGCCTTGGACGGTAGACGGTTAATAATGTATACGGCGGTCTCTATGCACTCCCCCCAAAAACGCTTCGGAATATTTGCTTGAAACATGAGAGCTCGAGCGGTCTCAAGGATGTGTCGATGTTTTCGTTCGACCACCCCGTTCTGTTGAGGCGTGTGAGGGCAAGTGGTCTCAAGCAAAATTCCCTCACGAGCATAGAACTCTTTCATACGATTTGAGATGAACTCACCTCCGTTATCACTTCTAATCCGTTTAATGGACTTAGAAAATTGGGTTTTAACCATGTTATGAAAGTTTATCAAACAGTCACTTGCTTCGCTTTTGTGTCTGATTAGGAAAACCCAAAGTGCCCTACTAAAGTCATCCACAATAGTTAAGAAAAAACTAGCGTGAGCCGTGGATGGCTTACGGTATTTGCCCCAAATATCGCAATGAATCAACTCAAAACATTCGGTAGTTTTAATGAAACTCTTAGAAAAAGGGGACCGTGTATGTTTAGCTTTAGCACACGAATCACAAACATTGTCCTTAAAATTGAAAGAAACATTTTGCAAAAAAGAAATATGCGATAGTTTTGAATCGGAGGCGTGACCTAGTCTTGAATGCCAGACCTTTGCATCAACCTTGATAGCCATAGCTTTCCTTTCTTGAGCCACCATTCCCATCCGATATAGACCTTGAATGCATTTACCCGTGCCAATCAACTTCTTCGAGTGTAAGTCCTGCATCATACAAAAATCAGGAAAAAAACTTACTACACATTGTAAATCTTTTGACAACCTACTGACAGAAAGTAAGTTGCAATTGAAGTTTGGGATATATAAGACTTCTTTGATTTTAGTTCCACCAATCAAGGTGCAATATCCTTTGGCCTCGACCGGTATGTTGTCACCGTTTGGTATCATAACAGGTGCCTCTCTTATGGCTCGAGTGCCATTCTCAAGAGACTCCCATTTGTGAACAATGTGTTCGGTTGAGCCCGAATCCCAGATCCAGTCATCAATATCATTATGCTTACCAGCCATGTTTGCCTTACGAACAGGTTCACCTTCTGTATTCTGCTCGTTGCTGGCAAGATGCTTCATGAGAGTTTGATATTGTGCTTCGGTCAGACCCGCCAGACTTGATTCGGTTTCAACATGGGCTGCCTTCGGCTTCATTTTATCATTCTTGGCTTTGCCAGGCCACCATTCGGGATAACCTATCAGTTTAAAACAACCTTCTCGTTTGTGACCATCTCTTCCACAATGAGAACAATGGTCGACTTCATCAGTGATATGTTTTGACTCCTTGAATGTCGCCGATTTGTTTCGCTGAGAGTTAGAGGGTCCGTCTCTTCGTCCTTGAGTCTTGAAAGCAGCCGGTTCTACATGTGTCTTTCTCATCGTGGTTATTTGCTTTTGTTGTTCTTCTTCTGAAGCAAGACGATAAGCCTCCCCAAGAGTGGGAGTTGGTTTGATGGAAAGCACGTGGGTCCTTATTGTGGAAAAATCCCCATCGACTCCCATCAAAAATTCATACAATCTCTCTTTCTCTTTGAATTCAGTGAGCCTCTTTCCAATATTACAAGAGCAATTTCCACAGTCACATCGCGGGATCGGAAAAACCGATTGTATCTCATCCCATATACCGCGGAGTTTGATATAATAGGCTGAGACTGATGCGCCATCTTGTTGAGTTATTGAAAGAGTCTGCTTTAGTTCGTAGGCTTGAGGAGCACTCTCCTTTCCGAATCTTTCCTTCAAATCGTTCCATATTTCAGAGGAGGCATTAGCATACTTTACGCTTCCTCTTATGTCTTTATCCATTGCCGTTGTGAGCCATCCGATAATCATGGCGTCACAACGCATCCACTGCATATAGTTCTCCGCTGCCTTTTCTGGTTTTTTGATTGTTCCATCCACAAAACCCATCCTGTTCTTCGCAAACAGGAAGTTGGCCATCTCCTTGGCCCAGTCGCTGTAGTTCCCGTCTGTAAGCACCTCGTTTACGTGCATTTGTTTGGGTAAGTCGGAAGGGGATAGGTAGTATGGTGAGTTGACGTCAATGGCATCGGTCTTGCCACTGCCGCTGGGTTTTTCTCCGGTCATCTTGTGTTATGAGCGATGGTTCTTGAGAACCCGCTCTGATACCATGAAGAAATCGATACTATGGATTTGAGTTTTCTTATTGATGATAAACCTCTCAAAAGAAGTGATATAAATACAGTAAAGAGCTCCTAATAATCAGGAGCTATAATAGGTAAACATAGTTATAATAGGTAAACAGATGACCGAATATTATGACTGATATGAATTTCTTTTATTTCCTTTAGTTACGGTTCTAAACTCTCAGTTTTCTTATTTTTTTTTTGTTATTCATCACTCTTAAGCAAATCATTTATTTTAACTTAAATGTATATACGATCCTAGATTCACATAAAAAAACCTTTTACAAAAAAATTACGTGATAAAGTATTACGTTAGGATAAAATTTTAATTATGATATAAAAATTAATAAAAGTAAATAGCTATATTAAACAAATGAAAGTAAATATACTAGTAGAATCAAAATTTGTATTAATAAACATATTTATATAATTAATTACATTTTTAATAACTTATAAAATAAAAGTGATTAAATAATAAAAGAAAAAAGTAAATTAAAAAAAATTAAAAGAAAAGAAAATGAAAACAATTATCAAATTTTACAGACTTGGTCCTTTAGAACTAGTAGTTTACCCGTCCGCTGTCCGGGTATATATGATTAACATCATCCAAACTCACTGTATATTTTAATATCACGATGACTACTTATCTAACTATTAAGAACATCAATAACTATGTCTATATTTAAAATACTGTTGACTTTTCATTTGATTTCGATTAATAACTACAACTCTTCTTTAATTGTCATACATACTAATTTAAAATCTTACATCTAATTCGCACAATTTAAAATATTTAATTAATTATTTGTAATTGATTAACGTAGGAATTGCTAACACCATTAAATGAAGATAAATGAGATCTATCAATGTTACATGTTTACAAAAGTATTAAAAAAAACTATCAACGACAACCAAACGTAGATTATATTTATGTCATGAAAATATTATTTAAGAACATCAATAACAGCGTCTACATTTAAGATAATAATGACTTGTAATAAATGATAAACATGCAGGATACATATACGAAAAAAGCAGTTAATGTTATCAAGATCTCACAAGTATATTACAAAAAAGCTAAAAAAACACAATGTAAACTATAATATACAATAAATCATAAACATGCAAAATACATATACAAAAAAAGCAATTGATTTTATCAGGATCTCCCAATGATATTACACAAAAACCAAAAAAACACAATATATACTATAATATACAATTTCGTTGGCAAAACACAAACCATTGTAAAAAACACAATGACTTATTATCCAACTATTAAGAACATCAATAACCATGTCTATATTTAAGATAATAATGACTTTTTATTCGATTGCGATTAGTAACTACAACTGTTCTTATATTCTCATACATCGAATTGTCATACGTACTAACTTAAAATCTTACATCTAATTCACACAATTTAAAAATTTTAAGTAACTATTTTTAAATTGATTAACATAGCAATTGCTAACACCATTAAATAGTAGTTTACCCGTCCACTGTCCGGGTACATATGATTAACACCATCCAAACTCGCTGTATTTTTTAATATCACGATGACTACTTATCAAGCTATTAAGAACATCAATAACTATGTCTATATTTAAGATAATGTTGACTTTTGATTTGATTTCGATTAGTAACTACAACTGTTCTTGAATTGTCATACATACTAATTTAAAATCTTACATCTAATTCGCACGATTTAAAATATTTAATTAATTATTTGTAAATTGATTAACGTAGGAATTGCTAACACCATTAAATGAAGATAAATGAGATCTATCAATGTTACATGCTTACAAAAGTATTTAAAAAACTATCAATGACAACCAAACGTAGATTATATTTATTGGGGGGAGGGGGTTATTTATGAATCACCCAGTTGAAATTTGCATGTTTGTAGGAGAACATCATCAATTCTAAATATAAATGACAACTTTATTAACTCAATGTTACACAAAATAAATAAATAAAACAGATTGTATACCATAAAAATACATTTTCCTTGGTACAACACAAACGATTGTAACAAAAAACACAATTACCATGTTTGTAGGAGAACATATTCAGTTCTGAATATAAATGACAATTTTGTTAACACAATGTATAACATAAAAATACATTTTCCTTAGTGTCGTGTGTGTGGGTAGGGAGGGGGGAGGTTTATTTATATATCAGCTAGTTGAACCTAGCATGTTTGCAGGAGAACATGGTCAATAACTACTGAACACTTTAACCTAAATGTTAAACCACTCATGCGTGTTTAAATGAAGGGAAAATATACATGTAAAATACTCCAACTCAACTTAATAGCATTACCACAATGTAATGTATTCAAAATTTTACACAAAAAACAAATTGAAATTCAATATCATAACAAACTAACTTTTAACAACAAACATAAGAATCCATTAAAATAAAACTACGACGACCAGTAAGTTTGAAATGATTACAAACCATTTCACCATCTAACCATCATAATACATAAAAAAAAACTACATAACTAAATAACCTAAAAACCTAACCTAACTTTTCCAAGGGAAAAACAACAACGAAACAAAAAACAAAAGTCTTCAAGCACGATCATATGGTAGCCTACCGTGGAGTGAAACAAAAGGATCGATTAATTTTTTTAATAAGCATATCATCCTCTTACGAATCTTGACCAAAACTGTCGATTTCAATCACCTCATCCCACTGTCAATTCTTAAGCGCCTTTGCCCTTTGATTACTTCTTTTGAACTTGCGAAGCTAAGAAATAATACGTCATTCATTGATCTAGAATATTAACTAAACATATATTTGACGTACCAACCTTGTTCATCTCATGCCTCATATATTTGTCAAGACAACCAACCAACGCACCAAAATCCATGTCAAAGTCTTTATCTTTGTTATGTCATTTACATAACATAATAAAAACCAAACATAATAAGTTTCAGCATAAACATCACTAACAAAATAATTTGCATACTTTAACATAAACGATTTACCTTTGCAGATTCGATTGAAGTCATAGTCAGGTCAGGAAGTGCTCCAAACAATTCTTCAAACTAAAAAACAACAAAACAAAAACAAAACATCTGTCAACCATTGTTTTAAAATTATATTACAAATATAAACTAAAAAACACAATATATGTCAAACAACACAATCATTTTAAAGAAAAAACAAAATAATATATAATAACACAAACTTCATCATAAGCTTGCTTATATAGGTGTACATTCTCATTAGAGCAATGAGTAAAATTATGCAAATGACCATCCACAAACTTGTCAGCCACAACCTGACAAAAAAAAAACATGCCAATCATTATTTTACAATGATAACACAAAGGTCTTCTAAAAACACAAAACGAATATAAAAAAACACAATGCTATAAAAATCACAATCCTTTAGAAAAAACAAAATGATATATACATTTCCATCTACATTCGACGACTTCATAATTGTTGGCTGCTTCATATCCACAATGCTTTCCAACCAAGCAAACTGAAAAAGATAAACATTATTATTCAAATTAACAAACATGGTTAATTAAAACACAATGCTATATAAATTAACAACTTACTTGTTTCCTCATAATTGAATTTTCATCATACACAAAACTAAATCAGAAACTCTTTTCGAAATATAAGAAACATCTTCAACACATAAATATGTAACAGCCTTACACTGATATCCATTATTCAAATGATGTAATACAAAGTATACAAGGACATATATATACATCTTGTATGCTAACTTCCACGAAGGAGTTATCGAAGATGTCGGACATGGTCTGAAAACTGACAGAACATGCAGCGATAAAAGCTCAGCTTAAATAACTACTTCACCTAAAAAAACCGCCAAATTTTGGGGGTTATTCCGGTCAGGATTTATCCTTAGAGTTAACCGTCGAGTTTGGATGGCCAAGATCATCTCGAAATCGGTTATTTTTGTAGTAGTTTACCCGTTCGCAGGCCAGGTACTTATGATTAACACCATCCAAAATCACAGTACATTTTAATGTCACGATGACTTCTTATCCAACTGTGATTAGTAAGTACAACAGTTCTTGAATTGTCATTTAAGTTTTCATATTTAATTCGCATAATTTAATATTTTAATTAACTATTTGTAAGTTAATTAATATAGGTGTTCCTAACACCCAATAACGCTTACGGGGCGGTTGGGGGGGAGGGGGCGCTATTGTATAATAACGGCTAAGGTGGCAGTGGGTGGCGCCCCATACCGACTACCTAAGCATACATAAATTAAAACTTCAATAATAGAATCTGAATAATCATTCAAACCATAAAACTAAATTCTAATTGTTTATATTCTTAAGGGGCAGTATAGTTGATCGCCCCCCCCCCCCCCCCATAATAATTAAATTTAAACCAATTAACCAAGAATACTTGATTGTCTGCCCTCCATAATAATTAAATTTAAACGAATTAACCAAATGCATGTATCAGCTCCACCAACTGTTTACTTTTCCTATGCATCATAATTTAATTATAAGCAAATAAAATTATAATAAAACACATATAAATAACCTAATTGGATAAGGGTGCGATGCACAATAATCAAGATTTCTTTCTTGATAAACCAAGGACTCCAGCTTAACTTTTCATGTCCCCAAGGCCATCAATCTCCATAAAACACCTAAATCCTGTCCTTCAGTTCTCATGTCTATAACACCCACCTTCCTTGTTTTTTTTTTCCTCTCAACGAAACCATCTACTTTTTGTTCACATTGCGAGATCATGAGAAACCAGTGAAGTTAGCTGAATATTATTCAAGTCTCCAACCTTGTAAGATGAAAACGATGAATGTTTTTATATAAAAACACAATGCTATAATATAGTACAATGTTACATATATAAAACAGAAACAACTACAAAACCTCGTTGTTTAATAAAAACATAATTGTTTTGGTCAAAAATTACCGAAGCAATTAAGTGATCAAATTAGTAAAGTGAGGTAGTGTGCTAGAAAGTGTATTTGAAAATATGCTTGTTGAGTTAATTAGGAAATCAGTATTCAGGATACGGCTCAGGATATTGAGCTGTATCTATGATCAAACAATGAGCAAAAGTAAAGTAAACGACACGAGATGTACGAGGAAAGCCCTTGATCAATCTAGATCGCCGGCATAAAACCTCGGGAGCTGACAATCGCAGCTGTCTTGTTCTTCTTATTACTTCAAACGTCAGGATACAGTGCAGGATGTGGTGCAGATCGACTACGTGTTACAATGAAATTTGAATACAAGTGTGGTGTTTGCAATGAGCTAGAGAGTGAAAGTGTTCGAGAGTGTTAGTAAAAATTGTGTGTCTTAAACTGATCCGCCCCCACCTATTTATAGTAAAGATAAAATAACAAACTATCCTAAACTTCCGGGATCCACCGAATATTCCTTCATCGAACGTTGTAGACCTGGTCTTTCGGGCTCAACGTCTCTCCTTCAACAAACTCATCCGAGTCTTGAGGAGAAGAAGTCCACTTGACCGTTAGCAAGCCTCAGCCGTTAACCTGCACGTGGTTAATTCAATAAACCTCAGGATATCGCCCAAGATGTTAGCAATATCCTCTTCCAGCATCCTGGTCACAAATAAACAAACAAAGGCAGGATATTGGTCAGGATATGTATGCAAAGAAAATGACCCCTAACAATTGTCCCCAAATATATCGGTTGGTATACCAATCCAACGGATATATTTCAAAAATCTTATCCCATAACTCAAGACATTTAAAACGAAGCTACGGTCAAGATCACATCGTAACCTCCAACGCGTTTTTTACTCAATGGGAGATCCACAACGCCCCTATATCTTCTCTTTTCTTGTTTGAAAAGCAGATATCTTCAACAGAACCTTCAGGTAATCCTCCATTTCCGATTTACTTTTTATCAATTTACATCACCTTTCTCGCAATGGACGCCGAAACCTTCACCCAGCAGAATCTCCTTAAAAATCCCGAAAAGGAGATCTGTGCTTTTGACAACGCAGACATTGCAGCTTTAAGAGCTTCCGGCGCTTTCCCTGATAACACGGTCTTCAGACCATTCGATCGGTCAATCCGATCGGATGTTTCTTCCACTGAATGGGTTTGTTTTCCAGCATATCCTTTTTCACTAGGTCTTCGATACCCTTTTCCTGAATTCATGATGCAATTCTTTCGAACCACCGGCATCTCTTTTGCTCAAACCATGCCCATGGTTTGGAGAGTACTAATTGTACTTAATCAAATCAAAAATCTCCATTGTTCCGAACTTCGCATCGAGGATTTGCCTATTGCTTATCACCTCCGATCCCACGGCTCTAGCCGGTTCTTGCTCTTCTCGACCTCCAGCAAACCCCTGATTCTCAAGGCCACCAAAAACGAAGACGGATGGCAACGCAAATTTTTCTTTGTCAAACGAGACTCCATTGCTGAGGGTGGCAGCCTTCCGGTGGAGTGGTTAACCACCGGTAGGATCATAAATATCATCATAGACCATTTGATTGTTATCTTCTATTAATACTCTTCTTTCTGATCTTTATGCAGTGAACTTCAAGGAAGTTGCTCCCCCTACCGCTGAGTCAGAAGAGAGAATCAATACTGTTTACCAGTTACCTGCAATAGACAGGACTTTCACCACACACGTCCCAAGTTCCAGTCAATACTCATCATCCGAGATGTCTGGTAAGAATTGCTTTCAAAATAATTAGTCAAAACAGTATAATGATAAGATAAAGAGTAAAATTTTTCCCTTTATGCAGCACCAGCTAAGATCCCTGAAGTCTTTGACCTTGACGAATTGGACAGCTATTCTGACCAGATCCAGGTCAAGAAAGAACCTAGCCCCAAGACCACAGCCACATCTAAACCTAGCAGTTCCAAAGCCATCATTATTCCCAAACCTTCACCGGCTACCAAACCCCGGAGTTCCAGTTCCCGCAAAAGGAAAGAACCTGATTCCCCTGTCATTTCTGACACCTTTCCTTATGAGAAGCACGGGTTCATTGAAGCTAGTGGGTTTATGACTTCTTTTCTTAACCAGGTTAGTATTCTCATATCATATCCTGCGATTTACATTATTTTCAAAGATTTAACAATATTAATTCCTGTCTTCTTACCTTTGTAGGGTCTTGAGCGTTTGGTTCATTTATATCAAGAATCCTGCAAGCTTAACAAAACGCTTGAATCTAAGCTAAAGGAAGCAGAAATCACAATCTCCGATCAAGGCATGATTGCAGCCGCCAAATCTCGTCACTACGAGGAGAAATTCAAAGCTATGATCCAGGAACACCAAGTTGCTCTCAACAAAGCTACTCTTCAAGCGCAGGCCGATCTGGAAGCCGCCCATGTGCAGTACGAACGGGATATGGTCAGCTACCGGGAAAGCCTCAAAAGTTCCGTCGTCATTTCTCTCCTTCAAGCCAGGTTGAAGATGGCTCATGAAGCCAAAACATTAGGTTTCGAATGCCCTTCTTGGGATGTTGGTGCTTGGGAGACCAAGCTGAAGAACCTCGGCGGCACCTCTTCCAAATCAACTGTCGAAGGACCTTCCAAAGCAGTTGAAAAAGCAACCGATGCTGAGAAGGATGCTGAGGCGGATCCCAAGACGGATGTTGCTGAAACCACTATGGACCAAGAAGGCACTACCCCCTAGAGCTTATGTCCTTTAAATCATTCGAACAATTTTATGTTTTTATGAACAATTTATTTCTGTGTCGAAACAATTTGATAGCCGAAGGTGGATGGGTCCTGGGTTTCAGGATGAAACCCTCGGTTATCAACCAGTATTGATTGCTTCAAGAATAATTTCATCTTTTTATTTGTTTGTTATTGCCTCGCATTACTTAGTGTAATTCTTAGCTTTGTAACTATCTTATGAAAATATCCTGATCAGTATGCTCAGCGATATACTGTAAAAACCTTTTATTAGATAGAACTTCCAAACGTTCCTTCAACTTTGTAGAAATTTCTTTAGAAAGTGAAAAACAATCTATCTTTTCAAAACCAAGTTTTGATAATATTTAAATGATCAAAGTTCCAAACTAATACTAGTTTCAAACACCCTAATCAAATATCCTGAAAAGGACTTTGAGAATATATCAGGATACTTAACATAATGTTACTAAAAATTTAAACGATGCTTACAAAGGAAAGATCATACCCGGAGTAGTATATAACCCTTTTATCAAACCTCAATCTCCTTGCAACTTTTCCAATGAAGACGTCCCCTGTGTGAGATATTTAGCATACTAGTTCCGAACTTTAGCCTTTGAGCTTTACATCACTGCATTGGTAGGAATGTCCCCTGTGTACAATGTCTTCAAATACTTAGAAATCTTCTGAATGTCAGTTTCCATTGTATAGGCAATTTTTTAGATCCCAAGGGTAAAACAAGGATGTACTGGAGATAAATCCCTTGTATCCTGGGGAAAATCCCAAATTTTCATGCGCTACAGGCGGGAGTGTATAAACTCCAAGACTTAGAAAGGTGAAAACCTTTAAACCTTAGAGAGTATGAAATACCCTTTCATGAGAGAGGGTGATCAATCCTCATATACCTTTAGGATTCAGGATATAGCCAATAGTAACGAAATTGTCAGCCACTTTTACATGGACTGGTCCCGCCACCTTGAACTATCCCTGAATAACTTGCGCTCCAGGCGGGGTGTTTAAAACCAATTCGGAAGAAAGGTGAATACCTTTAAACCTGTGAAGGGATCAGGATCCCTTGTACGTGAGAGAGGGGGCCAATCCTCTAATCTTTCGAGTTATCCTGAGTATATATCCTGGAGCTATATCCTGAAACATATTCTGCAAAACAATTGTAAACTAAGGTGGGTGTTAGCTTGGCTAACACCCCTCCGATGCTTAAGTTAGTATTGGGTTTCAAAGAATAAATTAAACCAAAACATATTTAAAAAAGATATAATTCATACCATCCTGAGTTAGAAATTGAATTCTAAACTCACTTGAAATAGAGCTTAAGGTGTATAGCATTCCAAGACCTCGGTAGCATATCCCCTTCCATATTCTTGAGTTTGTATGCTCCTTTCCCTGCTTCTGATTCAACTTCATATGGTCCTTCCCATTTTCGAGCTAACTTACCATCGGCAAGATTAGTAGTATTCTGAAAAGCCTTTCTTAGCACCCAATCTCCAACCTTAAATCTTCTGGTCCTAATATTCTTGTTATATGCCCTGGATATTCTCTGTTGATATGCTGCCATCCTTAGCCTTGCCGCATCTCTCTTCTCATCTATAGTGTCTAAATCCTGACTCAAGGCTTCAGGATTCTGCTCAGGATCACTTAGGGTAGATCTTGCAGTAGGTATTGTCATTTCCGTTGGAATCATTGCTTCTGCTCCAAATACCAAGGAAAATGGAGTTTGGCCTGTTGCATTCTTTACCGTTGTCCTATCAGCCCATAAAACAAAGGGTAATTCTTCTGCCCATCTCCCTTTTTTGGCTCCAAGTCTCTTCTTTAAGTTATTGACAATTATCTTATTTGAAGATTCTGCTTGTCCATTTGCTTGAGGATGTACCGGAGTAGATGTAATCATTTTGATTCCCCAACTTTTGCAAAAGTCAGTAGTTCTCTTTCTTATAAATTGAGAACCATTGTCACAGATTATCTCGGCTGGTACTCTGAATCTGGTTAGGATATTCCTCTTTATGAAGGATACTACTTCTTGATCTCTCACTTGAACAAATGCTTCTGCTTCAACCCACTTAGAGAAATCATCCGTCATTGCTAGCATAAAGACTTTTCCTCCCGGAGCTTTTGGTAGCTTTCCCACTATATCCATACCCCACTTCATAAACGGCCAAGGGGAAACAATAGGATATAATGGTTCAGCAGGTTGATGCAGTATGTTACTATGTCTTTGACATGCGTCACATCTTCGAGCATATTCTGCTGCATCCTTTCTCATTGTTGGCCAATAATATCCTGTCCTTAACACTTTTGAGAATAACGACCTGCCCCCAGCATGGTTACCACAATCCCCTTCATGTATATCCTGAAGTACTTCTTTGGCTTCAGGACCCTCCAAGCACCTCAAATACGGTCCTGCAAGAGATTTCTTGTATAAAATATTATTTATAATAGTGAATCGTGATACCTTCATCCTAAATGCCTTAGGATTCTCATTTCCAGGGATGTGTCCTTCTTTGAAATATCTCATGATTGGAGCCATCCAGGATTTAGGATCCTCTTCAGGATGTTCTGCTCCAGGATCCTGAAT